>JARHVA010000495.1:3677500-4877500 GCA_037957365.1 Torreya grandis
GCTCTACCCTTTAATTATATACCTTCTCATTGTTTAAAGGCTTGCATTCACCATCTTAGAGTGCCTAAATGCCTATCTTATAGTCTAACCCTTATCATTTTGATGACCCAGACCACCTTTACACTAAAAAAATCTAAAAATTTGATATATGTTCTTCATTGGAAGTTATAGATCCATATATGTTTTTTTATCTTTCTAAACACTAGCGGCCATAAAGAGACACTAGTGTCTAGATCCTTATGTAGTTTATAGTACTCAAAATTCATCTAATTTATAAATTATTTGAAACCTTTGTGCCTAGATATTTGTCTTATTGAACCATACCGAGAGATATTTTCAAAAGGTGTGGTGTAAATACAAGTGTAGATGTTATTTTTATACACCCTTGTGTATTAAATTGGTATGTCATCATGTTATCATGTCATCTCTAACATAATGGCCCCCATTAGTAATTACTTGAAATAATTACATTAACCTCACCCATTTACCTTTACCATATAATTTAATAAAGCTATTACTATAGTTAAATAATAATTAATCTTATTTACCCATCCAACCTCCAAACAAACTGATCTAACCTCCAAACAAACCCATCACATGGTTAAAACAACCCAACAACTTTAAAACCATTCTTTACCCCCATAAGAAACCTATTTGAACAACCTAAGGATTAACTTCACCCATTTTGAGAAAATCAATGTCGATTCTCTGAGATCAATGCTAATCTTCCTGAAATGGCATCGATCCTCAAATATACAACGAGCCTCCATGGCTCAGGATTGTACTTTTGGACTTTGAAACTCTATTAGAATTATCCTAAAACCTATGTACAGACCTTATCGACATTCTTCTACCTTTTAGAACCTCTATTTGTGAGATTACAAAGAGATTTTGAAGGTTTATAAGCCTACTTTTGTGGTATCCTTATCTATATTTTTTTAGCCACCCAAGTTTAGTATTGCATGTTAATTTATTCCCATTTGAACTTTACAATATTCTACACCTCTATGTCAATATGTACATTTGGCTTTCATCATTTTATTTATATTTTAAGTCATTATTATCTTCTATTTTCATATTTTAGCATTTTACTCATAATCGATGTCGATCCATCTGAATCGATTTCAATCCTATAGGTCACATTGATCCATGCTAAACTATTAAAATAGCCTTAAAAGTTTGTTTTCATAAGATTCACAATCCTCAAAACTTGTTAAAATCTGCATTCTATTTTCTAAAAATCTATCTTTTACATGTAAATGGCTTTGCTTGGATTATCACATGATATTGTTAGCATATTTGACTCCCCATTGTCTAACAACCTTTATTCATTGATCAAAGTGATATTGCATATAAATTAGGTCTTTATACTATGTTTTTCACACATAATCAAGAAATAATTAATGAACATTTAGTTGTAATTCAAGAATATGTGGATATAGATACAAAATTTTGGGATGATTACTTTGATCATATTAATCTTGCTATAGATTAGATATCTTTGGTGTTGCCTATTTACATCCTATCCATATATATCTTTGTAATTTCATGTTTATTTGTAAACTTGAAAGTTAAACGTGGACTGACATCCACCTAAGGAGGCATATTGCTTCTTGAGATTGGTTTCTTACCAAGCAATCCATTCATCTTTTTATTAATCCATTTTTTTGTAAGTTAATTTGATTTTTAGGTCATTCCTCCCTAGCGAAAGAGGAGTTCCCACAAGCTTGATCAATGGTGTGCAACCAATCTCCATCTCTATGTAATTTTCAAACCTTTCATTTACTTTGTTTTTAGTAGCTAATTAGACCACATTGAAAAAAAAATACTAAAACATTCTAGCACGCTCGATGGGACATCAGGTCCCATCTTTCTTATTAAAATTCTTTTTTTTTTTTAATTTTCTCTCTTTCTCTTTCTTTGTGTGAGTTCATCTAAATGACATCAAGTCTGCATTTTAATTCCTTTTAAAGGTTAAAATAAATTGCATTTATTTTTGTCTGCTTAAGTAATTCACATAAAATAATAAAAGCAGTAAATTCATCATAGTCATCACTCTTTCACACACAATCCAAATCACAGTCACAACAAACTCATCTAAACACTTGACATAAGAAAATTGATGGGTATTTCATCACCTCATGGAAACCTTCTTCTCAATTATCCCACTTGGATTTCACCACCGAGGGGAGGACCAACTTAGTTCTCTGGCTGAGTATAATCTCTAGATTATTTGTATATCTTGGTTAAGTACATACACTGGTTATGGGATTGTGGTGTGAAGGGAGAAATCCTTAAGTACCAATCCATGTACCGGTACCAATATAGATTCCATTTGAGCACCAAAACAAAACACCTAAAACCATCCTTAGATTACCATTTCTTAGGACCCTCGTTATCCTTTTTTCTAATTTCTTCTCACATCTTAAAATTAAAAAGATAAAAACTTTTTGGAATGACTTTAGTTTGTGCATATTTCATCCACAATTAAAAGTGAGATAATTCAAAAAGAAATTGTTGTTTTGATTTTGCTTTTCTTTTTTGTCTCATGGTTTTGACTAGGCAACAATCAAAGAAAGAATCTGAAGTGGGTGTCACTCCCTCTCCTATGGAACATACACCTAGTCCCTCCTCTACCCCTGAGTCCTTTTAGAATCATGTGTTCTTGAACTTTTATTGTCAAGGAGATCCTTCATTTATGAAAATATTAGAAAATAACCCTATTTATCTCAATTACTACCTTAGTCATCAAGCAATACACATTCCTCCTTCCCCCCATACACAAGATTCTTAATATTTATACAAGATGCCTTTAGAAGGAAATAACAAAATTAAAGGATTTACCATGGCCATGGTATCCTTTTCCACCAACTCTCTTCCATTTGGTTCTAATATCTAGATGATGCAACCTTTAGAAATCCAACCACCCATATTATCTACCAATTCTCCAACCCCCATTACTCAGACTCAAAATGCTTATACCACTCAGCCTATATCCACTATTCCTCCCCAAACATTAGTGGTGTCAATCCTTATAAGTCTCCCACCCATGAAAATGAGTCAAGCATAAAATTATCAAGCTCTACAACACACACACACACACACACAACAAATCCCTCACACACAACAAATCCATCATACACAACAAATCCCTCCAATGCAACCTCCCCAGTAGTATGTCTCCTCAGCTACCTAATACATGGCTTTATCATAACCATTGGTGATCACTTACTTCTAATCTTCCACATAGTATAATATTCCATTATATATCCCATAATACATGGTGGCATCCTAACCCATTATGTCCACTCTAGTTGGATACCCTTCATCACAACCCCTATCTACTTCCTTGCCAAATTCTCAAGCTCTTAAGCAAGGTGTCTTACGGAATGTGCCTCAGAATAACACCCAAGTATATATTATAAACATCCTTATGAATAGGATAGCTAATTTAGAAGCCTCTAACTTTGGACATAATATTGTGCTCACATATGATCAAATTTGTAATGTGCCTATCCACCCATCTAGTCATATCCAACCATATCCCTTGATATGGGAACTTCCCAAGTTTACTAAGTTTTAAAACAAGGAAGATCCCTAGAAACATCTCAGATCCTTTCAACATGCATGTTACCTTATATTACATGATGATGTGTTACTACTTAGGACATTTCCTATGTTGTTAGCAGGGGTTGCATTAGATTGGTACAACTCCATCCCTCAGCATTCACTCTTTTCTTTTAGGTAATTGGCCTAAATTTTCTTAGAACACTTCTCGATCAACATTTATTGAAAATTGGCTATCACATATTTATACGCTATTTGACAATTTGAAGATGAATCTATTTCAGACTTTATAGCTCGTTGGCATAGCCTAATCAACCAGTTAACCTTTTCCTTGCCACAACATAAATTAATTGAATTATTTTCATGATTTTGTGCAAAATATATCTCATTCATGTTACAAATTCAAACCTTTAATACTTTTGATGAATCCTTTACCATGGCACATAAACTTGAAATTCATAGCACTGAAGAGGGAAAAATTAAGTTATGCAATAAAAACTTCAAACTTGACCCCTCAAAAAGCAATAATAATAATCCTAAACCAAAAGGGGTAGAAGATGTTATTATTCTAAATAACTTCTCCCCCTCCAACACCCAATAAATTATGACCATCCAATTCTCAAACATAGCCACCTAGAGGCCTTACTCATTTTCCCCCTAAGAAATATACCCCTTTAGGAGAGCCTTACACTTATGTATTGGATAAACTCCTACAAGCAACCATTTATGAACTCCCCCCAATTATAGTGGTTGATGATATGCATCCTAAACCCACCTGGTATAAAAAGGATGAGTTTTGTGCCTATCATAGGGTAATAAGACATGACATAGAATGATGCCAATCCTTTAAATGATTGGTACAAAACCTCATTGACAAGGGTGACCTTCAGTTGGACAATCCAAATGCTCCTCCCAACAAATCTTTAGATATTTTTAGACAATCATTTCTAAACCATCCATCCACATCAAACACAATCCAAGATAACCCTAGAGAAACTCAAAATCAAGCTACACATATTATTGATACAATCGATGACCACTTATTTCCTAAAGAAGCTCCAAATAAATATGTGGTCTTGGATCTCCTTACGAGAGATGATTTTGATATAAGTCAACCTAAAATTATCAAAATAACTAAAAAAACCTCTATATAGGTCCTTGATCTCATTACATGGGGTTGTTCATGTGAATGATCCCCTTCATCTTCCAAAACTTAATATGCTAAAGTGGAAAATGAAACCACTCCTTGGGATGTCACAAATAAACATCTTGATACTTCTAGAGTCAAACATTCCACCCCTTTGGTTCTTGGCAAACCTCTTCATAGTATACACTGAGATCACAATATAATGGGATCCTATCATTTCAATCGATACCAAGACCCTTCAAAATCATCATTTATCACAACATGTCCTGACCCCAAAGCTATGAAGGGAAAGGGTAAAACTCCTATCATCGATAACTGGGACAATTTTCTTGGTATTCCCCCAAAGAAAGCCTCAGCCCATCCTCAAGTCAAGGTCAATCTTTTTCAGATGTCAAAAGACAAAAACCTTAGTCTGAATACCCCCTCTATTCTCAACACACAAAATAGCAAAGGGCCAACCCCTTTTATATCATCTTCATCATCTATTTTAGGTCCTCATCCATCTTCCAAAGTGACTATCACTATCATAAGTTCTTCCATTCAAACATGTGGTAAAATACAAATTCTCCCTCCATTATTAACCACACCTCCATCCTAATATCCACCATATTTTGCTAAAGGACCACTAGAGAAATTTAAAGAAAAAGTACCTAAGGTCATCCCTATTTTAAAAGCTAAATGTCAACACCAAATGATCAATACTTTACCAAAATAGATTGCACAAACTATTATAAGACCAAAAAATGACCCTTTGAAAGGATCTTACATTATAATCTTAAAATAATTGTTAGATACATCCCTCATAATGCTACCACCTATATAGCCTAATAACCCTCACCTCCAAAGACCTACTTGGTATAGGAGCTAGGAGATATGTGCATATCATAGAGTAGTTGGACATGATACATCAAATTGTAATGCCCTTAAGGCCATAATTCAATAGCTAGTCTAGGATGATGATCTATTAATTGACTATCTAAATGATAAGACTCTAATTAAAAAAGTCACCATCCCAAATATTCCACCCACCCATAATCTTACTAGTCCTATAAGCAATAAAGAGTCAGTGGCTTCTTTAGACCCTCCATTATTACATATCGATGTTGTCCATGTACCCACCCACTCTCAAAATCAAAACCCCAATAAAGCTAAGGTTTTAATTACAAGAGCCTCTAGCCATAATATGCTTAAACCATCTAGATAAAAGTTTTCTATTACAAGAACTACCCCAGTCGAAGCCAAGGAATTAGTACAAATCTCCATATTAAAACAGCTCCACCAAACACATATAAAATGTCATTATATGAACTTATCAAAAACTCTCCACACCATTGACAAGTAATGACAGAAGCTCTCTAGGCTATTAAGGTCCAATCAGATGAGCCTCAACCATTGTCAACATTTATAGGTGCCCTCTAAATGGTGTCAGTTGTTAGTTTTATTGATTTTGAGGTCATTATTTTATCACCTAAAGATCAAGATCCCCCACTTTTCATCATAGCTCAAATAAATAAAACTTAGATTAAAAGAGTTATGATCGATAATGGGGCCAGTATCAATATTATTTCTTCACATGCTTTCCAATAGTTACAACTACCAAAAACCATTATTTTCCAATCCACAAAAATTCTCCATGCATTCAATGACATGGTAGCACCCATCTTAGGAATGGTTTTCCTTCCCATTTTTGTAGGTTCTCTCACCCTCCACAAACTCTTTTATGTCATAAAAGGGACATTCCAATATAACATTTTATTAGGACATCCATGGATTTGTGTGATGCAATGTATCCCCTCCACCATCCATTGGTGGCTTAAGTTTGAACATGAATGCCAAGTCCATATCATCCCCACTGATCCTCATCCCTTCAAATCATGTAACTTCACTTTTTGACCAAGCGATGTCATAATACCCTCACCTAACATAATCCCATATTCATCTTCTAATAAATCCTCAACTAGAATAACTATTCCTACTTCAAAACGACCATCTCAAGAGTCCATTGATTCCATGATGCAGTATCTTTCAATGGGGGAATACCAGCTATTAACCCTTATCATGTTACCCACTCCTAGGAAATATAGCCATCTTGATAAACAACCCATGTATTCACCCAACCTAGGTGAGCTCATCCCATTTGGGCCACCTTTCATATGCACCCACTTAATATATGGTGGAATCGATCAAAATACCCTAGGGCCTAATAAATACACATGTGTTAATCCCTTTACATCCAATTTCTCATTTCTCAATAAACCCCAGTTCACACAAACTTACCTTTATCTTTTTACATAGAAAGGCTTTGGCATGGGTAGATATGAGCAGGGTCCCCATGACATCATATTAGGAGATTTCAAAAAACCACATGAAAACCATGGCTTAGGCTTTGAGAAAGATTATAAATCCTCTCTCAAATATTCTCTTCTACCATTTGTGAAAGAATAAGTTCAATCTTCATCATCTAATACCTCTTCCTCAACTTGTGACACTATATCCATCCCTTTTAACTTTTTTTAGGCAATTTAATCTCCATAGAACCCCTCATATTTCATCATAGTAGTGCAACTCAAACCATCCCTTTAGCATATCTTAACTTAATAGGACATGATACACTAACCATCCCTATTCTTCAATGTGAAGATGATGAGTCAATCTTGACTCATTTGGGTGCTAAAAACTCTTATCTGCATAATTTTATTCCATCCAAAACATCAAGCTTATTAAATTAATCCACTTATGATATTAATATTAGGTCTTAGGAAATCTTAAGGATTGTTAAAATTAGTAAAGCCTTAGATCCCCATGAAAACTAGGATTTTACCTCTTTTCTATCAGACCATAGCAAGGCCTTTGCCTAGTCTTATAGTGATATGCATGATATTGACCTCACAATAGTTATCCATAATATCATCACCTTTCTTGATGCTAAGTCAGTAAAATAAAAGCTTCATAAAGTGCATCCCCATTTCATACTTCTGGTAAAAGAAGAATTGTAATGCCTCTTATCTGATAACTTTATTAAACCCATTGATTATCCTCAGTGGATTTTCAACATTGTTCTAGTCACTAATCCTACAGGGAGACTTTGCATCTGTACTAACTTTTGTGATTTAAATTTTACTTGTCCAAAAGATGATTTCCCTCTCCCTAACATAAACTAATTAGTGGACTTGATAGCTGGCCATGAAATGTTATCCCTTATGGATGGTTTTTCTGGTTACAATCAATAACTTATTGCACCAAAAGATCAGCATAAGACTACATTTATTACTCCTTGGGGGACCTTCTACTACCATGTTATGCCCTTTGGCCTAAAAAACATAGGACCCACCTATTAGTGAAACATGACTTATATATTTCATGACATAATCCACAAAATTGTCAAAGACTATATAGATGACCTCCTTGGGAAGTCAAAATTCTATAAGGATCTCATATTTGTACTTAAGGTTATCTTTGATTATCTACTCCAATATCATGTGCATCCAAATCCAAAAAAGTACATTTTTGGTGTCTTGATGAGTAAATTCTTAGGTTTCATTATCTCTATTCAAGGAATAAAAGTGGATCCTACTAAAATCAAGGCTATTATAGAAATGGCTCCTCCATCAAACCTTAAGTAGATATGTAGTTTACAAGGCAAGCTCCAGTCTATCCATCATTTTATCTCCCAACTCTTCGATCAATGTCAACCTTTCCACCATCTATTAAATAAGGATAGTCACTTTATATGGGATTCTAATTGTCAAGAAGCCTTTAACACACTCAAAAACTATCTTCTATCACCTCCAGTCCTCACTCCACCTAAGGAGGGGTACCTTCCTTCCTTTATATCTCAGCTACTGATCATACTCTAGGTGTTATGCTTACCCATCGAGATGAGCATCACAAAAAAAAGTTGTTTATTATATAAGTTGTACCCTCATAGAATATAAAACACATTATTTGCATACCAAAAAACTATGCCTAGCATTGATTCTTATATCCTCTAAGCTTTGTCATTACCTACTTAACCATAAGACATATGTAATTATGACTACCAACCCCCTTAAGTTCGTGAATTCTAAGCCTTATCAAAATCAATAAATGGCTAGATGGATTCTGCTTCTAGCTAAGTTTGATCTAGAATTTCTCCATCAAAATTCTATTAAAGGATAGATTATTACTAATCATCTAGTCTAAGCACCTCTTAGCGACAACTAGCCAATCAATTTTGAGTTTCTTGATGAATCAATCACATCCACTTCCCAATTAGTCCTAGAATATCAAATGACTCTATTTTTTGATGGGTCCAAATGTGAGTATGGAGGTAGTATGGGAATTATATTAATCCCTCTTCAAGGTATTCTCATGAATTTATATTTTAAATTAGACTTTAATTTCACCAATAACATGGATGAATACCAAGTGTTGATCATAGGCCTTCAACTACCCATGCATTAGGAGTCAGATCCCTTAATATCTATGGTAATTCTCAACTAGTGGTCAATTAAATTAATGGTATATATCAATGCAAGAATGATATCTTCTAAAGATATAAGACCTTATCTGATCATCTCTTATCTACTTTCAAATGTTACATCATCCAAACTACTCCTATATCAACTAATAAGTTTGTTGATTCTATGGCATCTCTTGTCTCTTTTATCCCATCCTCATCTCAGGAGTCCAAGCTATTTATCCTTATCCATCAAGTTAACCAGTCTTCCTACATGAGAATTGATCTTCCATCTATCAATAATATCAATTAAAACTCAGAGGAGCTATGGTATGCAAAAATATTTACTTATTTGTCTATAGGACTATCTTCTCCCCATTTATCCAAACGCGCTAGGTGTGTCTTCCAACAAAAAGATGGCCACTATACTATACTGGGGGGTGTTCTTTATAAGCATGGTTTTGATGGCATTCTTCTTCATTGTCTCTAAAAGCATAAAGCTACCTTAGCTATCCAAGAAGTAAATAATGAGTCATGCAGTGAACACTTTAGTGGTTGCACAATCACTAAAAAATTCTTACGTCTCGGTTACTATTGGCCAAATCTAAATCAATATTTTTGTGCATATGTGAAGAAGTGTGTAAAATTTCAATAGCATGTAAACTTATCCCATGTCCCTAGTAAATCCTTACAAGTAGTAAGGGACTTCTGGCCATTCTCCCAAGGGGGGCTCAATCTTATAGGGCAAATCAACCTTAAGTCCTCTTAATGTCATAGTTTCATCATTACCACTACAAAATACTTCACCAAGTGGGTGAAAACTATGACACTTATCTCAACTAAGGCATAAAATATTGTGGATTTTATCCACCATCATATTATTTGTCATTTTTGAATTCCATATAAAATAATAACAAATAACAGAAAATCTTTCAACAATAACAAACTCCAAGCACTATGTGACTCAATTAAAATAAAATTAAGTTTGTCCTTACCTTATTATCCTCAAGACAATGGTCAAGCAGAAGCATCAAATAAAACCCTAGTCAAAATCCTAACCAAAGTTGTCAATGAAGCTTGGAAGGATTGGCATCTTCGTATCCCTTTTGCCTTATGGGCATATCAAACTAATATTCAAACCCTATAGGTTCTACTCCTTTTTCCCTAGTCCATGATATAGAAGTTGTACTTCTTTTAGAAGTCCAAATTCCCTCTCTTTTTGTCTCCCTTAAAGACATCATTTTTTATGAGGATTTTTGTTAGGATCATTTATCCTAGCTCAAACTCTTATATGAGCATCATGCAATAGCCCTTGATCACCTTCATATATATCAAGAATGACTAAAATGAGCATATAATCAACATATAAGAGAATGAGAATTTAAAATTGGAGACCTTATACTTAAATAAAATCAACATTTCACTAATATGGAATGAAAAAGGGGTAAATTTACTCCTATTTGGCTTGGATCATATGTCATAACCCATAAATATGGATCCAGGGCATATCATTTGGCCTCTCTTAATGGTAAACTTAAATGAGAACCTCTTAATGCATTGTATATGTTCCCTCTCTATAGTTAATAGATATTGGCTCATTATGGTTAGTTTATCTCAAATACTATCATATCCCCTTATCCCAAAATACCAAATAATGATATGAGAGTTATGTGGTTATTCATTAGTCACTATAACCTCAACCTTGAATATGAATACCTTATCTCTATACACAACATTCTCTCATGGATGAGTTTTACCTATAATGGGAGAAACCCCATATCATTATTTCTCTTATTTCTTAAAGGTCGTTAATTTTCCAAAATAACACAATCACCTCATGTAATGAACTCATGAAAACTATCCTAAGGTATCTTTCTATGCCAAACCTTTCATTATTATCTTTGGGATCCAAAATCAAGTAAGCAATTAAAATTAAAAGTATCAAAATGGGCTAAATAAATAGACTAATCCCTTAAAGGATAGTTGTGCAAAAACATCAAAATGTAGACCACTCCCTTGAAGAATGACTACCAAGCAAAAAACTTCCTGCATTGATTAGTTTTCAAATTATGCTACTTAAAATCCTTAAAAAGTAAAAAAATAATAAAATAAATTGTCAAAAGTAATATCCCAAGAAATTTTCCCATATCGATTAGCTTTCTAATTGTAAGCATCCTGTATTGATCAGTCTACCCATTGGCATAAAAATGATCCTTGAAAGATAAATCTTGATTTCAAAATATAGTGTGAAGAAGGTTATCTCTAAAGCAATCCATCCCCCATCCCACCAAAAGCATATAATCTTAATAAATGACCAAGGTCAAAGCTCTAGCTAACTAAGGTTGTGTCAATATCTCTTGTCATCTAGCTAAGGATGCATAGGCCATGTGTATGAGAGGTTCTATTTTGGTTATGGTCCAAGTCAATGCTGAGCAAATCCATAATCTATAATCACTAAAATTCCATAAATCCATAACAATAAAGCATTAAAATCTATCTATAATCCATAATCATCATTAAGCATAAATCTATAATATATTTGCATTCAATCATCTAAGAAACCATAAGCATCCACAATATCTATGTCAAAAAGTAGCATAATCCATAATCATAATCCATTAGTAAAAACCCATATCATGATATAACATTTGAAATCAAAATAACATGTAAAATATATAATCCATAAATCATCCATAGCATATATGATAGAAATGATCAAAATTAAAATACATAACATCTAAGTCTATAATCCATCACATCAATAATCCATAAAATCACTACATGTCCATAGGTATCAGTAAATTCATAAACAAACATACATAATCCACCCATAAACATATATATATATATACATCAAATGTTTGTACAAATGTTAGTACATGAATGACGTAGGGATCTCAGCCCATATAATAAAATCTACTTAGTAAAATCAATCCTCCTAAGATGAATGCTATCATCTCCCCCATCATCCCCTCCTTGGCTTGCTACTCTCCCTATACTAGTAGACCCCCCAAGATTCATCCATGATCTATTATATGTAACCACATATGAAGCAAACTGAGTAACATCTAGTATCCATCTCTATACTTTCCTCTCATAATAAGACATCTCAGCAAGCAAATCCTTGTACCTTTATAGTGGTACCATATCTATATGAATAGTGCTAAATCTTGAAATATCTAGAGTTGATCTCTCTACCAAAGTAGATCTCATCCACTCTAGCTCTATTAGGTACCTATCTCACTCCTATATAGCCTAATCATGCTAACTTCTCAAGATATCAAGATCACCCTATAATGTGGTAATCTAATCCTGCAAATTATCATGGGTTGTTCATGCCTTTTGTATCTCTACCCTCATAATCATACACTTGGCCCTCAGTGTGTTTCTCTTAGTGATAACTACAACAATATCTATAGGACCATGTGTGGGGGAATCTTGTAATGGTACCTCCTCTATGTGTACATTGGGGGAATTTTGTAATAGTACCTCCTCTATGTATATATTAGGAACATCTTGTTTAGTCTCTCCTCTATCCTCACCCTCCTCCCTCACCTCCTCAATGACTACCTCCTACTAAGGTCTCACAACTCTCTTATCTCCTTACTACCTCAACTATAAAACAAATTGCATAATCATCAGTGTATCCAATGTCATATAGGTTAATAGCTATAGGATCCTCCTATGGCCCCATTAAAACCACTATAGTATTAGGGGCAAGCTAGTCTAGCTCTGTATCATCCCACCTATACAAGCGTGGGGCTAATAGAACATCCTATAATTACCCAAACTAACGATGGACCTTATCAAAATAGAATAACTCAACATGATCAAGCCATCATCCATATACCCATATCTCTTAGGCAACATCCCCTATCTCCACATCTAAACCAAGCCACACTGGGAAGCATATATAAGGCTTCCAAATAACATCCCCTATCTGTAAGATACTAAACAGCTATCTATAGTGCACTAGATCATGCACTATCTTGTCTATATAAGGAATCACTAGGTCATCATCCCATTGAAGGAAGCCTACACTATAATCCATGTCTATGAATCTGATCCATGGGGTCCTTATGGGGTGAATCACAAAAATTTGCTCATATTCCCAACAATGTAATACGAATGTAATATCAAGACATGAATGGCATTGGGTGCACTAGCCCCATAACTCCCTGTATATCTACCCCAATAGTGTGGGAACCCAATAAAAAATATTCCTAAAATCAACCATGTCTACTATAACTCTAGTGAATCTCCATGGTATTCACCCTCCCACAAAGTCAGGTAACACATACCAGGTCAATGTCAACATCATCATCATCAGCACTAGTCTCTCTCTAGGATCCTAGTCATACAGTGGCTAGAATGAGAACCTGCCAGTAAAGAGTCTAATATCTAATCCATCCTCACTCTATATTAATACCAAAAATTTTGATCACCTATCATCATCAACAGTATACATATGGGTACCTATAATTGGTAGTCATAAAATCTAATGGATGTCCTATGTCGTAATGGTCATCTCACTAGTTGGTAACTAAAAAGTGTTGGTGGTATAATCCCACCATTCTAGTAATGCCACTATCATATCGATGTCCTGATGGACATAGTGATAGTGATGAATCCCTTCAAATCCTATATCCTCTAGATGGGCCCAATCTTCATCACTCATAAAATCTTACAATTATGCCAATAGCAGAGGGACCCTATCCCTCATCATCATTAGCTCTTGTGCCTATCAGAAACATCTTTTTGGTCAATCAAAATCCTAAATTTTCTATTATCAAACCTTCTTTGTGTATTTATATCAATCCAATAGGGATAAATGTCAATTTAAACAAATCGATAGTGATCCTTATGGATCATGGTCAATCCACATGAAGCATGTCAATCCTAATAGATCAACATCGATTCCCTACCCTAAAAAAAATCCCCCTTTGGACCTAATATTTTTAACCTACCCTACCTTTCTCCCATAAATTCCTTAAAAAAAAAGAAAAAAAGAAACACAACAAATATCTTAAGCAAAAATAAACACATTAAATTTTTTCCAAAAAAAGCATTATGTCTACCTCATAGTGGAGTCATCATCATCATCATCATCATCATCTGCTCCCACTCACCTCCATCATCTCTCACGTATCCTTGAAAGGTTAAAACACATCAAGTTTTTCTCTTGAATTTTTGCTCAATTGATAGCCAAATGAGCCTTATGCCATGTTATATGCCTATTTATAGCCATTTTTGTGATCGACGTTAATTATTTAATCAATGTTGATCGATTACTACAAATCAGTATCGATCAATCTAGATCAATGTTGATTGTCTTGGATTGTTTATATTTTGTACTTGTGGACCATTTTACATATTCCCAATCTAGTTTCAAATCCCTGTCTTGTTGCCTTTGCTATAGATATCCCATTTTTATGTCATATTACCCTTTAGATTTGAGGATTTTGACCCTTTATTAGTTCCCTAATCTCCTTAAGGCATACCCTTTTTTGGTATCTTTCCATTGTAAGATCTTGAGGGTATATTTTGTCTTGAGAACATTCATCTATAGGTAATGCATACACCATACGCACACCAGATGTTATGGTTCACCATTCTTATCCGTTATTCTCTTTTTAGCCTTTATTTAAGCCCACCTATTTTAGCTATGGAATTTTGTTACTCAATTAGGTCTTTGGGGAATTATTACATGCATCATTTTTTATCTCGTTAAGTGTAACCTTAGAACTCTCTTGAGCTATCCACACTTTTGATTATCCTTTGCTATCTGCTACTTGTCCATTTCCACTCACCCAAATTTGCTTTTACCTTCCATCTTTTTCAAACCTATCACTTGTTTCATCTCACTTCTCAATACCCAATTTGAAGGTGGATACCTCCTCACAATAATCTTAGGGCATTAGGCACCTTATAGTTTTTGTCTCATGGCACACTACTACATATTTATCCAAAAAAAGGGGCAAATATAGATGCTAATTTTATACACCCTTGTGTATTAATGTGGTTTGTCATCACATTATCATGTCATCTATAACATTATGGCCCCCATTCATAATTATTTTAAATAATTATGTTTACCTCACCCATTTACCTTTACCATATAATTTAATTAATCTATTACTATAGTTAAATAGTAATTAATCTTATTTACCCATCCAACCTCCAAACAAACTCATCCAACCTCGAAATAAACCCATCCTATGGTTGAAACAACCTAACAACTTTAAAACCATTCTTTACCCCCGTAAGTAACCCATTTGAATGGCCTAAGGATTAACTTCACCCATTTTAGGAAAACTGATGTCGATTCTTTGAGATTGATGACAATCTTCCTGAAATGGTGTCAATCCATAAATATATAGTGAGCCTTCATGGCTTAATATGGCACTTTTGGACTTTGAAACTCTACTAGAATTATCTTGGAACCTACGTACATACCTTATCAACATTTTTCTATCTTGTGGAACCTCTGATTATGAGATTACAAAGAGATTTTGAAGGTTTCTAAGCCTACTTTTATGGTATCTACATGTTTTCAACCATCTAAAGTTAGTATTGCATGTTAATTTATTCCCATTTAAACTTTATAGTCTTCTACACCTCTTTGTCATTGTGTACATTTGGTTTTCATCATTTTATTAATATTTTAATTCATTATTATCTTCTATTTTCATAGTTTAACATTTTACTCAAAATCAATGTCAATCCATCTAAATCAATGCTGATCCTACAGGATCGCCATCGATCCCTGTTAAAATATTAAAATAGCCTTTAAGTTTATTTTCATAAGATTCACAATCCTCAAAACTTGTTAAAATTTGCATTCTATTTTCTAAAAATCTATCTTTTACATGTAGATGACTTTGCCTAGATTAACGCATGATATTGTTAGCATATTTGATCTCCCCATTGTCCAACAACATTTATTCATTGATCAAAGTGATATTACATTTGAATTATGTCTTTTTACTATGGTTTGCACACCTAATAAGAAAGCATTAATGAATAGTTAGTTGTAATTCAAGAGGATGTTGATATAGCTATAGAATTCTGGGATGATTAATTTGATCATACTAATCTTTCTATAGATTAGATATCTTTGGTATTGTCTATTTGCATCCTATCCATATATATATTTATAATTTCATGTTTATTTGTAAACTTGAATGTTAAACGTGGGATGACATCCACCTAAGGAAGCATATCACTTTTTGGGACTGATTTCTTACTAGGTAGCCCATTCATCTTTCTATTAATCCATTTTCTTTGTGAGTTAGAGTGATTTATAGGTCATTCCTCCCTATCCAAAGAGGATTTCCCATAAGCTTGATCAATGGTGTGCAACCAATCTCCATCTCCAGGTAATATTTCAAACCCTACATTTACTTTGTTTTTAGTAACTAATTAGACCACATTAAAAAAAGTGAAAAAATACTAAAACAACAAGTTTAATCCTTTTCATTGTTCATCTAGAAAATACCAACCAAGCAACTACCAAGGCTCATTCAATAAATCACACAACTAAGTTATTATTCCCTATTCATTCCTATTTTGTATCATTATATAATTAGTTATACAAAATATTTGAATCATTCAAATAGTATCTCATGATTAGTATTTTTCAAGTTACTATATATATCATTACATGCATCTGTATATAACATATTACACCATTTTTCACACACACTCCCACACATAGGAGATAACTACATAATTCTGAGGCCTTCCTTGGAGTATTAGATATGTAGGTAGCATTCATTGACATAGGAGTCTTTAAGGTCAACTCAACACCATGAGCCCACCAACCCATTTTTTATAAAACATATCCCAAGGGTGAAGAAGGGTGAAGAGATAGGATTTTATCCTATTGGGTGAATATTTTATCACCAGCTAACTAATGGGCAAAATAGGTTGTTTCAACCACAACATAGGGAGATTTATTGGCCAAATGTGTAGGTTGACCACATCAAAAGGGGACAAATCTCTTCTCTCATAAAGGGGAGGTTCCCTATAGCTATGAGGTACTATATATATATATATATATATATAAGCTAAAAATAACACTCAAGGGTAGGACAACACCATCCATCTCTCTTTTTGCAGAGATGATGTTCACAAATCAAAGGAGAAATCTTGGTGAAATGACAGAAGGCACTTCTCTTCTTTTAGAAGTGGTCTACAGCAAACAACAAGAATTCTTTCTGGTAGTGAAAGTAACCATGAGAAACCCACGAAATCACAAAGTCTTTCATTGCTTCTCTCACTAAAATAGGGCATAGTAACACAATAGAATGAGGTGTAGTGCAAAGTCTCCACCTCAACTACTAAAGAGTGAAATATATGAAGGATAATGGGGGCACAAAGTCATCCCAAGATCCTTTACATAGAAATAAATAGAAAACAAACACACTAAAGACAATTATGGCAGCACAAAGTCTCTCCACAGTTAGCTTCAAGACACCTTCCTAATTACTTCCACTAGTTCTACTTATTTAATTAAATGGACAAGAATGAATTCAAGAAATAGATATAAGAATAATTTCCTCAACAACACAAGCTATTCTAGCATAAAGTCTGAAAGGTCACTTGCTTTCTCATTCAAATAATGAAATATGATTAACAATCTGAGCTCAAAGTCTCAGTAATGCCTTTCAATTTGGGTAGCATTCTACTTCTGATAACAAAAAGATCTCCTTTTGCATATATAGTGCTCCAAGAAAGACTTGGGTGCTTTGATTCATGAAATGGCCCATGCTACATTAAATGCATTCAATATATATGGAAGGGCCATGCTGGAATAGCTCATTAGCCTTGACTTTGTTGTACAAAATTATCTCGAATGTCCTCTTCTAAGCATGGGTCATCTGGTCTATTTCTAGATATGTATGTGGCTGTCCATTTCACCTTTACTTGATGGAGAAAAATAGTTGCATCTTTGAGTGTCTGTGCTCTCTGATGTCTACTTGGTGGACTATTTCACCTACTAGAAATAACTCGTGAGTAGATATTTTTGGTGTTTATACATCATTCCCTCTTTCCTTAATACATTTTGTCTCTTCCTCATGATCGAAGCTCTCAAGATATCTCTTCCCTTTCTGCCAGCTCTTTTAGCTTCTTCTTTAGCTAGTCACTAAGTTTGTTCTCAGGTCTGCACCACATTTGAAAATAAATAGGCATTTCATTACTTTGAATTTGACATCCATGGGGATGTCATTGGTCACTTGGTCACTTGGACCATGTTGAACCTCAAACCTTTGTTAAACCATGAGAGTGCATCGATTCAATGGTTTAATGGTTCAGGTAGTCCTATCGGCTCCTTAGTTCAATAAGCTCCTTAGTTCAATTAGCTCCTTGGTTCAATTGGCTTCTTGGTTCAATCGGCTCCTTGGTTCAATCAGTTGAACCATCACTTTGAACTTGTCCCCAAAATCTTTTGCTTCCATCCTTCGCTTGAAGCTTCCTTTTGAACTTTGAAATTCCTTGAACCTTTGAACCTTTAAACTTTGAACCATTTTAGTTCAAAGTTCAATGATTCATTCTCTTTCTCAGAATCCTTTGGTCCTTCAAAGTTTTTGGATCCTTAACTTTATTGAAATTGTTGAACCTTTGAACTTTGAACCTTCTGAGGTTCAAGGTTCAACGGTTCAACCTTTCTTTCTTAGCTCTTTGAATCCTTTATTATTCTAAGTCTATCAAACTTTATTGAACTCATTGAACCTTTGAAATTTGAACTCTTTTGGTTCAAGGTTCAATGGTTCAATATTTTGTTCTTTGAAGTCTTCTTTTCATTAAGTCCTTCAAAGTTGTTGAACTTTCTGAAGCAGTTGAACTTTGAACCTACCAAAGTGCTTAACTCTTTTAAGTCTATCGATGTCATTGAACCTTTGAACCCATTGAACCTTTGAACCTTTGGAGGTGGGGTTCAATGGTTCAATGGTTCATTCCATTTTTTTAAAGCCTACTGATGGACCTTTTGGTTGAACCTCGATGTTAAACCAGCCTTGAAATGCCAAAGTGTTTGGAACTTGTTTCTTTGTGAAAGCCCACCAGTTGAACCTGTGGAACCTGTTGAACCTGTGAGTCCCTTAGCTGAAAAATCTTGAATAATTGAAGAACTTGGGTGCTCAAAATATTTTTTGATAAGGGAACAGATAATTTTGGCCTGTAGGACCAAAATAGTTGATATGTTGTCCCCAAAAACAAGTGATGGATTTTAGGAACAACAACTCACTCCAGTTGGGGAAATTCCATTGATTGTAAAAACAATCGAAGGGAGTAGAATCTAGAATCTCAGTGCCTTCAAGTATGCCATTGGGCTACGGAGTCATGCTACCCAAAAATAAAGGTGCCAAAAAATGAAAATGAATAATGCAAAACAAAACTAAAGACTATACAAAAATTATACATATGTACAAGCTGATCTTATCTAATACTTCAAGGATTGAAGTGCTTTAAATGATGCCTACTGTGAGATAGTAAAAATGGCATTCTATCCTGATATATTAGCAAGAAACCATTTTCTCCCTAGAATCGGTGATGGGTGAATGGAACTCTCCAAAAGGAATCACATTTTTTGTGCACTCCTTTTGGTTCTCTCTTCTTGCCCCATGGCAAGACATGGTCTCCAATCTGAAAACCATAAATCCTTGCTCTCTTAGCAAAGAGTTTCTTTTCCTAACTTTGGTGTGCATCAATATGGTCAATTATCATAGTTCATTGCTCTTATAGTCTATTGAAGCACATGACCTGATTGTCAGCATCAAACTCCTACTAATGGTTGGCATTATCAGGTACACTTGGTTGAAAGACTAGTTTGATAGTGTAACTATGCTCTTCAAAGTCTTTGTGAGGAACCATGAGGGTTTTAGAGATAGCCAATGAATTTGCATGATTATGAAGCTCTCTGGGCACTACAAATATATTAAAAGCATCAAAACTTTCAATATAGTCCCATACCAGATTGTGGTAATGGCAAAATCTTTTGTTCTTGGTTTGACACAGGTTCCTTACCTGACAAACCATTAGTTTAGCATCTCCTTTGGTGTGAAGGATTTTGACACCTCTATCTTGAGTAGCCTTCAACTCGAGTAACAAAGATTCATACTCGACAATGTTGTTAGTGTTGCTAAACTACAACTTGTATGAAAAAGGAAAAATATCTCCTTGAGGAGATATTAGAACAATCCCAGCTCTAGCACCGGCAGAATAATTGCTACCATTAAATTCCAGAATCCAAACATCATCAGAAACTGATCTTCTATCAGATTTTTCTTCATTAGAGAGGGAAGATCCTTTTTCATATGTACTACACCCTACCAATTCTTTTAATATCTTGTTTGAATCAATTTTTGGATCACCACCTATAAGACTTTCATCTGGTATAACAGGAACATCTTTAGTAGACCAAAAATAATTACCCTTGCCTGAAGACTCAAACAAAATTTGAGCTTCAGGGGCTGACGTTTGGGTGACAACATATTTTTCCTCCTTTTTAGAAGTAGCCTCTACATGATGCCTTTGATAGAGATCCTTGCCTTAGATAGGTCCATGCTCAATTCTCCACCAACATCCTTGCAAAAATGTCACCCAAGTAGAATGCCATAGGAGGCTAGAATGTCGGCCACCAGGATTGTCATTTTAATTCTTTTTTTTTGGAAGGCCACAAATGCAAACTGGGCATCTTTGATTTGTCCCAATAGTGGCACTTGTTTGTTCTCCATGGAGAAACATTTCCCAAAGCTCTTGATTAGTGTGAGTCCAAGGGATTCTCCCACTTTGGTAGGGATGACATTGTCAGATGCACTTGAGTCTATGATACAATTGTTCAGCTGGTGTCTATTTATCAGTAGGGAGACATAAAATGGTTCTGTCTTCTCAGGAGCAATAGGAGGAGTAATGACAAAGTTATTCTGGATGGATGTGGGAGTCACCTTTGGAAGAGTTGGTCATATAGGGATGGTTTTATTCTTTACATAATGAACCAACTTATCCAACTGCTCAGGGTTGGATTGTAGGTATTCAAATTTAGACATTTGAATTTTGGTTTTCTTGACATGGTCGATTATATCAAATGTCTAAAATGAATTTGGAATAGGGGAAGGTAGTTCATCCTTCTAGTTTTTAGGAGGGGTGGTACTGGTATATGAATGTAAAGTTGGAGGTGAAAGAATATTTGAGGTACTTACTTTTGTGCTGCTCACCGGGTTCTTTGATTGAAAAGGCAGAGTAGTCCCCTGTTTAGCAATCAAAATTTTTGGTTGATATTCTTCCCCTATTTTTTCCTTATCAGCTTGTTGAGCTGACTAGTTTTGGGACTAGGTGAATACATCATATGATCCATCAAATGCTTCACCTTTACTTCTAGGTTCATCCTAGTAAATTAAAAAACTGATGTTAGATTTGCTAGCTGATTCATCTTGGTCTTCCACAAAGAGATCAGCGCCATCTTCCCGGTTCAACTCAGATTAGAAATAAAAATTTGATTCTATTTCAAGGTATCCAATTGCTAAGTTGGCTAGAACTGCTTCAATAACAAGTTTCCCCTTATGGGGAGGAAGATGATTTGGCTACCCTTGATTCCTAATAGCATTGCCTTGGTATGACTGATTGGGAAATGTCCTCCTTGGTATATCTCTATATGAAGGAGCAGAAAACATCCCTTATGCCATTTGCTTTTTGAGAGTTAGCAACTCATTTTCCAGCTTCTGCACCATAGGATCAGTGGTGCATATAGATGGATATTCAGAGGATGAATAATATTTACCTTTGTTAGGATCTCTCCTTATCTTTCCTACCAAGATAAGGTCATCTTCAATCTCAGTGGCCAAATCCTAAGCAGTAGCAAGGTCTATGTGGCAAGCATGTCTCAGTAGAAAACTCACTTCAAGCAGCTAAGATTTGATGAAGAAGCATTTGAGATTCTCAGCTATTGGCTGAGTAATGGTAGGAATCATGTTCCTCAGCTTGTCAAACTTAGCTATGAAGTCCCTCATAGGTTCATGAGGTTCTTTCTTCATTTGTGTGAGTTGAGCCAGTAAGGCATGTGCATCTTCTATAGGCTTGAACCTTGCTTCAAATTTGGCTTTAAGGGTGTTCCTATCAGTCATATTCTAGGCCTGTAGATGATAAAACTAGTTTGTAGTAGCACCTTGTAATGTCTCTACAAATAGCCTGACTGCTACGTCCTCATACTCCACACCTATCATGCCATAGGCTATGTTTAAGGCTGCAATATTTTCATTAGGATGAACTCTCCCATCACCATATAATTTGGGGAAATTCTTCCTGGAACTTTGAGGTAACTCATGTAGAGGTGGAGTTAGATTGAGTGGACCAAAAGAGTTACCCTAGGGGCCTTGAACTACCATGATTTGACTACTGAAGGGAGGGATAACAAATGTCTGAGGGGTATGTATTGACAAAGCTCTACTAACAGTAGAAATTGACACTTTGCCTAGTAATAGATACCTAAATTTTGTAGGAGGAAAACATCACATTCCTGTCACCCAAGTAGAATGCCATAGGAGGTCAAAATCACATTCCTGTGCCAACTCAAATATAGGGTCAACAATCCCTTTAGCTCTCTAGCTTTGAGTATACTGTGGATCTTCCAAAGTGTAAAACTAAAATGGATAAGGATAGAAACTACTTCAATTTGAAGCTTGAGGCTTCAAATTGTGTGTTCTTCCCCAGTTGGCATGGAGCTACCAGAGAATTGACTTTTGAAATGAAACGCTCGATCTCTAGCATCTCTGGTTTCATAGACCAAATTATATAATGGAAATGGATAATGTTATAATGATAATGGATAAGACATATGTGATGCTTCAATCTAAATCTTGAGGATTCAAATTGTGCAAAATTGTTGTGTCCCCATTGGAGTCACCAAAAACTATTGGGTGAATATTTTATCACCAGCTAACTGATGGGAAAAATAAGTTGTTTCAACCATAGCATAGGGATATTTATTGGCCAAATGTGTAGGTTAACCACATCAAAAGGAGACAAATCTCTCCTCTCATCAAGGGGAGGTTCCCTATAACTATGAGGTACTATATATATATATATATATATATATATATATATATACACACACTATAAATAAGCTAAAAATAACACTCAGGGGTAGGACAACACCATCCATTTCTCTTTTTTTAGAGATGATGTTCACAATTCAAAGGAGAAATCCTAGTGAAATGATAGAAGGCACTTCTCTTCTTTTAGAAGTGGTCTGCAACAAATAGCAGGAATTTTTTTTGGTAGTGAAAGTAACCATGAGAAACCCATGAAAGCACAAAGTCTTTCATTGCTTTCCTCACTGAAATAGGGCATAATAACACAGTAGAATGAGGTGTAGCACAAAGTCTCCACCTCAACTACCAAAGAGTGAAATATACAAAGGACAATGGGAGCACAAAGTCATCCTAAGATCTTTTACATAGAAAGAAACAGAAAACAAACACACTAAAGACAAATATGGTAGCATAAAAACTCTCTACAGTTGGCTTCAGGACACCTTCTTGATTACTTCCACTAGTTTTACTTATTTAATTAAATGGACAAGAATGCATTTAGGAAATAGACATAAGAAAAATTTCCTCAACAACACAAGCTATTACAGCACAAAGTCTAAAAGGTCACTTGCTTTCTCATTCAAATAATGAAATATGATTAACAATCTGAGCTCAAATTCTCAGTAATGCCTTTCAATTTGGGTAGAGTTTTGCTTTTGATAACAAAAGATCTCCTTTTGCATAAAATAAGAGATTATAATATATAGCACTCCAGGAAAGACTTGGGTGCTTTGTTTCATGAAATGGCCCATGCTGCATTGAATGCCTTCAATGTCTATGGAAGGGCCATGCTAGAACAAGTCATCAGCCTTAACTTTGGTGTACATAATTATCTCAAATGTCTTTTCCTAAGCATGGATCATATGGTTTGTTTTTAGATATGTACACGGCTGTCCATTTTAGCTTTACTTGATGGAGAAAAATAGGTTGCATCCTTGAGTGTCTGCACTCTCTGATGTCCACCTGGTGGACTATTTCACCTACTATATATAACTCCTATGCAAATATTTTTGGTCTTTCTACATCATTCCCTCTTTCTTTAATGCATTTTGTCTCTTCCTCATGATTAGATCTCTTAGGCTATCTCTTTCCTTTTTGTCGGCACTTTTGGCTTCTTCTTCAGTTGGTCGCTAAGTTTATTCTCAGGTCCGCACCATATTTAAAAATAAATGGGCATTTCATTACCTTGAATTTTACATCCATGGGTACATCATTGGTCACTTGGTTACTTGAACCACATTGAACCTTGAACCTTTAAACCATGAGAGTGCATTGATTCAATGTTTAACAGTTCAGGCGATCCTATCGGCTCCTTGGTTCAATCAACTCCTTGGTTCAATCAGTGCCTTGGTTCAATCAACTCCTTGGTTCAATCAGCTCCTTGGTTCAATCAGTGCCTTGGTTCAATCAGCTCCTTGGTTCAATTGGTTAAACCATCTCTTTGAACTTGTCCCTAGAATCTTCTTCTTCCTTCCTTCGCTCGAAGCTTCCTTTCAAACTTTGAAATTCCTTAAACCTTTGAAACTTTGAACTTGGAACCATTTTTGTTCAAACTTCAATGGTTCATTCTCTTTCTCAGAATCATTTGGTCCTTCAAATTTTTTGGATCCTTAACTTTATTGAACTGGTTGAACCTTTGAACTTTGAACCTTCTGAGGTTCAAGGTTCAATGGTTCAACCTTTCTTTCTTAGCTCTTCAAATCCTTTATTCTTCTAAGTCTCTCAAACTTTATTGAACTTGTTGAGCCTTTGAACTTTGAACTCTTTTGGTTCAAGTTTCAATGGTTCAATGGTTCAATCTTTTGTTCTTTGAAGTATTATTTTCATTAAGTCCTTCGAAGCCATTGAACTTTTTAAAGCAGTTGAACTTTGAACCTGCCAAAGCGCTTAACTCTTTTAAGTCTGCCAATGTTGTTAAACCTTTGAACCCATTGAACCTTTAGAGGCAGGGTTCAATTGTTCAATGGTTCATTCCATTTGTTTGAATCTTGTTGATGGACCTTTTGGTTGAACCTCAGTGTTGAACCAGCCTTAAAATGCCTAAGTGTTTGGAACTTGTTTCTTTGTGAAAGCCTATCGGTTGAACCTATTGAACCTATGAGTCCCTTAGCTGAAAAATCTTATATAATTGAAGAACTTGGATGCTTAGAACATTTTTTGAGAAGGGAATAGATAATTTTGGCTTGCAGGACAAAAATAGTTGATATGTTATCCCCAAAAACAAGTGACAGATTTTGGGAACAACATATCCATAAGCAAATATATATAACATGTGTTATAGATTTGAATACATTAGCATAAAGGTTGAAAAATCTTAAAAAATGAATTTTTTCACATCAAGATCTTATGCATATTACGTGCTAGATAATATAGTCACAGAATAGATAGTAGCATTGACATTAGTGTCTCAAGGTTTAAAGTCATGTTTGCAGCTCTAGAAACATCATTTTGTATAATCTGACAATTGTTTCAAAATCTTAATCCTACACACTTATTCCTTTGCACAACCTATATCTACATGTACATTATAAATCCAATTAAGTATCATTTCTCTTTGGTATTAAAATAGATGAAATATCTTTCAAATTTGATACTTTTTATATTTAGCACATCTTAGTATTGTAATTCATAATATTCATGTATTTGTGTTTACAATAAATTGACCTACTATAGAATAATTTTATTCATATTTGTGTGTAGGATATTCTATTCCCTTAACCTTTAACCCACATTTATAAAAGGAATAAACATCTAGTTTCACTATCACAGATCACATAATTACCCTAGGAGGGAAAACTACATCAGCCTGAGGCCCATTTTGGATATGTAGGTAGCACTCATTTACAAGGGGGTTTTTTAGGCTAGATCAACCATCCTCCCTAACCCATTTGTATCTCTCTTTGCTAATTTTATTGTTATCTAGTACATGTGTAATACTAGGGTTTTTTATTTTGTAGGTGGTCACACAGGCCTAGATTGATAAATCATGATTACATTTAACCAAGACATAGACACAATCAAAAATAAGGCCACAAGCACTCCTATATACCACCTACATACTTATTCCACCAAGCTGTAAATTACTATTTTTAACATGATGCTATATGTAGGTTAATTTCACATAGTTTCTAGATATAATTAGCTTACTCATTTAGAATAATATTTATCTTAGGGAGATATGTACATCCTTTATATTTTATTATTATTATTATCAATTTTATGATTTCTACAAATTATGTAACATATGGGATTTGATTATGTTTTAATATCAAATCAATACATATTAGCATTTCAATTTTAATAGTTTAATACCATTAGTTTAAGTTATCTTAAATTAAAAGGATTAAATATTATATTGAACCAAGTATTTTATAACATTTCTTTCTATTTTCCTTATTTTTTGGATAAGACTTCTTTCAAATTTTTGTAAATTCTCAACACTAAAATGAAATAGCCTTCAACCTTAGATAAAATATGACATAAAATGATTTAATTTTATCAACCTTTGATTAAATCCAACACTAAATAATTATCGTGTTAGCTTGGATCATTTTGGCACTGAAGCTCTTTCTTTAGACCTTGGCTTGAAATTTTATTGATTTCTAAAAACAAAAATCTTTCACTTTTATTTTTCACTTTATTTTCTATTTGCTTTTGTTTGTTTTAGAAGTTGTGTTCTAGTATTTTTCAAACTAATTAGTAATTATCATGAAGGGTTACATGGTATATGTTTATAAAAACTATGGTGTGAGGGGTTTACCCAAATATTCATAGCCAAATTACAACACTAAACATGGATTTAAGTTTTCACATGCCTCAAAGTATATCATAAATTCCTAGAATCCATAATTAATACTATAGGAATCCTCTTTTAGCCCTTTGATTTGTGGTGCACCTAAGAGGAGCATATCATCCAGGTAAATTAATCTCACCATACCCTTAAAATTTGGGTCAGTGTGTCAGGAATGGTTCTACCTATGTAGTTAGTGCTCTCAAAACATTGGGTCAACATTAATCAATGAACAAACAATTATAATTGAGAGCCTACAAATTAGTCAAACCATTACCTAGATCACTCTCATACCTTGATTTTTAATTGTATTATATTCAAAATCATTAACTTTGTTTGATTCATATTGTATTTTATTCATAATGGGTTCAAATAATGAAAATATCTCTCATGTGTTACATGGGATTATGTAATTTCTTGTAAAATAGTCTCTTACTTTCCAAGGTGCTATTAATTTCATTTATATATGATTAAAATTTGATAATGTTCCAAAACTTACTTTAGATAATTCCACTGAGTGGTACTTCATATTTTTATATATTCAAAGATCATGTATGCACTCTTTTAATCAACCTCAAAATAATCATGTTTTTAACACTTGATGAGGTAACATTCCACACATATTAACCCACTTCATTGAGGAACATCATTCAATCTAATGAGTATGATATCCTAGATCAATTAAAGAATACTAATAATAAAATATAATTGTTATAACTCTTACAAATAACACCAAAATATAAAGATATACTATATGAGGCATTAAATAATACATTTTTACCTAACAATGTTGAACCTTATTATGTCGATTTTATCATTAATACCATGTGATGGATAGAAGAAAGTATTTATTTTGATACAGATTATCTTCCCCCAAAGCATATTATTGATCAATATATACCATTATATATCTAATTATTTGTACAAAATAAGGTATTCAAAAGAGTACTTTTTGATAATGGATTTGGATTGAATATTTGTAACATCTCTTTCCTAGATTTACTAGGCATAATAGGAAAATATCTAACTCATTCAAACATGAACATTCATGGATTTGAAAATATCCCATGCCAAGTACTTGGGCATATTAAATTGAATATTAATTTGGGCCCATGCACTTTTGCTACTATTTGTGAAGTTATGCCTAATTATCTTAATTATAAACTTATATTAGGTAGACCTTGAATTCATGGCATGAATTTCATCCCTTTTACATTCCATGGATGCACCAACTTTTTTACATTATTGCATGGATGTATTAAACTTAGTTATAAATGGTATATATACATGTGTCCTTTAGATCAACATCCTTTCAAATATTTTTCAATGGTCCATCCCAAAGATACTTATTTTCCATATATTCAACCCTCTTTAATTTAAGTATCACCATCTACTCCACCTACTGATCTACCCTCATTTGTACCACATTTAGATTTTTTGTCAATCAACTTCAATCAATATGGTTTTGGATTTAAATACTTAAAAAAATATTAGTATACCATTGGACAAGGGATGGATAAACACATCAAAGGTATTGTTTATCCCATTACTAATTCTATAAATGAAGGGCACATAAGCCTTAGATATAAAGATAAGTCCACTTCTCATGGACTTAATCAAGCTAGTCCACCTCTCAGGTGTATACCTACTATGCATATGTGTTTTGAGCATAACAACCAAGTTAATCATGTTTCTTATTTATATTAGTATATCCTAAACTCATTGGTAACATGAAATCACCATAAATATTGACATTGGATGAATTTTTAAATTATGAATCTCTTTTGGAATATCTAAGTGCATATGAGGACCTTCATTCCATCATAAGAAAATATTTTCACATGAAATGAATGCATATGCTTATTTTCATGAAAGAAGGATTCTATATGACAAAAAAAATTAGATGGTCTTGATACTATATTTTATGCTCCATATGTGTAAGATAGATCAATGTTACTTATTGATGAAATAGTGAAATTTCATTTTGACACTAAAAAGATATGTGACCAGTACTATTGACCACCATATTAAAAATTGATAAAGATAAATATATTAGACCAAACTTAAATGATTACCCTAAATTATCTATATGGAAATATAATTACAAGTTTGTAATTGACCCTAAGTTGGGTATGCACAACATTATCTTATATCTAGATGTGAAACTAGTCAAGAAAAACATATAAAAAAATGACTCCCAAAGTTACCTTGTTGTTTAAAATTGAAGAGGATTTTTGGAGGCCTAATTAATTTGTGTAGTTAATTATCCCAAATGGGTTTATAATATTATACCAATAAAAAATCCTAATGGAGACATTATGTATTTCACATATTACCATGATTAAAATAAAATTTGTCCAAAATATGGTTTTTTGTTACCCAACATAGATATGATTGTGGATTCTATGACAGAGTATGAGATGATATCATTCATGGATGGTTTTTGGAATATAACCAAATCATGATTAATCTTATAGATCAAGAAAATACATCATTTATTACACCATGTGGAACATTTTTTTAAACAATCATGCCTTTTCGACTAAATAACATAGGAGTAACTTATCAATGAGCCATGACACATATCTTTCATAATTACATCCACAAAATAATTTAAGACTATGTTGATGATTTATTAGCAAAATCCAAGTATCATCAATACCATATTATTTATTTATGACTAATATTTGAAATAATGAGAAAATATATGTACATTTAATTCCAAAAAAGTGTATTTTTGGAGTATCTTTGGGCAAATTTCTAGGTATTATCCTTTCACAATGAGGCATCAAAGTCAACCCTAATAAAGTAAAATACATACTTGAAATTCCACCACGAAATAATCTAAATAAAATTCAATTCATATAGGGTTGTATCCAATCTATATGACGTTTCATGGCTTAATTAGTAGATAAAACACAATCCTTTACAAGGTTACTTAATAAAGATACCAAAATTTAATGGGAGGACTCTTATTGACAAATTTTTGAGGTAGTTAAAGAATTTATTCTCAACCACCCTATTCTTATGCCTACAAATCTAAATCGAACACTCTAATTATACATTTCTATCCCTAATCAATTTTTGGGGGCTTTGATTGCATAGTATTATGATGATCACCATGTGCTTGTTATTTACTCCATTAGTTGCACACTTATTGATTATGAGTAAAACTATACTACTATATAAAAGGGTAACAAAAAGGGCACCCAAGATAACACTTCTAATTTTTTTAATTATACTATTGCATATATTCTAATTACTACTTCCATAGCACCATCTCTTAGTTTGGGGACGTCATTTGGTCTCTAAAATATATCCATGTCTATGCCTACTCATGCCACTTACACTCCTCATATTACATCCTCCAATACTACTCTAGAACATTATGCTCTTGAATTACAAGCTAAGTTGACCCATATTAAGCAATCCATTTCTCATGTTAGCCCTTATATGGACTCATGTTCCTTGTTACATAAGCATTTGGCACCTGAAATTGCACCTTATTCATTACCAATTGGATTTATGACTACAAATATTCTTATTAATGAAGGAAAAGGTGATCCTGGACAACATATGTGTGCCTTTCATGTAGCTTGTCTAGATTATGCATAAAATGATAAATTTTTGAAAATGTTATTTCTAAGAAGTTTAAAATAGTATGTTGTTATATGGTTCTATGATCTTAATCTTCAATTAGTAAAGGCTTTTAATCATTTGTCAAATCAATTTTTGACACACTTTTCAATCAACATTGGGGAAAGGTTATCATATGCTAAAATTTCAAATCGCAAACATGGATCTAATGATGAAATAAGAAGTGTAGATGTGCTAAGGTAAAACATTTCACTTACCAAAATGACAAATTTAATGGTTGATAATGAGCTTCAAGATATTTTTACACAAAGTTTCCTTTCTCCTCTTCAATAGTCCATTATTTTTTATAAGTTAAAATCATTTGATGTATGTCATATAGTAAAAGAATATGAAATCAAGTTTCTTACTTTGAAGTTAAAGTATATATGAAATGTTCCTTATACTTCAAATGTCAAGTTTCAAAGAAAGCCAAATTATAAGAGCAAAACAAATGAAATAAAGAATGAAGCAAAATTTATAGTTAATGTTACATCATAACCACCTCAAAATCTTTAGTTACAAGCTCCACCATGGATTTAATAATTCCCAAGGTTGTCATCACCTCATTGTTTTTTTTTTTAAAAACTCCTATAATTCAATGTAATAACTTTTCCTCCACCCATGGAGATATATATGTGTAGACCAAAATTTATAAATTTTGATAGTAATGCCTATTGTGACTATCATAGATGTATTGGGCATTCTAAAAATATATGTTTCAATATTAACCAAAAGATTCAATATCTTATTAATTATAATATCATATATGCTAATACACTTATTAAAGAGGGTAAGCCAGAAGTAAATGATAACACAAAGATCAAAATTTAAAAACATAATATTCCCAATCATGAATCAAATAACAAGGATAATTTCTAAGTTTGATATGCACATAATTCTCATCCTCCTTATACATATGGAAATCCACTTGATAGCATTATTGGTATAGCTACAAGCAAACAAGCATCACATCTTATGATAATATTTGATGATAGTGAGGTTGTTGATGATGATTTAGATGTGCATGTACTTTTTATTCATGTCTATGTTAACAATAAATCCCTCCATAGTGTCATGATATAAAATGGATCAAGTGAAAATATTTGCATCATAATAGTCCTTAAATATCTTAGTTATACAAAAAAAGATTTACAAGATACTTCTATATTTATAAAAGAATTTGACTGGTAAACACAAAATACTCTTGGGAATATAGTGATTCCTTTACAATTTGGCCCTCTCATAGTTCATATTCCTTTTCTTGTTATACCAAACACATGGGTATTTTATATGCTATTAAAATGCCCTTGGATACAAAATCTTAAAGCAGTATCTTCTATAGTACATAAATTCCTCAAATCTATTCATGATAATCAAGGGATTAAAATTCAATGAATATAATATGATGAATATCATTTAGATTAAATTGTGTTTACTTATTTTGTGGAGAAGTTAACTAATACAAATATTGAGCAACATGGTAATGAAATAGTTTATAGAACTATTCAATGGCATGATGTATATCTTCCAAACCATATTATAACTTTTTGTGAGCATGATCATATCATATATTCAATATCTTCATATAATTATGAGCATGATATAGTTTCACATGAATATATACATTTTGTTTCACAAATCATGGTACATCCTCCTAACAAAAAAATGGCACCTAAAAATAGGCCTCCATATCCTAAGGAAAAACATGTAAAGGTTTTTACATATTCTTCTCCTACATATGAGGATACAAGTTTACATGAGCATATGAGTAGTGATTTAGAGTTTTATATTATAGCATATGTCTCCTACTGATATTTATAGGCTTCTATAAGTGACACTTCTTCATCACAAGATTCCATTCCTTCATATAATGAAATTGGATACACCTTTCTGCATCTTATTAATGAGAGCATTGGTTTATAAAAGCTTCCTATTTATTCCCCACACACTAGTTGGGATGCATCTCTTAATTATCTACTTGAATTTTAATTCTACATAGCTTCTTTGCTTTCTTTCTAATTCATTTGTTCCTTATTTAAGCATTCTTCTAGCCCTTGGATTTATATTTTTAATTTGGGTGTTTACCTTCTTATTTTCCACACTGATTCAAATAATCTAAAACAACAGCATCTATGGCACTCCAATTGTTTACTAGTACACATCTCACACCCCATGGTACTTACATGATCTCATATTGCCACTTATACATGATCACATTTAGCCTCTTCCCCATTTTTTAGGATCATGTACATTCTTACATATTCTACATATTTTCACTATAATTATATAACTCAATTTTACAAATACATTGGGGCCACATTTCTTGCCTTCCTTCTTAGCATGATATGTTTTTTCACCTTTGTTGAGGATTATTCAAATCCTTCACACTACATCAATTTTGAAAAAAAATCTCCTCAGCACTTCTTTTCCATCCTCTTTCAATTTTTCAAATATTTTGAAAAAATTTAAAAACATGCATATATTGTCAAATAATACCAAACAAATCATATATTCCAAAAACTATATATATATATATATATATATTCAAAAATTCAAAACCACCTAAAGCATTTTTAAATATATCTAACTTACTTCTTTTCCTATGTTGTTTATTATATGTTAAGTAGATAGAATATTACATATTTCACAAGGTACTCGAGTAAGATATAGGACATAATTTCACATGATTATTTGATTTTGAGCTTCCCTTATTACCCAATATATTTGTTAAGTTTGGGGCATCCATTTGTTCTCTATGAACACTTTTACAAGATGTCTCTACCCACAACCTCTCTATCATGTTGAGCTACATTTCATACAAATGTCTTGCTAATCACTCATATTTTTCACATGTATTACATGAAATATGATAATTTTTAACATTCGATTCCATACATATGATGGAACTATACTAGTCTCATTTGTTATATGCCTTCCTTGACATTCTTACTTTACTACATTCTAGATTTAAACTTATAATGTGTGTGGCCTTTAGCCTTGTATGTTCAACTTATTTATTATATGGCATTTATGTGCCATTTTTATGTGGCCATTGGCCTTTTGTGTTATGAGACATCTTAAATTCCCTTGTATGCGAACACTTGAGCCTTATACCTGACATATTATGCAACTTACATGACAAATTATATGACATTACTTTAATGCTTGTGGCTTCTTACTATGGTGCCATGATTTATATCACACACTCTATATATTTTACTATAGTGCCATGATTCATGTTATGCATCACTTATATACTATATTTATACTCTAGTATCATGATGTATATCATGCATACATTACTTGTATGCATCAATGACATATATTTCTAACACATGCTTCAAAATTCAAAATTCAATTTTATATTCAATACTATGAATGCAATAAATTTCAAATATTTAAAGTTATATATATTTCACATATTCTTTTTATTGAGACAAGTGACTTGCAGGTACATCTCTCATCTCAAAATGGGGGCATCACAATGGGCTTAATTAGAACATTCAAGCTTCATGAGCAAAATTTAAGATTTAGGGAAATATAAAGTTTTCAATTGGAAATATGATTCAACATTTTGATATTATGGGGGCATGTGGCATGCATGTGAACTCATCACTACACTTAAAATATTACAATTTTGAAACAACTTTAAAATGACAAAAGTTTCAAAAGTGGCAAATTTTGCAAATTTACAAAGTTTCAAAAGTTACAAAAATAAAATAGCATTTTAAGAAACATAGATTTAATGGGAATGATATTCATTCATGTTCATGTTTCTAATATGGAATTTAAAAATTCTCAAGTTTCAAGTTTTAAAGTTCCAAAATTTACATATATAACCTTGATTCATCTATAGTGATATGATTCATCTTAGTAGAAAGTGAATCATAGTAGGCTTTAGTGACATTCAACGTCTATGGTTGCACTTTTTTCATTTGTATCAGGACATAGTTCATGGTTCCACCCTTAAAAAAATTTACAGAGTACTCTATACACTCAAACGAGATTTGGATCATACAATCTTTTCAACTCAAGAGCATTAATAGATTTTCAAATTGAGACTTGATCACTCTCAATATGCCATGGTTTAGTACTCCTCTAAATGTCCCAAGAAATGGAATGCACTTTGGTTGTTTCTAACTATTTTTTCACTTTTCACATTCAAAAGAAATAAGAAACTAAGATAATGGTCAGGGGTTAGATGATACCCAGATGAAGTTTGCGCACCATATCCAGACAATTGAAGGAGCTCCTCTTTGGTTGTGGAGGATGACACCTGTAGAAGAAAGATACTCAAACACAGAGATTATTAGATGGAGATAAAGTAGACTGCCAAGCAATATGCTCGATCTTAGAAGTGTAAAGACTTCCTTGAGGGATGACAGTCCACTATTTATAAGTAAAAGTGTCAAAAATAAAGAAATGACAAATGACTAGCAATGAGGAAATTAGATAATGTGTACCTGTTTCTTTACAGTTGGTCTGTCACAGTCACTGACGTCGGTTAGTCTGTCGACATCGGTTGTTAAGGTTGCCGACATCAGTTAGTCTACCGATGTCGGTAGGGGAAATGGTCGATGTCGATCAGGGCAATGGCCTTAGGTGAGTTTTAGACAGGGTTGTGGGTGACAGAGGGGTCTAGAAGGAGTCTGGGTCTGTTTAATGGTTTGTGCAGGATTTGTAGGGCAGAGAGTATGACCTAAAAAGGGGATCAGATTGAGGACAGGAGTGAAAGGGAGATAAAGATGAGGGAAGGCTTTTCAGACTTTCTAGGAAGAACAAGTTGGGTTGTGTCAACAGTGCTTAGAAATGGATAATGGACTGATTACTAATGTATCATAAGAGTACTGAAATAAAAACCAGTAGAAATACTTAGCTCTTAGTTGCTAAAGAATCAGGGGTGTGAATGCTTGTGCTTGTTACAACTGATGTCGAGATCCTTGTACCATGCTCCAATCTAATCTGAAGTCACTTGGGTAGAGTCTCTATAACCAAGATAGTGTTGATAGAATGCTGGTACCTGTAAAGAGTTAAGGATCTAGAGGAAATCGATTCGAGCAAGAGAATTAGCATTCAAGTTTGTGATTAGTTTTTTGTTCGGCCTGTAAGTTAGTTTTAATCAACCAACGTCGGTGATCCCACCAGAGTCGACCGATGGGTAACTGACGTCGGTGGCTAGAAGATGGGTAAAAAGGCTATTTTTAGCCTTTTGTCTGTTCCTCCATCTGTCGAGTTCAGTGTTCATGGTTAAACGATCGAAGGCGGATCTAATAGGTGTGAGGATTAGTGAGAGGGTTGGAATGATTAGTCATAGGGTGATAAATGAGGGTATCCAAGGGTGAGGAATCCAAGGGTGAGGTGTAAAGGGTGGTGTGTCATGGGTGAGGTGTCAAGGGAGGTGTTATTAATTTAAAATAAGTTATTATTTTAAATTAATAAGTGTGTGGGTTAGGAATGTGTTAAAAGTGGACCAAGGAGACTAAGGGGGAGTCGACTAAGGAGTAGACATAATTTTGGTGTCTACATTTGCCCCTTTTTGTCTTGTTGGTTGTTCTAACAAACTGCAAGACAAAAATAGGAGTAAGTTGCCCCAGGTATGGGATGAGTTCTTCCCCCTCAAAGTGGGAGTCGAGGGAAGGTAACACGATATCGGGTGCCAATTTGATAGATAGTGGATGGATATGGTGAAGATTGAGTGTGAATGTTGCAATAGTTGAGATTGTGCATATACCACTTCATGTGATAGGTAGGTCAAATTATCACAGTCAAGGGTCGAGGAGTGCTAAAATCAAAATAATCGGTCCCCAGCATTTAGTCGTAGCTGATTGGGTTAAATGATCAAAGTTGTAGCTCTAATGGTCATCATGTTCCAAGTATCTCAGGTTCAAGAAGTGCTCTTGGAAAACATGAAAATGTCACAAATATTGGGGATTAACATGTGTGTGATCTGACAATAGGTGTGAGGGTCATAATGTGATGTGCACAATTTTGCTAACTATTCATGAGGTAGCATACATGCAATCAAAACAACCAAGGAAAAGTTGTCTCGAAAGTGGTCATGGTCTAAGGAGATAGGCATGATCTCCATGGTTGTTGGTCACGTTGGGTTGAGATATAAGTGATCTATGGTGACCCTTATGAGGAGTTGAAAATGACTTCTACTGTGAGGGCTAGTTGTTTGGTCATGATTTTGGGTTGGTATAGATAGTTGGTCCATTAGATGGATGGACGAAGGAATGGCCGAGCTAACCTCAGAAGACCCCATGTCAACTGAGAGCTACCTTCGTAGCCCTTATTTGAAGGGCCTCAGGCCAATCTATTTCTCCCTAAAAGGGAGGAAGAGGGTCGGTTATGGATGTGGGTTGGACTAGGTTAAGTCATGGTTAAAGGTTGAATGGTGTGTCCATCAGATAGACGAACAAATGGATGTGGCCGAGCTAACCCCAGAAGACGTTATGTCAATTGAGTGTTGCCTACATAGCCCTTGTTGGAAGGGCCTCAAACCAATGTAGTTCAAGCTGGTTGATAGGTTGGTTTGGTCAAGTTATAAATGATGAGGGTATGATGATGTTACAGCCTTTTCCATATTATGTGATGGTGTATTCTGTAACATTGGTTGTGGTTTTTCATCCCTAACAATTTTCTATATTGGTGATGGTGTATGCTAAAAATGAAATGAGTCTATTTATGCTTCAGCAAGTAATGGTTTATGCTTGGCATAAATTGTGTGGTCGATAGTTTCCATGTGTACTGGTTTCCATAGAAACTAGTGTGAATAGGCTATGAAAACATTAGTGGTCTGAAAAAGATTTGGTTGGTTTGGTTTGGTTGGCAAATGATTTGGTTGAATGTGACAAAGGTATGGAGGAAGTGAAAGGCATTTCACCCATTCATTGACAAATACCATAATGATAGCATAGGTAGGGGTTTTTTAGAAACAAAGGCCCCATTCATGCATTACATCGTTGACCATTGGTTGTGTTAGAGAAATAGTCGAATCACTTGACATTAAGTGAGCTCAAAATCCCTTGAGTATGTCGGGGTAATAGGTTTGATTATGTGAGGTGGGAGGATAGCGTAACCCTTTTTAGCAAGGATAACTTTGCCCCTTTTTTAGGTGACCTTGAGAACAACTATAAGTCAAGTCCATGACACTTTTTTTTTTTTGGGTAGACTGATCAATGCAGGAAGTCTATGTAGGGATGTCATTTTGCTTTGTGGTCATTTGTGAAGCTGATCGATGTAGGAAGCTTCTAAGAGAGTGTTGTTTGTAGCAAGATTTTTAGGCATAGCCATCCTTCGAGGGAGTGGTCTATATTTTTGCTTTATATGTTTTTGAGGGCTTTGAATAGCTGTCCTTCAAGGGAGCAGTCTATTAGCTATAACAATGATGATGTAGTTGTCCTTCGAGAGAGCAGTCTGCATTTATAATTTATGACCTTTTGATATTTTGTTTGACATCTCCATTTATTTTTGATAGTATTTGTAGTCATGGACAAGACTATATAAGGTTAAGGACTCCCTTTTATTAGGACAAAGCATCCATATTTTATAAAAGGGTCACATAGTGTGTGTGTAGGGGAACAGGGTTAAAAGGAATGAGGATTAAAACGATAGGGATTGCTCAAGGGATGAGCTCAAGTTAAATATCAAGTGAACAAGTACTTTATTAACAATATAATGGTCGTAGATGCAAGGCATTAAGAGGCTCAGGTTCTGGTCGGCCTTCAAGAGAAGATAGATGAGAAGTCCCTGATCCATACTTATGCGTTATGATGTAAGGTCCGAGCTAATTAGGAGAAAACTTGCCTCATTTGCTTCTTTCCAAATTGGTCATGTTTTGGTTGATGTTAGGTCAATGCTTGGTTGAGGTCATGATAGTCAATATAAAGTCAAACTCCCCCAGTCACTTGTGATAGGGACAATGTTTGGCACCCATTACGGATAATCAATGAGTTGGATAAATGAGATGAAGAGAAGATGATGAAGCTCATCTTAGACAAGGAGTGTGACACAAGGATGCATCCTGCAAAGCTTTTTCCTTGATAGGCTTTAGTTTGAGAGGATGAGATCCTGATCTTCCAAGTTGGAGTTTGGAATCTCAGAATTATGGACAGTGATGGAGGCAATGGTTGGTAATGATTGGACTAAGGCAGTTAATGGTTGGGGGTCCTTGAGTTGGACCTTCACTATTTGTAAGGCTTTGATCAAGGCCTGATGATGTTGTGGAGAGCTTTGTATGAGGTCATATAAAGATGTCTTTACACAAGTTTGGTGAAGTTGTTTCACCATGGGGTCATGAATTGGTTTCAAAAAAGTTGGTTGAGATGTACCCAAAATTGAAATCTTGGGTTTTGATGGTTGAGGAGGCTTGACGAATGGATATGTTTGAGGGAGAGAAACCTTCTCTTTCTCTTTATCCTTTAAAGTTTGTGACCTAGTGGCCACATTAATGGTGTTGATTTTGAATAATGGGGTAAAAGGTGGTAGAGGAACCACAGTTTGATGATGGGCTCCCTATTTAGGTGAGGATGTTTGAGAGGTGTGGGATGGTGCCGATGGTTTGTTGAAAGGGTGGTCAAAAGGATCCTTAATGAAAGAGGTGTCATTTTTTAGGTGTTGATGAATGATAGCTTTAAGAGTGCAACAATGCTTAGTGTCATGTCCAGGTGTGCGATGATACGCACAAAATTTAGTGTCATCGAACCAAGATGGTTTTGATTTGAGAGTTGATGAGTGTGAAGGTGAGGAGGTTTGGGAGACATGAGATAATGTTGGAGATTTATTAACAGTATCTTCAACAAGAAGGGTGTCATTTTCCATGAATTAGCAGATGACAACCTTAAGGGCACAACAATTTTCAGTGTCATGCCTAGGTGTGTGATGATATAGGCAAATTTTAGTGTCATTGAACCAAGACGGTTTTGGTCTGAGAGGTTGAAGTGGTTTAATAGGTGGAAGAGTGATGCTAGAAGTTTTCAAAAGTTGGTGTAGTATCAAATCATATGAACCCACTAAGGGGTCCGTGCTTGTTGATGCACTAGGTGTTGATGATTTTTGTTTGCGAGTTGTTGAGGGAGACTTCCATACCACCTTTTGGGTTGGTGGTGTGACCACTCGTGTAGACGACACTTTATTTGTGAGGGGTGCTGAATTTTTCAAAGGAGGTATGTTTTTGGTGGGTAAAGGTAGTAATGGAGGCAATTTGTTTTTGTTAAGTATTGGAGTAGGGAGCATGCCTATTAAGGTAGAGGGATATGGGCCCAAAATGGAGGGCAATGATGATGGTGGAGGAGGAGTTCTCTGACGTGGTTTAGTAGCCTTCTTTAGTTTGTTTTGAGGACTACTATTGTCTGAGGCAAGGTTCAATTCTACCTTCACTTGTGGGTGAGTGAGGTTAGATATGGGGCGAACATCGAGGGATTTAATCGGTGTTGATATGGTGGATTTTTGTGAGAGTTTAGGTTTAGATGTGGATGGTTGAGTTTTTGAAGGTTTGGAAGTAGAAGCCTGGTCCTCGTCGGAGACTTTTGGAGATTTTGTCACAGGAGGGTCGACAGCATGAGATGAGATGAGACGTGTAAGGTGAGGAGCTTTGAGTTGCTCCCATAATGCCTCATGTTCTAATTTTATCAAATGGAGAAGTCCTAGTTTCTCCATTGATCAAGAGAATGGTTTGGAAGATGTTGGATGAGTCCTTGGTTCTTTAGAAGATGTGGGTGGTTGTGAGACCAGAGATGTGTTAGATGCAGTGATCTCAGACCCAAGGCATGAGAGAGTCATAACTGGATCATCTTCGGTCAAAGTAGGTGAAGAGACAAGTTTTTCTCTTAGTGGAGAAGGAATTAGAGAATGTGACTCCTCAAGAAGATAGAGGGCAGGGATGATTGTGCCTTCTACTTGTGGTTGAGGAGCAGGAAAGGTAAAGTCCTCCATTGATGATAGGAAGGATGAGGGCGAGGCTACTGGTGCTGGTATGGTTAAAGCATCCTCCATCATAAGAGGGTTAGATGGAGAACTAACAAGAGAAGAAGGCTCTTCCACCTGTGATGGAGGAATATGAGAAGAAGGCTCTTCTACCTATGATGGACAAATAGGAGAAGAAGGCTCTTCTACTTGTGGTGGACAAATAGGTTGACTAACCTCTTCAGACTATGAGAGAGGTTGGTTAGGCATAAGAGGCAAGACCATGTTGACTGTGCATATATTATGCTCTGGGGGGTCATCGACCATGGTCTGAATGTTATTTTGACTAGGGGGATGGTTAAGAAAAGGTTGTCTAAAGATGTCTAAGTTTTGGTTAGGTGACGCATTTGGGTTATCCAAGACAAGATCACCTTTATCTATCATGTCCTGGACAATGTTTTTGAAGGTTTTGCAGTTGTTTATGTCATGGCCTTTGACATGGTAATAATGACAAAAGTCATTTTCCCTGTACCATGTAGGGATGGATTTTGAGGGGTCGAATTGAGGTGGTGGTCAAATTTGGGGGAGATTGAGGACTCCCTGTTTGACAAGTTTATCCAAAATAGAAGTGTATGATTCACCTATAGGAGTATACTGATGTTGTATATACCATTTTTGGAATTGTTTGGTGATGCTTTGTGATGTGGAAGGTTGAGATTGGTTGTTTGTGGTTGAATATGATGATGGCCTAAGGACCACAGCATTTCCTAATCCCTTGGACTTAGAATATGAAGAAGGTTTAGACAAAAAAGGATCATTTGATTTTGTGTTGGGGTTTTTACTACGCAATCTAACTTTATTTTCCTCAGCAGCATGGAGTTCAAGCTTCCTAGCCATGGTGAAAGCTTCGTCAAATGTGTAGAATGTTTGGACCCGCAAGGTAGATGAAATGTGTTTGGCACATGCTTGTGAAAAGAACTCAATGAGCTCAAGTTGAGGTAAAGAAAAGGAGAGTTGGTTGATTAAGCCTCTCCAATAGGTGACAAAATCAGCTATTGATTTGTCATCAAACTGTCTGATAGAGTATAGGTCCGTGATGGAGACCTTTTTGGTGATGTTGATAAAAAAGTGGTCAAGGAAAAGTTGAGCTAGTTGGGTGAATGTAAAAAGAGAGTGACTGGTAATAGAACTATACCAATCAAGGGCAGCTCCAAAAAGCGACATGGAAAATGTGTGTAACAATAACACATCATCATGGGCTATAAGGTAACAAGAGTGTCTAAATGCTCATAGATGTTGTTGTGGGTCTTCCTTACTATGGAAATGAGTAAACTCAGGAAGTTCCCACTGACTAGGATATGGTCGGATTGGGACTGAAGGATGAATGGGTTCATTACAAATTTGTTCATATGAGAGAACATTGCTTAAACCAGAAATGGATGTCTCAAGATTAGACATCTTGTCCATCAACATCTTGATTAGATCGGTTGATGGATTTGCAAGTGGGGCACCCCCTAGATTGTAAGGTGCTTGGAAGGTGTGAGGAGGGGCGAATGATGTAGTTGGTTGCGCTTGTATAGGCGCAACATATTGGTAACTAGTCATAGGGACTGATGTCGAAGCCAAGGGTGGTTGTGTCATAAAGCTAGGAGGCACAACTTGGCTTGATGTCGCTAGAGGTGGTTGGATGGTGGCAACACTAGCCAAAAGACAAGTAGCTACCTTGGTGTTGATAGGTGCAAGAGTAGGTGGGATGGAGACAACTAGGTTTTGGAATGGTGTAAAACTTTGTTGAATAGTTTGCGGTTGAGAGGGTACCAAAATCCCAAAGGAGGTAGGTCTAGAAATAGAAGGAGAAGCCACACTTTGAAGATTGGTCATGGTTGGATTATTAGTTGAGGTGACAGCCTGGATGTCTATGGGTTGAATTACGGAGGCAGTTGATATGACTGTCGTCTCAACTAAAGAGGTTGGCATCCCATAAATTGGGTTACCTAAAGAGTCTCACATTTGACTTCTCATGAGATAGTGCTGAAGGGCCTTGACATTGAGGTCAAGGAACCTTTCAAAGTCTTGGTCCCCTTTGGGAACAATAGGGGGTTGAGTCGGGGTTGGTTGGGTAGGAGTTCGTTTAATCTCTAAATGATACTCCATTAGAGGACTTGTCATGGAGGGCAAAGGCAGAAGTGGTTGTTGCCTTGTGTGGTCAACAAGAGTCTTGGTTTGACTATGTTTCAAAACCATCCAAGGCAAAAGGGGGGTTTAGGTTCTAAAAACTGTATGTTTTAGCCTCAAAAAACCAAAGTTGGTGTTTTTGATAGCCAAAAAGTTGGGTTTTTAGCTTGCTATTTTGAGAAGAAAAATTTTGACAGTGACCAATGTCGGCAAAAAAATTGATGTCGGTGAAGAAAGTTGCCGATGTCGGTCAGATAACTGATGTTGGCTAAGAAATTTGCCGACGTCGGTGGAAAAACCGATGTCAGTTACTGTGTATTTCCAAAAACTTTAGAAGACTAAAAGTTTTTGGAAGAAAGAAGAAAGTCTAAGTTGTTCTTGGAGCTTAGAATGCGACCTCACCAGCTCAAAAAACTAGATAGAGATAGAAAAATAGATGAAGAAAAGCAAACTCTAAACATTAAATTCCTAACAATAATTTTTAGAGTCTTGTTGGCTTATGCCTTAGAAGAGTGTGTTTGGGAAGTTGGCTTTTAAAATGGGTCCTAAAAGAGGCAGTCTAAGGTTGGTTTTGAGTTAGTTTTGGTGCTCAAAGTCTGTATTAGGTTTCGTATGTGGCCTGGTGCTAAGGAGCAAGCTCCCCTCACTTCACGAGCCCAGAGATAAGCTGGGTCGCTTAGCCAATATATACTTCCCCTAGAGTTTATACTCTGCCAGAGAACGGAGTGGGTTCTCCCCTTGGTAGTGAAGTCTAAGTAGGATTACCAGGAAGGGTAAGGTATATGTTAGGTGATGAAATCCTAGTCAAACCTTGTCTCAGGTATGTTTAGTTGTGAAAGTGGTCTGGTCGTGTAACATAAGTGCACTATGCTTTATTCATAATGCAGTTTTAATTACTAGATGTGAGAGCTAAGTATGCATTTAGGCAGAAATGAGATGCAATAGATTTTAAGCCCAAATTTAAATGTTTTGTTTGGATGCAAACAAGTTGAGAAAAGGTTAAGAGTATGAACTTCACTACTCTAAGATGCAAGAAAGAAAGGTGACAAGAAGAAAAAGAAAGAGATTCTTTTTAACTTCTGCTTATGATGTCTTTTCAAAATAAAGAGATAGAAGAAGGATGCAAGAAGGAATCTAATGCACCTATATGAATGTTTGACTTTAGAAGAAAAAGGATGAACCCAAGGAAAACTCCAGGGGTCCCACCAGGCGTGCCAAAATATTTCTAGCTATTTTTTCACTTTTCACATTCAAAAGAAATAAGAAACTAAGATAATGGTTAGGGGTTAGATGATATTCAGATGAAGTTTGTGCACCGTATCTAGATGATTGAAGGAGCTCCTCTTTGGCTGTGGAGGATGACACCTATAGAAGAAAGAGACACAAACACAGAGATTGTTAGATGGAGATAAGGTGGACTGCCAAGCAATATGCTCAGTCCCAGAAGTGCAAAGACTTCCTTGAGGGATGACAGTCCACTATTTATAAGTAAAAGTGTCAAAAATAAAGAAATGACAAATGACTAGCAAAGAGGAAACTAGATAATGCGTACCTATTTCTTTGCAGTTGGTCTGTCATAGTCACCGACGTCGGCTAGTCTGTCGACATCGGTTGCTAAGGTTGCTGACATCAGTTAGTCTACCGATGTCGGTAGGGGAAAAGGTCGATGTCGATCAGGGCAATGGCCTTAGGTGAGTTTTGGACAAGGTTGTGGGTGACAGAGGGGTCTGGAAGGAGTCTGGGTCTGTTTAATGGTTTGTGCAGGATTTGTAGGGCAGAGAGTATGACCTAAAAAGGGGATCAGATAGAGGACAGGAGTGAAAGGGAGATAAAGATGAGGGAAGGCTTTTCAGCCTTTCTAGGAAGAACAAGTTGGGTTGTGTCAACAGTGCTTAGAAATGGACAATGGACTGATTACTAATGTATCATAAGAGTACTGAAATAAAAACCAGTAGAAATACTTAGCTCTTAGTTGCTGAAGAATCAGGGGTGTGAATGCTTATGCTTGTTACAGCTAATGTTGAGATCCTTGTACCATGCTCCAATCTAATATGAAGTCACTTGGGTAGAGTCTCTATAGCCAAGAGAGTGTTGATAGAATGTTGGTACCTGTAAAGAGTTAAGGATCTAGAGAAAATCGATTCAAGCAAGAGAATTAGCGTTCAAGTTTGTGATTAGTTTTTTGTTATGCCTGCAAGTTAGTTTTAATCAACCAACGTCAGTGATCCCACCAGAGTCGACCGATGGGTAACTGATGTCGGTGGCTAGAAGATGGGTAAAAAGGCTATTTTTAGCCTTTTGCCTGTTCCTCCATCTGTCGAGTTCAGTGGTCATGGTTAAATGATCGAAGGTGGGTCTAATAGGTGTGAGGATTAGTGAGAGGGTTGGAATGATTAGTCATAGGGTGATAAATGAGGGTATCCAAGGGTGAGGAATCTAAGGGTGAGGTGTCAAGGGTGGTGTGTCATGGGTGAGGTGTCAAGGGAGGTGTTATTAATTTAAAATAAGTTATTATTTTAAATTAATAAGTGTGTGGGTTAGGAATGTGTTAGAAGTGAACCAAGGGGACCAAGGGGGAGTCGACTAAGGAGTAGACATAATTTTGGTGTCTACATTGGCATCTCCAAAATTATATAAAAATATTATATCCTTTCTCTCTTTTCAAGTTAAAAGTAACAAATTTCACATTTTTTATTTTCAATATGATAAAATATTACTTTCATTGGCATTGTTATAGGTTTTCACATTAAGGCATTTTACACTATCAAGCTTCACATTCAAAGACAAAGTGTGTATACACAGTCATGTTCACATCTAATTCACTAATTTCACTTTGTACAATCACTATAATAAGGTGGATAAAAATTTAGATACATAAAATCAATCATTAATGTTTGAAAATATTTATTCTTTACATCTTCACCCTTACTTGGTCTAATCACCATTTTTCTAACTTAGAATATATAAGAGAGCCTTCATTATCTTGTAAACATTAAAAATATCATAAAAACATCCCTATTACAATTTAATTCATCGTTATTCATCTCAAATCTTCATTTCAGACACGTCCCAATAGTTTTTGGTCTTCTAGGACATGTCTACACTAGCTAGGCAAGGCCTCACTATGGCCTTGTCTCCTATATGGCCTTGTCTCCCACACACCAACAATTAATTTTTCAAATTGAGAAATTTCACAATGGGTCTCCCATTATTTTGGTAAGGTTGGTTAGTAAAATTATTCTATACATTCTCTTATAAAATCATTTCAAGGCTACTCATTCTACCCCCACTAGATCTCTCTCGTAAAAACACGCACACCTAGTAAAATGTCACTATTTTCTCCTATTTCAACTCTATAGCATTCTAACAATCAATAGCCAAATATGATTAGATTTTATTGTAAGTTAAGGTAATACTTTTTCAATAATTTTAATTAGTCATCTAGATAAATCATTCTAGTTTCATCATCATGAATCACACAATCACTTTAGGAGGGAGAAATACATCATCATGAGGCCCATTTAGGATTTATAGGTAGAGATCAGTTACAATCAGTTTATGAGGCCATATTTGATATCTTTACTAACCAATTTTTATCTATTTTTATCTAATTACTATCTAGTTTTAGATGCTAAATCTAAATTATATAGCATTTCAATCTTTTATACTTGGAAAATACTTATCATGGTTGTACCCTTCAGTTCTAATACATTCCTACCATTGAAAGGCTCACATATACTATCTTTTGTGCCTACTACTTATCTATTAATCTAATAAAATGTTAATATGATGACCAAGCCTTATATACTAGTCAAAATGTTATAACCTTACTTATTATAATCCTCTACAAGTTTTGGACCTATACCTATTTTCTAGCTTCCTAGACACTTGCTTCCCAACCAGACACCTACATCAATACTAGTGTATTGTGAAAAACTAAGTGTTTAATCCCCTAAAGTCATAAAATTTATAATTTTAATGTGTCCCATCTTAATTGATTTAATGTGAGATATTTCTAAAAGGGATTGGTATATATACAAGATCAATCCTCATTCATTCCTCACCTAGCATAGACCTAGCAACTCATAAGGTAACTTACCAAAATCACTCAATTAAGCATGTAAGTGAAAAAAATTCTATATTCATCCCCATTTCAATATCAATAATATGATCAGTATCCTTGTAGGTCTAAATTATTGAAGGTTCATCCCATGAGCCATATTTTCCAAGTTATGAGCTAGGTTACTCTATGTACTTTTTATTCACACACAAGCCAACATGTAAGGGACACCTACTTAATTATAAGGCCCTATTAAAATTATTAGCTATATAGGTAGTTCCTATTAATATAGGGGTCCTTGGGGTAGCCCAACACTATGTACCCACTAACCCATTTTTCCCATAGTCACTCCAAGGGTGCGGAATCTAGGGTTTTGATCATTTGACAAAGAGTGACAACCTATATGCAAAATATGAATACACTAAAGTAAAGGTGAATAAAACCCAAAATTTTCTATATGGTTGCACATATATCAAGTTAATATTTCATACTAGACACATATGTCTAAGATAATGGAGTCAATGCAATTATCCAAATATGATGCAAGTGTCCTACATCACAGAGTGCAATTTTATAGAATCTGACGATTGATCCAAAATCTAGATTCATTCTAATTCCATATTTCTCCATATCATATTTACAAATTGATAGTAAACCAACTAAGTACTTTATTTATAATTCATTACAATATCAATGAATAGTTTACTTTTTATTTTTAGCATATCTTAGCATTTAAATTTAGAATATTATTTATTTGAGTTTGTAAATTAATTGACATAATATAGATCTATTTATCACCCTTGTACTTATTCATTTCTATATTATTAATCCTATACTATATTAACCCATATGAATTTAAGGTTAAACATTTGGTGAACCTGACGTGAATCACCTTCCTTTACAAACCTATCCTGATCTAGGGTTTCCAACCTCTTAGGGTTTCATATTTTTGAGATTGATTTTTAGATCTAATTTTTTATTCTAGGGTTTAACCCTCCTCTTATTGCAAAGATTCATGTCCATACACTTGTAAGTTTTTTATTCCTTGATTGTCACATTTCAACCTCCAAATAGATCAATTTTAAAATTCCTGAAAGGATTTTCATAATCAAGTTGATATAAATAAAAATCTCTTTTTTTCCCAAACTATTATATAAAATTTTCTAATTTAGCATTTTCCTATTTTAACTAAATTTAGACCTGCATGTCGTATATTATACTTTTGTTTGAATATTTTTTTGGGTTTGTCTCATTTCCTATTTTTCCTAAAAAAATATTTTACATTCCAAAAATTATCATCCAAACACTTTATATTTATTTCTTTTCATTTGGCACATTGTGGTGACCCTGTCATTTGGTATCCAAACCCTAGCTTGTCATAGGTTCTTTTGCTTTTCCTGATTATTATATTTATTCAACTCTAAATTTCATTTTCATAATTGATTATTCCCTATCATTTGTATATATCTTCTTTTGTATTATCATATTAATCTTTGGAACATTTACAATACCTAAGAAATAACTTTATCCTCGTGCTAACCCTAAAGAGGGTGATAGCTACCATCCCTCTAACCAATTCCATGTTATTGCTTATTCAAGGGGTAAGGTGTCCCATCCTATAATACCAAAATAAGGTAGCAAATAAACCCTTCATAAATACATAGATGTTGCATGTATGCATATTAAATCATAAGCACCTAGGGCTTGTGCTTATGAATCCCTAAAATATCAAGTCATCCTTATGAGAAAGTTAAAAGAAACATTACAAAAACAAAATCAATTTTTAGTTCAAGGCTCACATCATTGTAAAATCATATTACATACATGAAAAATCCAAAACATGCTAGTGATAATCATGTGTTTTCATCTTCAACTACCAATGTTGTGCCAAATAAGTTTTCTTACAATAGCAGACATCTAAAATAAGTGGTTCAATTATTATACCAAAGGTTACTAAGACACCAAGTGAAATCATAAGATAAATTATTTGAGACAAAGTTATCAAATTTCCTCCACATCATGTTACATGATCCAAATATTATTATGCATATCATAAAATGCATGGACATCATACAGATTGTTATTTCGCATTAAATAAAATAATACAAAGTCACAAAGATAGTGGCAATTCTATCATTGATATATTAACCAAGAAACCCACTCACATAATGAGTACCTCTCCTTAAACATAAGCACCAAAATAGAAAATATGGGTACCAAAGAATAAGTTAGAGCAAAAACTAATTCAAAATGTAATATTACAAAAAGAGCAAGAACAAAATTTGCAAACTCAAACTCAAGATGATCAAACATGCATTCTAAAAAGAGGGATTTTAATAAATAAATTCTCAAAGCAAGACATGCCTACAAACTTAAATGATACAAATATGGTTGTTAAGGATACAATCATATTTAATTCATGCATAGATGCATAAATACTTAAGTGCAATACTATAAAGACTATGTTTTCACCCTTAAATAAATAAGTCAAAGCACAAACTACATATTTTCCTAGTGTGCATACAAAGATACATGACTTTTCTCTATCCCATAATGAGATGCAACATTTTGACAACAATGAACATCTTAATAAAAACCAAATTTCAAGAAGGAAACTCTAATAGATGGTGCAGTTAGTTTTACATACATGGATGCTCAAAATGACACATCACAAGTTCAATAATAACCTAAGAAGTTTCATGTCTCCTATAATAATTATTACATTGATGATTATGGTATTAATAATAGAAAACATTGGTATGATCTTGATGATACTGATTATGCAACATATAAATATGGTACACATGATACAAAGCCTTCACAAAATTATTTCCTTGATTAGTATGTTGGATTATAGTAGCACTTTTCATTTTACATGTCTTCCTTAGTTATCTTTTTAAATATTCCAAAAATACCAAAAAAAAAATTCAAAAATATAAAAAAAATAGATTTTACAAGTTTTATTAGTTATTTGGCATCTATGTTGTTAGTTCCATGCTAGTAGATAACACATCATATATTTATATATACATGTATGCTTCATGCATATTTTGAGTGCAATACAGGCATGCCCACACACATCATCTATGCACTTTCACATGTTAGGCTTTCCCTCTACTCAAGTAATTTGGACATTCAGGGTATCTACTTATTTCATCATAATACACACAAGTTATATCATTTTATGATCATTTTTCATTATCATATTTGAGCTTATATACTTACACATGCCTTTATCCTTGCTTATATCTTTCACAGTGTGACTTGTATACACATAATATTTTCACATTTTTATTCATTACTAACACTTTACATCTTTTAGGAACCCATCAAGACTCAATCTCTATAAGTACATGCCCTAAGGGGTGCACCAGGAAAGGGGTGGGTAGACTATTGGTGCTTTGTAGGATTGTTGTCCCTTTTTTCATATTTTTACCATCTAAATAGTTCCTAAAACCTTTCCATAAGCTATTTCTCCTCCCTTACACAATCTTCTAGTCTTTTTCCTCTTTCTATCCTTCATGTCCTTGCTTGGCTCCCTTTTGACCTATTCAACATACTAGGTTAACCTGGTTGACCTAGTACAATTTGTAGACCTTTTCTCTCTTTTGGTTTGTTAGCCTTTTGATGGACCTAGCACAGACCTAGTGAGTTAGCTCAAAAATGTGCTAGGTCGACCAAGTCAACCTAGCACAGTAAATGTTCTATAATAATTTTAGGGTAATATACTCCTATAAATAAAGGGTCATTTTGGTCATTATTGAGAATATGCAATCAAGAGTTATTATTCACTCATGCTTCTTCACAATTTACTCTTTCACTATTCTGCTTGAGGAGACTTAGTTTAGGTTTCTTATTTTGAAAATCTAGTCTTGTGGATAGGTCTTGAATGCTTTGGCCTAAAAAATGATCCCTATAAACCATAATAAGCTCTTACAAATCCCCTTTGGCCAAGGGAGAGATTGAGTCTCGATGTGTTCACATTCAGGTAAGTATATTCTAACTTTGTTCTCCTCTCTTTTAGTAGATAGAAGTAGCATAAGTGTTGGCTCGAATAATATTACTCTTCATATTCTATGTATTAGGGTGTTACGCATACTTACTTTATTTGAATTTCCCTATACATGTTTTTATTTCTTTACTTTACTAACCCCCACTTTGTGCCACAAGCTTTGGTGTGCACTAGATTATATTTACTTTTATTATTATTATTATTATTATTAGATTAGGTAAATATTAAATCATGGGACTCTTTTCGGGTTGTTATGCAATTATGTTAGACTATAGGCTTTGGAACCCTATCTCATGATAATTGATCCCCTAATCAGGTCTAGTAGATCCTCACATTAGTCATGCTCCCACTTAATAATTATATGATCCCCAATCAAAAGTGCAGGTGTGCTCTATCACATTTGATCTAAGATTGATTTATGGACATGATGCATTTTTTATTGCATACAGTCTGATGAACCCAATGTGAATCAAACCCTTGTAGGATTTATTTCACTTATTACATTTATATTCATCATTATTTTTATCATATCTTTACTATGCTGGATCGACCTTGTCTATCTAGTTTATTTATCTTTATGCATAGGTTTGTAACAACAAGTAACTGGCTCAACCATCTCAACCTAGTATAGGTTTCAAAACTTGCAGAATTCTATTCAAACAACTAGATCGACTAGCTTGACCCAGTGTAGTTTTTGCCAATTTTTAGACTTCTTGTTTAGTCAACTAGGTTGACCAAGTTGACTTAGTGCATTTTCAGCACTTTTTAGCAAGTTCTTGTATTGCTTGGTCGACCAACTCGACCTAGTTTGCATGTTTTTGATAGTTTATTTTAAGGTTCTTGATCAACAGTGTTCTCTTTTTTCATCTCTAAACCATTTAGGTCAGTTTTTATTCCTCTCTATCTTTTTATTTTTGTACTTTCCTTTCATAGTTTGTAGTCTTTTAAACTACCCATACATAGTCAACTAGGTTGACCCTATAGACCTAGTTATGTGTTCTTTGTTTTCTAAAATAACTAGGTTGACCTAACTGACCTAGTTCATTTTTAGAATTTGCTTCCATAGTACAGGTTTAACCTTATTGGCCCTATTCTATATGATTATCTGTATAGTTTCTCAACTATACCTTGTTTCAAAGCTATAATTTACCATATATATTAATCACATCTTTCTTTTTAGTTGTTTGAATGCTTAAAATAGCTCATTTAGTCTAATTAGGGGATTTTCAATTAATCGCTTAGTTGCACTATTTCTATTCTTTTGCACACACAACCAAACCACATAAAAATCAACAAGCATTTAAATATTTGACTTCCTTAGCCAACCTACTTGAATTTCATCACCAAGGGCGAAGCCGACTTAATGCTCTAGTCAAGTATATAGCATGGTTAATGGTATATTTTGGCTAAGCACCCATTACCCTTATTATTAAGGTGTGTGAAGTGAGGGGGTAGGCCCCAATACCAAGCCTGTATTATTACCACTACATTCCCTTTTATCCCAAAATTACCTAAAACTATCCTTAGATTATTATCTAGTACCTTGATTATAGCCAATCTCCCTTTACACTTAAAATCATTCTTAATAATATAATTAACATTCTAATTTGACCATGTAGCTAGCTTTACTTTCAAAGTTGATTGCTTACTCTTTGATCAATTGTGTGTGCAAAATCTTGAATTAGTCAGTGTTAGTGTAAGATTTTGCTTTTTTTTTGCATCAACTAGATTAGCCAGCATCAATTCAATTGACTGTGTTTCCTTTTTACACTTAATTTCATAGATTAGCTATAAATTATCTTTTTTAATTTCCAAACTTGTTATCAATCTTTTCCTCTTTCTTGTTCACTATATTAGGTTGACCTAATTGACCCTATACTTTTTTTGGATTTTGTGTACTGCACTAGATTGACCTGATCGACCTAGTACAATTTATAAACCATGTTTCCTGCACTAGGTTGATCTGGTCAACCTAGTTCTATTTCCTAATTTTCTTGTTTTTCAATATAATTTCCCATTTCTTTAGTTTTGCATCATGTTCATCTCTCTTCAACTATAATGAGGTATCCTATTAGAATATTTTTTTACAACCTAAATCCATTTAGATACTATATGGGATGTTCATTCCTCCCTCTCTTTTTCTCCCAAGAGAACCATCACTCTTGGGGCACCTATTATCCTCCTTCATCTATGAACTATAACATAGTGCAAATAACACCTTAAGATGAAGTTGATGGATCCAATCCTTTCTATACTTGTCAAGACACTTTTCAAGCTCTCTGAACCAATGTGGGGGTGATTGATACAAATATCTTTAACAATCCCACTAATAACCCTCCCCTGACACTAATTCAGGGAGTGCTCCAACCAACACTAACTCACCTCCTGATACAACCCAACTCTTAGCTTAAGTAATTCAGCAAATTAACATCATGCAAAAATCTAATACCAACCAAATGATGCAACTTTAATAATATTTAATCAATGTAACTAATCAACCTATAACTATTCATCCTCAAGCTAATCCTAATTATATTCCTCCACCTCTTAGGGATGCCTCAGGTAATGTTATTCCTCAACCCATAATGAATAATAAGATGCTTCAAACCATTTAAAATGAGCCTTTATCTCCCTTCATTGTATCTATTGATATTGGTAACATAACTCCAACTATCAAATATGATGGGACTAAAGACCCTACTTCATTTCTCAAAGCCTTTGGTAACCTTTACAAAGAGTGGATCCAAACTAATACATTTGCCACAACTAATCTATTATTCAAAACTTTCACTGGTGATGTATTAGAATGGTATAATCAACTTCCTCAACATTCTATTTGGCAACTTGAATATTTGGTTAATCCTTTGATTAAAGAGTTTCAACATAATGATCTTCCTAAAAATTATCTTATTCACTTCATAAATGCTAAACAATCTCCTAATGACTTGGCTCATGAATTTATTAAAAGAAGTAAATTATTAGCTCATAAATATGATCATAATATGATTGATGATAATTTATTCAAATTCTTTATCACCACTTTGACTCCCACTATTCAATACAAGGTTCGAACCTTTGTTCTTGAAACTCTTAATGAAGCTCTTGACCAAGCTAAGTGTCAAGACTTTCTTATGAAGCAATTTGAACCTAATCATAAACTTCTTAAATGATATTTTCAAACATCTAATTCTATCACTAGTAATACTTCTTAAACCAAAATTGGAATTGCCAAATCTAATATTCTTTTACCATCTCATGTATCTCTTTAAGTTTAACAAATGAAACAATTTTTACCACCCTCATAACCTTTCATTTATCCCAATCTCCACCTAAATGGTATGATCCTAATCTATTCTACTAGTTTCATACTGACATTGGGCATTCTCATGAGTCTTGTAGAGGGCTCACTAAGTTTTTCATTTCTTATATGCTTGGTGACTCATTCAACAATGATGTTATGATCAAACTTCATCGTTAAGTGTATGTTACCACATCTCAAAAACAACAAAAATTTAAAGCCTCTACTTCTAATAATCAAAAATCTTCTTCAAACAATAATCAATCAAATGTTAAGGATGTTTATGCCATCAATGCCAATTATGACTTATATTATAAAAAATTTCAATATGTCAATGCTTCCAAGGTTAGATATCATTGTAAACCAGCCCACAAAGATCTTATTACCAAGCCTAAGAAACCATCTTTAGAAGAAAAATTTCTTAAAGATATCACTACCACTCATGATGATTCAGAATTACCTAAGGAAAAACTTCCTTCTTCTGATCCTCCCACCACATCTATACCACCTAAATCTAATTTGACTTTTAAACCTCATGTTATTTCTTCTAAATCACATTAGAATTTTCTTGAAGAACTCAACTCTATATCTTTTAATATTCCTCTTATGAATTTGGTTCGTACTTCACCTTATCATCATAAAATTCTTATGCAACAATTTCAAAAAGTTGAAGATCCATCTTCCATAGATGAAGAACCACCTTCTATTGATTCTCAACCAATTAGTGTCAATACCATTAAGACTATGTGTCCTTATTATAAAACTTCCATTGAATTTCTTGAAGAGGACATGATCAATGACAAAATTATTTTTTGCACCGATGATCCACCTCTCTTTATCAAAGTAGCCATTAATACCACCCTTATCCAAAAATTTATAGTTGATAAAGGTTCTATTATTAATGTCACATCCTTATGGCTCATTTAATAACTTGGTTATAACAAAGATCATCTTAAACAAACCTATCTTATTTACCGTGGCTTTGACAAGACTAATCAAAAGCCTCTTGGCTTCATTTGGCTTCCATTGACCATTGGACCTTAAGACTATCAAAACCAAACTTATTATCCTTGATCTTCCTTTATCTTATAACATTCTTCTTGGTTATCTATGGACTCATCAGATGAGGTCCATCACCTCTTTTAGTATTTAGTGTATTAAATTATTACACAATGGAAAATGTTACAAACATTAAGCTGATCCCAACCCATGGAATATCCAACTTCCAAATCCTAAGCCTCAATATCAAATTCCTACAATTTATAAAATCAATAGTGTTCCTTTACCTGAGTTCATCAACATGAATCCTGATATTCAAGTTGCTCTTTTGGACTCTAATGATGATGAGTACAATGAGTTACAACACACTTGCAATACTAAGAAGCTACCCCCATATATTGTGGATTGGATTCCTCCTTCTCTCTTCCCCTAAGATCATATTATTCCTATCATGGATGAGATTATTAATTTTCCCCCTCCATGTAACAAGAGACATATTTACCTAAATATGCCTTCACTTGCAATGATTTTAGAGAGGATAAATTAGTCTAATATCTTCTCACCATGTGCCCTCATACATTTAGAAACATTGGGATTTCACCTTCTGAAACTCCCCTTGATTCTCAAACATGAACAATTTCTCCAACATATGATGACAACTATATCATGGCCCAAGATCACTCTAGAGACTTAGATGTCCAACACTATCAAAATATTTTGGCCAAAATTCATGCCTTTAATTATGATGTATATATCATATCTACACATCATGACTTATATCTGGAGGGTCATATACCTCACACCAATTCTCCACTTATTGATACTCCTTGGGTGGTAGAACAACTTACACCTTCCAAACCTATAGAAAATCCTACACATTCTCTACCTATTATGGATCCTATCATTTCTTTAAATTCTTCTCCCATCATTGAATCTACAAACACACCCATCTCTTTGAATCCATCCTCTTAATCTACTTCCAAAATTACACTCGCTGCCAAGGCAATTAGTGTCTGTTAGATTCATTCTGAATATGATTTCCATGGAAATAAAATTATATATCTTGAATTAGATGTTGAATATTATGTTCATCTTCCTACCTTGCCTAGTGATGAATCTATTCTTGAGTTACTTCATCCCTGGGAACCTCAACTTCCTCGACAACATCATAAACTTGGAAATTTCAAGAATAAAACTCCTTGCTTTAAAAACTTTGTCACTAATATTTATCCTAAAATAAATCCAATTTCATCCTTGCCTAATGCACCTTACCATTTTCAATACAAAAATTCCATGCTTATTAAGAAATAACTCGTATTGGATATGGTACCCCATCTTCTCCTCGACCAATCATGATTTCTTGAGAACTCTCACCATCTAAGCATGACAACTTTAACCTATTATTTGATAAATATCAATAGGAATTCACTTGGTCCTACCAAGATATGCCTATAATTGACCCTAGTATTGTGGTTCATAACATCATCACTTACCTTGATGCTAAGCCAGTGCATTAAAAGCAACACAAATTCCCACTTGAAGTTACTAATCTATGTCATAAGGAAATCATAAAATTACTAGATGCTAAATTCATTAAACTAGTGGATTATTTTGAATGGGTTTATAACATTATTCCCATTTATAAGAAGTTCACTATGGTCATCTACGCTTGTATTGATTTACACAACCTTAATCTTACTTTTCCTAAGGACAACTTCCCCTTACCTTTAATAGATGCCATCATTGATTCCATAGTTGGTTATGAAATTTTATCTCTTATGGATGGCTTCTCGAGATATAATTAGATTCATATTGCTCTCAAGGACCAACATAATACTACTTTCACCATGGAATGGGGCACCTATTATTATGTCAAAATGCCCTTCAGATTTAAAAAATCTAGAGCTACCTACCAACATACTATGACTCACATCTTTCACAATCTCATCCACAAAATTGTTGAAACTTATGTGGATGATCTTATTTATAAATCCAAACATCGTAAGAACCATCCTTCTGATCTTGATATCATCTTTGATCATATCCTTAAATACAAAGTTAGACTTAATCTTTTAAAATGTGTTTTTGGAGTCACATCTAGCAAATTATTAGGATTCTTAGTCTCTCTCTATGGCATTGATTTTGACCTAGCCAAAATTAGTGCTATTATTAACATTCCCATTCCTCGATCTATTCCTGACATTCATACTTATTTAGGCAAACTTGGGGAAATTAAATGATTTGTCCCTAAAATGGATTATCTTATTTACTCTATTAATTCCCTTCTTAAGAAAGGTACATCTTTAGAATGGATGGATCCATTTCAAAAATCCTTCAATAATATGAAATATTCATTACTTCATACACCTACACTTCATCCACCTTCTAATGATAAACCATTAATTCTCTATACTTCTTCCACGCCTATTTCAATTGGGGCAATGCTTGCCCAATAAGATGATACAAGAAGAGAGTATGTTATTTACTACATTAGTTGAGGCCTCCTTGATTATGAGACACATTATACCAAAGCTGAGCATGATTGCCTCATTATCTATTTTGTGGTTGCAAAGATTCATCATTATATGCTATACCAAACTACCTATGTCATCATTCATTCTGACCCCTTTCATTATTTATTCTCCAAAGTCTTTCTTCCTAGAGATAGAATTAGCAAATGGATGGTCTTACTTATGGAATTCAATCTACACATCATCACACAAAATTTTGGTAAAGGGCAAGTCATAGCTAACCAACCTACCATAGCTCCCATTCTAGCCAATTCTCTACTTCAAGATGATCTTCCTAATGACAATATCCTTTTCATTAAAGGTCTTAATCAAGCTATATCCATTAAAAACTATTTTCATAACTTTACTGTTGATCTTGAAGCTAATAATATTGAATAATCCTCCCCTCCCTCTAGTATTACTAAATCAAAGGTAGTTATTATGGAGCTCATTGTGATTAATGTTGACTTGCATGAGGATAATTGGAGCCTCCACTTTGATGGTGTTAAATGCCTTCAAGGAGCTAGGGCAGGTTGCATTCTCACTAGTCCTCTCAGTAAAATCATTCCTTTAGCTTTTCATTTTTCCTTTGATGTCACCAACAATATGGCTGAATATGAATCTCTTATCTTAGGAATGAGATTTGCTCTTGATCTTGACATCCAATATCTTCATGCTTTAGAAGATTCTCAGCTCATTTTTCATTAAGTTAATGGTGATTATTAGTGTGAAAATGAGAACCTCATTCCCAATCATCAAATTACAACCACTCTTGCTAAGTACTTTATCTCTTTCACTATCAAGCCTATTCCTTAAGACCAAAATTCCATTATTGATTCTCTTGCCTCTTCAGCTTCTCTCTTTCATCCTCGTCAAGTTTTTTATCCTTATTTTATTATACAAATCAAAAAATCTCCATCATCTATCCAACCACTTAATTTACTTATATGTCACATCGAGGCTATGAATATTTTACAAAGCCCTTGGTATCAAGATATCATTCAATACTTAGAACATCAAACTTATTTTCCTAATTTAAATTCTCATGAAAAGACATATTCATAAACAAGCTTTCAAGTATGTGTTTAGACATAACATCCTTTACTATCATAATGTCGAAGGTACCTTTCTTTATTGTATTATGCAATATTAGGTTCCTCCTCTACTCGATCAAGCACATGGGGGAATTTTCAATGGTTACTATAGTGGACATGCTACAACACATAAATGCCTACGTATGGGTTACTTTTGGCCTACACTTGAAAAGGATGCTATTGAATTTTCTAAGTGTATTCTTTGTTAGCTTCATAATGAACTTATCTATTCACCTCCTATCAAAATTTAAACTATCAAATATTTTTGGCTATTTTCCATATGGGGATTTGATCTCATTGGTAAACTTCTTCATTCCTAAGATGGGCATGTTTTTATCATCACTACTGAGTACTTTACCAAGTGGGTAGAATACATGCCCCTTGTTAATTTTATTGGTCCCACCATATCCAAGTTCATTCTTAACCAAATTTTTTTTGCTTTGGCATTCCCTATACCATCATTTCAAATAATGGTGATGATTTCAAAAATAAACATGTATAATAAATTTGTACCAAATTTAAGATCAATCACAAGTTTTCCATGACTTACCATCTATAATGCAATGGTAAAGCTGAGGCCACTAATAAAATTCTCAAAAAAATTCTCCAAAATATAATTCGTGAAACCTACACAGATTAGTATATTCATCTTTACCCTACACTTTGGGCCTATCAGACTAGTATTCATATTGCCACTGGGGTAACTCCATTTTTGTTAGTCTATGATTCTAAGTCGATCCTTCCATTATAAGTTAAGCTTCCCTCTCTATGTATATATCTTCATAGAATTATTCCTGATGAAGATTATGTGAAAATTGCCTTCATGCCCTTAATCTTCTTGATGAATTTTGTCTTTTTGCATTACAACATAACTGCCAATACAAGGCTCTCATCGTGTGATAGCATAATAAACATGTTAAAGTCTGCACTTTTAATATTGGTGATCTTATCCTTAAATTAGATTAAATCCATAATAAATAAGGCAAATATGCCAAAAAATGGTGGGGCCCATATTTAGTCAAAGACATTCTTGGTCCAAGCACTTATCATCTTCAAACTAATGAAGGCCATGTTTTCAAAGATCCCACCAACGCTCAATTCCTTCAAAAGTACTTTGCTTAAACATTTCCTTCTTATCATGTTTTTTATCTATATATTTTTAACATAATTTTCTAGGTTAATTAAGCATGGGTCTCTCCCTTTGTATTAGTACCCTCTTTTCACAAACCTTTAGTCCTCCCTTTTGGTTTTTTAGTTGCTTGTTGTACCATAGTCTTCCTTATCTTCTTACATCTTCTCTTGTTTTTCGTACCCCTTGGGTCTTTATTTTGTGAGTTGATTTGTAAGACCATGGATAGGACCTAGCATCACTCAAAATATCACCATATTTTAATCATTTCTTTATCTTATTGTTGCTTTCCAATGTTGTTTTGGCATCCTTTGTGTTTTTCTTGGTAAGGTGCTTTGTCAAAAGGCTCCCTCACTTTTTTCTTATTATCACCCTTGTGGTTCTCTCTTTTATGAGTTACTTTTTAAGACCATGGATAGGACCTAACCATCCTCCTAAAATTACCATTCCTTTCATGTTCTTGATCCTTGTTCTCAACTTTACCTTTTGCTTCTTTGCTAGATGGAATCTGTCCAACAAACTATGTTAGCATCTTTTCCTCCATTTCCTTTTTTTTATGATAAGGAATCACACTTTAATATCATTTTATTCCTCTTTTCCATTTGTCACGTTTTTTTTATTTGAATCAATTCAAATTTTTCTATGTGTCATTCTTTTTGATTTGCCCCTTTCTCTCAAATCTGCATTGTATAAAACAAGGTCAAAGTCAAGATAACACTTTTATTTTACCTAGATTTATGAGACTCTTAGACCCCATGCTCTTTGAAGTTTATCTCTATTATCCACCTTGTCCCAATTTTTCAAATGAAATTCATTTTTATCACCCATGTTTGGTTTTCCAAAACCGTACAAAAGAGGAATAGAAAAAGCCATCAAGAAAGTTAAAAGACAAATCATTTGAACATAAAATGCAATGATATCAAAAGGCAACATATAAATTTTAAAAGTTAAATTCACACCAAAATACATGATTACAATCACATCTCCTATCTCCAATCTAAGATAAAACTCCATAGTCAGCTTCACATAGAGCCAAAGTCCTTTGGGGTGTGGTAGGCCAGTAGATTGGAATAGCGGATTTCAAAAAACTCTATGGTACTACCTACTTAATCATGCAAGTACCCAATCTTTTTTGTAGACCAATGGCTCTATAAGGGGTCATGAAGATTAGGGAATACATCATGGGGAGGTAGGTCCATTTTACTTTTCATATATATAGCCTTCATGGGATGATCTATATACTCCATTTGTTTACCCAAGATTTATGTCTCTAAGAGAATTTATTCATAGTTCTTAAGGTCAAAAGTCCTCTTGTTTTTATAAACCTAATTTTAGTGTCTTGACTTCGATAAAGAGTTTTCTCTACCTTGGTTTTTCCTTCATTCTCCCTTCCAACCATTTCATTTTCCCCCTTGATAGATAAGTTATGATTCCAAATATGTTTTCCCTTCTTCTTTAATTCTCTCTTCTTCACTTAAAAACATGTTCGCACTACTTTATTTTAGTTTTATCTATCCTTAGAGAAAAACATGTTTAGTAACTTTGGATCATTTTTTTTACACCATTATTTTACATTTAATAAATTTATTTTACTTTCCTTTTACCATTTATCATGATTTTTGATGTCTTGCTATTATAGACACCTGAGTCTGTACCCTTTTTCCATTGTTGAGTGAGATTTGGATTGTTATTGCTTATTAAATAATGTTGTTTTCCCTTTTGTGCATCCTTTTTCCATTGATAATTGAGATGTGGTTTGTTACTACTTTCTCATCAATGTTGTTTTACCATTTTGTCCTTTTAGTTGGTCTTTTTACCATTTGTTTTCATTTTTACATCATGTTTGACATCTATCTTTGGTTTGATTTGGTGAGTTTTCCTATCTTAATTTAGGATAGTTTATCTAATTTTTTTATTCTTTGATAGCCTTGGCTTTTTGGTTACCTGATTTACTCTTATTGTTTGACATGGTTATTCGGTCTAACATAGCACCTATGACCCCATCTTGTCAAATTTCCCAAGTACATCCCATCCTCATACCACCATCTATCTTGGCTTTTTTTTTGTCTCTTTATTTTTTCTCTTTAGTTTTGCATTCTTGGGTTTATCAAAATTAGTCTCTGCACCCTACACAATCAAAATTAATAACACAGTAGAAAACCATCCCATGATAAAAGGTAAGTCACGGTACACATTATATTTACTTTTTTTAGATTAGTTTCCTTTCAATCATTTAATTTTAGTTATTTTATGCTTTTAAAATACTGTAACTTTTTTTAGCATCAACATTGTGTGTGTCTTTATGTTCTTTCTTGAAGCACCATCCTTTGTTACACCTTAGTGACACGTGATGAGATTTGAGTGGGGCATATATATACACATAATATTTTCACACTTTTATTGATTGCTAATGTTTTACATCTTATAGTAACCCATCAAGACTCAATCTTTATAAGTGCATGTCCTAAAGGGTGCATCATGGAAGGGATGGGTAGACCTTTCATGCATCGTAGGATTATTGTCTCTGTTTCCATATTATTACCAATCCAACTAGTTCCTAAAACATTTCCCTAAGCTATTTCTCCTCCCTTACATAGTATTCTAGTCTTTTTCCTCTTTATATCCTTCATTTCATTACTTGGCACCCTTTTGACATGTTCATCATACCAGGTCAACCTAGTTGACCTAGTACAGTTTATAGACCTTTTTTCTCTTTTGGTTTGTTAGCCTCCTGGTCGACCTAACACAGACCTGGTGAGTTATCCCAAAAATATGCTAGGTCAATTGGGTTGACCTAGCATAGCCAACATTCCCAAATAATTTTAGGGTAAGATACTCTTATAAATACAAGGTCATTTTAGACATTATTGACAATATGCAATTAAAAGTTATTATTCGCTTGCATTTTTCAGAATCTACTCTTCCACCATTCTACTTGAGGAGACTTAGTTTAAGTTTCTTTTTTTGGAAAATCTAGTATTTTGGATATGTCTTGGATGCTTTGGCCTAACAAATTGATCCTTACAAACCACAAAAACCTCTTACAAAGCCCCTTTGGCCAAGGGACAGATTGAGTCTCGATGGGTTCACATTTAGGTAAGTATATTCTAACTTTGTTCTCCTCTCTTTTAGTAGATAGAAGTAGCATAAGTGTTGGATCAAATAATATTAGTCTTCATATTCCATGTATTAGGGTGTTACTCATAATTTATTTTAAGTTCCCTATACATGTTTTGATTGCTTTGATTTACTAACCCCCACTTTGTGCCACAAGCTTTGGTGTGCACTAGATTAGATTTACTTTTCTTATTATTAGATTAGTGAAATGTTAAATCATAGGACTCTTTTAGGGTTGTTATGAAATTATGTTAGACTATAAGCTTTATAATCCTATCTCACATGGTATATTGTGACAAGCAATCCCCTAATTAGGTCTAGTAGATCCTAACATTGTTCATGCTCCCACTTAACAATTATATGTTCCCCGATCGGAAGTGTAGGTGTGCTTTATCCCATCTATTCTAGGATTGATTTATGGACATGATACATTTTTGATTGCATACATACATTATATGTTATGTACTTAATTTTTTTGGATATTTTATATATCCAAGGACTAGTATGATATGTTTATGTTGGTTGCTTATGTTCCATGCTTTTTTATTTATGCACTTCTTAGAGTGTCTTGTCTTGTATTGATTTTTTGAGCATCTGATTATGATCCATTGATTGTGGCCCCCGTGATTATGTTTTCCTATTGTGACATTTGAATATGTCATAGTTTGATGTATGTGGACATTTGAACATGTCTTTCTATGCTTTCTGTATGTTTTACTAAATCATGTCTATTTGATTGTGTAGCATTTAAACATGCCCCTTGTTTGAGGTATCCTTGGACTATTATCTTTTAAATTTTTTTTGAGTGATCTTTTGTGTGTGTGTTTGATATCTTGTTGAGATTGTCTAGTTAATATCTAGATTTAGCATGATTCACATTGTACATCTTAAGATTTGTATTTGATGATATACTATATATCTCATTGTTATATCTAACTAAAAATGATACTTCTATATGTTAGATGATCCATACATAAATTATAAATTTATCTTACCCTTTTGAAATAAGGTAAATACTAGTTTCTAATTTTCATCATCTCAAAAGGGGGTATGTCATAGAGGCAAGGCTTTCAAACCTTCAAAGTTTTAGATTTCATTGAGGGCATGCCAAAAAGGCATGACTTCAACACTTATTTACTATTTATTATTTTCAAACTAAAGTGGGGGCATGTTATGGAAACATGTTCTCCACTCTTACACTAGTTCTTAGATTCTCTAGATTTAGCGGGGGCATGTCATGGGAACATTTATTCCACACTTGCATAGTTTACAAATTGACCGAATTACACAATTATATGATTTAGATACACATTTATGGAAACATTCTATACATTGGAACCATTTGTATACCCATGTTTCAGCTTGAGACATATATGAGGTTCATATACCATGTAAAACATCACCTTAAATTGTTAAATAAAAACAACTTTCAGATTTCAAATACTTTGATAGACTTTAGTATACCCCAGGATGGATATTTATGGACTGTTATTGAGAAAATATACTATAGTAATTGGTTCAATTTTGGAAAGGTTGAGGTTATTAAATCACTAAATATTAAAAAATTTATAGGATGGAGTGATTAAATCATCCACCCTTACTAGATTTACAGTGTGAGTTTATTTGGATCGCTCATGCTCATCAAGTTATAAGTACGATTGGGTTACATGATTGAGCTAATCTTAACTTTGGGTGAAAACTCAAATTTTCTCCAAGGTTGGGGAAAAGTTATTATCAAATATTTATATATATATGCAGTTAAAAGTTTTTTAATTTTCCTAATCTTAGCTCCAAATATTCACAATAAATCATTTATTTAAATTAAATTGCCATAAGACAAGACAATTGCATCGATACATAGGTGTACTCCTAACCTTTCTCTCTTTAATTTTAATCATTTCAAATTATTTCAATTATAGGTTATATGCACTAATTATCTATATGAACATGCTCTATGTTTTAGGTCAATCACCATCAAATAACTTAAGTGGAACTCACACAAACATAAGGTGTGTTATACACACCAAGGTACACATTTATTTTCCTTTAAACTAGAAATTTAATTATTAGATTAAAGGGGGAAAATATAGACACTAAATCTAAATTATATATCACCTCGATCTTGTATAATTGGCAAGTAATTCTCATGGTTATACCTTTTAGATCTAAGACCTTCTTGCTACTAAAAGGCTTACATCCACTATCTCTTATGCCTATTGCTTATCTCTTAATCTAACCATATGTTATTCTAATGACTAGGCCTATATACTACTCAAAATTATATAAACCTAATTATTATCATCATATGTAATTTTTGGACCTATACCTATTTTTTAGCTTCCTAAAAACTTTAAACCCAGTCAGACGCTTACGATGATGCTAGTGTCTTGTGCCAAACTAAGTGTCTAGTGCCATAAAGTCATAAAATATTCAAACATAATGTGTTTTTATGGTCAGCCTAAGTTCTTTAATGTGAGATATTTTCAAAATGGATTGGTATAAATAAAATATCAATCCTCATTCATTTCTCACCTAGCATAAACCTAACAGCTCACAAGGCAACTTACCAAAATCACTCAATCAAGCATTCAAGTGAGAAAACTACCCTATTCATCCCTATTTTCATTTAAATCATAATATAAATATCCTCATAGGTTTTAAGTGCTAAAGGAGCATCCCATGAGCCATTTTTCCAATTTAGAATCTATATCACTCTATGTACTTGCTTATCACACATGCATCCTTATGCAAACAAAATACAACACATAAGAGATAACTACATAATTATAACACTGTCTTTAGAGTATTTTATATGTATTCAGTGCCCATTGATAGAGGGATCCTTGGGGAAACTTGACATCATGTGCCCACTAACCCATTTTTACCTCATTCACTCTAAGGGCGAGGAAGCTATAGTTTTGATCATTTGAAAAAGAGATAAAACATGTGCATGAGATAAAAACACACCATATTATATGTGATAAAAAAATTAGAGTTTTTAGGTGGTCACACCCAAATCTAGTTGATATGTCATACTGGACACCTATGTCTAAGTCAGATAGTAGTGTCAATACAACCATCTAGATCTCACATAAGCATCCTAGGTCACATAGTGGAATTTTCTAGAATCTGATGATTGATCCAAAATATAAATCCAATCTACTTCCATCCTACTTCATATCATATCTACACATGCATAGTAAATCATCTAAGTACTCTTTTTCCTAATTCATTGCAATATTGATCAATAGTTATACTTTCTATTTTTAACATATTTTAGAATTTAAATTTAGAATATTATTTACCTAAGTTTTTAGATTAATTAGCCTACTATAGATATGTTTATCACCCTTTGTGCTTATTCACTCATATATTCTTAACCCTATACCATATTGACCCATCTCAACTTAGGGGTTAAACACTAGTGCATGTGTAGGAACAATTTTGGTTAATTATAATTTACTTGTGAGTCATATCAACATATAAATATCTATATTCAATCCTCATAAGTGATTTTATAGACCCAAATCTAGAATGAAATCATATAGTATGTGGCCAAAGTAACCAGACAAGACTATAGTACACCTTTATCTACCTCTAGCAGACTTGTTCTAGTAAACTATGAATCATTCTTTTTAACATAACCCTATATGTAAGTGATTTTAACACAATTTTCACTTACATAGTCAAATATATTATGTATTTTAGGGACACTCTCTATTCCTATCTCAACTTAATATATTTAGAAAGTTTTGGATTTCATTGAATTATGTAGATTACTGTATTTTCATATCAAATCAATACATATCACTACTTCCATTTCAATAGTTTAATTTCATTTAGTTTAAGTGCTTAAATTAAAATAGTTAAACGTGTATGTAATGTAAGGCATATAAGTGTCATGTCTAGATAGATGCATCAATGGAGAACATAATAGTAATCATAATTAAAATATAATTAAATAAGATTACATATCAAAAGTGCATAATATGAATCATGGCACCACTTAATGTCAGCAAGATAAACAAGTGCAACAAGCTAGTGAGTTAGTGTCACATATAAGGCCAAGGCATTCATAGAGGGACATGAATATATCGCAATAAATAAATACAAGGTCCACATGAATGGGACATAAATATTTTTAAAATAGGGGAAATAAATATGTCATGTCAAATAAGGCAAAGGGCCACACATAATGGACATAAATATATCACAAATAAGGAACATATAAATGTCACAAACAAGGCCAAGCGGCCACACATAATAGATAATCGCAAACTATTCAATCATGAATGAGAGAAAAAACATCAATGAAGCATAAAATAAGTATATACTATTCTATACCATCCATATCTATCAATTTCACATCTTAGTAAAATAACATATCCATGTAGCACTATATAATAAATGAGTAACTAGCAATACATGTGTGAGAAATATAGATAACAACATGGTAGAAGGTTATATAAATATATAACTTTTAATATTGAAAAATGTTAAATAATATTCCCTTGATATTGTTATGGCCACTGAGTAGAAGAAAACCCAACATCTATATGTCCATGTGTAACTTATATGTCATGTATCACACTCATATATCATAGAATGCATGTTTATGAAAATAATGTGTCATCTACCAAATTGTAGACACATAAAATTAATCATTAAATAATTGACAATGTTTATTCTTAGAATCTTTTCCCTTAGTTCATTCACCATTTTTCTAACTCATAATCTATAATAGATCTTTCACTATCTTGTAAGTTGTTTCAATGAATTTCAACTTATATTTTAGAATGGAAAGAAGAAGAAACTAAATAAAGGTATAGTTGAAAAACCTATTAGATTATGCACACATTTAATAAAATTATTTTGAATAACTCATCTTTGTCTTGGGAGGATGACTTAAAAAAAAATAGCACTAAAGGAAATGTTGGTAGGATAGATAGTTGAGTGGATTGCCTAGCATTAGCTAGATCCCAAAAGTAAGAGCTTACTTGGGGGCTGTCAATTCACATGTTTTAAATAATTAGGTTTATAAATATAATATAAATTAGTTGTATCAATAATCAAAAGGTACTAAAATTGAACATAATAAATTCTTGCTAAAGAAATAGACTAGAAATGACTAATACAATAATAAGCAAGTCAATATTAGTGTTAAATGGCTCAGGTCTATTTCAAAAAATTAGGCAGGGGTTGATGAACAGGTAGGGACATAGAAAATTAGATTTAGCTAAAGGTAGGTAGGTGGAAATAACTTTTCATTATTTTCTCCCACAGTGACCATTGATAGTTGATGTGACCATCAAAGGTTACGGTGACCATCAGTGGTCAAACTGACCATCGATAGTTGGGCAGACTGTTGATGGTTGAGACAACTATCAATGGTTACTATGTATAGATCTAGGTTGGTAAATGGTCATATTTATGGGATAAAAAGGTTAAATTCTGAGAGATGGATTGGTGTTAGGCTGAGTGCAAAAGGCAAATAAAATAATTAAATATTAGAAAATAAATACTTATCTTGTAGAAAGTTGATCAAGTGGGTGTTTGAGGTAGATGAATCATTAATGGATTTTGACATGATTTTGGTAGAGTAACAGTACTTGATGATTTGACAAAGTGGAAACAATAAGTTGTCTCTCTAATATGATGTCTAGATCATTATATTGTTGATGATAATTGACTTGTAAAATAAAAGAACTCTAGATGCACAAGCTCATGATAATGATTTTTACCCCTCTGCTCATCTCTTTTTATTATCAAGGCAAGAGAGTTACAAGAAGATGTTAAATAGGACTTCTAATTATAACTCATGTATTTAATGGCTTGCACATAGAATTAGACAAGCTATTTTCAAAAAATCAAGGTGGGTGGTTTGCATATTAGTGGTTGAACAGTCAGGGTGACCATCAGTGGTCATCCTGACTATTAATGATCAAAGGTGAAGGTAAGAAAGTGGGTAAAAGGGTAGGTTAGGATAGTTGATAAAATTTACCATGAGTTAGGCTCAGTTAGGTGTCAAAGGGTCAGATTGGTCCCAAGGGGTTCCTAGGGTGATCTAGGGGAATTTTGACATTAGAAATCATGATGTGTAGAATTCCAATATCTATATTTTACCCATTTTTGTTATGTAGATTTGAATCAATAACTTTCAAAACAAAAATGGATTATAAGTCAAAGGTCTAATTGCCTCGAGTATAGGAGGAGGTGTTCCCCCTCAAACTAGGATTTGATGAGGTAAAATAGAATTGGCTGTGGGTTTGATAAAATGGATAAAGGGTGATGATGAAGCATAAATAGGTACACAAAGTGTGATAAAAATTATGATGTCCAAGATCATGCATTGACTAAGATACCATAGTTGGTAAAAATAAGTATCAATGCTAGAATAACAAGTGATAAGTAGATTTCATAACCATAATTAGGTGTGGTGGCTAGGTACACTTATAAGTATCCTAAGAAATGTATGTGTTTTGGTGGGTATCCAAGGCAAGAATTTTTCCCATTAAAAACACAAATGATTCAAGTGTCATGGGTATCCAAGGTAGGAATTACTCCTAAGAAGACCCAAGTAGTCAGGTAAGTGTGAGGTGGCACAAGTTCAAAAAGGTCAGCATGGCAATGTTATCACTGTAGTCAAAAGACCAGGGAAAAAGTCATCACAAAATACTTGCTAGCTAGGCCAAAATGGACCAATGGCAAGATGATAAGGTAGTTAAGGTGGGTGGGGAAGGTAGTCTCCATGGGTGGGTAAATAATTTGGTTTTGATTTAGAAAAAATGGGGTGCTCAAGGGGAGAACAAAAAGGTGAGATTCTTGACCATCGATGGTCAGGATGAAAACCCTAAAAGTCTAACAGTTAAAAGTAAAAAGTGAATGTTATTTCACTCACTTTCACTTTTGACTATAGAGCTCTATAACTTGGTGATTTTCAGTGAAAAGAGTGTTGAATATGACTGTTAAGGTAGACCTAATTAGTTGGCATGATTGAGAGGACTAGGAGACCAGTAGGGATGTAAGGAGCATATGGGCATAGGTGAGGATGGGTAGGTCTATGGCTGACTCCATGGTGGCAATCACAAAATGAGGTAGTGGATGTTTTAAAATTAGTAGCTTAGTTTGATTTTTTAATTGCATTAGGGTTTGAGGGTAAGTTAGGTTTAATTTCTTTGGTTTGAAATGTTATGCCCTAGTTAGGGTTTTTGGGGGTTTTGGGTAAATTTATGGGTGAAATTGGTAATTGACGGGGTGGGGTAGGTGAGTTAGGGTAGGGGTAGGTATTAGGTTAGATGTTAATAAATGTTAAAGGTATTTGGAAGTTTCTAAGGTAGTTAGGGTTTTGGGTGTTCCACTAATGGAACACCCATAGTGATCATCTACGGTCGATACCCATAAAGCTAAGAACACCTAACCATTGATGGTTACTATGACCATCAATAGTTGACTTGCCTAATGAGAAAGATAGTTTTTGGAAAGTGTTTTAAAAATCTAAGGCAAAATAGATGTTAGTTTTTAGGTATAGGATGACCTTTTAGGTTAGAGGGTAAATATGGGTCAAATGGGTAGAGAAATAGGTCATTGTGTAAAGTTGAAGGGTGAGGTAGGGTAGGTGTTGGTAGGCAATAATGGTGTAGGTGACTAGGCTATGTTTTTGAATGAATTATTGAATGCTAGGGAGTAGATATATATGTATGACTGAGTGTCACTCATCTTCATAGAGATCCACCAAGGGATGACCCCAACTGATTGAGCTCATATGGAGGAGGTTGGGTTGGGGGTGATGAGGCATTATCAACATGTGCCTCGAGATGCATCTATGATCATAGCACTCATTAAGAGATGGGATCTAGCTATAAACACCTTATTTCCAATTGATGAGATGATTATCTTTCTTAAGGATATACATAAGACCACAAAACTACCTCTTTGGGGTGATCTGATCTATCATATAGAGTGAGAGGAGTGAGAAGATCAAATTGAGATTTTATATAGAGATGATAGTGATCAAGTCAGATGGCATATTGGAGGGTTTAGCTATAGCATGATGTACCAAAGGGATCTAGGTGAGAGGAGAATCATGATTATTCTTATGATGGCCATCTCATGCTTTATTCTTATCAACTCGAGCAATAGTAGTTTATTATATTTGCTATTTAGGGTGTTGGTTGAGCTACTACTAGAGTAGACTATGTTCGGTTGGGTACCTATTCTCTTGGTATATATATAGGGATTTAGGGGGGTTCAGAGCCCATAGGAGGTATGGTATTAGTTTTGGCCTGGTTCTACACTATTTAGCCTACAAGCACATTTGGGTGTTGAGGCTAGTGGGATTGTCATGGATAGGATACATGCATATTAAGTTCCCAATTGGGTTTATGCAGTGGAGAGGTGACTTTTCCACTTGAAGTGTAGGAGGAGAATCCCATGATGTGGATTGGTTTATGGGTGCACTAGTTGTACTAATGATTGGTGACATTATTTGGAGACCCTATCTCTAGTTTCCCATATTGCCTAGCTATAGGAGGTAGACCTTGTCCTTATAGAGCTATAGGTGGATTCTTGACTGGAAGGAGGGAGAGGTGGAGCTCATCCCATTTGATAAGGTATGGAGGTAGTTTGGCCTTATATAAGGTATTCCAAGTGTATTTCCTAGGTACAAGCATGAGGACTTAGAGATCTTATTGCTAGAGCCACATCTTATGTTGACATTACTAGATCATGAGGAGATACCAACTAGGTCATAGATAGATGACATGAGCTTTATATATGGGTACATGGCATGGTACTAGGCATTATATGTGGTATCAAACATTGGTGATGGTGATGGCGGTAGGGGGCCTATGGATGTAGACCTAGTTAGGAGAGGGGTATAAAGGGCATAAGCATAGGGGGATGGCCCTAATGGATAGGCAAGTACAGCACTAGCCACTACACAAGCATAGGTCACAATGTTATAAGGTCAGGGGTCTAGTCTATAAGATTAGGTTATGACTCTTACAGGTCATAGGGACTAGGCATGGGCTTCACTAGCATTGGTTACACAAGAGAGGGACTCCCTAAGGTATAGAGGAGGAGGAGATATAGCACATATAAGACCACTAAGCACCATCCCCATGGTATGATGCTTGGCTACAATGGAGGAGCTATGGTATTATGAGGCTATATTTTTAAGTTAGTTCCATTATGAGCCCCATTGGAGTGAGTATAGATTGATCTTATTAGGTGGTGCTAGTGTGGTGACACTAGGGTAGTAGGCATCATATGTAAGTGGATAGGTATGTACTATAGGTGGATAGGCACCGAGACCTAGTGGCATGTTACGAGATAATGGTGCCCTAGCGGTATAGGCATGACATAGTTCATAGATTTTATATATTACTATATCTCATTTTAATTCTAGACTATGAGATGATGTGGTGAGATGTACATTTTGAGAGAGAGAGAGAGAGACATGGAAATCTATTTGTACACATTATGATGTTATTTGACTCATGAGAGATACATATATGATTTTTGTTTATTATTTATGCTCATGGTATATGATCTTCATTGATGTTTAATGCTTATGATGTGATGTTACATTGCTTATGGATTATGATTTTATTATGGATATTAGACACTGATGTAAACTCACCTAATTAGGCATGAGATGGCTTTTGGGTATGCTTCATGTTTGCTTATGACATGCTAAATTTTAATGAGTATATGCTTAATTATTTAGATTTAGGCATGCAGGGAAAAATGGTTGATTGCTTTATTTCTCATGGATGTTATGTTGTGATCATGTTTGTTATGGTTATGACCATGGTTATGCTTTTTGCTTATGACACACATGGATATGCTTGGTGTTAATTTGTCTTTAAGGTAAAACAAATGAGGTAGGTTAATTAACAACACTAAATGGGAGAACAAAGAATATAATCAAGAGATAAATGTCATAGTGAGAATCTCAACTAGTCATGATAAGATAAGAGGAGGGAATAATTATTCTTATTTGACAAGGACTAGAAAAAAATTGAAATTGGATTGGCTTAATGAACATAAGCCCTTTAAATGCTTCATATTAGCATTCATTAGTTGGTTAAAAAGGTGGCTTGACCAGATAATGTTAATTAAGCTCAAAATACCTTTCTTATAGTGTATAAAGGGAAGATGGATGAAAATGGAACCTTTATGTGAGACTAGCATGCCTCTTTTATAAGTGTATAAAGAGTTAGTATAAATAATTATATGTCATATAAAATGTAGACTAATTGATGTAGGAAGTCTACTGATGAAAACCACTTGTGGTCTCCACCTTATTGTGTTATGTGAGATCCAATTACAGCTTTCAAAATTAGTTTGCTTTTGTTGTGATTTTGAAAATGGGTCTTTTGCTTTGTTTCTATATATGGGAAGATGATTGATACAAGAAGCTTCCAAGAAATTGTTATGATTTTGAAAAATTCTTTACTCATACATCCTTTGATGGAGTGGTCTAAATTGATTTGCTTTGTTCAAGGCTTTGTGATATTTATCTTTCAAGGGAGCAGTCTACCTTATATTTGTTAAATTTTTAGTACATTGATGCAGATGTCCTTCAAGGGAATAGTTTGTAAATGCTTAGGAATGACCCATGATTACCATTGGTTTGGATTTTTATTTTTTCTTGTTTGATTTTTTCTTGACATAGACATGATTATATAAGATTAAGGGTTCACTATTATGAAGGCAAAATTAAAATCACAAAAAGTTTGATTAAGTGTAAAGAGGGTTAGGTGAGAACGATCATAGGAATCCATCCTAAGAGAGGGGTGAAAAGTATCATGAAAATCATGCTATGGGTAGAGATAAGGTACCCATTATTCAATATTAGGCTATGACTATGATGGATAATCACATGATTTAATTTTAATCAGTTGCCCCTAAAATAGGAAGATGAATATGGTTGAAATTAAGGGATGAGCTTAAGCTAGATAGAAGGTGGCATTGATATGTCTTTAATAAAAGAATGGATGTAGATGCAAAGCATTGAGGGGCTCAAGTTCTAGGCTACCTTTTAGAGAAGATAATTGGTAAACTCTTGATCCATACTTATAGATTATGATATAGTGTCCAAGCCAATTGAAATCAAACTTGCCCCACTTGTTTTTCTCCATATTGGTGACATGTTGATTTTCCTTTAGGATAAGGTCTCTGATGTTGAATTCTCTCACTCTAAGGTATTTATTATAGGCATGCTTGACACACTCTTGATATACATGAATATGGGTAAGGGATGCTAAGCGACACTCATCAAGTAGCTCAAGCTAAGCTAAGTAGTGTTGACAATAATCATCCTTAATAATGAGATCTTGTAAATATATGTGAAGAGAGTGTATTTGGACTTTGAGAGGTAAGTCAACCTTCACTCGAAACACAAGAGAAAAAGGTGTAGCACCCATTGGGGTTTTAATGCTAGTACAATATTCCCATAATGTAAAGGGGATGTGCAAATTCTAGTCTTAACCATATGCATTGACCATTTTAGTTAGCACATTATTAAGAATTTTGTTAAAGGCCTTGGCCTATCCATTCACTTGAGCTTCATAGGGAAAGAAAAATATTAACTTAATGTCAAAGGTATCACATAGACCCTGTATTTGCTTGTTTTTAAATAACTTACCATTATCGATGATAATCTTGTGAGGAACACTAAAACAATAGATGATGTGATGGCTGATAAAATCGATAATCTTCTCTACTTTGGTTGAGACTAAAGGAATAGACTCTACCCATTTGGTAAAATATTTAGTCACAATGATGATAGAATGGTGTTGCTACAAGGAATGGGGATTAATCTCACTAATAAGGTCTAGACCTTATTATGAGAAGGGCTAGAAATTGGTGGAAACATGAAGGATATGGCTAGATACATGGTGTAAATTGGCATGATGTTGACACTTAACACACTTTTCACATAATCACAATAGTCTTGGTTAACAATAGGCCAGTAGTATCCAAGATGAAGGATGTATTTAGCTAATCCTCCATAGATATCATCTTGTATTTCCTTGATAGCATGAGAGGCTTTGTGACTGTGTAGGCAATGGAAGAGGAGGCCATCAAATCTAAATTTATAAATAATTCCTCCCATAATGGTGTATCATGAGGTACTCTAGATAAATGCTCTTCCAGCATTCTTAGAAAGGCCAAAAGGAATGATGGAAAGGTTGAGGTAGTTGAAGGTTTGTTGATACCACATGTCAGGTGGGGTCTCCTCCACATTGAAAATGGTGGGAGAATCTAATTTGACATAGGAATGTTGGGTAAGTTTGTGGATAATGATAGATAGGTTAGAGTCAGATGGTGTAAATGGGATCTAAGAGGTGAGGGAATCCATGGTGTTAGAAAACTTATTATTAGATTATAGGGTTGACTAGATGCAGTAGTGTTCAAATGATGTTAAGAGTCCATCAACTACTTACTTGTACTATTACAAAACATCATTCTTACACTAGTAAAATCCATTGATTTGATTAACCACAAGTTGGGAGTCACCAAAGATATTGATTATTTTGAATCCTAGGGATAAGGTAGTTTGAAGGACTATGACTAAGGCTTCATACTCAGCCATATTATTGGTATATTCAAAATAAAGCTTGAAGGATAAAGGAAGAGGTTCATCGTCAAGGGAATAAGGATGATACCAGCTCCCCCACCATGTTGACACTTTGATCCATCAAAAAACATGGTGACTTCATAGGTGAAGTCTACCTAAGAGAGGGTCATGATGGACTCATCAAGGTACTCAAGAGGAGGAGGTTGGTTGTTTGCTAATGGTGCCTCAGCTAATTGGTTGGTAATGATTTTCCCATTAATTAACTTTTATTGAAGGAACTCAAAGTCAAACTTTGCTAAGAACATGAGCCACTTGGTCATACATTGGTTTTGGAATGGCTTAGAGTACATGTACTTTAGTGGGTTGGTAATAATTATGACAGAGGTTTTTTGGTTAAGGAGGTAGTGGTGAAGTTTGGTGGCCATGAAGACCAAAGCTAAGCAAATCTTCTGAGTATATGTATATTGAGTCTCATAATCTACAAGTTTTTTAATAATGTATTAGATGGATTGCTCTCTATGTTGATCATCGTAATGAGCAAGCATTGCCCCTAGGGAGTGGTTGGTGGTGGTGATATAAAGGTAGAAAGGTTGGTCATCCTTGGGAGGGGTGAGGACAAGTGGAGACAAAAAGTACTTTTTGATTGAATCAAAGGCCTTTTGATAGTCATTATTACACTTGAAAGATATATCCTTCTTTAGAAGTTGGTAAAAGGGTTGGCATCAGTCTAAAAGCTAGGAGATAAAGCTATGAATAGATTAAATCTTTTCCTATAAACCATGGAGTTGATTAAGGTTGATGGGATAAAGCATGTTAAGGATGGATTTGATCTTGGTAGGATCAAATTTTATTCCATGAAGGGAGACAATAAAACCAAGAAGCTTTCCTAACAAGACCCAAAAAATGCACTTCTTGGGGTTTAAGTGGACATGGTAATGGATAATCCACTTGAAGATGATATTGAGAATGACCAAATGATCCTTTCAGAGTTTGGAGTTTTTGAGAAGGTTATCCACATAGTCCTTTATAATCTTTTGAATGAGTTCATGGAAGATATAAGTCATGGCACATTGGTAGGTTACACCAACATTCTTTAATTTGAAAGGAATGACTCTATATTATAAATACCCCCATGGGGAGGTAAAGGTGGTCTTGTGTTAATCTATAGGGGCAATTAGGAGATTTTTATAACCCAAGAATCCATCCATGAGAGATAACATCTCATGGCCAGTTGTAAGATCAACTAGCTAGTTGATGTTTGGTAAAGGAAAGTCATCTTTAGGGAAGCTGAGGTTGAGGTCATGAAAGTCCACCCAAATGTGTAATCCCCCTATGGATTTAGTGACATACATGACATTCAAGACCCATTGGGAATAGTCAATAGGTTGAATGAAGTTGATAAATAGAAAATATTGAAGCTCTTCTTTGATCAGAAAGGCTATGTGAGGGTGCATGTGTAGAAGTTTTTACTTGATAGGCTTGGTGTCATGGTGGGTGACTATGTTATGAGTGGAAATGGTGGGGTAAATTCTAGGCATGTCACTATAATACCAAGTAATTCTATGTTGAGGTCTTGAAAGAAAGAGGGGAAGTCTTAAATTTCCTTGGCATTTAGTAATTGGTTGATTTTGATAATGTAGGGGTTCTTAGGAGTGCCCAAGTTGATATCCATGGTGGATTCATTTAATATGTTTGAAGTCTCAAGAGGAAGGGATTTTTGGAGGGAAGAATCTAGGGCACCAAGGTAGGTAATAATGGAATCATCATCTTGACACTGAATAGTGTTAATGGTAGGGAAGTCATCTCCTATCATCTCATAATGGGTTAAAGGGATCATTACATTTACCCCCTCCTTTTGATAACTTAGAGGTCTGAGGCTAATCATGTTGATGAAAAAAAATTAGGTGTAATTATGCCATCATCCTCACACATAGGTGGGGGAAAGGTTGGTGAGGAAGGGATGTCTTCTTCAATAATGGTGATGGTAGGTGGTTTGGATTTCTTCTTATTGGGTAGGATGAAACTGAGGCCATATTTCTCATTAGGTTTTCTAGTCTTAATGGAGACCAACTCATGTGGGCCATGTTCATATCATCTGAGACCAAATCCTTTTTAAGCACACCTATGGAGGTATGTTTTATCAAAACATAGATTATCTAGATTGGAGAAGCCAGAGGTGAATGGTTTAGGTGAAGAGGAGGCAATAGAAGCATTGAGTGGTTTGTTGAGTCTCCCATAAATGAAATTAGTTTTTTAGTGTGAGGGACCAAAGGGAATAATGGTTTTGACATTAGGTTCATACCCAGGTTGGTTGGTAAGTTTCCCATACTCTTGGGGAGTAGGGAAAGCATCAAGGGCTAAAAGGCAATATTCCCCTAGTGAAATATGTTGGAATGTTGAATCTAAGGGGTCTAAGGTAGGGATCTGATTAGAGGGGATGGGTGAGCTAGTGGATGCCTCATTTGTATAAGGAGGTAAGGTTTGCCCTTTCATAGTGGGGGTCTTGTCCTTGGTTAAAGAGGGTGTATTAGATAGGGGTAAGAGGGTGTATTAGATAGGGGTAAGAAGATGTCATTGGGTCAGTAGGTAATGTTGCATGTTAATAAGGGACTTGGGTCAACTTGGACGGTGATGACCTAGCCCTCATGCTCAAATATAATGTAATGATGAAGGGTAGAGGGAATGCAACCCATGGAGTGGATCTAAGGTCATCCCAAAAAAACATTGTATTAGAATTCACCTTCCACTACATAGAAGAGTTCAATAAGAATGTGGGGTCATACATGGATATGAAGGATAATCATTCCTAGGGTAGTATTCATGGTATCATTAAAAGAATAAAGGATGGCTGAGGTTTTAGACATGACATTGTTTGAAAGATTTAATTGGTTCTAGGCATGAGATGAGATGATATTAATACCAACTCCCCCATCAATAATGACCCATTTGATGTGGGTTTGGTTGATGTAATTAGTAATAAAGAGAGGGGGATCTGGGTCATATATATGGATATAAGGTATTTCTAAATCCTTTAAGGTGACAAGGTTGGAAATTTGGAGGGTACCGATAAAAGTTGCTAGAGATTGGGGGTCTTTAGGTTAGACCTATATTGATTGAAATGCCTCTATCATTACTTGGTAGTGATGAGGTTTAATGGTAATCAACTCATATATTCTCATCTTCATTAGGGTTTGGTGAATTTTTTTGAGCACCACTCTCTTATTAGACTCAGATGGGTTGGATTAGTAGGCACTTAAGATAGATACCTTGGGTTTGGGTGAAGGTGAATATGTTTGGGTAGGGTTTGGTTATGAGGTATAATATGGGTATGTCCATGGAATGGAAACTTTGTCCTTCCCCTTATCCTTCCATTGTGCTCTCATGACCATATGGATGGTATGGATAGAGGGAAGAATTAGGGTAGGAGATTCATTTGATTCTTCATCACTCTGAAGTGAGACTAAAAGAATATATAGGTTTTAGCTAGTGGTTGTTGGTTTTTCAATTGGTAATGGTCCCATGAGAGGTTTATCTATTAATATATCATCCTTTTCATAGAGCTAATTAATAATGGTTTGGAGAGATTTATAGTTCTATGTGTTATGGCTTGGTGTCCTATGATAAGATCACACATAGTGGTCGTTATACCACATGGGTTTTGAACCAAGAGGGTTGAATGGTATAATAGGGGTTAAGGACAAGCAAGAAGCTTATAGTAACCTTTATAAAATGGTTGAGTAGGATTCATCTAAAGGTGGAGAGGCTTTAAGGGTTTTGGTCTTAGTTAGTAAGTTGGAAGTCCTTTTAGGAACAGGTCTAGTGATAGACAGTTTGGGTAACGTGGTATGTTTAGTTGGTGTATTTGGTAAGGTAGAGGTTGAAAAAGTGGAGGTAAGGGTTTCAAGGTAGGTAGCTTGGTCATTGTTGGTTTGGTGAAGATAGGTGTGTCAAAAAGTGTGTTAGTGTAACTAGTAGTGGCAGCAGGGTCTTAGTTGGGACAACTAGATTTTTAATCAAAGTGGATGGATGAGGCCCCAAGATAGAGGGCAAGGTAGAGGGAGGTAGGATTTTGGCCCTCTAGAATTTTTGTATTTCTACTCCCTTGGTTGATTGGGTTTGGAACTTGGTTGTTGGGTTTGATAAGGTAAACTCCACTTTCACGGATGGGTGGTTAAGACTCTATGTAGGGAAGGTGTCAAGGTTCTTGGTTGGTTTGATTGGCTTATTTGGAGAAGGTGATATGGCTGCTTAGGGTTTAGGTGCCTTGTATGGTTGAGAAATTTTTGGGTTGGTAGAGTTTTTCATTAGTTTAGTTAGTAAGATAGAAGTGTGGATAATAAGATTGGTGGATTGGTCTATTAAAGGTGTGGTTGGAGATTCTTGTTTGGTGATATAAAGTAGCCCTAATTGTTCCCAAAAGGTAGCTCAATCCATGTTCGGATTGGAGACAAATTCCAATTTTTTCACTAACCTAGAGAATGGTTTGTAGTCTAGTTTTATTCCCTGGATAGTAGACCTAAAAGATAAGCCCATGGGTTGAGATAAAGGGATGGTAACCTCATCCTTTTCCTCAATTAAAGGATGTAAGGTTTGAATGGGTGGTTCCTCTGTGGAAGGTGAATACATGGGGGATTCCTCTTTGGGAAGGATCTTTGAAGGGGTAGTAAGTTTCTTGGTGGTTAAGGGAGAAGTGGGTGTGTGCTCTGATATGTTAGTCAAATGAGGGATTGATCACTCCACTACCTCAAAAAGTGGAGGAAAAAGGGATTCTTCCTTGATTTAGATCTCCAAAAGAGGATAAGGTAACTCCACCCTCAATAAGTAGAGAGAGTGAGGAATAGATAGGCTGGTCAGTAGGTTTTTTAGTAATGATCATACCAAGGAACATGTTAATAGTATGGGCCTCATGAGAACACTCAATGATGTTGCTCTCATTTTTGGCAAGCACATGATGGGGGAAAAGCTGCCTAATGATATCAAGGGCCTAGTTTTGAGGTGGATTGGGGTTATCCAACACAAGCTCCCCCTTAACAATGATGGATTGGGCAATGCTCTTAAAGGTGTTACACCTACTAACATCATGCCCTATTACTTGGTGGAAGGCACATAGATCATTCTCATTGTACCAACTAGGCACATGATGAGAAGAATCAAATTGTTGAGCTGGTTTAATAGGAGGAAGTTGTATGATATTATCTTTTAATAGATTCTCTAGGATCAAAGCATAAGATTCTCTGACTGGAGTAAATTTCTTTTAGATGTTTCAGTTTTGGTTCTTCATGTTTTGCTTTGAGGAACCAGAGGAATTTAGCTAGTTGGTGGATGATGGAGAAGTATATTTAAGGATAACCACATTTTTAGTGCCCTTGTTTTTATTCCTAGTGTTGGTTTGGTTTCTCAATTTGGTGGAGGAAGCCTCATTGGTTTTGTAGGTATAGTTCTTATTTTTTAGTTTTAGCTTTCCTTCATTGATGGCTTTGTTATCTAATTTTTGCACCATGGTGAAAGCTTCATCAAAAGTTTGAAAGCTTTGAACATGAAATGTGGAAGAGATGTGTTTGGTACATGCTCAAGTAAAGATTTCAATCAACTCAAGTTGGGGTAAGGAAAATGAGAGTTGGTGATTAGACTCTACCAATGAGCTATAAAATCAGCAATAAATTCATCATCAAACTACCAAATAGAGTAGAGGTGATGGAAACCTTCTTGGATATATTAATTGAAAATTGATCCAAGAAAGTTTGATCCAATTGGGTGAAGGAGAATATGGAATGCTTGGTTAAAGCACTATACCAATCCAATGTTGGTCCTAATAAAGACATAAGAAAAGTGAAAAAAAGGAGGGCATCATCATAGGCAATAAAATAACATGAATTCTTGAATGCCTTGAGGTGTTACTAGGGATACTCCTTACACTAAAACATGGAAAACTTGGGAAGTTCCCACTTGGGAGGATGTGGCCTGATAGGCACAAATGGGTGGATGGGTTCATTACAGATCTAGTCATATGATAGAATGTTGTGATCTCTAGAGATGGTAGTCATATTATCTTTGAGAATTTTCAATAGGTTTATTTGGGGTGGTGCACCTAAAGGGTTGTAATGTACATAAAGTGGTTGGGTTTGAGTGACATATTGATAATTTATCAGGGGTTGAGAAGTTGCCACATACAAGTAAGTGGCCATAGATGGTTAGGTTGAAGCCACATATGAATATGTGGTCACTGGTGGTTGGGTAGAGGGTATGTACTATTGAGTGGGCAAGGATGGTTGAGTTAGAGGTAAGGGATAAGTGGAAACCCATAGCGATAGGTGATAAGGTAGAAGGTATTAGTGTTACTATGATTTTAAGTGGGGTGGGGGTAGCCAAAGGAATGGTAGTGATGGTGGTAGTGGGTATTCTAATAGTAATTGGGGTATGGGTAGGTAAATTTTAGGTGGTGGCCATATTGGAAGAATTGTTCATCTCGTTAGGAGGTGTTTAGGTATTAGAAGGTTGAGTTGGTTGGTTCTACATGGTTGTGTTAGATGGGTTCTCAGCTGAGGTAGATGCCTTAGTAGCTAATAGTTGGGTGGTGACTATGGAAATAGAAGATTTTCCTAAAAATATTAATGGCATGCCATAAGGTGGATCGATAGGTGGTATTGAAATGGGTATATGGTGAACTATTATGCTATGGTGAGCTACTATGCTAAGATAATGTTATAAGGCTACCAGGTTATTATCTAAAAAGGAAGTAAAGTATGGGTTACCTTGGGAAACTATTCAATACACACTAGAAGTGTCAAAAATGATGAGGATAACTCTTATCATCTAAGATATACTCCATATATGAAGAGGTAGAGGAGACTAGATAATCTATAGAGGGGTCCTTACTTGCTAAGTCTCTTTGTTGTTGATGAGTAAGAACAATGCAAGTAGGATGAGAGGAAAACACAAAGAATATTACAACTCAAATAGAGAGAAAGCAATAAAATGATCAAGAAAACCCAACACGCACTAGAGTACATTAAAATCTTGTGGTTAATTTTAATCTCACTTTTGACTTATGCCTTAAGATATGAGAATGTGTGATAAAATTTGGCTTGTAGATTAGGTACTATAGAAGTAACCTATGGTTGGTTTTAGGTTGTTTAGTTGCTCAAAAATATCTATATTAGGAATCAATATATGGCTTGGTATTGGGGCCTACCCCCTCACTTCACACACTGTATAAATAAGGGTATAGGGTGCTTATCCAATATATATAGATTTTCAGAGTTTATACTCAATTGGAGAGATGAGTTGGTTCTCCCATTGGTAATGACCTCCAAGTAGGATCACCAGGAAAGGGTAAGGTGATCGCTAGGTGATGAAATCCTAGTCAGGCCTTGTCTCAAGTTTATTTAATGTGTAATTGATGAATGTGGTTTGGTTTAGTATGTGTAATAAAAGTGATGCTATGATAATATTACTTTGATTTAAATTTAACTATGTGAGCTAAAATTGCAAGCAACAATGCATGTACTCAATTTTAAACCTAAAAAAGATTTTAGTTTCGTTAATGAGCATAGATAAAGAGAAGAACATATAGATGAAAGGAAAAGAAACCCAAAGTAAAGACTTAAGCATCCCACTGAGCATGCCAAAATGTTTCAATGAGCCTCAGCTTATATTTTAGATTGGGAAGAAGAAAAAACTAAATATAAGTATGGTTGAGAAACTTGTTTGATTATGTGCATGTTGAATCAAATTATTGTGAAGAACTCCTCTTTGGATTGGGAGGATAACCTATAAATAAGACAACACTAAAGTAAATGGTTGGTTAGATAGATAACTGAGTGGATTGCCTAGTGTTAGCTAGATCTCAGAAGTAAGAGATTCTTCAGAGGCTACCAATCCACACATTTTAAATAATTAACTTTATAAATAGAATATAAAGTACTTGCATCAATAATCAAAAGGTACTTAAATTAAACACAAGAAATGACTGCTAAAGAAATAGACTAGAAATGAATAATACAATGATAAGCAAGTCAATACTAGTGTTAAATGGCTCAAGTCTATTTCATAAAATTAGACAAGGGTCTATAAATAGGTAAAAACATAAAAAATTAGATTTAACTGAGGGTAAGTAGGTGTAAATAACTTGTTATTTCCTACCATAGTGACCATCGATAGTTAAGGTGACCATCGATGGTTGAAATAACCATCAATGGTTACTATGTATAGATCAAGGTTGGTAAATGGTTAGATTGATGGAATCACAAATTTAAATTATAAGATATGGGTTGGTGTTGGGCTAAGTGTGAAAGGAAAATAAATTAATTGAATATTGGAAAATAAATACTTATTTTATAGAAATTTGATCGAGTGGATGTTTGAGGTGGATGACTCAATAGTGGAGTCTAATGTTGTTTTAGTAGAGTAATGATACTTGATGCTTTGGTAGAGTGGTGATGGAAAGTTGGCTCTCTGGTGTGATGGCTAGATCATTGGATTGTTGATGATGATTGACCTACAAAACCAAGGAACTTTGGATTCACAAGATCTTGATAATAATTATAGATGATTTTCACCCCTCTACTCCTCTCTTCTTATGGGCAAGGCAAGAGAGTTACAACAAGATGTTAAATATACATTATAATTATAACTCATGCATGAAATGGATCACATGTGGATTTAGATAAGCTATTTTTAGAAAAACAAGGTGACTGGCTTGCATGTTAGTGCTTGAGGAGGTGCACCCTGATTATTAATGGTCAGGGTGACTGTTAGTGATCATCCTAACCATTTTTGGTTGAGGGTTGAGGTAATAAAGTGGGTAAAAGGGTAGATTATGTTAGTTGAGCAAACTGACCATGGGTTAGGCTCGGTTATGGGTCAAAGGGTTAGATTAGTCCCAAGGGTGTCTTAGGGCAGTCTAGGGAAATTTTGACATTCAGAATCATGGTGTGTGTAATTTTGATGTCTACATAAGCATTGAAAATATCATGCATACATCCATATTTTTACTACATTCATCCCTAATCATCCCACAAACCCTATCAAACCTATCCCAATAATCTTTTATCTCCTAGGATAAGTTTATGCTAGCCAAATAAGGTAGTACCATAGCCTTATCCCATAATGCGGTATTTTCAAGGTACACTCCAATGATCATTTTTTCAAATCAAATAATTTCATAATGTCTCTCCCATGCATTTTGTAAATTCACTTAGTGAAATTATACTAAATATTCTCCTATAAAATCACATCAAGGCCACTTTGAGATGTATAAGTTAGGAATATAATTTGAGTGTTATGAATAATGGAATAAAATACAAAATCCCTAATCTATCATCATCCACACAAAACCTTAAAATGGGAAAAGGAATTAATTTAACTTCAAATACATAATTATATACAAAAAATATACCTCACTTTGCAATCAAATTTATCTTCCTTGACAAGTAGTAAATGAACCCAAATGATAATGGATGAATTTGATAGTTATTTGATATGTTGGATTACCTTTGACAAGGGATCAATATATTTTCAAAAATTGTGATGAAGGATGGTTGATAATATAAAAAGTGGCAAAAATATTTCAATAATATTCAATTTGTATTTTTCATGGGAGTGAAGGCGATTATATAGAATGTTGTGGAGGAGATCAATGGCTGAAATTTAGCCATGGTGGAAGGTGATATAAGGGTGTAGGAATTTTATAGGAAATTAAGATTCCTAGAGAATTATATGGAATGATTAGTGAGGTTATATATGCAGCTTATATATATATATATATATATATATATGTATTCCATTATAAATAATTAATTAATATTACATGGTGATTAAGAAGAGTTTTGTAGGAATCATAGTGGAGGTAGTTTGTGGTAGGTAAGGGAGGAATTTAAAATTCAAAGATATTATATATGTAGAGATTAGTGATAAGTGGGATGTTAATAGGATAATTAATTGAGATGGAAGGAGTTATAATGTTGGTTTATTATGTAGAAAATGTGGAGTAAATGCTATGATAGTGTAGATAATATTAGTAATGATGTTAACTAGTGGCAAATAGTAGAAATTAGTGATGAATAATGGAAAGATTAATAATGAAAAAGGAATTTATTAATTTTAGATGTATAGATTTTAACCATATTTGAAAGGGTATTGTGAATAGAAGAGGTAAAGGTCTTTTAAAGAAGAAAATATTTGCAAAAACTAGTAAGTTACAACGAGTGATTCCCCCTCAAGGGGTCATGCAGTGAGGAATGACATAGATGGCCACTCAAAAAGAGAACAAGGAATGGAATACATGGAGATAATAAATAGGGTTTGGTTTGGACCTAATATATGGGATATGTGTTTGGATATTATTGGAAGTGTTGAGTGTGACACAATGTGCACAAGTGATGACCTATAATGTGACTTGAGGACTTGATTTGATGATGTCCCTAGTAAAGATATATGTAAGGGAGAGAAAATATGATAAAGATACAACCATGGGCATGCCCCAATCAGTGGCATATGTAATGGGGAAGTCATAACATGGGATGGGTTCATAATTAAGGCCTCAAGCTTTGGATGTATCCCATGTAAGGATGCATGTCAGGTAGAGTTGTGGGCTTAAATATGATGAATTATTATCATAGGATATAAACATATCCCAAGAAAATATGCATGTTAGGGAGAGATATGATATTATATTAGATGATGGATAAATAGAGTCATAAGATTTAGATGTATCCCAAGTAATAACGCATGCTAGAGAGAGTTATAAGCTTTGATTAGATGATGGATAAATAGAGATGCAATGTTTGAACATATCCCAAGTAAGGACACATGTCAAGGAGAGATAAAATATTGGTTTGGACTTTAGATAAATATATCTAAAATCTTTGGATGTATCTTAGGTAAGAACACATTCCATGGAGAATGTGAGATTAGATGAATTAAATGATGGGGACAACACATATTCTAAAATGACTGGTTTATAATTGACTAAATTGTCATATGTTTGATTTGCTCTAAGTGATATTATATGCATAGGAGTATAATAAGTAGGCTTGGATTAAATTAACTAATTATAGCTCAAGGATTGGACTTAATGTCAAATTTACTGATGTAATTAGAAGGATAAAATGATCATGATAGTAAATAGGAGAAAGTGACATGATGATAGGGAAGGTGATAAAAGTGTGAGTGGATAAGGGATGAAGTAAGAGAATGTGTTAGTGTGATCAAACCATCCTCAGACATTTTATGTGATTGGTCACTACCTACACAGTCCATATAGACCTCAAGCTAATGTAGTTATCCCAAAATAAGAAGAATAATGTGACAAGTAGTGATAAGATGATGAAAACATGCCCTAGAGTTGTCTTATAGATATTAACTGGGATAGTGACTAGAAAGATATTAATGAGAAGATATGTATGTGTAATTAGATGTTGGTTAGTAAATGAGTGTGATTTGGAATGGGGGGAGATAGGGACAAGAAATAGGACTTGTGAGATGAAAATTGGAAGAAAATGGAGAAATATAATGAAATGATGGTTAGAAAGGGGTAAAATGGAGGTATGGGGGGAGACCATATTCCCATAGCATATATTATATATATTGGAGATTAAGATATAGGTCCTATACAAATGTATGTGGATATTGGAGGAGATGGAGGAGGATAGGGTATTATGGGATAGATGAGGTGAGTTATAATACAAATCGATGATGGGTAAAGGAGACCATGTGTGTGTCTACTATAAGACACTCCTGAGTATGAAAAATTGGTACCCAATCATATTACAATGATGATAGATCATTCCACCATTGTATATGATTTAGTATTAGCAATGACCACAATAGACATGGGAGTGGGAATAAAGGATTTGGCCAGACTGTTAGGTTCTATGAGATTAGTAAAGGACTAGGCCACTATCAAAAGGTTATAGTAGGATATCATTGCTAGGGTGAAAGAGATACCATGATTAGAGATGGAGGTACTAGGGATACATGCACAACTAACCTATGCACAAGTATAGGTGATGACATTTTAGGCATAGGTGAGGGCCCAATTTGACAAAAATAACTATGTTACATGCTTAGGTATCATAGATGATATCCATTCAAGCCCAATTAGTGACCAAGGACTTAGAGGATTAATATTTACAAGCTAAGATAGATGTAACATAATGTGGTTTAGACACACAAGGGTTAGGACAATTGGGTAGGACGCTGACTAGGTTTAGTGTAGAGACACAATAATGGAGATCATTATATGATTAGGATGTACCAATAGGGTAGATGGATCTATCCTTCAGAGAGAGAGGTCATTTAATGAGATCCTTTAGGTCCAGAGCTTCTACACATTTTGTACACCCACCACCAAGGCCACCTCCACCACCACCGCTAGAAAGTCAGAACCATATGTGACCTATTGATGTACTTCATATATTGTATTTTTGGCATTTAGATGTCCATGATGCATTTTTGTATACCCAATTTTTTTTTTATTCATGGATATTAGAGTTATATATATGATTATGTAATTGGTATTTATGCAGACTCTAGATTAGACTTTATGTGTGTTATGGTACATGGATATTTATGGATTAGATTAGATGTCATGTGATGTTATGTATGTTAATATTATGAGTATATTGATGATATTTGATATGTAATGTATTATATTTATGGATGTAATGATGATTTTCCTATGTTTTCATGTCAAATTTTTCATCATTTATATTGATATAATGATGTTCCTTTAGATGTAAGTGTGAAATGGATTAGATGGAAAATGATTAGATGAGCATGTTAGATATGGGATTTTATGTTAGTTATATGATCTTGATATTTAATTATATGATGTGGTTAGATATGATGTTTAATGTTAGATGGATAAACATGATGTATATGTACAAAGTAGATGAGATATCTTGAGCCATTTTTATTTCAGCAATCCTTTTTAATATAATATTAGGAAATATGCATCATGATATATGTATAACCATGATTACTTCTTACCATAATACATAATGGATGGGTACAAGGATAAAACCCAACAATGTGCCAGTCATAGTTAGTGTGGTGCACCATTCATATTTGATAGACCAAGATGATAGTGTTAATTTATACCACTACATAAAAACATAAAAATAAAAGACAAAAAACAAATAATATGACATTTACTATATACAAAGAAGAACCAAATACACATAATTCCACACATATAATGAAAACATGCACACACAAAAACACAAATGGAATACACACATATGTACATGCAAAGTGATGATGGTCATTATGATTCATCATTCATCATTTCATCAATATTAGGGATAAGGGGAATGGTAAAATCATCATTCAACCAAACCTTATTGAATCCTTTCTCCTAAGCCATGATATTAGCCATAGGGTGAGATTTAAAGTTATGCATAGTGAATTTTTGAATAGTGAAATGGTATGGGAAGGCTAAGGGATGTAGGAAAAAATACTAGAGGATGTCAGTAAGCAGGGATTATACAAATAGTGTTTGAGGAGAACATACACACACATGAAACTTTCTCAAAAGGAAATCTAAACTTAATAGCCAAGAGACTAAGACTAATAAGGGATTGAAATGACAAGTGATGATGGATAAGAGAAGGATGAAAAGGAAGCTCCAAATAGTTATATAAGGATCTAATTTTCATGATTACTACATTTTATTTATATCCTTAAGCTTAATATTCATTATCATGTCAAATATGTTTCCAAAGCACCTATTTACGTACGCCTTTTGGGACCAAGGTCAAACAATATAGAAGGAATAGATGGGTGGGATAAGACAAGTGACATGGGACAAAGAGAGAGTATAATGGGATGTATAGAATTACCCTAAGTAGATAAGTCTCTTTATGATATTCTTGTAGATAAATTAATGTCAGGATTGATGTTAGGGAACATTTTTCATCACCGTGCTTATCCAAGGTGCTAGAGAACTTGTTCTCACTAACAAGCATTTTTTTTATTTTTAGTTTTTTGGGTAGTTTGATGGAATATCAATTTGTTATAGGTGTATGAGATTCATGATGTTGACTCCGTGTGATCTTTAGTCGATGCCAATTTTAGATATTTTTAGCTAAGATCATCTTATCAATACAAGCTCCACTAATGTCATGGTGATCTTTGTTGATTATTGATTTTGCTTCCTTCGGACATCTCAAATTGGTGTCATTTTAGTCCCTATGAGAGACAATTCCACCCAAAAAAGTAATGTATTATATGTATTATATTTGATGGTTTTGTCTATTACTTGGATGGATGATAAGATCATGATGGGAGGTGTAGCCTTCAAAAGACTAGAAATTGGGACTCATAGTCACACACACCATTGAGGATTTTGCATGCTTTGTTCATGATTTTTACAACATGTTTTAATATGTTATGGGGTCCAAGACCTTAATATTTTTTTCTTTGATATTATTATTGAAGGATTGTCAAAAAATATGATATTTATTTTTATGATGTCTTGATCATATGATATAGAGATGACTTGTTTGTCTATTGGTGCCTTGAAGAGGCTTTACCAATAAACTCTTCTTGAATTCATAGATTTATTTGATTTTGATTTCACATTAGTACCTCAAGGAGGTTTTCACTAAGGGACTTTAATTTTTTTTTTGTTGATGATTTTGACTTGGATTATCCACTAGTGCCTCAAGGAGATTTTCACTAGGGAATACTAATTTTTGACTTGGTAGATTATTTGAATTATTTTGATTTTGATCAAAGCTGATTTATTTATTATGATGTACTAATTAAATATTATCTTGGATCCTCATAGATTCTATAATTGATGTGTCACTATGGAAGGAGTCCAATGGTGTGTGATTATATCGATCAGAATTAAGGGTTATTTAAGGGGAAGAAAAGGATAAGTGATGTAATAAGTTTGAGGGTGTAGAAACTTAATTCTCATCACTTTCATGTCAAAATTATGATCATAATAAAAAAAATCCAATAATGCACAAATCATTAAATCACTCAAATATCTAACATATACATTCTAAAACATATTAGTGTATCCTTGATTAGGAAATGCATCGTAACCAACTATCAGCTTCATCTAATTCATTCTAATCTAATTTTTGGTTTTATAAGTGGCATTTTTTACCAATTAAATGGAGCAATTGTTCAACTCTCAATATTTCACAAAAACTAATCCATATTACTTAGGTAATTAAATCAAATTAAATGGCTGAGTAGAAAATCCATAGTAATTAAATAATTTGTTAGTTTGTTAAATCCAAAACTCAAAAAATACTAGGATTTATGATATCATCATGACATCACCCATAAAGTTAGAAAACACTATCATAAATGTAATAAATATCAACTTAAATGTATAACTTGGAAGCCATGCCTCAATAATACAACCTATTTCCAAAATATTTATGGAATTTGTCACTCCAAAATTTAATTGGTTCATATCCACACATCTCATTCTTGATATAATGGCTATAATCAATTTGACCAATTTATAAATAGAGGGTGACCCCTTTAGGTATTAAAAACTTTTTTTGGCAAAGAAAATATAAAAAAATCATGGAAACACTTCAAAATTTCTTCCACTATTCCACCAAACCACTCATTAACAAGGGTAAATGTTACATGAATGAACTTATGACATTGTTAAAGACTCCTAGCTCTACAATCTGGGCACAAACAAACTTGAATTGTTCTTGGAAGGATCATTCATGAGGAAGGTATAATAATTTTGGTTATGTTTTCTATTTGTTCTTTACTTTAATATCTTTCCCAATCCAAAAGATTATTCCTGAGGTGTCTTATTTATTAACTTTGTTGTTTTAAATGAGATAATAAATAAATTAACCCCTCCTATAATCATAATCTATATTTGGTATGCCCAGTGGGACCGATGCACCCCAAAATCTCCTTGGGAAAATTATATCATCTTTAAAATCCTTTAAAAAATATCATTTTTTGGAGTTTTCTACTTCATTTCCACTAAATTTACCATCTTTTATTTTATATGAATCAGTGATATCACTTTACATATCAATGGGATTGCCCTGCTAAATGGTGAGATCACACTGTATAATGGTGAATTAAATTATGTTTCTATTCTCTATTCTCTGTATTTCTATGAAAATGATGGGATCACCCTATTAAATGGTGGGATTTCCCTACTAAATGGTACAATAACATTGTATAACAACAAGAATGCTTATGTTTTAATTCTTTAATTCTCTATGTTTCCAAGAAAATAATAGGATCACCTTGCTAAATGGTGGTATTTACCTTCATAACGGTGGGATCACAATGTATAATGATGAGAATGTTTTTGTTTTAATCTCTAATTCTTCATGATTCTAAGAAAATATTGGGATCACCTTGAAAAACTTTGGGTTCATGCTACATAATGGTAGGATTTATCTATTTTTAATCTTTGTTCTATGTGTTTTCAATAAAATGGTGTCATCACCCTATTAAATGGTGGGATGATGCTGTTAAATGTTGGGATCAAGCTGTGTGAAAAACTTGAGCTCTAAAAAAATCAACTATCAACTTCCTACGCTTATCAAATAACCTTTTCCCAAACCTTTAATTTTTTTATTACATGTTTCACTAACCAAAGAAGGGGATTTATTTCTAAACTAGGCCCATTTTCAAACTCATATTTCATTTTTAGTGTTTAATCAAAGAACCCACACTTCTATTTTTTGCTTCAAGAAAAATTTCTTTCTTGCTTGTGTGTTTACTTCGGTTACTTTTTTGTAGTATATTTTGTCTATGCTCTCCCCTTGCCTCCTTTAGGGAGCTTGGGTGATCCAAAAAAACATAGATTTTTATTATCATACTTTCCTTATTGACTATATAGGGTGGGTTTCATCTCCTTCTCACAAGTTCTTAGGGTATGGAATCTAGGGTTTCATCTCCCAACATACATACCAACCCCATACACCTGATGAGGGATATAAATTAAGAGTATCTATCACTAAGAGCATATATAAATTCCCCATAAAGGGTTTTATGATAGCAAGGGGTTTAGCCATGATGCTACACTATCATACATCACCCTTAGAGTTTGAATTGTTAGTAGCACTTCATTGAAACCTTTACATCTAAAGTACTTGCAAGGGGGATAGACTATACTATGAATTGCCCAGTCTTTTTTCTTATTCAATGGATTTTTAGCCGCAAGTATCATAATGTATATTAAAGATAATTTAGAAAAGCAATGTCAAAATTTTAGATTAATACCTTCACTTATAAAACAACTTGTAGTGCGAGGGAAACCAATCTCCCCCAACATTTCATGACATACTTATTGATAGTGAGGGTGTTGTACAACCAATTTAACACCACTTTCAAGTGATGTATTCATTTGAACTTTAGTTTTGATACACATAATTCATTCTCACTAAATATGGAACTTGTTTTGAATGTATGATTTATTTATTTTCATCTTACACTTGTGTTGTGTGACATGCCTTACATGTAAAACAAATTCAAAAACTTCAAAGTCCAAAACATTGTCATTTTAGACTCACACAATAAGGCATTATTCTACCCAATTTTTGGGTCATATTTACTCTATTATAGATTGTTACATTGTCCATTTTTTACGATATTTTGTCATTATTATAATGTTACATTGCCCATTTTAAAATAATTCTAAATCCAAATTATTTGAACTAAAATCATTTCCTCATTCAAATTCTAAATCAATTCAAATTTCAATCAATTTATGATTTCAAATCAATTTTAGTTTCCATTTCCAACTTTTTATATTCAACTAAAGTCAACTTTATAATTTCAAATAAAGTTGATTTTAGAAATTTGATTGAATTCAACTTTCTAAAGTCAACTAAATTCAAATTTTTAAAATCAACTGAAGTCAAATTTCTAAAGTAAACTATGGACCTAAGTCAATTTTAAAAGTTATAAAGTTAACTCAAAATCAAATACTTTTGATATTTAGGGTTCAAATCTAATTAAGAGACATTTTAGGAATCATTCTTAAACCTTTTAACTATTTTATTTCAACTTGGTAAAGATTACTCAAATCTAGATGTTTCAAGTCTTAAATTGGCTTTGTGTTATTTATCAAAATCAATATTTATCAAAATCAAAAATCATTTCATATACTCTTGCCCAATCAATTTAATATTCAAATGTCATTTTGTATTTCCTAGATACATAAGGAGTGGTGTTATCTATAACACCAATTTTGAGGGAGAGTGATTTTATGATCCATTTGGGTCCTTCCAAGATGATGGAATACAAGAAGAAAACATGTATCCACCTGTATATGGTGAAGATCCATTTGAAACTGAATAAGTATGAATCTATGTCCAAATTAAAGAGATGCCACCTGATTCAACTTATACCCATACACAAGCCCTAGTGTGAAATTCAAGCCAAATTATTGAATCTTCAAGAAAAGGAAAGGGATAATTATTATATCCTTTCCCAAATAGCCAAATTATCATTAAAAAATCATAATAGGTTATTCAACTTATGGCCTCTTTAGTTGCTACTTCTTTTAACAATCCACCACCTATAGAATAGAACCTGCCTATTGAGCAACAACAAAGAAATATTTTAGATAACATTCCCTCAACTATGGATTCCTCTATAATTATTAAATAAATCCCTCTTTTGGATCCATTGTTATAAGTTCTTAATCCACCTCAAGTGTTACAAAATTCACATCAGGTTCTTCTTAGCTACCAACAATTCCTTTCTTCTAGTGTATAATAATAGGTAGTGGACAACTCCAAACACCTCGATTCTAGTTCAAAATAGTTTCTTTTGAATCTATAAGTTATTCTCAATACCAATCCTACACCTTCCAATATACAACCACTAGTTTTCAACATACTTCCATTACAACAAAATAAAACCAACCTATAATAACAATTTGTAAATCCCCCTCCTTGACCACAGGTTGTGATTAATCCTCAATAGGTTCCCATTAATCCACAACCTATTCATTCCAACCAACAACAAATTCTTACTTTCTAATAAAAAATTCCTTTGTAACAATATTTTATCCTTTAGCATCAAGTTCCACCATATCGATATCCAGTTCCCCAACCCAACAGTGTGTTGTTAATCCACTTCCTAATACTATGTAATGACAAAAAGTACCATACCAATAATATAATCTTGGTTATAGGGTGAATAAATCTAATAACTCAACTCAAAGGGTAACCATTCCTACTTATTTTAATCCTAATCAACCCATCTATCCCAACTAAATCAATCCTCCATTAAATATTCAACAGCATACTCTCCTTCCATCCTAGAATGTTCTCACTCTCCAAGAGTTTTAAGATATAAAAGAACTTGTTTTAGGGATCTAGGTAGGAAATCAAGGTAAAAATTATAAGTTTGACAAAATATGTCCTTATCCATTTTATATGATCATCCTCACAGTCCCTTTATTGTCTCATTTTGAGTCTCCTAAATTTGATAAACACAAAGGAAAGGTAGATCTTAGAGATCACATGAAAGATTTATGTGCGGCTTGCCAAGAGGTAGCCTACAATAATGTATATATTACTTCACTTTTTGTTGCACAGTTTAGGTGGACAAGTTTTAGAGTGGTTATTACATCTACCTAAAGGATCCACCATCACCTTTGATAACCTATCATAAAATTTGTAAGAAAATTCTCATACAATATATAACATGAGTTGGCCAAGATTGACTTATGCAAACTAAGCAGTGTGATGGGGAAATATTCTCAGCTTACCTACAATGATGGAGAGGATTATCTAGTTGTTTTCCACATTATCTATCTGATAAAAAATTAGTTGATATTTTCACATACAAATTAAACTTAGATGTGGATCAAAACTTGATACTCCATTATGCATAGGCATTTGAGGATGTTATAGTTAAAGGAGTGTAAATTGAAAAAGCACTTGTAGACAAAGGACTGGTTAAGATTTGTTCTCAAAAATAAGCACAAGCCCAAGCTCCTCCATAAACATAAGCTAATATATCAAAGAATCCCAAAGCCATTTACAAAAATAAAAATGTTCTAGGAAATAGAGTAATAAAATATAGACATGTTTAGATGGTGCAACCATTGCATGTCTTAAATTATCCATCTAATCCAACTGTCACATTTCTAAGACTATCTCTAAGAAGGAATCAATACCAAAATAATTTTTCAATAATATTGGTGGACCTATTGAGGTTGTATTCCAAAATTAGTCATAGATAACATGGTCATATGGCCAGCTCAAAATCTTTTTCTCAAATACTAACCAAATCCTCGATGGTATAAAGACAATGAGTATTGTGATTTCCATCATGCCAAAGGACATGGAATTCATAGATGCATGTAACTAAGGCAATTCATTTAGGATTTGTTAGACAGGGTGACATTGAGTTGGATAGTGGTGATTCTACATCCCACCAAAACATGGGTATCTATAAAGACCCATATCCAAAACATAACTCTAACAATCAACACCAATCTAGTAATCAACATCAAAATCAAGGGCAAAGTCAAAATCAAGTGCAAAACCAAAATTAGGTAAATCATAATCAAGGTTAAGACACCCAAGCTAATTAAAATAGCTACCATGATGTCTATAAACTACAATAATATTATAGGTTTCACTACCAATAATCATGTAACTACCATCAAGATTAATTCCTATCAAGCTTCTAACACACCTCAAAGTGTTTCCTTCCATCTTTGTACCACCTCCTTCATACCCTAGTAGATCTTTATTGACAGGAAGTAATTTTTTTGTGCCTTGACACCCATGGATTACCATTCTAATTCCCATACCATCTCTTTCTAAATCAAGTAAACCTTCTCCACCTCAAAATTGTGTAGTCACAACTCATCATCCTAAGGTTACACTTCAAGGTCCTTCACCTTATACTAATACTAATCCTATTATAAATAATTTACCTTCAAATACCAAACCTTCACCCAAAAAAAATCATGAAGTCCCTTTGCCTTCAAAATCCAAATCATCTCCCCCTTCTATTGAAAAGTAGTATGATCTTGGTAAACAACAAAAAAAGTCTCCTACACATATTTCTATCTTATATCTCTTATGTCCATCAAAAGTTCATAATACCAAATTGTATGACCTTCTTCAACAATCCAAGGTAACCAAATACATTGAATTGGCTATATTTAAATCACTAGTGGGGCACTTATCCCTAGCTTAAAAACTTATGTTTAACTAGAATGACATGTTGTCCCTTGGTCCCCTACACAGTAGTTTATTCCATATATAAGCCATCATAAAACACCACAAGATCAAGCATGTTCTTATAGACAATGGTTCAATACTTAATACGGCTTCACTAAAATTGATATAAATCTTAGGGTATACTTCAGCTGATTTATATCCAAGTACCAATATAATCAAGGCATATGATAATGCATAGCGAGACTCATAAGGTATTATTTACTTACCAATCAATTTTGGGTTTAACACCCATGATACCCTTTACCATGTCATTGACATTTAACTACCTTAAAATTTTCTTCTTGTATGCCCTTTGATCCATGAAGTATGTGTAGTCCTTCCACCCTTCACCACTGCTTTAAAGTCCCCCATTATATAATGGAATTCACTATTCTTGGTGATTTATAATCATGTTAGTATTATAAGCATTTAGAACTAAATACAGTCAATATAACTATTTACCTAACACTATGCATGCTTCCAAAATAACAAGGCCAAGGTTCATGAATCTCCTCAATCCAATTAAATTGATTCAAGTGACCTTGCATCCATTTCCTTTACTTCATTTTCCCTAATTTATTCCAATTTCATTATTGATGATATGGATATTAGTACATATAGCATCAAATATGCCTTTTGCCAATTTACCATGGCCTCTCAAATCCCATGGTAGACCCAAGACTACTAAATCTAAAGATAGGCCTAACATGATATGCTGAAAAAATATTAGAGCTCATCCTAAGAGTCATCTTGTATTTATTAAGAAGACTATTCTAAATCAAGATCAACCCAACAATTTTGAGGATTCCTAGTTGTATAATGAATACTTTGCCTCTTGTTACCAAAGCGTTAAGTATCCCACTCCTAATAGAATCCTAGAGCATCAAACTTATAAATGGAAAGTCTTAGTTCCAAACCAATAAGTAATTATTGAGCATGTTTATACTACTAAGCACAAAAGGAAATTGAGTCATTGGATACAAACCGCCTAGGGGTGACCCCTTAGATTTCAAAAGTGACACTATTTTAGCATCTAACAAAGACAATCTTGGCAGTGATGTAGACTCCTATTATATTCTCCACGATGAGATTGCCAACACAAACCAATTTGATACCAATACCATATTCACAATCACTTATTCCCCTAAAAATCATCTTGTCCTTCATTACCCCAAACTAATCAATTAAGATCAGTAATATCACTTTATACCTTTGGAAAACTTCTAGAATGAAGAAGCCTTGATAGAATTCCTAGGTCTCGTAGATGAGTTATTGATTGAGGATCATAAATAATGTTTTAATATTAAGTTGGATCATGTCTCCTACTTCCTTGAGAAAAATACAAACTAAAAATAAAATCAAACATTGAGGTCCTCTAGTGAAAACCTCTTTGAGGTGATTTTAGACTAGAAAAAAATAAAGAAAAAGACAAGTCCCTTGGTGAAAACCTATTTCAAGCACCACTAAATAGGTAAGTTCTTATTTCTCCTCAAGAATATCATATTACTATAGGCTCATGCCTTAGCTTTAGATCAGATATTAGAGCAAAAGAACAAAGGGTATTTTCCAAGACTTTTTAGAACCATATGTCAACTGGCCATTACTTGAAATAAATGACTCAATTTCTTATTACATGGGTGGACCTGACGGTCCATAATCAAATAAATAAGATCAATTCCCATTTGTACCTACTTTCTTAGAGGATGGTTCTACACTATCAGTAGAAGACACGATAGAGGATAATATTGGAACAATAGATGAGCCTAGAATGATTAAATTTTATGTGTCCCTCACAATAGAAGAGTGTGACTTCATCATTTCCATTCTTCAATATTTTATTATCATATTCCCATGATATCATATGGATATTATAGGATTATATCCATCTCTATTTATACATCATCTTGTCATACACCTAGATGTCAAACCCATTAAGCATAAATTATGCAAGATGCATCCATGGATTGCCATTCTAGACAATAAGTATATAGAAAAGGTATTAGGGGAAGGCTTCATTCACCCAATTTACTAATCAGAATGGATATCAAATATTATTCTAGTTATTAAGAAAATGGATGACATTAATTTATGCATAGACTTTAGAGACATCAACAAAGCATTATTGAAATATTATTTTCCATTACCAAACATCGACATGATTGTAAATTCAATAGCAGGTTATGAAATGTTATCCCTCATGGATGGATTTTCAAGATAAAACCATATCAATATTGCACTAGAGGATCAACACAATTTAGCATTCACCACTATATGGGGAACATTCTACTACCAATTCATGGCATTTGGAAAGAAAAATTCTAGTACCACATACCAATGTGCCACGATTGTCATATTCCATGACATGATGCATGACATTATTGAATATTATGTTGATGACACTTTAGGAAAGTCAAAAATATGGGTCACTCATTCAAAAAATTTACAAATAATATTTGAGATATTTTGTGAATGCAAGGTGTGCCTCAATCTAAACAAATGTGTCTTTGGAGTCACATCAAGAAAATTATTAGGATTCATTATTTCCTACCACAGAATTAAAGTTGATCCAACCAAGGTGAAGGACATCATAGAAATGCCTCCATCCAATTTTAAGTAGCTTCATAGTTTATAGGGTAAAATCTAATCTATTCATTTCTTTATTTCATAGCTTGATGATCACTTCCTTCCTTTCACTCATCTTATAAATAAGGGGACCACTTTTCAATGGGATGTTAAATATCAAGAGGCATTTGATAAACTAAAAACATATTTGGTAAACCCACCAATGTTATTTCCACCAATGTTAGGTTAAACTTTGCTACTTTATATCTCAGCTACCAAAATTCCTTTGGGGGCACTATTGGCCCAACATGATGACCATCAAAAATAATGCATAGTTTCCTATTTGATTACGACACTAGTCACCTATGAACGCAATTACACACCGATTGAGAGGGCATGCCTAGCATTGGTCTTTGTATCACAGAAGCTAAACCATTATATATTTAATGATAAGACCATTATTATTTCAAAAGTAGATCCCCTAAAATATATTCTTTCTAAGGAAACCTTAATGGGTCGTATGGCTAAATGGATCAAGTTTCTCAGTGATTTTAACATTGACTACACTAATAAGAAAGCCATTAAAGGGCAAGTCTTTGTAGATTAGCTTGACAATGTACCTTTTTTAGATATCCATCCTCTTAACCATGTATTTCTTAGATGACCTAATCCTCAATCTTGAAGAATCACATCAATGTAAGTTATACTTTGATGGTTTTTCCATGACTCATGATTCAAGAGTTGGTATATTCTTTATTACACTATAGGGGGATATCATTCCTAAGGAATTCTATATTATTTTCCCATCCACCAATAATATTATGGAATCTGAGTAATTATTATAGGACTCTACTTAGCAATACAGTGGACCATTTGATAGTTAGTTGTCTATGGCAATTCACAACTGATCATCAATTAGGATAGAAACTAATATCAAACCAAAGATGAGAAGCTTGTTCCCTATAAAGGCATGGTTGATAATTTCAAACAAAACTTCAAATGTATTTAGTTTAAGAAGATACCCATAGAAAATAATAGATCAATATATTCCATGGATACCATTGGTTCATTAATTGAGATATATTCTAATATCTTAGAATATCAATTTATTATTGGAAATCTCCTTATACCAGCTTACATTTATCTAGACACTAAAATATTATGTGATATTTTTTGTCCCGATTCCCTTTAGTACCAATATGTATATGCCCATATCCAAGACCTCACTTTTTCCCATCAACATAATGTGCAACCAACATAATTCCTTTATTCATAATACATCTTGATACACTTTAATTAGTTGTACACTCTATCGTAGAGGCTATGATGGGATGTTGCTTTGATGTTTAAACTCAGGTAATCTAAATTGGATCTTAAATATGTGCATAAATCAATATATGGGTCCCATATAAATGGGATGGTCCTTGCCAAAATACTCCTTAAAATAGGATATTATTGGCCCACCATGGAATCTGATATGTGTGCTCTTGTTAATAAATTCCTTGCTTGCCAAAAGCATGGTGATTTAATCTATGTTCCTTCACCCTATTACTTTTCCTTAACCATTTTATTCATGGGGACTCGATATCATTGGTAAAATAAACCCCACCTAATTTGATGGCCACAAGCATATTCTAACTTCCATTGAGTAATTCACCAAGTGGATTGAGGCAATCCCTCTCCCTTACATAGCCAACAAGTAGATATTCAAATTCATCATAAACCACCTTATTTACTACTATGGCATTCCCTCTTCCATTGATCTAATAATGGTAATTTGTTTAATAATAAGGATATGAAAACATTATTTGATATATTTTATATTAAATATAGATGCTTTACTCCCAATTACCCTTAGGGTAATGGCAAAACTAAAGCATTTAAAAAAACCATTGTCGATATCCTTAAGAAAATTTTTAGAAAAACTAGCCAAGCTTGGTTCTTGTAATTATTTCCCACCCTCTAGGCATATTGTACCAATGTTCATACTCCTACAATTGTAACCCATTATTCCTTATTTTTTTGTTTGGAAGTTATTTTTCTAATTGAGATTGATTTATCCTATTTGCATATCTCATTGCAAGGTATCATTGATGATGAATACTATTCAGTGGCTAGACTATAATAACTATAACTCTTCGATGAAAAATGGTGAGCCACATTGAGTCATCTCAAGGCATATCAACATTGGCTACATTGTAGTTACAATAAGTGCATCATCCCAAGAGAATTTGAAGTGGGTGACCTTTTCCTAAAAGAGAATCAAAAAAATACTAATGAAGAGCATGAAAAGAAAGGGAAGTTTAAGTTTAATAAGCTAGGTCTTTTTATTATCACTATAAATTATGGTTATGGGGCATACAGGTTGGCTAAACTATAAGGATATGAGCTCGATGATCCCATGAACACTATGCTCTCAAGTTTTTTCATGCCTCATCTGGTTAAACATTATCTATAAGAAACCTTATTTTGGGGTATTACCTTTGTATGTATTATTTTGTTTTCCTTTCATTTATCACTCTGAGGTCTATCCTTGTCTTCATCCTATTGCCTCTTCTAATATTGAATCTTTATTATAAGCTATAGGTACTATTATGGCATTAATCTTCACCCTTAGAGAGGGTTCTTTACGCTCTTTAGAACTAAGCCATAATATTGGGACAAAACTAGGTTATGGGTGACCTATGGTGGGGTTGAACCTTTGGAGAAGGCTAGCTTCCTCTTGATGGATCACCTAAACTAATGCTACTTTAGGGAAAAGGGTTAAAAAGGGTGAAAGGGCTCCTAATAAAGTTAACAAGGTGATGCACCAAATAAAAAAGGGAAACTCCCATAAGCTTGAACCCATATTAGATCTACAAAAGATAATGTTAGATCACACGTCCTCACAGACTAGTTAATTGCATAAGTGTTTCATGGACTAGGTTTAGGTAGAACATTAATCTAGACCTAAAATAACTTTTAAAAACCCTAAAGGAGGTAAGAAAGGAGGACAATGGATGAGGAATGTTCTCCTTCACATAATTCCATCATGCACAACTTACTCAACATAGATCCAAGGTAAGAGATAGGTAAAGAAAGTCTATTATTGCATCAAGAGGTATTTCTTACAAAGGCTTGATAGGGTTTAGCCTAATCGAGATGAGCATATTTTCCAATATCTTAGAGACTCCCTTGCTCTTCAAACTCAAAGAGTCCTTATGAGAGTCTATAATTTGAAAGAGATTAAAAATGGAAATAATGGGTGATATAGATAAATGGAGAGAGAAGAGGAAGCACACCATCTTATATCATTAAATGAGATGACACCATCTTTCAATTAATACTCCACCATCTTTTATCAAATCAACACCAGTTCTCCATTGATAAGTTAACTTTTATTTGTCCCAATAGACCTCAAATCTTCTCATTGGTTGAGCAACATGCTAGAGGATAAGAGATTTCTTGAAGATGATGAGTCATTATTATGTTATGAATAAAAACCCTTTGGAGGCCTTGGAAATATCATCAATACTCCAACTACTTTCTCCCACTAGCAGATCTCCATCTTGGGATTTTATGTCATCTCCCACTTGACTTTCTTGTTAATAAAAAATCTTTGTATTTGTAGATCTGATAGAGCCATGACATGTTTGCTTTGAGCAATTATAAGTACATGCTTGTTGATAAAATATATCCATATTGATAGATGAGACATTTCTCTATAACCATATATCTACCCCTACTATAAAATATGAGCATAGGTTTACTATAGATGAAAACTAATCTTATTTATTGGTATTCCTATAGTTACCCTATCAATGAAAATACTACAGGCCACGTAGTTTTTTTCTTGATCTCTATTAGGTCTAAATATACCTATTCTACCTTTGAATAGTTTGGAAGCTAAGAACTCATTATATGCACAGATCTTTAAAGAAATAGCGAACATAGTCAGAATAATATTGTGACCCTAGAAGATGGACCCTATATGTTACAAATCTTAAAACTAGATGTTCATACTGAGCTTCAATTGCATTAGAACATTATCATTAATAACCCTTGATTATATAATTGCATTTGCTTGTGACATTCGATCAGGCTCTAATAGTGATAGAATGATCCTTGCAAGACTTACTTCTATTTTCACCTAGGTCATAATTTTTCTCTATTTGAAGTTTCTTATCTTTAAATTTTAATATTGACCATCGATATTGATCCCATCCTTTGAGATTAAGACACTTGGAAATTGCACATTTATCCTCAAAATATATTATCAATTTCATATGCTTCTGCACTTGTGTTATATGGTAGCTTTGCATTCATCCCCTAGATATGTTGACTCTTTGACCTATCATTCTCTATCGATATGCTTTGGTATGATGGATCACACAATATTGATCTACTTAGACCCACTGGTCTTGTCAGTCGATGTATGACATTAGATCTTCATTTGGAAACTCAAGATCTTGACACTTGTCATCTCTAGATTTATCTTAAGATCCATTGACCTTTTGACTTGATGCTCAACATTTATCTTTGATGCATGATTAAATGCACTCCATTAGATCTTTGAGACCCACTGACATCATTAGGTTGTTGTTCATTATTGGATTTGATTCGATCAAGCTAGATTTGGACACTTGTTAGTCATGCATCATCCTTGGAACATTTTAATTCAAATGGATATTTTATGAGTATTAAACTTGATGTTTGCACACATGTTTCACTTTGCAAGTCTAAATTTAAAGGCTTATATCTTGAGATAGCAAGATCATAAAGATACCAAATTTATAGGGGATGTTCAAGGCATGAAAAAAATCATGTCCATGTGATCTTTGGATCTATTCAACCTCCTAAGTGCATATATAAAATGTGAAACTAGACTAATTTGTTCATTCCTACATGACATTGGTCCATCTTATTGACTTGCTCAAGTCATTTGATTATTTGGTCAATCAGGAACTCTGCTCAACTGATCTATCTAGGCAAAAGCCTTGGTATGTGGGATAAATTTGGCCAACATCTTTTGTGACTCATAGAGAAGCATACCTGATATGCTTGAGAACCTAGACTAGTTGACTTGTCTAATCCATTGGGCATGGAGTCATAAGTCTTTGATCTCAATTGATTTGAATTGATATAAGGCTAACCCTCTAGATAACTCCTCTTGAAACAATAAGGACCAAAAAACAAAACAACAATTGTGCTCAAGGCACTTATTAAAGGTAACATAAAACAAAAAGGAAATGTGCACAATGCACTTAGAAGAAAGCATAAAATCTACCTACCCTAAACTAACCAATATAAATGGAACCTATACAAAACCATTGTCTGGTTGTAGAAAATAGCTTCCCTTTCTCACTAATCTAATATGGTTTACATGCTTGAGGGCAGCCAACCAAAGATGGAGGAGGAGTGGATATTTAACATATTGGTGATATAGTTCTCCAAGAATAAGAACAAAAATAAACTCATCGACCCAATCTGATTTATTGGACATATAAGCATCTTGGAGTGGATAAGCAAGTTGATCTAGCTCTTTTTTATGCTCAACTTTATCCTCTGAATTAAGCGCAACCTATTATGGCTCCTCCTTTTCATCTTCTAACTAAGCTAGGTACCTAATAAGACATCCTATTATCAATAAAAACATTGAGAAATCAGATTTTAAATCACTCCTACACTTTATTGCTCCATCATTATGCTCCTCAGGCACAATCAAATCATAGTCTCCTTGGAAAGGAATAGCCTGCTACCAAGATCTCAAATAAGTCCTTCAACTCCCTTTCACTTCCTGGTGTATGCAAGCAGATCTTGAGTTGATTAATATTTTCTCCTTGAATCATGTGTTCATATTGAAAGCTTTGTTCACTCTCAAGGTCCTCCTCCATCACATAAAGTGGTAGCTCATCAAGCTACATGACCTGAGCACTCGAGATGTCTTCTTCATAACCTCACTCAATATTTCATCTTATTTGTCAACTATAGATGAGGGTTGATTTGACCAACCAAAGTCCAAAAATACACATTTATCTTGCTCAAGGTCTGATTTACTTTCTTCTAGCTCTACTCCATTAGGGCTACCTTCATTTGACAACTCATCCTGAAGTAAACCAACCTCTGGTTCCCAATTTTGATCCTCTTCTTCACCTATGTAGAATGGACCTTCAATAGTCCATTCAAGGTCTACTTTATTTTCAACTTGAGTATTTTCCTCATCAGGATATAGCATTAGTGTTAAATACATGCTAAGAAGGCTGGTCCAAACCTGATTCTTCCCCTTTTAAATGAAGTGGGATACCTATCATGATCTCCTCATCATAGACACTTTCATTATCCTCTTCAAGTTCTCTTGTGACTACAAGCTCCTCCTTTATCTTTTGTAGATTATGTTATCTATCTAATAGGGATATGGTGGGAGGATGAATAATTTCACCTTGCTTGTAGCTTATGAGAGTATCCTTCAATCTAGAGACTTTGAATGATCTCTTTGGTGGCTCTTGAACTGGTGCTTGGGTTGCTTTAACTAGCACCTCTTCCTTCTAAAAACCTTTCTAAATTGAATTTCATGAGGGGAATGTGTAAGAAACATCTACCTCTTCTTAATTTTGACTCTCTTCCTCTTTCCTCTTAGAATAACTTCTCTTTAAGGTGGTCAATAGCTTCATTAAGATAAGGAGCATAAGAGGGATGGTATGAGCTACAAGAGGATTCTTGAGGAAGATAAGTGGAATCTTGGGTCTCAACAATAGGTTAATTGATAATAGTCTCCTTCTTTCTTTGAAGGCTCTCTTGGATTGAATTCTAATAAGGGAAGGTCTAAGGAAAACATGAAAATTCACTTAGAATGGTCTCTTGGGGAAGAATGTGTAGCATATATGAGGGTTGAGGTGGTGTATATGAAGATACATAAGGTTGATGGAATTGGACCTATTATTCTTCAATGATTTTTAGCTTATCCTCAATGCTTTGAATGTAACCACTTACATCCATCATCTCATTTGAGAGGATTTTCTAATTTGCTCGCTCAATAGGTGCACATTCTTCTTTCATTAGTTAAAATGAATTTCACATGTCATGAATGATATGATTAGGGATATATTGACCATATCCCCTTTGTGTATTAAGTTTTATCATGTACCTTTTATATCTTAAGAGAATTTTCTTCCAACTTGAAATGGATCAATTTGGGTAATAACTAGGGACATCTTGAGCTTGAGAAGGTTGATGCACTGAATCTTGAGAACCACTTGAGGTGAAGCCATAAACATTTATAATCTACTATGAAGAATGTTGAGGTAGAGAATTAGTATACCGATTAAAATATGGTTGATTATACATGCTAGACTATGATGATTAGGCACTTAATTAGGCTACTTAAACTAGATGATAGATGCTTAAAGTTGCCATTGATGTTTGCACACAAGCCTCCAAAGGCTAATTAGATGAAGAGAACATCAAAAATCTTCACCAATGAATGTATTGAGTCCTACCAAGTATGCCAAAAAACTATTATGGCATTAATATACACCCTTAGAGAAAGTTCTTTAGGCTCCCTCTAACTAATCCATAATATTGAGACAACCCTAGGTTGTGGGTAACCTATGATGGGGTTGAGCCTTCAGAGAAGGGCAGCTTCCTCTTGATGGAATACCTAAACTAATACTATTGCAAGGAAAATGGTTAGAAAGGGGGAAAGGGATCCTCAAAAGTTAACAAGGTGATTCACCAAATAAAAAAGGGAAACTCCCATAAGCTTGAACCCACACTAGATATGTAGAAGACAATGCTAGCTCACACGACCTCATAGACTAGTTGATTATATAAGTGTTTCATGGACTAGGTTTAGGTAGAACACTGATATAGACTTGCAATAGCTTGAAAACACCTTAAATGAGGTCAAAAAAGAGGATAATGGATTAGGAATATTCTCCTTCACATAATGCCATCATGCACAACTCAATCAACATAGATCCAAGGAAAGAGATAGGTAAAGAAAGTCTATTATTACATCAAGAGGTAGTTCTTACAAATACTTGATAGGGTTCAGCCTAATCAAGATGAGCATATTTTCCAATATCTTAGAGAAACCCCTACTCTTCAAACTTAAAGAGTCCTTGTGAGAGTCTAGAATCTAAGAGAGATTATAAAATGGAAAGAATGGGTGATATAGAGAAAGGGAGAGAGAAGAGGGAGCATGCCATCTAAGATCATTAGTTGAGTTGTCACCATATTTCAATGAATGTTCCACCATAATTTATCAAATCAACACCAATTTTCCATTGACAAGTTAACTTTTATTTATCCTAATAGACCTTAAATCTTCTCATTAGTTGAACAACATGCTAGGGGATAAGAGTTTTCTTGAAGATGATGAGCCATGATTTTGTTATGAATAAAAACCCCTTGGAGGCCTTTGAAATCTAATCAATTCTTTAACTACTTTCTCCCACTACCAGATCTCCATCTTGGGATTTTACACCATCTCCCATTTGACTTGCTAGTGAAGACAAAATCTTCATATCTATGGATCTGATAGAGCCATGCCATGTCTACTTTGAGTGGCTATAAGTATATTCTTGTCAAGAAGATATATCCATGTCGATAGATGAGACATTTTTCCATAACCATATATCTTTCCCTACTATAAAATCTGAGCATAGGTTTACTATAAATGAAAACCAATCTCATTTATTGGTTTTCCTATAGTTATCTTATCAATGAAAATCCTACAGGCTACATAGCTTTGTTCTTGATCTCTATTAGGTCTAAATATACCTATTCTACCTTTGAATCTTATAGAAGCTGAGAACTCATTATATGCACAAATATTCTTTAAATAAATAGCGAACATAGTCATAAAATAATACTACAAACCTAGAAGATGGACCCTGTATGTTATAAATATTTAAACTAAAGGTTTATAATGAGATTCAATGGCATCAAAACATTATCATTGATAACCTATAACTATATGACTATGTTTGTTTTTGACATTTGACTAAGATTTAATGGTGATGGGATGATCCTTTTAGGACTTACTTCTATTTTAACCTAGGTCATAATTGTTCTCTACTTGAAAACTCCTATCTTCAACTTTTAATATTGACCATCGATCTTGATTAGGGCCTTTGAGATTAAGACACTTGGAAATTATGTGTATATCCTTAAGATACACTATCAGTTTTATCTTTTCCTATGATTTCACCATGTGGTACCTTCACATTCATCCTTGGGATATGTTGACTCTTTGACCTCTCACTCAATATTGATCTACTTTGGTACAATGGGTCATGCACCATTGATCTACCTTGACCCATTGGCCTTGTCAATTGATGCATATTGTTAGATCTTCGTTCAAGCATATGAGATCTTGACACTTTTTAGATCCACATTCATCTTAGGATTTTCTAACCTTTTAACTTGATTCTCACCATTGATCTTTGATGTACGATCAAATACGCTCTATTAGATATTTGGGACCCACTAACATCATGAAGTTATTGTTTGTCATTAGATTTGATCTAATCAAATGAGATTTGGACACTTGTTAGCCTCACATTAATTTTTGGAACATTTGAATTCAAATAACTATTTTATGAGGCTTAAACTTGACATTTGCATGAATGTTTCACTCTGCAAGTCTAACTTTAAAGGCTTATATCTTGAGATAGAAAGCTCATTAAGATACCAAATTTGTAGAGGATGTTCAAGGCATAAAAAAAATCATGTCCATATGATTTTTGGCTCTATTCAACCTCCCAAGTTCATATATCAAATGTGCAATTAGACTAATCTATTCATTCCCATATGGCATTTGATGATGGTCTGGTCCATCTTATTCACTTGCTCAAGTCATTTGATCATTTTTTCAATTAGGAACTCTTCTCAGCTGATCTATCCAGGAAAAATTTTTGGTATGAGGGATAAATTTGGATAACATTTATTATAGGTGGCTTCAATAGAAGGTTCAATAAATAATTCATATGTGTGCATCATCAGCACATCCTTATAAGTAGAATTTTAGAATGTCAATGTGTTTTTTGAATGGTTTCCATGCTTGGTAGTCTTGGACACAACTTATTTTAACCCTTTGTTAAATCTCACATTCCCATACTATCCCATTCCTTTTACATCCCACATTTATATTTAAGGGTATTTCTTTCATGCCTTTGTATTTTTATCGAATGGTAATCCTTTCATGCTCCCCTCCATGCTCATTTTGTTTTTGAACCAACCCCAATGTAACCGATTTAGTTTTTGTTTGATCCCCTACCTAAATTTATTTTTTCATTTGTTATATGGTTCCTTATACATTTTTCAATATTCCTTTCTATAGCTTATTCTAAAAAACCCAAAAAACATTCACAAATTCTAAAAATCCTAAATATGTAAAAATCCAAAAATCCAAAAAAAGAGATATAAAGCTACAAAACCATTTGCAAAATTTGTCATTTTATTGTATGGTGGAGTTCCTTTTGGTTCTATTATGAGTGGAACTATTTCACTAGCATGCGGATATGTCATTCCATTGGTGTTGAACCACTCACAAGTGGAACACCTTTTCTCTAAAACATGATCTCTCCATTATAATTCAATCAAAATTGATCATTCATTCCATCTTTAGATTATTTCATGCCCTTAGTTTTTAGCCTATACCTTAAGTGGGCTTTTCTTCATCCTCTAATAATCACTTTAATCAAAAATATTATCTATTTATTACACTCATGTTTCTAGGATAACTACATCAGCCTAAGGTCCACATAGACTATACAGGAAGTGCTTGGCTAAATGGAGTAGCTTAGGTCAGCTCAGTCGCTATCATTCCCATTTTCATTTCCCCTAATCTTCTTATTCTATGCTCTTACCATTTTTAAAGCTAATTATTTTAAGCTCTCACTATTTTATTATCCCATTTTACACTCATTATTTTATGACCCCATTTTATGCTCTCATTGTTTTATGAGGCCATTTTACCTCTCACCATTTTATGATTCATTCCAATTTTCCTCTTTAATCAATTTCATTCTAATCATTTTCATCAATTTTTCTTCTTTACCATTCCTAGGAGAACTACATTTGGCCTAATAGTCCACATGGATTATATAGGCAATGTTCAGTTACATGGGGCAATTGAAGTCAACTCAACCATCCCTTCCTTATTCTTCTATTCCCCCTTCTTATCTAATTTTTCATGTTATCCTATCTAGAATCCCCTAAACTTGGGGGTATATCACCAAGAGTAACATATTATTCACATTCACTTTGAGTACTTATTTTTTTACTATTTTCCATTATGCTTGTTATTTATTCATTTGGTTTATTTGCTTTCTTGTTTATTTATTCTTAATCATTTTGTTTTTTATTTTGTTTTGTTTTGTTTGTTATGTCATTTCTTACACTTACGTATTTATTATCCATATCTTGATCTTAATTTATTAACATGTGTATCCTTTTATTTACTAGTCTATTTTTTTAGTGCATTTTATTTTCCACTTAGGTCCTGATATTTCATATCTTGATCTTGAGTTGTTAAATATTTGCATCCATACTAGTCCTTACACAAGTGACAAACAATGATTTCATGATTTCTTTCTATATTATGATGCATAATGTTATTGTCTGAATTAAACAATCAAGTGCTAATGAGATTCATTTATCAATGTTGTGCAAAAATAAAGCATCCCATCATGAGATGGTTAAACATATGCTCATGTGATAAAAAACAAATAAAAAACATCATCACACTTTCCATCATCCAAACAATAACAATTGAATAATATGGCTACATCTATGCTACTCAAAACGTGCATCTCCAAGATAAGCATACAAAACTAGTCATAAAACATCTAAACATCATGATAAAATGATAAAACATATTACAACATCAATTGCATTTGATATTTGTATCAATTACCACATCAACATAGAAATTAAATACAAAAAAATCATGGCAAACATAATGTATCCACATCAACATTACATATCTAATCTACAAAAATTTTGAAACATCTATGAATCAAAATATTGCATCCAATATGTCAAAACTAATATTATATTTCTTGTACATTAGGTGATAAAAATTAATGAATACATACATCTAAAAATCAATGTCTATACATCACGATATAAATATACATCACCAAAAATACAAAATATAGAACTACAACCAAAATATCAACTCTAGATTTGATCATTTCTAGGTGGAGTTTACTCAAAGCTTTATCATGTCTTAGGTGTTGGTAGCCACAATTATGGTGGCCCCATAACTCTTTTTTATGGCATCATTTATGCAACTAATCTATTATATGTAGTAGTGTGATGTGATATAGATGCATGAATAGACCTATATCTCTAAGTGTACAATTTGTAGCTCATTGCCCTGAGCCCTACTTTAAGTGTTGTTTCATATAGGCTCATGTAGTACCCAACCTCACCCTTCACCTGTAGGGTGACATCTTTCACTTATATGGAATCATCCTTCACACATAGGGTGTCATCCTTGTCCTATACTATATTAGCTAGTGCTTTGGCTAAACCTTGATCAATAGCAACCTAAAATGTTGTGTCCCTCTCCCCATGGAGCCTCTAAATATTTTATTATGATTAGACTCACTCTATTCGTGCTTTATCCCACTCTCTTATGGTAGTCACTAGCTTTACATCCTACATTATAATATGTCCTAATACTACCATCAATTGGGCCACCTATCCTCTCCACATTATAATATCATCATCTCTCTCTATAATAATCCCCTATAGTCTCATAGCCTCACCTTGGGTTATCACTAACTTGGATTATAACCCTACCACATCCTTATCTAAACCCAAGATCTCAGTCACTCTGGTTGTGATCTCCCTCTTCATCCTATCTATCAAATCCTAATCCTTTATTGATCTAATAGTCCTAATAAACCTACCTCATTTCTCTCTTGGAAATAACCCCCATGGGTCACATCTACCATCTCTATGTATAGGGGAAGACCCATACCTCCATCTATGTCACCATATGTGGTCCTTTCTTGGCTACTCCCTAACTCAGCCTCTAACCTAGATTATATGACCAAAGGTGTAATTTATTTCACTAGAACCTGTAGTACCTATTTTAAAATCTATAACACATGAACCTGTGATACCTATTTTGTAACTTACTGCATAAGGACCTGTAAACCCTACTAAAATACTTATTGTGGATGAACTTGTGCTAGTGGTTAAATTAAATTTTACACCTATAACATAACTTATACTAATGTTTGCCTTAGTCTCACTATCCTCTAGTGCTACCTTGGTTACTGAGGTTTAGGATGCGTCAACCATATCGGCCTAGATTATGCCCACCATATTGCATAAGCATCTATCACCTTAACATTAGTCATATGTCTTATATAATCCCATGCTACTAGATATACTATCAAATATATACCAACCACTTGTACCCTTAAGATAGGGTGTCCCTTACTCTCTGATCTCTCATGTGACATGCACAAAATAATTTATACCATTAGGAACATCCCAATGAAACCTAAACTCTCTCTACACATGGTCAATTCTATATTACTCCATGTTGAAATCATGTTTCCCTATGATGTAATAGGGCATAGTCATAAATTGGGTCATGTACATGTCATCCACCAAGCCAAACTATATCACCATATATGGGCACCAAATAAAATCTTTGTCCACCATCTCATCAATGGCTCACTAGTAATAGTATAAATCCCCTATGTGGCCCTGATGGCCACCACCTATTTGGTACAATCCATATTATAATGGATCTTATGGGCCCCTCTATAGTCTCTACCCAATCATTCACTCTATCATAATGTGTTCTTAGGCCCAAACTTGAAGTAGTGTGCTCAGTCTAATGCTCCTATCACTCTAATACAACACCATGTGAAGGTCCTTGTATAGTTAGGACATTACTGTGGAGCCCTATGTAAATTAGATATTGTGATCTAGCATGTCTATAACTAATCCTATCAGAGCTATCTATAAAAATTAGCTACTCTTGTTAGGTAGCATGAGGCCATTGACAAAGGCCATCAAGATCACTACCTCTCTAGGTCCCAATGCCTAGCCCTATGTCTATATTTAGATATGTACCTATCATCCAATTATTATTACTACTATCACACTATTGTCCCCTCATTGGTTAAAATATAGTGTGAATTTTAGGTCCTATAAGGCACTAATATCTATGGTTATTCCCTCTATATCAATATTTATAATGTTGATCAAGTCTTCTATCACTACCAATCATCCATATTGTATCTATTAGATTGTGGGTCCCCAAATTAGTAGTTATAGTATGTACCACATGTCCTCAAGGGTCACTCTCTCCTACATAACAATAATATATCATTTATTTAAATTTAATTCATTTTTATGACTAATCTTAAAATCACGTTCTTCTCATTTGTAGACTTAACACTTCACTCATTTCACTTAGGCAAGATCTTCTAATTTCACCATTTAATTTTGAGAAATATCATCATTTAACAAGGCATTCTTGTTAATTTACAATACATTTCCATTGTTTGGCTAGTCCTTCATACATTTTCACAATATTATCATTTTTAAATGATCTCATCATTTTGTAGGACATTCTTAATGCTTTGCAAGATGTTCTCACTATTTGATTAGTCATTTAGACCTTTTTGTGTTATTGCCATTTTTTTATGATCCCACCTTTTAATAGGTCCATCTCATCATTTGATTAATGATCTCATTATTTTCCTATAATATTCACCATTTTGGATTCTTTCCACCCAAAATAATATTTTTTCCATTTTTTTATTTTCTATTATTTTGGCAATCTCTCCAAATTTTTCACAATTTCGTCATTCACCTAGACATCTCATTGTTATGCATATACAATCTCACCATTTTCATGTGATTTGAAAATAATGATTTCACTATAAATATTGCTTATAATATGAATTAAATTCATTAAATATAAAATTTTACAAAAATAAATGTCCCTACTGATGCTCTACTCCTCATCGATCATTGGTACTCTTGCACTCACTTGCCTAGATGTCATCGGTGTAGAATGTGCATCATTTTCCTCACAAGTATCTTATTAAAAGTTCTCAATTTCTCAATATAAGAGGGTGAAAACTAATTATTTTAACCCCACTAATGGTAATCAAATATTTCCAAATTTGAAATTTTACCCTTTTAGCCTATCATGGCATTTGTTTTCTTCCCTTAAAGCCTAAAGATGGTCCTATGATCTGTTTTCTTCCTATTTTATTCTAATTACTCTATTTACTAGTCTCTTTAGCCAAGAAGTGTCCAATTTTAGTATTTTTTAGGGCCCAATCCTCCTAATTATTTTTCATCATGCCCCTCAAGGGGGCATCTGGGTGTCACAAATAATGTTTAGGGCATCGATGTGAACCCATTATCAACAAATTAAACAAAATTCAACAAAACATGAATGCATCATTCTTAAAAATTTAATTGATAATTTAAAATGAATTTTTTATTCTTTTAAAATAATTTTATTTGATTATGTCTCACAACACCTTCTAAAATAAGGGAAAAATATAGACACTCGATTCACATTACTTTTGTGTCAAAATTATGATCATAATCAATTTCTTGTAATAACGCACAAATCACCAAAACACCCAAATTAGCCCACATACGTAATGTATGTATTATAAAACACATTGGTACATCCCTTATTTGGTCAATGCACTGTAACCAAATATTTTCTTTGTTTAATTCACTTTGAGCCAATTTATTATTTTATAAGCAGCATTTTTGACTAATTAAATGGATCAATTATTCAACTCTCAATATTGCACAAAAGTTAATTTGAATTACTTAGATAATTTAATCAAATTAAATGGATAAGTATAAAATCCATACCAATTGGATAATTTTATAATTTGTTAAATCTAAAATTCAACAAATATTAGGATTTGTGACATCATCATGATATCACTCAAAAAGTTGGCAAACACTATCATAAATTCAACATATATCAACATAAATTCATAATTTGGAAGTTGTGCCTCATTAATACAACCTCTTTCCAAAATATTTTTGGCATTTATCATTCCAAAATTTAATTGATTCATATCCACACATCCCATTCTTGATCCAATAGTTATAATCAATCTGACCAAGTTATAAATAGAGGGTGACCCCTCTAAGCATCACAAGATTTTTTATGTAAATAAACTCTATAGAAATCCATTAAAAAGTTTCAACATTTCTTCCACTCTTCCACCAAACCAATCATAGACAAGGGGATATGATGCCTGAATGCACTTATGACATTTTAAAAGACTCTTAGCTCTACAATCTAGGCACAAACAAACCTAAATCGAGCTTGGAAGGAATGTCCATGAGGAAGGTATAATCATTTTGGGTATGTTTTCTATTTGTTATTTATTTTAATGTTTTTCACAATCCAAGGGATTATGCCTGAGGTGTCTTGTTTATGCACTTTATTGTTTTAAATGAGCTAACAAATAAACTAACCCCTCTTATAATTGTAATCCACAGAGGGGAAGGATTGGTGATGTCAATGAGTGGATATGGGGAAGCATGATCCTCATAGAGGTTACTAGGATGACCTATTTCTATGCTAGAGAAAACATCATCAATAACAATGAAAGTATTATTGAAGTTCTTTCATAGATATGTAAAACATGCATCCAAAATGATGTTAAATCTATTCTTATAATTGGTAGTGGGTAAATCATCTTGAATTCCCATAAATTATACTATGATTTTATTATTCTAAAATGGATCTAAATCTAGCTCTTAATGTTATGGATGTCATGATTAACAATACACAGTACTATGTAAGTCAAGATATTGGTGGTGATAAGATCTTTGTAAATAATATGAACAAATCATGTTTCATTATCTTTATTAGAAAAGGATTATTTAGAGACTAAGGAGGTGATGGAGATGACATAATAGGGATCATCACCTGGTGCCTTGTATCCCAAACCATGATACAAATGATGATACTTATTTAATATGGGTTCGAGAATACCCTACTCATAAATTTTAATTCCTTTTCCTTTATAGTTAATATTTTTACACATTTGATTAGCCTTTGTATATTAATGATGTTGAAAACATGACACAAGGCCTTCCTCAGATAGCCATGAGTCATTTGATCACTTAATTTTTTCTTTAGATAAGAGGTTGGATTGATTAAATGTTTTCTTGACATACGGATAATAAATTGGCCTAACTTTATTCATGGTGGGCTTCCCATAACTTCCTGGTGATATGGGGATTTTTCTAATATTTAAGATGGCATACTCATATTTATCGCATCCTTTGGGAATGATTTTAATGCAAGATGATATAGGTGGACTATAGGAAGTGGATGTTATATCATTTAAATGGATTTATAATTTGGACTTGTTATTGTTAAGGGGTGTGCTCTCAGTGCTCAGACAACAAATTGAATCTTGATAGAGTCCTTGTAATGCTTGATAGTATTAGAAAGGTTTCAAATCACCAAGAATTATTATGTCCATTCCAAAATGTATGAATTTAACACACTAGTGGAGTGTAGATGGTATAGCCTACATCTCATGTATCTAAGGATAGCTTAAAATGATGTTGTATGGTAGTTTAAAATCTATGACATGAATTAAGGTTTTATGTCTAATAGGTCCCACCATGGCAAGAAGGTATATATTATCAGTGAATTATATTTCATTATCATCATAAGCTTTTATTATGATAATTTATGGTACAAGTAAGGATTTTGAATATCCTAGGCTCTTGATCAAATTAATATTGTAGATATTAACTCTAAACCTACCATCTACAATTACTCTTTTAATTTTATGATTTTTAATGAAGACCTCAATATAAAAAGGATTATTATGATTAGCACAATGAGGAGAAATATCTTCAGGATTAAAATTAATCCATTGGGTAGATGAGAGGTGACCTACAAGGGTTTGAAATTGAATAGGATCAATATCAATCAAAACTCTTGACTCCTAGAGGATTTTGTTAAGGATGTCACTATGGCTAGAAGATAATTTAAGAATATTCATAAGGTATATTTGGGTGGGAGTTTCCTTGAGCTATTAGATGATATCATATTCACCATCAATAGTAGTAAGAATAGGTTTGGTGACATTAAATTATGGAACTACCCTTTGAGGGGGTGATTTAGGAGGTGCCCCTAGTACATTGGTTTTAACATGATGTGTGGTAACAACACAATCTAAATAGGGGTCTTTGATATTAATGATAGGATGATTTTGAATAGGTCAATTTTTATGTGACTTGGATCTTATTTTGATAGTGAAAACTCAGTGTTTATAATGTTAATGTGGCCAATGAGTGATTCATAATTATGGTCAACCTTCTTATATCTACATGGTTGTAAGTGGAGACCTGACCTTGGTCTCATTATGTAATTTTATATTTTTTATTATGATTTGGAAATGGATCCTGATATATACCAAGCTGCTAATTTTTAGAGGAATATTCTTCTCCTTTAACTTATATTTCCCTTTGGTTAATCAAATCTTATATATAGTTCTAGAGTTGCATGTATCTATGAGTGTCATGGCCCTTAACTCTATGATAGACACAATATTCCTCTTCCTTATACCATGTTATTTTGGCTTAACTCTCTCAACTATTTTGGTTTCAAGAAGTCCAATCGTGTTGGTAGCTATAATATTTATCAATACATTATCTATATGCTCATCAAGATTAGTATATCATCATTTTTGGAATTTTGTCTTAATCTTGTCCATAGGAATAGTGATGCTTGATGCACTTTGATATGTAAGAAGATTAGAACCTTGGATGGTTTGGACATGTTTGGCATCTTTCACTCCATCACCAATGACACTTTTTTTCTTATTGAATAAATTTGGATTTTTTATTAGGGGTGAGTTTGATTTTGATCATTATTTGTAAATATTTTTATTATCCCTTTGGAAATGAAGGATTTCTCTATTTAAATTCATTTTTTGGCAGTCTCATCAAAGGTGGTGATGCAATGTATTTACAAATGAAGAGATAGTTATTGATTTAAATTGGTGATGAAGATGGTATCCAATTATTTCTCAAGGTTTGAGCATAATAATTGACTTGCAAAACTTTTCCATCATTGTAATAGTGACAAATAACTTTCTCCATTACTTTGTTTAGCATTGTATAGATCTAATTGGGTGATTTCATGTTCCACATTGTAAGAGAAATGATTGACAAATTTATCTATTATATCCGTAAATTATTTGATTGATCCCTTAGGGAGATGCATGAACCATTCCAAGGTGGGTCCTCCATAACTATGTTGGAACAATATAAGAAGATAGGCATCATTGTGGGAAAACTTATTGACATGACATGAAAAAATTATTGACTACTCTCATAGATTTCCTTTTCCTTTGTATTTATCTAATTTAGGAGGCTCAAAGTGAGGTGGGAAGGGAGTGTGTAATATGTCTGTGTCATATGGGTAGGGGCATGTGTCTTAAAATTTATAATTATTGTTGTGTGAAGTTGCCTCTGTTCCTTAGAGAACATCTTTCTTTTCTTGCCATTTTTAGGCAAACATGGGATTAGATAAAGGGATGGATGATGTGCAATAATGCTCAAGGTTTTTTTTAGTTTGATCTATGAGAGGTAGATTGGTTTTAGATGATTTTTTATAATTTTGATTTTTATTAGCCTTGTGATCTATTTAAGATGGAAGGGAGGCCACTTATTGGGTGATTTGGTTGAGACAATCAAGTAAGGATTATTTGTGGTCATGTTTTGCTTCGTCTTCCAAGGTAGAATTCCCTTTGCATTATTTACATTGTTTATATTTACAAATTCAACATGGGGTTATTCTTCTTTAATTTAAAAAAGGGTTACGATTAGGTGTATCCATCTCTTGTTTAGGGCTTTGAATAATTTACTTTAGATTATCTCAATCATAATCCAGAAGGATTCTAACTCCTACCTCAAGAACTTGAAGTAATAATTCATCCCTATTATCATAGATGTGTTATTATAGTGATGTTATACTTGTTAATAATTCATCAAGTCATATTACAAGTCTTGATTATGTGTGTTTTTGTTAATAAGGTTATATTCATCAGTATCATGTGGTTTCCCACCTTGTATAAGAGTATTATGGTTGTTGTTGTGGCTTTATTATCCAATATTAAGGTGTTGATGAGTTTAGATAGGCATGGTGTTGAGGTGTGGTGAGGCAAGACACATCCTTGGATGACATGAAAAAGTATATAAAGATTGATTAAATCAAATTTAGATTGTGATGTGTGATTATAAGATATGATGGAACTGTGTCTACTTCACCTACTGATCTACCCTCACTTGTACCACCTTTAGATAGTCTATCAATCAACTTCAATCAATATGGTTTTGGATTTAAATACTTAAAATAATATTATTATACCATTATAAAAGGGTTTGGTAAACACACCCAAGGTATTTTTTATCTCATCACCACTTGTAATAACGAAGGGCACATAGGCCTTGGATATAAGGATAAGTCTACTTCTCATGGACCCAATCAAGATAATTAATGTCACAAGTTTATACCTACTATGTATATGTTTTTTTAGCATAAAAACTAGGTTAATCATGTTTCACAATTATCATTATTATATCCTAAACTCATTGATAATAATATCTCACAATAAATATTGACATTAGATGAATTTTCAAATGATGAATCTCTTTTGTAATATCTAAGTGCATATGAGGACCTTCATCCACTCCATCATAAGAAAATATTTCCTCGTGAAATAAATGCAAAAGATTATTTTTGTTAAAGGGAGGATTCTATATGAAAAACATAATTATATGGTCCTAATATTATTTTTATTACTTCATATGTGGAATATTTATCAATAATTACTTAATGAGGAAACAATAAAATTTCATTTTGGCACCAAAAAGAATCCATAGCCAGTATTATTGGTCCCCCATTAAAAAATGTCAAAGATAAATATATTTGAAAATCCTTACATGATTACCCTAAATTATTTGCATGGGAATATAAATGCATGCCTAAAATTTATCCCAAGGTGGTTATGCTCAACATCATCTTATATACATATGCAAAACCAATCAAGCAAAAGATAAATAAAATGCATCCGAAAGTTGCCTTGTTAGTCAAAACTAAAGTTGAGAGGATTTTTTATTTCAGCTTTATTTGTGTTTTTGATTATCTCAAATGGGTTTCTAATATTGTACAAGTAAAAAAGAATAAAGGAGACATTTTATGTTGCATAAATTACCATGATCTAAATAAATGTTGTTCAAAAGATGATTTTTCATTACCCAACATAGATATGATTATGGATTCTATGATATACTATAAGATGGAATCATTCATGGATGGTTGGGATATAACCAAATCAATATTAATCTTGTAGATCAAGAAAGGACATCATTCATTACACCATGGGGGACTTTTTGTTATACAATCATGCCTTTTGGACTAAATAACATAGGAAAAGCTTATTAATGAGCCATGGCACATATCTTTCACAATTACATCCACAAAATAGTTGAAGACTATGTTGATGATTCATTGGTAAAATAAAAGTATCGACAAGACCATGTTATTAATTAACAATAAATCTTTGAAAGAATGAGAAAATATAATGTATGTTTAAATATGAAAAAAAAATGTATTTTTGGAGTGTCTTTGGGCCAATTGCTAGGTTTTATCATTTCACAATGAGGCATAAAATATAACCCTAATAAAGTAAAATACATACTTCAAATGCCACCACTAACTAATCTAAATAAAATTCAATGTTTATAGGGTTTATCCAAGATATAAGATGTTTCATGGCTCAATTAGTATATAAAACATAATCCTTTACAAGGTTACCTAAGAAAGATACCAAATTTGAATGGGATTACTCTTGTAGACAAAATTTTGAGGCAATTAAATAATATCTTCTCAACCCACTTATTTTTATGCCTTTCATCTAGGTCAATCCCTCTCATTATACATTTATACCATTGATTAAGCTTTGGGGCCTACTCACATAGTATGATGATGATCACCATGAGTGTGTTATTTATTGCATTAGTCACACATTTATTGATTATGAGAAAAATTAGCTTCTATAAAAAACCAATGTTTAGCTCTTATTTTTTCCATGCAAAAATTATGACATTGTTTACTTCATATTGAAACTCATGTCATCACTAAAGTTTATCTAATTAAATATCTTATATCAAAGTCTCATCTATCAAGACGTATAACAAAGTGGGTATTGTGACTTAATAAATTTTATCTATATTTTATCTCAAAAATATATATTAAAGGGTAATTCATTGCAAATCAACTAGTGTATACCCCATTACATAATCCATTACCTACTACTATTGAATTTCAACACAAATTTACTTCTTACAATATCAACATTTATATATGGACCATGCATTTATATGGATCCAAATATATTATAGGTGTTGGTGTTGGGATTATGTTCATTACCCAATAAGATGAATGCATGGATTTCATTTTTCATTTGGGATTTTCATGCACAAATAACATAGCATAGTATGAATCTCTAATACTCTACTTTCTAATCGCATAAAATTTGCACATCAAATCTTTGTGGGTATGTGGAAGTTCACAGCTTGCCATCAATTAGGTTCTAAATGTTTATCAAACTAAATAGTATAAGTTAATCACTTATAAGTACATGGCCATCATCTCATATAGTACTTCTCTTCTTTCTCTATTGAGAACATCCCTTAAAAATATAATCGATGTGTTGATGCAATGTCTATTGCATCATCATTAATCTCAATTGATATATGTGATGATCATGAAATATTTACTATCCAAAAATTATGCAATCCTTCAATTGATACAGATATTATCAATGCATTGTATATTTTGGAAACCACATAAAGTGTAGATAATATTGAGTAGTATACTCATATATAATGACCTATATAACTCTAATTTTCTTTAAAATGACATGAGAGAGGATTAAAATTAGTTACAATTCCAAACAATGCATTATGTGCTCATTGGTGGATCCCTTTTCAAATGTTTTTTTGAGGAACAACTATTACACATCTTAAATCTAATTAAACCTCAAACTATTATACTCAAAGTTCATGATAGAACATGTGGAGACCACTTTAGTGGTAAAATTATTTCTTTCAAGCTCTTACATCGAGGCTATTATTGGCCAACAATGAAACAATATTAGGAATTATGCCAAGATCATTTAGCAAAGATATTAAATATTACATAATTTAATATAATCAAGAAAAAATATTACCTCTCAAGGAGTAAACCATAAATGAGACAAATTTTTAAAGTGGGAAATTGAACTTATTGGAAAAAAATCATGTGATCTTATTAGAATGCTTACTAACAAAATCTCTACAAGTACAAGATTGAATAAAGAGTGCAAGATAAGAAAAGAGAGAACTATGAGTTTCTAGTAAGAAAAAAAGGAGAGGAAGGGCTATTTTCTAGAGCTATAAGAGATAAATAGGAGTTACATAGAATCTCATTATGAACTTATAATCCTCTTAAGTGCATGCCACTTGTGTCCTAGTCCCTTAAAAAGATAGGAAAGTGTATGCCAAGTGGGAGAGAGAGAGTTACATGAAAGTAAATCTAAATCCAATAAGTAGATTAAGGAGGTGAGTGAAACATCATAAAGGTAGGAATAAAATGTATTTACAAATATAATAAATGCACACATAACTAAGACTTAGGATAAGACTATAAACTTAGGAAGGACCCAAATTAAGGTCAATTCTCCAACACTCCCCTTAAACTTAAATTGGGGTTACAAAAATAGCAAAAAAAAATTACAAATAGATAAGAAAGTTGAAATTACATAATACTCACCCTTAATAGAAACTTTCTTCAAGAGGAATTGTAAATTATTAAGAGAAGAAATAAGAGAAAGTGTTGTCAAAAGTCATAAGGGGAAAAGTGTGATTACCAAGAATCTCAAAGATTCATTTTTGGAAAGAGTGGTCAATCTTCCATGAAACAAAGACCAACTAAAAGGAGTAATGATCCAAAAAAATCTACAAAATAAGCAAGCTAGCACTAATCTTTCAAGTTAAGTAACTAGTATGCCAAAAATACAATCTACATACATAATGTAATAAAATTAGATACATAATGTAATAAAATTAGATACATAATTTAATAAAAGTAGATGTAAAAAAAATACAAATGGAATAAATATAAATTCCACCATAAAGTGCAAAAACTTGCACGAAATTAAGTTAGTCAAAATATTCAAAGCATTTTACCTATGTAATAAAAACAAAGAATGCATAAAATATATTAAGTTATCAAAATGAAGACAAAGAATACGTATCACTTTCAAAAGATATTCTATTTGAAGCATTAGAATAATTATCGCAAGGGGACACATCAAAGTATCTAGAAGATTCATCAGTTTTAGGAATCCAAATAGTTTTACCCTTAGAGGTAGGAGATTTAGTCATTTTATAATAATGCAAAGTGTCGTATGTGGATTTAACACAAGATTTGCATGGGTACAATTTCCAACATTTAGATATGTGATATCCATATTTTACACAGTATGCATAAAGTTTAGCATTTTTAACCAAAGCATGAGCATTAGTAGTATAATCAAAAGAAGTTGTATTATAAGTCCTTTGATGTGGAGGACATTAAGATGTCAAGTTTACATGAGAAGTAGTTGAGTCATCAAAACTGAGACCTTTATAATTTGCATTATAAGTAGGCAAAATATGTTCTAGAATACCATCTTCACACTTACCAAGTGCATCACCCGAATAGCCCATACTATGCATGATTTTTAAGCTAGGGTTGGTAGGAGTGTGTACATGAATTTTAGTTTATTTATAAGCACAATGAGATTCATAATTATTAAATCTATTAACATTATCAAAATATTCAAATTTAGCATTTAAAGTGTCAATAGAAGATTGCATAGTCATCATTTGAGTTTGAAAAGCATTTTGAAGTGCAATAATGAAACTATGCAAGGTAGAAAGTATATCATTTTGACAGTGAATTTCATATTTAAGTGCAATAATTTCATCAATTTTTAAATCAATTTGATGTAAAAACTTTTTAAATGCTAAAAACATAGCTAGTTTGAATTCCATTGAAGCAATGAAATAATTGTTTAAGATTTTTTTAAATCGATACATACTTGGAAAATGTACGTCAAATGTTCTTTCCAAGAAAATAATAAAGAAAGTGATATTAAATTAAATATTTGAACAATTATTAAAATCTAAAAAACACTATAATTAATTAAGTGTTTAAATAAAATAACCCAAAAAAAGTTTGAGAAAAGTTAATGCCACATGTATAAAAAAACACAAATGCATTTTTTTTTTTTTAAACAAGCTTTACCATAACTTCTCTTTTGAATATGGGAAAAATAAAAAGTTTATTTTTACTTTTGTTTTTTTTTCATTTTGAATTACATAAGAATTAACAAAACACTTCATAAAAGATAAAAATTGGAAGGTGTCTTTTGCTTTGATTTTAAATTTAAAAAAAAAACTTTAAAACTCAACACCACATGTAATCATAAGACATTAAACAAAACTTCCTTAATATTTAAAATGCTAATAATCAAATTGATATTATGCAAAATAAGGAATGGTGATTTATTTAAAGTTTATTGAAACACATTGTTAAAATAGCCCTTCAAATTAAAGTGTCACATGTGGAGGTGGCAAATGGAATAAACAACTATGGAATTAATTCTTATAAAAAATTCTCCAAAAAATGCCGAAGTTTATAGACTTAGGTTATGTTGTATAAAAGAGAGCAAAATTATCTTGGTAAATTCTTGGTTTACTTTGACCAGGTGCAAGCATGGGATATTCCTTTTGCGCTCAACATTTGAACACTTGGTTGCACCGATATCAATCCACATAAGGCACAGGCCTTATGCACTCACCCAAAGTGCATTTGAGAAGGAACTGGGCCTGCATTGGGCTAGTTGTGCCATGGTACAAGACTTCAATTAGGGGAATTGATTAATTCAATAAAATATTTAGGTAGATCTATATGTGCAAGCCTTTCATGGCCGAAGTTTGTTGTCATCTAAGTGCTTAAGTGGTCACAAGGATATTTCCACTCAAACTACTCATAATAGACTCACGCTCCTAACAAGGATAATAACACTTGGCGTAGACTCTATACTTAATATTTATTCAAGTTACAAATGACATCATTAACATTTTTAAGGACTCCATTAACAATGCAAATCAGAAGCATGCATGAACTATACTTAACATAACTAATTTAAAAATACAACATTATAATCAACTCACATTCTAATACCAATATAAAAGACGTATAAACCAAACACATTATGTGGTAACGCAATAACCTTCATCATTATTATAGCCCAAAAAAGATTATAGAGATCATAACATTCATAATAGAGTATATGCTCAGCTCTTACTACTTAATGACCCAGAGGCTCATAGGCAAGCTTGGGTACTTACAAATGGAGATTTCATGGCTTCTAAACTACTCTTAAGCCTAATGGTTACCAAATCAATGTCTATAGATTCATTTCATCAGGGTTCCACTTAAATTCTTCATCTCCCTCTACTTCATCTAGATCAAGCTCATTAAATATCTTTTAGGGGAATCTTTACCAGGGTGGAAAGTGTATGTTGAAAGATGAATTAGAGCTTGGTCATCATCACCACTAGTTCCATGACTTGACAAAATCTATATTGTATTTGTCATGTATCACCCATCCTAGAAGATGCCTAAAAAATATGGAAGCTAGTTATCCACTTGTAAGTTCGTGCAAGATGTGCACAGTACCCTCTAGCTAATGCCAAAAGTCTAACCATTACACAAAATGATTCTTTTACACCTAGGTGGATGTCATGTTGGCATGAATCATTTACATAATTATTTAAAGACCCAACATTACCCCATACAAAAACTTTAGTCCATCCTCAGACTAGGTGATCAAGCTCTTGGGAGTGCAGAACTCAAGTGCATTCTCCTTAAGTTTGGCACTGAAGTATGCAAATCCCTTAATGGCAAGCTTTATTTCTTCAATGGAACTATCTATCTCAATGGATGTAGTAGTGAGTATGAGCACATCTATTTTATCTATATCTTTATGGAATGCCTTGACATTGGCTTTTTCCTTCTTCACACTCCCATCTAGGATCACTCCTTGCTCATAGGCCTTAGTCTATAGAGAATGGAAGAGTGTTTCCAAGTTTTGCTCTTTATCCTTGATTTGGTTGTTAAGCACATTGATTCTCCCCATGATTTTCACCTTCTTTGACCTACTTTCCAAGTACACCTACACCATCAGCTTCTCATTCTCTTCCTTTTCCTATTTTAGGTGCACATTTATAACTGAGGCTTGGTTTGAGAATCTTAATAATATGGCATATACTACATCTGTGCCCTCTTATAATTTAGTGAAGAGATCTTCTACCTCTTTAAGCTTATCAACTAGCTCTTTCTTTAGTGTGATCTTGAGATCTTCTTCTTTTACATTGGCTCAAGTTTTAACCTTGGGAGCATCTATTCCACCAACACACAAATTTTGTCGACCTCTGAAAGGTTTGAGGTATCAACACCGACTAGAAGAGATGGTTTAGCCATCTTTATGCTCTCATAGAGTTTTTTCATCTTAAATTTGGTGTCCTATGCTTCATCCATGTCTTTTTTGTGGATATTTTTCCACTTCCTCACCTTGTAATCATTAATGATGTTTCAGAACTTAACTTTTATGGCCATCCTGATCAATGCATTCCTAGATTAGACTAGGTTCATGGTGTGAGGGTTAATAAGGAGGGAGTCTTGTTCCTCATCAGGATCTTCCAAGATCAAAGTTGCCACCCTAGGCACCTAAAATTGAGGCTCATCCATGTAGTGGTATAGTGTAAATGAGAGTTATTTGTGCATCCTATTCTTGGTAGTTTGGGTGGGCATAGTGTCATACATATAGAGTTCTTCATCCACCCATCCCTCCTGCACCTTCTCCCTTATATTCAAATTTTTGTCATCCTTCTCGATGATGACCTTTTATATCTATACTTTATCCTCTTCACTATCACCACCACTCTCTTTGACACTTTCCTTAGATAACTCACATGTTTGATCCTTTAGGTTTTCTTCCTTGGACTTCTTCCCCTCATTCATTTCTTCATCTTGAGGTTTCTCAATACTCACCTCCAGGTAAATTCCTTTGGTGTTAGCTTTGCCTTATTACTATTGGGCTTCTTCCATTGTCTCTATTTGTTTCTCTAAGGTGATAGTATCACCTTCCTTCTCTTCAAGTACCCCTTCACTACTTGGTCATTCCTCTTGTGTAACTTCTTCTACCTTCTTGGTGGGGGAACTTGGTACTTGCTTGACTATTTTAATTGTTGTTCCTGCACTTATGGTAACCTTTAGGGCCTTTTCTCTAACTTGGCCAATTCATTTTCCTTGGTAAGTCTTCACTTTTCTTCAAATGATAGTGCCTTATTGATGTCCTCCTTGCTTAATCCCATCTTCTTCCAAACCCTTCTTTTATCCTCTTCTATTTGTGGAGGTAGTGTGTAGGCTTCTTCACAGGAAGAGGGGCTTGTCATCTCCTCTATTTCCTCAAGTGTGGTGGTCATGCCACTTTGTAGGGCTTCTTGTACATCTTTGGTGCTTGGATCCTCCTCCCCTTCTTTTATCTATAGGATATATGTCCCTACTCTATCTTCTTCAGTCTCCTCCTCTATTCAAGGCATGAGGTTTGCCTCTTTCTCCATCTCTTCAAGGGTTATAATAGGGAGTGAAATATATCCCTTAGTCTTTTTCTTATGCTTCTTGCTAGAAAAATCACTCTGTATCATGAAGGTCACATGTTTCTTTGGAGATGGGGGTGCAATTTTCTCTTTAAAGGTAATTTTCAATTGGATGTGCTCCATGATTTCTTCAAGCTTCACTCCCCATTTTTTTTTGAGAGTATTATCCTATAGCTTCATCACAACCTTCCCTTCATCATCAACTAGGAGGGGGTGTTCTTCATCCTTTCCAAGATCACCACCTTTCTTGCATAGAGTCATTTCATAACAAAGGTTTAAGATCCTTCCATTGATTATCACTCTTTAGAGGGGATGGGGGTCCATCCTGTCAATGTCATCTTCCTTGTCCTTGGTGGCCTTAGATCTATGGTGCACAAATTGGCACCTCATCTTGGTTCTATCTTGATCCATGGTATTGACTAGGATATCAATCTATTTCATGTTAAGGATTTTCCTTAGCGCCTCCATGAAATACTTGGTTGAGAATGTGTAAGGGAACTAGAGCCACCCTGATAGGTTCCCATATGTGAGTGCCAAGTACACCACATAAAAGTTATAAATTATGGTAAAGGTTATCATTCCCACTAGTTATTGGGGAAGTTCCTGAGGGATGAACCACTCCTTCCCAAAGACTTTTATGTACCTATCACACCACCCTTACACTCTTGTTTTATACTTATATGAGAAGCTAAGTGGGCAAATGAATTCTTAGTACTTCATTTTATGGGACTCATGGTTGGGTGGGAACACCCATAGGTGGTCATCATCACTATCTAACACACCTATATCCTCCATCATAATCAAAATCAACATATACCCCCACCTAAAGTTTTCATGAACTCGATGGCACTCTTGCACGTTCTTGATAAAAATTTTAGTAATAAACTTGGCGATGTTGAATTTAACCCCTTGGGCCATGCGATGGGCAATGCACAAAAATGTATTACTAATGTCAAACCAGCGACTTCTAGGGCATAGTTTGGAGCTAACTAAGTGCACTGATGCCCTTATGTCAGGGTCTTGGATGCAATTAATGGGGAACACAAACCTTGACTTGTAATAGCCAAAGATATTTGTGAACCCTTTAACCTCTACCTTATCCTCCATCCTCTCATGGATGTCTAACCTTATTCCAAGTAGTCCCATTATTATACTAATGAGGATCATCAATATCCTCATACATCATCTTATGAAGTAGAAATGGTTTCTATGCACATGCAAGAGAAGGAATTGCACCAACTCTTCTAGCTTGCCAAAGCTTGGTAGCTAAAATAGTTTTATGGCACTCGTGGTTGCTAATTTATCTCTGATGGAGATGTCGAAGAGTGTAGTGCCCAATTTTGTCTTCTTTCTTGTGTTTACCATCCAATCTTGGTTCAAATCTTACGCATTACTCGTCTAGTGGTTTTAATCCTTGAGCTTGTACATGTGCATAAATAACACCCATTTCTCCCCCACCATGACCTCTAAGGGGAATTACATCTCTCTATAAGTGAGATTTATGCTCACTTCTAGATATACTTCTATGATGCTTACAACTTCACTAGTTATACCTCCCATTTTTCAATGGATACTTCTTTCCCTACCCATGCTTTCTTTGCATCCTTTTGCACCTATGACAGACCTATGTTTAGCCTCTTTTTCCCCATTCTAAATATACTATTGTTGAAGCATATTTGGTTAATTTTATTGAAGCCCAAAATAAATCTTGGCACTTATTCATAGTCACTAAAAATGTGTCTTTGTGTTTGGATCTCGAGCTTCTTATACTATTAATGGTAGCCTAATCATTCTGTAAAACTTCTACTATCCTATTTCTCTATAAATTTATCTCCACTCACCTCCTTTTTAATTCAAAGTAGAATGCAATCTTGTTGGTGGTATTTCAATCTCACTTGGAAGGGCTATGGATGATTGGTTTTCTCTGCTATCATTATCTAGTTTTAATGGCTTTGACTCTATTACCTAGTTTGAATTATTACAAAGGTTTGTAACCTATTGAAGTTTATTGTCTGTCCCTTTATACTCTATTTTTAGATACCTCATTAATGTTTGGCCATTAATGATGGCATGTGGATTTCTCAAAATCTATTAAAATCATGAAATCTACTAAAATCCACCACCAACTACTCATTTATTGCATATCTTTATGCTCTTTCCATCATAGCATTAACTTTACTAATGGTTTATTCAGTAAAGTGATAGGTAATTCAAATGATCACTTCCTACTAACCATTAAGTGGGTGTCAATTTTGATGGTCATTCTTTTATGTGTTTAACTTAGCGTGACCTTCACCCTTCTTATGGAAACTTGATCATATAATTTTACATGTGCATGATTTAACCTCCACGGTTCCATTTCTTCTTTGTGTTGCACTTATTTACAAGCATGCCTCTCTTTTTTGATCAATTTCTTTGTGACTTCATGTCTATTTCTTTGGCCTTACCTACCCCATATAAATCCTTGCACTGGTCCTCCAGTGCTTCATTCTCTTCTCTTCATTTATTTCACATGAACATCTTGTGTGCATTTCTTCATCAACTTGTACTCAACATCCTAGATCTGTCAAACTTCACACACCTAGAAACTTAGGTGTCTAGCCTTGAGTAATTAGAAAGTGACCATGCTCAACTCATCCAACTGGGTTTATGCACGTAAGAACTAGAAAAGTTCTCATATGGGCCTAAAAGTGTCATGCGTATTTACTCAACACAAATGAAAAAAACATAAGGAAATATTTGGCTTATGCCAAATCTTATCATGGTTAAAACAAGTAATTGACTTATGATAGGTAAGTAGGTATTTGATGGTGCAAGTGCCATCTTAGTGATTGTATAGCTTCAATATGTTAATGTTGAAATGCCTAGGGAGCATTTCACCTATCAATGTGCATAGATTGCATGCACCATTCTCTAATATATTGTGGATGATGTAAGGTCCCATCTATCAAATATGTAACTTGCCTGGGTGTTTGAGGTACTTGGAGTCATATAGCAAGACCAGTGAACTTTCTATAAGTACCTTATGCTTGATGAGCTTATCATCCCATATTTTTAGTCTGATTTCTCTATTTGTTGGCTCCATTATGCTTGGGCATGTGTCTCATCTAGGTGCTCCAAGTCTTCCAGGTGTATGCTTAATTAATTATGGTCATCCAACCAACTAATATGCATATGTGAAATGAGGGAACCAAGAATTCCATAGGTAAAATACCGTTTATTCCAAACACTAGTTGAAATGGTGTATCCTTATTTAGGTTCTTGTGCGTAGTGTAATAGGCCCATAATATTGTTGACACATAATTATCCCAATCTTTGTGACCAATGTCATAGATTTTTGTGAGGCATGTTCCCAATATTTTATTAAATGCCTCTATGGTGCCATTCACTTGGGGATGGTAAGGTGTCATTTTATGGTACACACCATATATTCAGTCAATGGGATCTAAATGGTTTTATTGATGAAGTGCGCAACATGATCACTAGTCAAGCTAAGAGAGCATCTATAATAGTTGATGATATTATCCCAAATAAACTTTATTATGGTGGTGGCTATATAATCTTTGGTTAGTGCTGCTTTGGCCCACTTGGTGAATTAATCTATGTCATCCAGAATGTATCAGACACCTATGCACCTCATAGTAAGAGTAATAGGCCCAACAAAGTCAATGGCCCATTTTTCAAATGGTACCTAGGAAATGATGGGGATGAGAGGCATCTCATCCTAGTGGTTTGGTTTTCTCATACACTGGAAGATGTCATATACTTTGGTGTATTAAATTTGTGTATTAAAATATAGTTGGCCAACATAAGCTTGATTGTAATATTTTGTACACCATTGCATCTCTAGCATAATGACCTCTTGTAATCTCCTCATGCACCTCTTGCATTACGAAGTCAAGTTCATGATCTAAGACACATCAGCACATGACTTTGTCATGGTTCAATTTATATAGGTCCCCACAATGAGTTGAAAAGGGGCAGTGTGAACTATGATATGCTTCTTCTCCTTAGTTATCATGGTCTAGGGCACAAATATGGAGGTTATAAATGTGGTGATCTCTACCAAGTCTTTAGGGATGTGTCAGACACTATAAAGTTTCACATTAGGCATATCATCTTCAATAGGCATTTCCACATCATCAAAGTTGATTTGGGATAGATGGGTTGAGCCTAAGTTTTATTTTTTAGGTTTTACTATACAGAGAACTAGAAATATTAAAACAAAACAATCCACTAATAAATGCACCTATACAAAACAAGCTTGTTCACTAGGTACTTAAGCACCTTGTGATCAGTGAATAAGATAAAGGGGGTCACCAACAAATGTTGTTGAAACTTTTGTAGGGCATATATCATGAAAAGCACCTTACACTCAATTGTGGTGTAATTTTATTCTACCTTGGTTAGTTTTCTACTTGTGAAGGAAATAGAATGATCAATTTTCTCTTCACTTGGTTCTATAAAAATGACACCAATCACAAAACTTGATGCATCAACATGGATGTGTAAGAGATTCACCTAGTTAGGAAATTACAATATCAACATACTTGCTAATTTGAGCTTTAAGGTCTCAAATGCATCTTCCTACACTGCACCCTAATAGAATGGGCCATCCTTTCACAAGATCTCTTTTAGTAGTGTCAAAATCTTGGCATAGTTCCTTATGAACTTCCTATAGTACTTGTAATGTCCAATAAAGGCATAAATGTATTGCTATGTTGATGAGGTCTAGAGCTAAAGGATGATTGTAATCTTTTCTAGATCGATGAGCAAACCATCCTTGCAAATGATGTGCCTGAGCAAAGTGCCAAATGGTGTTATGAAAACACACTTGAGGTTTAATGATATTTGCAACTATCTATACCTTTCAAACATTAGGAACAATTTTTCATAGTGATCCTTTACTAACCCATACACTATCCAATCATCTAAGTATACTTGGAGGAACTTTAAATGAATTCTTTGAAAGCAGTGATCACCACTCAAGAGAACATGTCTGGTGTATTCTTTAGTCCAAAGGGCATCATGTTCTATGTGAAACAACCCCATTTAATCATAAATGTGGTTTTGGGCTTGTCTTACTCTTTGATCTAAACTTGATGGTATCCTAATAACCCATTAATAAAGGTGTATATATTGTAACCTGTGATGCCATCCAATACTTTGTCGATGAATAGAGTTAGAAAGGTGTTAGTTATACAAACAAAGTTTAATAGTTTTTAGTCAACACAAATTTAGATGCACCCATCTTTTTTATTTTAATGATCATGGGGCTAACCCATTTAGATTCCTACATGGGGTAGATGATGCCTTTGGCTAGCATGTCATCGATCTCCATCTTGACTTTGTTGTGAAGGTTTGGGTTCATCTTGTAAGTTCACTTCTTGATGGGTCTTACATCATCAACTAGTTTGATGCTCATATTCTAAGGGATGGGTGTTTATCTTTCATATCTCGATATTTTTAAGGGAAAAAGTCTTGGAATTCCTTCAAGAGATCCACAATATGTGCTAGTTCTATGTCAGACCAATAGGCATTACGAATGGCAATTTTTGGTTCCCCCTTTGAACCAATATCTACCTTGGTAGTTTTTAATGGCACTCGGTAGGGTTCATTCTTCTCCTGGTGTGAATCCTTGACTTGTCTACTACCCTTAGTGGTTTTTACCTGAATATGGGTAGGGTCTTCTCCTAAAATTCTATCCTCAACTTGGCACACTAACTTTATTTTGCCTATCAAATTCTTCCAATTACACACCTTCCATGTGTCATCATATTCATTGCCAGATTCACTATTAAGAGTTTTCTCTTCTAAGAAGGTTGGGAGCACTAACCCTTTTTTTCTAAACATATCTTTTATGCCCTCCTCAAATATTTTAATGTCCTCAAACACTAACCTCCAAACTACTTGTAGTGGCTCAATCAATTCAAGGTTTTGTGAATAATAGGAGAAGGTATGAACAAACCACTCCTTAAGGGCATCCAAGTTGGTTGTCTCATGGCATGTCTCATTGACCATGTACCATGCATGTGCCCAAGTCTTTAAGATATTATAGAAGGTGTGCACTCATAGGTGCTTTTGGGCATTTTTGTCACAAATAGTCCATGTTTATTTGTAAAGATGTACATGTGTAATAGGGTTAGAGTCACTAGAGTATGCTAAGATGTTTAGGTCCTCATTACTCTTTCAAAATCTAGTGTAAATGACTACTTTTAGGTCTTGTCAAGTTGGCAAGCTAGGCTTTTTTATTGCCCAGCAATGAGTGGTAGTGGTCATCAATGTATATACTAGTGTGTCCATCCTATCCACTTCTTTCAGCATGCATGACTCAAGGTCATGGACATAGTCTTCTAATATATTATTCCCTTCATATCTTGGGAGCACTACAAGTTTCACCTTAATAAGGTGAAACACTCTTTTTCCCTTCTTCTTGGTGTAAGGGACCTATATCTTAGAAGCATGTTTAATTTAGACCGAGCCTATCTTTACTTGTTTTGGAACCGTTGCATGCACCAATTAGCACCTTCAACCCATGGTCTCATATGCTTTCTTGACCCATCATTTTTAAGTAATGGTGATGGTTTTTTAGGCTAATTATCCATTTTCCCAAGAGAGGATTCCTTGATCATTTGGGTCTAGAGTCTTGGCACCTTGCGCTATGATGTTATATATGTGGTTGATTTCATCTTCGATGTCCATCCTCTTAACATAGGGGGTCCTTGGTAATTTGAGAGGGGTATAACTAACCTCTTCTTTGCATTCTCAAATTTCATGTAGTGCCTTTTGAAGCAAAATTATTTACATAACACCATGGCCTTTCTAGAAGCATTAGATAATTGTCATGCTCTGCTAACTTGATCACTTTAAAGTTAGTGTAGAATTCAACACCCATCATATCTACAACTATACTCTTCAATATTTTGAAAGGCTACACTTGAGTCTTATTATCTATGAGGAGTACATGAGGGTAAGGTCTCAAGGCTAGCCTACCCATTTTATCCTAGGCATTCTTGGTCAAGATATTGACCTTGACACTTATGACTATAAGAACCTCACAAATAGACCATCCATCAATAGTGGCATCCACCAAGATTTATTGGTTGTATTCCACATTTAGAGTATGTTGAACTTCTTTCACCCTTTCCATGTGTGGCACAGCAACCTCAACTTGATTTTTACTTGTATGCTCAAGGAACAAGTTCTTCAATAGGGGAAACATTCCTTCTGGATATATGAGGTGTAGGATCTCAATTAATTCTCATACTTCTACTTCTTATCTATCATGTTTCTTATGGGAGGAGGCAGTCTACACTTCTAAGTCTCATGTTAATTTGAGCTCCCCTTGTAGGTTTTAGATGACACTCATAGCTTATTATAACACATATTTCTAGTGTGTTGGGTCTGGGTATGGCTCAATTTTGGGTTTAGGCTATGTTATATGATCATTGTGACCCTTATCCCCATATTCTAGGCATAACTTAGGTACTGGCATAATTGGCAGCTAAGTATTGAACCCACTATGAGTAGTTGCATGTACCTTGACTATCTTTGTGTATGCAGGTTTTACCTTCAATTCTATTTTTTCATTTTATGTTTATACCTAATCATTTTGGTGCCCTTGTCTATGCCAAACCTACCTTGGGTCAAATTTTTATATAGTTCAAGGCATTATTTGACCTTATGGGACCCTTGACAATACCCACACATGGGATGTGTAGGGTAGTCACACTGATAATGCTATATTGATCCACACTTATAACATAAGCACGATGGGAACCTTCCACCACCACATCCTCTACCTCACTCTTTCATGCATGTTACATTCTAAATCCTATGTTTTTTAGCCATAGCCCTCATTACCTTGGTTTGATTATCCTCTAATTATTGTGGTGACCTATCGTGCACCTCTTTTCATGTTCTCATGCATTTCATCAATCACCCAGTAATCAATAGTGGTATGGATATAAGCATCACATAATTGATAATAAATGGTTGTGTTGACTTGGCTAGTGCATTTTAACAAAGGTCAGTTATGGATGTCATGCACCTCTTGATAGACTTCATAACTTAGAAGCAGGGTGTGCACATTCCTTCATGGGTAGTTATTCTTATTATGGCTCTCTAATTCATAGTCGATGCACCATAGTCCACTTTGAGCATCATGTAATAAGTTAGTGGTAATATGCTATATCTGGGAGGCCATAGATATAATTTTCTCCTCTATAAATGGGCTAATCCTAGTATATGCACTTTTGACTACCTCAAGTTTGAGCATGGCTTCAAGCACTTTTCAAGGGTCTGTAAAAGTCATCATGGAAATTGCTCTTTAGAATGGCATGAGTAGCCATCTAATGAACCATTGAGCATGCTAGGAAGGGTGAATATCATATGGGATATTTGATAAGAGTTTTGAACCTTAAATTGTACAAGCATACACTCTCTAAGAGTCCTTGAGTATTCTCTTTTATCATGGTGATGCTCTATTGTTCAAACTATAGAATGCCAAATTCCTTCAAGAATGCATCCTTTAGGGTATCATAATCAACCATAGCCTAGTTAGGATAAAATATTATATACTATGTGTGGGTGAAATCAATTAAAGTGGTCATAAACGGGGTATCCTTGTGTTCTAATTGGGTTATGCCCCATGCACATCATTGTAGTTCACACTTCATCACATGTTCTACATCATTATCCATGCCACAATACTCTAGAAAGTGCATATCAATTTCATAGTAGATTTATTGTAAGGGGGAAATTGGTCTTTGAGGTTCTTTTCCCCTTAATGGCTATCTTGTAAATATTCCTCCAATACCTCCAATCATTGGGTTAGGCTTTAGTCCTATCATTACTACTAGCATAGTTGATGCCATTGTCCCTATGATAATTATGGTGTCGGACTACTTCCTATGGGTTATTTCCCACTTTGCATTATTGGCATTGGCTGAGTTGGTATACTTGAATTCAAGTTATATTGTGGTAAGCTAGCACCCAATGGTTTAGAGATAGTTGCATTCACCTCCTTGTATGGAATAATCTATTAAATCATAAAGTTACAATCTAAGTCTGCAAAATGTTTAAGATCTAAATCATTAGTAGAGTCAATTATTACTTCTATACTTTCCTCAAGTGGGGGATCCAATGTGTGAGCATGCACTATAGGTTCAAAGAGGGTAGGCACATCGAGCATATTTATAGTCACCAAATCCTATAGGAACCCATAAAATTCCACACTTGTCAAATTTTGAGTTTGATCCATCACTTCATTATATCTCTCATCCTCATGATGCTTTATTTCAAGAGATCCTTCCCCATTCCCTTCTCACTCCCTACAGTTTCTCTTAGCACTTTTAAGTTTCATAGCTTCCATCAGTCAGCATTTTCTCTTATTATAGGTATGTCTTCTAAGCTCTTAAGTGTTAATTTTCTCATCCCCTTCCATTAAACCTCACCTACACATCTCCTTGTCCTCCTTTACACTACCCATATGTGAAAGGACTTTAGCCTTCCATTCCCAAAGTTTCAAAACCATAATCCACCATTAGATTTTTGATCTATATGATAAATTCCTTCACAAATGTTCCTCTAGGGTCCTATAAAAATTGGTACTCTACTTCCTCAGGGCACGAGTATGTTAAGATTACGAACTCAAATATGTAACTATGTAGAGTATCTTGCCACCATTTATCTATTACTTTAGTCAAGTTATAATCCAAGGTCTCAAGACTCTCTAGGATCTCCTTCATCCACTCATAGTGTTGTCTATATCTTCTTCTTATGTGGGTTGAATATGCATTCAACCACCAGTACAGATGCTCAAATAACTCACAAAAAGAGACCTCATACAAAGCATCATATAGGTTGTTATGAACCCATTTTCTTGGATTTTATCCTTTTTAGGTTGGATGCTTTAGCACAAATCTATCTTCCACTTATTGTTTCTAGCACTCAATATTTTCTAGGTAAAGTCAGTACATCATTATGTCGCACCATTGCAACAACAAAATTCAACATGGTTCCTAGCAATGGAACCAAAATGTTTTAGAAAAGATATCAAAATTGTCTTGGTTGGTTTCTTATTTACTTCAACCAAGTGAAATCATGGGATATTCCTTTTGCACTCAACATTTAAACACTCGACTGCACCAGCATCAATCCACATAAGGCACAGGCCTTATGTACTCACCTGAAGTATAGTTGAGAAGGAACTAGGGCCTGCATTATGCTAGTTGTGCCATGGCATGATACCTCAATCAGGGGATTTTATCAGTTCAATTAAATATTTAGGTAGATATATAGGTGCAATACTTTCGTAGACTAAGTTTGGTGTCATCTAGGCACTTAAATGGTCATAAGGCTACTTCTACTTAAACTACTCATGCTAGACTCACACTCCTAAAAAGGATAAGAACACTTGGAATAGACTCTATAATAAATCTTTATTTAAGTTATAGATGATGTAATTAATGTTTTTAGGGACTCCATTAACAACATAATCAAAAGCATGCATGAACTTTTATTAACGTAACTAAACTAAAAATATGACATTACAATCAACTCACATTCCAATAGCAATACAAAATATGCATAAACCAGACATATTATGTCATAATGTAGCAACCTTCATCATTAATTATAGTTCAAAATAGATTATAGAGTTCATAACATTCAAAATAGAGTATATGCTCAGCTCTTACTACTTAATGACCCAGAGGCTCACAAGCGAGCTTGGGTACTTAAAAATGGAGCCTTCATGGCTTATGAACTATTCCTTAGCCTAATGGTTTCAAAATAAATGTCTATAGATTCATTTCACTAGGGCTCCACTATAATTCTTCATCTCCCTCTACTTCATCTAGCTCAAGCTCCTTAAATAGCTTTCAGGAGCATCTTTTCTAGGGTGAAAGGTGCATGTCAAGTTTTAAATTGGAGCTTGGTCATAATCACCCTTGGTTCCATGACTTATAAAACTTTGTGCTACATTATTTCACTATAGTCTCCATATATCACCCATCATAGAAGATGCACCAAAAATTTAGAAGCTAGTTAGTTCCCTGTCAGCTGATGCAAGATGTGCCCAGTACCATCTAGCTAGTGCCAAAATGCCAAAAAGATAACCATTACAAAAAATTATTCCTTCATGCCTATTTGGATGTTATGTTGGCATAAATCCTTTGCATAATGAGTTAGGGGCCCAATAAGATAAGCCTATAAACTTAAAAAGGACCCAAATTAGGGTTAATTCTCCAACAAATAATAATGTCATGACTATGATAAATTGTTTTCCCTATGTCAAATTCAAATAAAATTCAACCATTTTCAATCATACACACCACAACCTATTGTCTCTTGATGAAATTTATCCATTTGTATCTTTGATATAATCAAAAAAATCAATCCAAAATATCTAGACATGCATATGGCTATCATTATAGCTACTAGATATTTTATAAAATGGGTAGGAGTAATACCCCTACAATATACAATAGGTGAAGATATTTTAAATTTATTGATAATACATATTATTTCCCACTTTATATTACCTTATAAAATTGTTACAAATAATGTTTCATCTTTTAAGAATAAGATAATTAAAAAATATTATATTGAGTTCAAAATCCATCATCAAACTTTTTATACCCCATACTACCCATAATGAAATTTTCAATCAAAAACAACTAATAAAAAAATCAAAAATATCTTAATCAATATTTTTTAAAAACATGAAACAAATTGGGATATTCAAATCATTTATTCTCTTTGAGAATATCACACAAGCGTATGCACACCAACAAAGGCTACATCCTACTCTCTTGTCTACAAAACAAAAGTTGTACTCCCTCTTGAGATTAAAATACCCTATTTATAGGTTTCATTAAAATACATTATCAAAGATAATGAGTATCAATAAAATTACCTACATGAATTGGAAATTCATGATAAGAAACATGTATAGGCTCTTAAGCATTTAAAAGAATATCAAGCACATGTTAAACTAGCATATGACAAGAAAATTCATGATCATGAATTCTAAATTGGTGATATAATTATTAAATAATACCAATTATGATAAAGAGAACAAAATAAAATTTAACCCCAATAGTTTCTATCCACTTGTAATCATTGAAACATTGGGTGCGAGAGCTTATGGACTAGACACACTCAAAAGCAAGCCTATTAAAAATTTGTTTAATGTCATGCATTTACATCATTATTATACTTAGATTTATTTGTTTGGTTTTTTTCATTTGCATTAAACTATTGTCAAAATTTATAAACACATACATATATCTCAAAAACTCAAAAAAATAAAAATATTTTCAAAAATTCAAAATTAGGACTTAAAGCATTTTCAAATGTTACTGCCCTACCTATTTTCATATGTCGTTTATTTCATATTAAGTAAATATCATATTTATTTTCAAAGTTTATTTCTATGTGACATAGGACATACTTTCACATGATTCTTTAATGTTAGGTTTCCTTTATTACCCAACAACCTTGTTAAGTTGGGGCATCTAGTTGTTTTCCATGAACATTTTAATAGGTTGTTTCTATCCACAACCTCTTTACCATGTTGAGATATGTATCATACAAATGTCTTGATAAACCATTCATATTTTTTAAATGTATTACATGAAAAATGATACTTGCTAATAATGACATTCATATATATGTTGGATCTATACTAGTATCATTTGTTATATGTTTTGCTTCGCAATATTGTTTTCCTCCATGATAATATAGGATTTTTCTTGATTATTATATGTGTGGCCCTTGGCCTTTCATGTTCATATTATTATTTATATTTCATCATCATGCCATTTTTGTGTGCCTTTGGCCTTGTGTGTTATTCAACATTTACATGTCCCTTGTATGTGGTCTCTTTGGCCTTATGAGTGACATATTACACAAACTAAATTTTATGATATTAATTTTTACTTGTTCATTGATTGCTACTATGGTGACATGATTAATATCATGAATTTTATCTATTTTATTATGGTTCCATGGCTCATGTCATACATCACGTATATACTTTGTTCTTAATCAAGCACCATGATGCATATCATGCATACATTACCTCTATATTGCAATGATACATCTCTCAAACATATGTCTCATATGCAAATTCCATGTTATATTCAATATTATGATGCAATCAATTTCAAATATTCAAAGTTTTACTACATAAATACATCATTCACATATGCTTTATTTTTAGATAAGTGACTTGAAAGATACATATCTCATTCAAGCCTCATGAGTAAAAAAAAAATCTGATTCATGGAAATATACAATTTTTAAATGGCAATATGATTCAAAACTTCAGATTATGGGGTCAGGTGGCATGCATGTGCACTCATTCCTACATTAGCAAATTAAAATTTTTAAAGAGTTCAAAAGTTACAATTTGAAAAGTTGTAAAAGCTTAAAAAGGTTTTAAAAGTGGAAAAATTTAAAAGTTGAAAAGTTGAAAAGTTTCAAAAAGTATAGGTTCAAGATAGCATTTCAATATAGTATAGTTACACAGGGCATGATATTCATTCATGTTCACATTTTCTATTATGGAATTTTAAAAAAATTCAAGTTACAAGTTACAAAGTTGTAAAGTTGCAAAGTTTAAAATAAAATCTATATCTATCTACAACAGTGTCATTCATCTCAATTGCAAGTGGGCCATGTTAGAGTCTTGGGACACTCAATGTCTATGGTTGAAATTTTTTTCAATGTTTTAATGGGCCATAGTTCATGGCTCCACCCCTTCAAACATTTTACAAATTATCTATATAGTCAAATAAGAGTTGGAGCACACAATACTTCTAACTCAAGAACATTCAATGATTTTCAAATTGAGACCTGGTCACTCTCAATTCACCATAGTTTAACACTTCTTCAAATGCCTCAACAAGAAAGCATGCACACTTTTACATCTCCAAGTTACAGTGTAATTATATTGCATACTTTTTACGTGTATACTTTCCTTTCTCTCCTTTTAAAATTACATATAGAAATTTTCAATTTTTTTCAATTTTTAATATGATAAAATATTAATTTCAATGGCATTGTTGTAGTTTTTCACATTAGAGAATCTTACACATCCAAGCTTCACATCCAAATATAAAGTGTGTATACACACTCAGGTTCACATCTACTTTACTCTAGTAATTTCATTTTTTACATCACTATAACAAAGAGGGGGCAAATGTAGACACATAAAATTAATCATTAAGTACTTGATAATGTTTATTCTTGGAATCCTTATCCTTAATCTATTCACCATTTTGATAACTCATAATATATAAGATTTATTTCATTATATTATAATCACTAAAAAATCATATAGACATTCATATTTCAACCACATTCATCCCTTGTCATCCCATAGGCTCCTATCAAACTTTTCCTAATAGTCTCTACTCTTCTAGGACAAGTTTGCACTAGCCGAATAAGGTTGCACTGTGGCCTTGTCTCCCACACTCCAATGGTAATTTTTTCAAATCGATAAATTTCACAATGTACCTCCTGCATATTTAGTAAGTTAAACTATAAAAATTATTCCAAATATTATCCTATAAAATCACATTAAGGCCACTCATTTCATGCCCACTAGATTTCTCTATCAATTGCTTTACACATTGAGACAAAAGCACTATTTATTCCAATTTGAATTTTGTAGTATTCTAAAATTCATATGCCAAGTTTGAATATTATTTATTTCAAGTTAAGGGGATTGATTATAAATCATTTAAATAAATCTTATATCAATAGTCCTTTAGTTTCATAATCGCATATCACACAATCATCCTAGGAGGGAGAACTACATTAGCTTGAGGCCCATTTAGGCTATGTAGGTGGAAATCAATTACAAGGGGTTTATGAGGCCATCTCAACCATTCTCACTAAACCATTTATATCTCTCTTTATCATATAACTATTATCTAGTACATGTTTAGGACTAGGGATTTGTATGTTGGCTCTTCTCCCTGAGACATGGAGGCTAGCATGCCAAACTACGTACCCAATGAAGATCTTTCTTGTGTTGACATCTCATAGGGAAGAGGAATCCCATGCTCACTCGAGTCATAGATCAGAGTGGCCAGGTTAGGTTAAGATTAATTGGTAATTATTTTTCCCTTGATAGGCCATATAGATTGATCCAGGTTACTCCTACTCATTTCCATCTAGCCTAAACACATAATTTCTTCAATTACCATACATTTACACTTATGTTAGAAAAATATACTAACTTAACAAGTAATTAGTTATAAATGAATAGTATACCGAAGGGTGACATAAGAATTCCACACTATAATGTCACAATATAAATAAGATTGTATTAATAACCAAATGGGAAGGAATTTACACTAGAGTGGGGTATATAGCATCCCTACAAACCTAATCCAAGCAATTTACCACAAGCAACTACTTAGAAACAATAATGAGAATGAAAGTCACAACAACTAGTAACCATTAATCAACCAACCTCTTGATCTTCTTATAAATTAATTATTTATAGGGGTAAATGGGAGTGGGAAGGTAGCTGATGTTGACCCGGTTTGAAATTTGAATTCTCCCTCCTCTTTCACTCGCTTATCTCTCACCATTAATCACAACATCAAAATTATGGCCATTTATTCTATCATTAATATTTATTTATTTTATCATACCCCAACTATTTTCCTTTTTGAAGTTCTCATTGTGGTTATGGGGTAGTTGGAATATGATCTGCTTAAATCTCATGTCTTGTTTAGATGTACTATGAGTTAATGGGCTCTCAATGGCCTTTTAGTGTTTGTTCCCTCTACTTCTCCCTCTTGAATGGTCTGGTCATTGTCAACTATGAGGTCCATTATCCAAGGTTAAAATTATATTTTTTAGGTCTATGTAGAACAAAAAAATCATCATTCAACGCTTGCAGGTAATCGAATAGGCTTAAATCAATAAATTAGGAATGCAGTCAACTAAGACAGCCATAATCAACAGACAAGAAGCACTCACATTTACCTCCTGAAAACTTTTCCCAAAAAATAGCAAGTCAGTGTTTTTAACATGACTTTGTCTACATGTAAATTCCACAAAGTTTCTAGTTATAGTTAGCTTACATAGTTACAATAAAAAAATTATGGAGGTTTGCACATACTTAAGACTTTTTACTATTTTTATCATGTTTTTAATATCTATAAATTATGTAACATTGTATTTTATTATATTTTAATATCAAATCAGTATGTATCAACATTTCAATCTCAATAGTTTAATACCATTAGTTTAATACTCTAGAGGGCCTATGACTTTATATGGTCTAAGAATAGTAATAGAATGTCTTATTTCCTATGTTCAGTATGGAATAAACTAAAGTATCTATGGTACCAACTGAGTACATGCTATAGGATCTGATGTCCTCTATAAGCCTTAAATAATTATTTGATATGGTGGTGTTAAATATATAGCTATTTATTAGACTCAACTACTCTCCTTTGAACTGGGTGTATATAAATTTATTGCATATGTGTTAACACTATCTCTATATATAGATCATGTATAGGTGCATCAACCAATTGTAGTGATGGTGGGGTGGAGGAGGAAATACCAATGACTTTAGAAGGGACTCATTTTGTACATATGTAATGGTGACTAGCTTGTTATAGTGTATGTACTTTAGATGTTAATACATCATGGATGGTATTGCACGAAGTTTTTAAATCTAATGGAATATTAACAATATGTCAAAGACCCTGCTAATTTGTAGAACTAAAAATAAAGTGGCTAGTATGGTTGATCACACCTGGAGAGGTAGCATTATGTGTTTTGGGGTAGTTTAATTTTGTCTGTAAAATCCCTTAAATATTATTTATGTATCTTGTATGTCTTGTTGTGTGTATCCAAGGGAGTAAATAAGTGTAATTATGCATAGATTCTCATTTGACCCATTATCAATCATGACACTATGTATGTTTTATTCATTAATATAAGCTCATATGAATAGTGCATGAAAATATGAATCATTATGAACAATTTTACTATCATTAAATGTGATCATAGGATGTTGTGGTGAGGTGTTGATAAGTTTACCAATAATTGTGTCTATTGGGTGATCATATGTTTAGGGTGGAGTTGTATGTGTAATATACTTATAAAGTATCTTTAATATTTTTCATCTCATGCTTGGGAAATGGATCATTGAATATTTTTAACTTATTATATCCATTTTATTGTGGTCTAGATTCCTCTATACATGTGTTTAAATTAATATTGTTGTCATCAATAAGACCTTGTATCTTATGTTTTAATTTAAAGCATTTTTTCATAGAATGTAACAAGATTTGATGATATTCATAGTATGCATTACTATCATATTTCTTTGGTGTAGGCCTATTCAAATCAAATTCTTGTGGAGGAGGAAGAGTGTTAAGATTACACTCAACTAGTTTTTGTAACAATATATGAAGAGGTGGTGATAATCTATAAAATTGCCTCTTTGATGGAGTTGACAATTAAATTAGATTTGTAACTTGTTATACTGCATTAACTATCATTTTTACCTTATTATTTTTTTCAGTTGGTTTGACCTTATATAGTGTTTTACATTTAAATTTTTTGTTGAAGTAGCTACAAGATTAGGTGTATACTTGACCCTATTCAAAACCATGATATTAACTTCTTTGTCTCTTATTGTGTGACATAGGTCATCGAAGGATTTAAATCTGTTGAGTATGATTACTCATGGAGTAGTGTAAGCAAGATTTTCTTGACTACATCTTATAACTCATTGTCATCCATAACATTAATCATCTTAGATAGCATAGTCTTACACCCAAGTATATAATCATTGATTGTTTCTTTGGACCCTTTCTTGAGTTTAGCAATTTACACATAAGATATTTTCTCATTAATGTTGATAGCAAAATGTGCTAGAAACTAATATATAAAAGGTTTGAATTATCTAACTAATTTGAGGGTAAGGTCATACAACCATCTAAGATCATAATACTTGAGACTTCTCAGGATTAACTTATTTAATAATGTTTCATTATATGTGTAATTCAATCATGTTGTGTGAAATGATTGAAGGTGTTATTTTGTATCACCTTTACCTTTATATATTGGAAGCTTAGGAACTAAAAATCTTTTAGGTAAATGATAAGTTGTTATCTTAGTGGATAATGGATTATGAAGCAAGGCATGTCAATCATAAATAGATATAGATGCACCTTGATCTAACTGCAACACCATATCATGTAGAGATGTAATAAAAAAAGGTAATGTGTAGTAGGCAAGGTTTGTGGGGTAGTATGCATGTCATCATAGGAGGGTTAAATTTTACCTATGTAGAAATAGGCATCGATATTTTTTATAAGTATTGTGTTGCCCCCACACTTTTGGTTGATGTTACATATGTCATTGAAGGTGTAGATGTCTGGATACTACCAATAGTAGAGGTATAAATTAGTGAAGTGGGAGATTAATTCAAAGGATAGATTGATATTATAGAAGGGGTCATATTTTTCCACAAATGTAGTAGCTTGAGCTAATTTTTTATATGTGTCTCTTGTGATATATAACATTACATCAAGTCAATGTGGATTCAAGTTCATATATTCAATGAATTATTGTTCAACAATGGTATCAAGTTGTGTAGAAACTAAAATATGATTATATAGAATATTAGACTTGTACACTTGACAAATACCTATCAGGGCTACACCATTTAGTTATAGACTTTCCTACTATGAAAGGCTCACATTCACCATCTCATTGTGTCTAATTATGTATCTTATGGTTTGACCCTATCATTTTGATGACCTAGATCACATGTACACTATAAAAATATTAGAATATGATTTATATCTTTCACTATTAGTTACAAACCTTTAATATTTTTATATGCCATTAAACACTATCATCCATATAGGTACACTAGCATCAACTCTAGTGTACATATTCCTTATCTAGATTATGTACCTCAAAAGTCATCCAAATTGAAAATCTTTCAAAATGTATGAGTTTACCTATTTTTCTTATATAACCCTTACATGATATATTTTCAAAAGTTGTGGTATAAATACAAATCAAATCTTATTCATTATCCATCTATCAAATACCAAGAAAGCACCTATTCAAGCTCATTCAATCAACTGCACAACTAAATTTTGTTACCCTATTCTTCCATATATTCATATCAGTCATAGGAGAAATCATACTACAATCTAAATCATAGAATTAGTCATAAGAGCAGTCATATTATAGTTTTGAAACATTCAAATAACATCCCATGAGTAGTATTTGTCAAGTTATAAGTTATAGCATTGCATGCCCTTGCATGTATCATATTTCTCCCTTGTACATAAATAATCCCACACTAAAGGAAGAACTAAAAATATATGAGGCCCTCTTCGAAGTAGTGGATATGTAGTAATAACTCATTGATAAAAGGGTCTTTGAGGTCGACTCAAATTTATGATCCCACTAACCCATTTTGGCAAGGTGACATAGGCTAAGGTGAAGAACTAGGGTTTGAGTTATATACAATAATTTAGAGCATTTATGTGTGATCCAGACATATTAATGGAAAGGTGATAGTAAACCCTAACAAGGTTAGGTCGTCACTTTTGAATATAGTGAATATTTCATAATAGACAGAAACATCAATTCATAGATAGAAGCATTGATGCTAGTGTCTATAGGTCAATGGTAGTGTCCAAGCTTCTAAAAATAATATTTATATAATCTAATGATGGGACCCTAAGCATAAATTTACCTATTTCCACAAATATACACCTCATATCCACTTGTGCATCTATAAATAAGCTAATTATTATCTCTTCTTTGTGTTGTAATTATCATAATATCAATTGGCATCACAATTTCCATATTTTTGAATAATTTCCAAATTTAGTATTTTGTGTTATCTAAATTAATTTAATTGGCTTATTTTAGAATAGTCTTATTCATCCATTTTATTTATGATATTCCAACCCTTTAACCATTATATATCTAAACAAAATTAAAATTTGTTAAACATTTCGTGAACTTGGCCTCTGAGTCTTCTCATGCAAATCCTAGGTTGCTCTAGGATTTTCAACCTTATAGGGTTTCTGATTTCAGTAATTTGTAGATCTAAATTCTTCCATTACTTTAGGAATATTTATTTTGATTTTTCAAATATGGAAAATGTTAAGAAATGTCATTTTCAAATAGAAGACAAATAAGCCTTGATCAGTCATCTAAATACAAATAAATAGATAATTTATGTATTTTTGCATGTTACACAAGATGAAATCAATAAACAAGATAAGTTATAGTGCATCCACATTCAATGATGGTGAACCCTTAGATGGTAATACTCTTTTTACAACCTCCATGGGAACAACTAATATTTAAACTCAATTACCAGTTTCAATCCCTACATCAACACAAGTGGTATTTCATCCCCTTTGGTGGTTTCTCAAATCTCAAATCTAAATACCAATGTGTCTACTATACAAACTCTTCTCCAAGTTATTCAAGTGTTAGAAGCTAAGGTTACAAATATTGAACAAAATGATTTGAAATCAACTCATGTTATTTATTCACAAGATGTGTTACATAATCGTCTATCACCTAATATATCTTTCCACCCTTTGCCAACTAGTTTTGTTGCACCCAAGTTCACATTTTATGATGGCAAGGGTGATATTGAATAGCATATTAGATATATTTATGCCACATGCCTTGATTATGATTCAAATGATAAAGTTTTGACAAAATTATTTCTAAGAAGCCTAAAGGAATATGCTTTAAGATGGTTCTATGATTTGCTAACCTGATCAATGAAACTATTCAAACCTCTAGCAAATCAATTTCTATCACATTTCTCTATCAACATCACTAAAAAATGTCATATGCACAAATTGTTAAGATCAAACAAGGAACTAATGAACCCATTAATGAATAGGTTTTGAGGTAAAAAACAACATTGGCCAAAATGACAAATCCAATGGAAATTAAAGAGCTTCAAGACATCATTAATAAAATTTTGCTTGCACCATTGCATGAGTCTATTATCTTTAATAAGTTTAAATATTTTGATGAATTATGCCATATTGTCTAAGATCATGAAATGAACCTTATTTCATTAAACAAGCTTAAGTATGTATCAAACACACTAAACATCTACTACGAATTTTCATATCAAACTAAGATGCAAGGTAAAACCTACAAAACCTAAAAAAAGAAGCAACCACAAGGGTGAAGGCATTTTGACACAAACCTAATAAGCTCATCTTATCTAATGCACCTAAGAGACAATTTTGTTAGTAGAGCTTCTTGAAGCATTAGAATATGCTAAGGATGAGGATAGTTGTGAGATACTTCATGTGTGTAGAATAGTTATCATAAAATATAGGAAATTGGATGATAGAAACATAAGATACATTAATTATTCTATGTTATTGAGCCATTTAAGAGCAACCAGTTATTGCATAAACTTAAATAATGCATTCAAAATAGTTTAGATAAAAATTAACCAAGACATTACACATGATAATTCATGCAAGAAACATACCAAGAAATCATACAGGTAACCATAACCAAATAATCTCTATTGATCTCTTCTAAAATCAAAACCCCTTTCTTACAAATAAAAGTATATATGAATGTTTCTAGTCTATGACTGTTCATCATCTTCTCATACTTGGCACCAAAATTGGAGTCTCTTCATATTCTATATTATTACAACTTATGAAGATAAGACAAAATAGGGTATATAATGACAAAAACAGTGCATAACACACAAATAGCAGACAAATATCTTGCACAACTTTACAATCCATGTTATTCTACCAATACTTTTCCAAACTTAAACTTTTGTCTCATCCTAAGATAATGTCATAGGATCTTCTAAAAATGCACAAGTTAAATGGAGCTAAAAGAATGGTTAGACCAATAAGAGTCACAGTAATCATTTAAGGCATCATTTCTAGATTTCACCTCTTGCACACTACTTAGCTACCCTTAGGTTTTCAACTAAGTAGAGTACCACCCTAACACCATTTGAAAGTTTTTAATAGGTTGTCATAACTAGGTGGACACCCTTAATGGGTTTTCAACCAACCTGGCCCCACTTATCCTACTAATTCTTCCCCAATTCAAAATTTATACTCTACATAGTACTTAACTTAAAGGTGGTGGCATGGAAATAGATGAAGATTACTTAAAAGAGTCCTTGGAATATGACTAAGTAGCCTTGTAATATGTGATTATCTATTATAGATTTGAAGGTAGCCTATAGGTAGGTGTATTCACAATCTATGTAACTAAGCTGGTGAAAGGAGTCAAATATTTTTTGTATGCATTCCAATCTAGCATCACTTCTTATATTAGACATGGTACAGTGAACAATGGAATATGGTATCCAATGATTTTCTTGAGTTATACATCTGCATTGATGCTCAATATGGCCTTGGTGTTCACAACCCTTGTCTAAATCTCTCCGCTCAGTTATTCCATCTTATTTTCATGTCTTTGAGCATGGATCTTGATGAAAGAACTATGTAATAATTAGATCTACCAATTTAGAAGGTTGTCACACACAATATCCCTAACATTTAGTTATTCTTAGAGTGTTTTGTCTTTATCATCCATAATTGTAGTGTGGATTTCCTTGGATTCTTTAGTTTCGATAGCCTTTTCAAAGTCCATGCTAGAACAGGCTAATGTGGTATCTAATTTTTGCTTCTAATCAAGTGGGTTATGTAGCATTGAGCATTCCTTGGTACTCCTCCATAAGAGTGATGAGTTTGGAAGCCTTGGCCTTGACATATTATCCTAATGTTCCCACTATGTGTAGTTTGTGTTGTGTACCAATCTTTTATTAACTCAGAGACAAGTATCTTGAGTCTGTACTAGTTAGAGATTATTTGGTCCCCAATTACTAAATTGAACAACTTGAGATAGGTAACCTAGATGAGCTTTATAGCTTCATGCATTCATGCCTTCAACTTAATGTTCTTAACCTTAGATTGAATGACCTCCTACTACAACAATGTATCCTTTTGTGCAATGTACTCGTAAAATACTATTGTACCCTCCAACTACTTCTTCAATGGTAACCTAGAAACATCTAATGATGCTTCCTACTGAAGTGAAAAGGTAGCCAAAGTTATTGCTATAGCTAAAGGATTAGGTCATGGCATGGTCACAAGTAGAAGGTGAAATGTGGTGTTTTGAGCACCCACAGTTGGAATGTCTTAGAGCTAGACTCCTCCAAAAGGCAAGGCTAATTACTACTCACTTTTTTTAACTATGGATTTGTCTTCTTCTTGCACTGACTACTCCAACCCACCATGTTTTTTTTGTTCAGGCATTTGTTATTATTGCACCTTGGCATCTTCTTCACTATTCAATTATTATGTAGCATCTTCATCTTATTTTCTCTTTGCTTCCTCTACTGCTTTTGTGTTTAGCTCCTCTTCCATAGCTTTATTTTTATCTTATTCCTCCTCCTACTAATTTTGTACATGCTCTTCTTCCTTTTTTTATTCTTCAAGCATAGTAGCCTTGTCTTGTTCAAACTTAGTATGTGCATATGTTTCTAGATCAGTCTATGCCTTGGCTACATGTTTTTGTTCTTCCTATGCTTAAGCTTTTTATTTATGTAAGGCTTCAGCGTCTTCTTTATTCTTCCTTGTAACTTCATCAGCTTATTGTTGAGCAAGAGTGGCATCCTCTAGAGCCTTTTTTTCCTATGTTTATGCATCTTATCATTGATTATCTTCTTCTATCTTGGCCTTGACAATGAGCATATCCTATTTATTCCTTTTTTCTTCATCCATCTTTTTCTAGTGCACCTCTTACACCTAATTTGTTGCATCAGTAGCTTCTTGTAACTTTTTTGATTCTTCGATAGCCTATTAGCATTTAACTTATGCATCATGGGCCTTCTACTTGGCCTCAACTTCTTTAGCTTGGTGACATACTTGTTCATCTTACTATTATTAGGCCTACTCTTTCTGGTGTTTCTTTTCTTCTTGTTGTATGTGTCATTATTCTATACAAGCTACTTCCTCCCATGAATATTTTTTCTCTTAAGTTATAAGATGATCTAGTATCATCTCTTTAGTATTAGGGTCTTGTTTTTTAGTTGGTGAATAACTTGGTTGGACAATAGAGCTGAACACATATGCTTTCTTATACCTTAAAGTAATCAGCCTATGTATGGGTGGTGGTGAAGTTAACAAAGGAGAAGGATGCACTTACTACATAATGGTTACCCTACCAAATGTGAATTATTTAAGAGTAAGAAAAACCCTAAATTCTCTTTAGGTTCTAGGTCTGTGCACTAGAGTTTCCTATGAACTTTCAAGTAGTGGATCAAATACATTGACAGCTAAAAAAGTGGTGGAAGGTTGTTGCTCAAAGATTTTGACCATTCTCTATATTTGTCAAGCCTCTTCACACACTATGTCAATAAAAATGGATGTTAGACATGGTGGTATTTCCACCCAAAGACTTGGATGTACCTTCTTATGCACTTTAACTATGTATACTACCTTCTAGAAGAAGGAAGAACTCATTCTCCTCCTCCTCATAAAATTTGCCTACCATATCTACAATCATCACCTGATGGACCTATTTCTTGTTAATACTTATCTAAGGTAGGTCATAGAAGCTTCTGATTTAGAGTACCTTGGGGTCATCCATACAAGTTGATGTACTCCTCATCTTGCATTTTAGAAGAGGTGCTAGTTTTTATTCTATGGAGAGCTTATGTTTTCCTTTATGTTGTTATGGCGTTATGCCTTCGAGTTGTTGCACTAAAGGAATTATTATCCCAGGTGGTATGGCTTGAAGAAGTGTCACATGCCTAGCTATATAGGCTTTTTGCTTGATGACCTGGGCCTACACCATGGCCATGGTAACAAAATATGTCATGGGTCTAAATGGTGACCTAGGCAACTCATATATATGATTGAAGGCACCCTTTAGAATCAAAGTGATAATAGCATATTATCTCAGGTATTGCATGACATCTAGAGGCACCTGTGGGTGTGTAGAAATAATCTCCAAACACTCCTCCTACCATGTCTTCAACTTTCCCTCATGAGCTAGGAATCACACTCAGGTGTCCATATCAGGTTACAAAATTATTTCACTAGTCATTAGTTGGTTTCAGGGTACACCTCTCCCTCAGGGGACTTCCATTGAGTGAAACATAGTAAAAAGATCAAAAACTACTACTAGAAAGTCTACTTGGAATTCATGTGACACTTGTTGATATTTTTAATAAGCTTCTATAAAAAATATTTAGGCCATTTGAACTACTCATTATGGTGGATCATGAAATCTATAATGTCAACCATTATTTTTGGGATTTGTTTTGCAGTCTCAATGTTCTCCCAGAATCTATGTGTGATGCACTTGAATAAGATGTGCATTAGTTCATCTTGGATATCTTTAATTGGGATTTCTCTAGACCCCCAAACATATACGTCTCTAACTTCTTAAAGGATATGAGGCATTATATAATTTTAGGGAGTAAGAGCATCACCACACATAGACATGCCCAAATCTATGGCCATTACTTTAGTGTTGATGATGATAGTTGTATCGAGACCAATGTAAATGTTGCCCTCATTGTAGAGGTCAAGTAGGATGTGCACATTCTCCCCCAAATCATCAAAGGTAGGAATATAAAGTAAGCACTCAACATCTATGTTCTAGAAATGATGTGGGGCTATAAGAATAAGTGGTTGGGAAACATCTAGTGGATTTGGTCAAAAGAGTTTTTGTTCTACCAATTGAAGGTAATAAAATAAATCTAGATTAGTATATTTAGTTTTTTGAAGTTCAATATTAACAACCATTTCTTCTTTCTAAGCATCTATTAAGTTCTTGATGAGCTATGAATGATCCATGATATCTAAATACTAGAAATTAGAAACTTTTTTCTTTTTGCACTGGTTAAGTTAGATTAGATCTAGAACTTTAATCTTAAAATGGTTTCAAGAATGAAATACAGACCTAGTTCACAACCTTGTGCCTTTATAGATTTTTCACCTATTGGTTTTTGCATAAATGTCATACTAATCTATCCCTTTGATATTAATTTAAATGTTTGTGGCAATTATTATCTAATCTAGCAATAAAGGTAGTTAGTTGTTGGCACATACATTGAGATACATTATTATATCCTTTGTTGTCTATACTAGAGTATGTAATGATGATATTAACCAGCCATGAATTTGGTGAATATTAGATCAATCAAACCTAGGCTCTATAATTAACTACCTGGGATGATCATTATATGGCTAAGATCTTGGTTGATGTGACTTAACCATACATTTACAGGATAGAATTGATTTATTTCACTTCTACTATCATCGATAATGGTACACCTAAATTATTTTTTACATGAGTGTCACACACTATACTTCTTACCATGGTTCCAAAATCTAGTGAAGAGATCATCTACAAAAACACCCACAAGAAAACATACAAAAATGGGAAATCCTAATCTACTCAATGTTACTCATCACCCACTCACTTAGTAGAAAGAGATAAATTCAAATGATTAATGGTAGGGCTTAAGCCTACAACCATTCACCTACCTTAGTAGAACTATTCCTTGTAGATATCTCAAAATAATAGTTATTTGATATGATATTTCAATTGTAATATAAGGCCCTTTCTACCTGATCTATAATTTACCCAAAAATACTCTGAAGTGACTATCATCTAAAAAATTGGTTGATCTTTGTGAAATTCTTTATGGCATGGGTTCTTACTATGTCATACTCTCTAACTTTGCTTATGAACTTCCTGCATCCAAGATGCTCTGTGTCGATACTCATCCATTTCATTTAATTCAAGAAGCTTGTTCATGAGAGACTCATGATCCCCTAGTCTCATAATCATTACAATGTGTAGATTGGTACCAATTATTCCATGGGAATTACTACTTCAATCCCATAGACTAACTAAAATGGATTAAAACTTATATCCCTCTTATAGTGTGTTTGATAAGCCCAAAGAATCACAAGAATGCAATGATCCCTATTAACATCACATATCTTTGTCAACATATTTCCCAACACTTTATAAGAAGCCTCAACTTGTCCATTAACTTATGGATGGTATGTAGTACATTTATGATGGGACAACATGAATTATTTAGTAATATCTTTGATAATATTATTTAGGAAGTGTGTCCATCAATCACTGATGAACTTGATGGGGCATCCAAACTGTGTGATAATATTATTGTAAAGAAACTTTATTTTGTCCTTCACCACATAGTTGGGTGTCATAGCAGCTTCAACCCATTTGGTAAAGTAATCAGTTGCAGTGATAATATTTTGAGCTTTATTGCATTTACTTGGTAGATTGATAGGTCCTACAAAATCAATGCCCTGATGTTCAAATAGTTTTTTTAATAATAAAAGTTTTAAAGGCATTTCATCCTTCTAGTGTGGCTTACCTATTCATTTACATATGTCACAATGTTGTGTTACTCTATGTGCATCCTAAAAAAGGTCCAACCACCATAATCCACTCTATAATAGTTCTCATGTAGTAACTTCTCTAGCAAAATGACCTCCTGCTATTCCTTGGTGTGCTTCCTATAAGAGTTTCGAGCGTTCATGTTCTAGAACTACCCTATGTAGTACTTCATCCTTCCCCAAATAATACAATAACCCATTTATAATAGTATATGGTAAGGATCTGGTGACAAATTGCTTCTTGTATCTTTCTTGGTAGTGCATAGGGAATACCCATTGTTTCAGGAAATAAGCAATTGATTCAAAATTTGCATGTATCATAGAAACTCAAAATAGATGGGCATCAAGAGAATATTCGTGTAGTTCTTCTATATCTTGCCCATTCATGATATGACTAAGATGATTTGGACCAGCATTCTCTCTATTTGGCTTAACATTGATGCAAAATTGAAATTCTTAAAAGAGCATCAACCATCTTGAAATTTATCCTCTGATATAAGCTTATTGATGAGGAAGTGTAGAGTTTGATGATCCATGAAATCTTGAAATGATGTTTTAAGAAGATAATTTCTAAATTTGTATAGTGTGAACACTATAGCCAATGCTTCCCTTTCAATTTTCATGTAATTCTTTTTTATGTCAGACAACTTTTGAATTTCAAAATGTATTGAGTTGTCCAGTCCACCATCTCCTATACAAGCAATCACAACATCGACTGTGATACCAAAAGTATCAACATGCACATGAAAGAGCTTACTTCAATTTAGAAATATGAGAATAGGCATAGTGACCAATCTTTGATTCAGTTCTATGAAAGCTACTTGACACTCAAAATACTCCAATGGGGATGAAATGGATGCATATCCCTTTATAAACTTTTGATAGTAACTTGTGTGGCCAAGAAAGTATCACACTTTTTTGGAGCTGACTAGTGGGGCATACTAATAATGACTTCAATTTTGTCATAATCCACCAAAATCCCTTCATTGTATAATGCATGACCTAAAAAGACACCAAAAAGTGTAAAAAATAAACACTTTTTTAAATTTAGGGTAATACGTAGATCTTGGGATCATTCTAACATGAGGCACATCTTGGATAAGTGCTCTTTAAATAAAGAGAAGACTACCCAATCATCTACATATAATTCTAATAAGTCATAAGTAAAATCCTTAAAGGCAATCATCATTGCTCTAAAAATAACTATAGGTGCATTCTTGAGGCCAAAAAGCATTACCTTATATGTAAAGGATCCCCATTCTATGGCAAAAGTTGTTTTAGCTTTGTCTTCTTCTATGATGGATATTTGATGATATCCACTGAACCCATCTATGAAGGATTAAACTTCATGGCCTGTGATGTATTCTAAAACTTCATCTATGAAGGGAATCAGAAATGGATCATTTACACATGCATCATTTAAAATTAATAGTCACCATATACTCTAATCTCCATTTTTTATTGGTCTGCACTACCATGGGACTAACCCAATATGCCTTCTCTATAGGATAGTTTATACATAATTCTTGCATTCTATCCAGTTCAGTCTTCACTTTCAACTTCATTTTTGGATTCAACTTATATAGCCTTTTCTTTATGGGTTGTGCACATTCCTTGAGCTTGATATGCATTTCACCTAGGGAATGATCTACTCCTATGACTTCTAAAAATTTTATGGAATACACATCTTGATAATCCTATAGGAGTTACATAGAATTTGAAACTTTAGATTCAATCCAATAGTCACCTATATGTGCCAATTTAGGAATCTCCTCACTTCTAATGTTTTCCACATGTTTTTTAATAGATTGATGATAAATCTTGCAATTTTCCTCAGTAATAAATTCTCACATCATTATTTTCCCTTCTTCAAAATATGTATGTTTCAAAACTTTGTTTCTTTAGTGGGTCCTATAACTAGATCGTGCAATGGTTCTATGGGTCATTTAGGTTTTTAAAAAAATATCAAATCAGTATCACCATCAATATCTAAATCTTGAGTTTCCTCCTCTTCATCCTTTATTTAATGGCACGGTTACATAAGAGATTGTTCTTCCATCTTGGAAGCTTTGTATCTTTATAGTGTTGTATTCATATCATAGGCTGAATTTTTTTATGCAGTAGACTCTGTCATAGTAATTAAATCTTTTGTACACCCATGGCATAGGAAATGTTTGATTTTGATCAGCACATTATAAACCATAGGACTTTCATCTTCAAACAATTTTATAAATGCTTTGTCTCCCTCCTGCATTCTTGATGCATATACAAAGATTTTGGTGAAGGGGCAAGTGTGTAATGAAAGATATAAACCTATTAATTAGGTGCCACACATTCTTTAGTCCAAACCTCAACACATTTGTGGATATGGATTTTAGGGCACTCACCTTCCTAAAAGTAAGTCCAATTACTTCTAGTTACTTGTGGTAGTTGAAATCTGCTAATCAAAAGTTTGCATGCATCATCCCAATTGAGATAATCATTTATATGAATTATCCACCATGTCACTATAAATCCCTTCAAAGCATAATTCAATACACTAACCCATTGATTGATCTATGCACATGACCTTTTAGGTCCATAATGAATTGATTGATATCCTTAGTCACATAGTACAAAAGAACTTATTTTTCCATGGCAATGACCATTCTCATAGGCCAAAGTTCATGGTCACTATGAGCCTTGTTGATTAGATGTGTATTTGAGTCTCCACTTATAGATGAATCAATTTCCCAAGGTAGGGTGCCTTCTCTGGTTTACTCTATATAATCTTGCATATGATCATCTTCTTGATGGAGAAAATCAATATCTGAGTGAGTAGGTGATTTATCAGACATAGACACACAATCTTATATGACAAACTGAGGTGTCCATGGTTGAGTAACTAATAGATTAGGCTTCCATTGTTTTGATGTCTTCAACTATTGAGTGATTAAATATTTCACATGAGGTTTATTATTTTCATCCAAGAAATTTCACTCAGATGCACATAGAGATTTTGGGTTCTCCTAAGAGTTTATGTTAATCCAATTGGTTTATTATGTGACATAAGAAGACTCTAGTTCAACCAAGATGATGTAGGGTTTGTGTGCCTTATGTAGAGGAATGACTATAATCTTATTTCCCTGATGTATTGATAGACATATGGCCATTATATTCCCATTTCTTGCCAATTAGTACAAGATTAAGATTTGTTATTATCTTCATATCAATGACTTTAAAATCACCTTGCAAGCTTAGTTCTATGACTTTGATCTCAATTTATTCTAACCAACTAATGGGTTCAACTCCTCTATAGTCTACTAAACTCATATTCATTGGGTTATAACTAAGACCTATCCATCCAATTACCTCCCATGTAGACCTGGGGATCAAGTTGATTATGCTACCAAAATCAAAAATAGCATCTATAATTTCATATCCTATAAATTCATTATTGATTCAAGTATCTACATCCCATGGATTTTTTGTTTTTACATACCAAATAAGTTTTTCTATCTTTTGTTTCCTTACCATGCATATTCCAGTAAATTATGTATTAGATTTGTAATGTTCTAAGAAATATTTTCATTGCACAATGTGCTTAGAAGCTTCAATAAATATGTTAATGTAGTAACATCCCCATCCTGGTGCATAATGCACACAATCTGACCATACATTTAAGCATCTATTGCTACAACATCTCCTTTAGTAATGGCTTGGTGTTGAATATTCTTCAACATCTTTTTAGCTTCATATATTAGCCCCTTTTATATAGCTAGGATTAGATATTTGTCTTATTTTGATTTTTGGATTCCCTGGTCCTGAGGCATTTTGAGAGGAGGCAATCCTCTCTTTGCATATTGGTGTCTTGTAATGATGTTCAAAAATACATCCTCTTTAGGTTATACATTCACCATGTTAACATTCTTAATGACCTTTTCTTTTCTTTGCTTTTCCAAAATAGGATAGTCTTATGTCTCATGTTGCTCATATACCCTATAGTAGGTGCAGTAAGATTGTCTTTAGGGATTCAAAGGACATTTTCATGGCACATGGTTATACTCTCCACATAAGTAACATTATAAAGGAGGGTGTTGATAATTATTCCTCTACCACATTGATAACCCCCTTTATATCTACCCTTAAATCCTCCTCTATTTAATTGATAACCTCCATGTTGATGCATTGTATTCCAGTTCTAATATTGTTGGGTATTATATCCAATCCCAAATTATTGTTGCACAATTAGCTGAGTCCAACTAATTTGTTGTTATTGCATCATTATTAGATTCCAAGGGGCTAAGTGTTAGTATTGTGGTGATGGTGGTATTCAACCCAAAAAAGGAGGGGTCCATCTGGCTAGACCTTGAGTTTGGTACTGAGGTAAACTATGAATCCATTATGGACCTACTTGTTTCACATAACCCTTATCTACCTCTAGAGCTAGAATCATCTACTTTACCAAAGACACTACATAGTGATGGTGAATACATTCTTTGTAATATCTTCTTTTAACTCTTGTAAATCCCTACAATTCTTTTCATTATGATTGTGTGATTTAGAAAAATTGTAATATAAAATTTATGGGATTTTTACATACTATTGTAGCAGATGGATCTACATTTTTGCATACTTTAATACTCTACAAATTTCATAAAACTCTATCTTTGATCCTAGGATAATCATTCCTATAATTTCCTTTCCCATAATCCATACACCATAGACATATCTTAGGCTTATCTGCTTCATGATATTGTTGCATCCTCTTTATGAAAGCTTGCAATGTATTTTATATCTTAGAACCCACTATGAGATCTTCCCCATAATATTTAATTTGCTCTACTTGTAGAGTAGTATCTCTAACATCTACCTTAGTGGCATATTGAGTCTACAATATAGCAAACTTGATCCTAAAAAAGAGTCCTTCAACAAACCATGCAACTTTATCTTTATCTTCTAAGGAAAACTTCACCTTATTCGTAACATTTGAGAACTTGTGATCATAATCACATACTAATTCTCCTAAATTTTTCCTAATATCCTTTAGGTATTAAATAGTCTGACTTGTACATTTATTTATTTCAAATTTTGTGATAAGCCACTCAAACTATTGTAGATTTACCTAAGTGATATTTGTAAAGTATATAAACTCAAGTACTCTTCCTTTTAGTAACCTGATTAATTTTCACTTATTTATATATCCTCATCAATAATGCCCTTATCTTGTCATTTCATTTCACATGCTAATAAGTACTGCTCAAGTTTTATAGATCCATCATATGTCACCAGGTTTATAAATGGTCATAAAGCACCCATATTATAAACTAGTGTTGAGGGTATTTTATGTATAGCTAGTATAGTGGGAGATTGTATTCTATGAGATATTAATTGTACACTAAGAATATTTACCTACACACTAGGTGAGTTTGTCTATACACTTTATTTTCTATATTTTCTAATTTTTCTGCTTGGTTTCAATGAACCATATGGTTTTTAAAACCTTACAAATTAAGATTATTTCAATTTCAATACCACATCTATGTACTTGTTATGTAAATGGGCCTTCCCAACTACTATCTTCCTATCCTTCTGGTTGAAAAATTTTACTAGAATATAAAAAATTGGGTTGTGGGGATGTGTACTCTTTTAGTGAATTATTATTTCCTGTGACTTCTTCTATTTCCATGCTTGAACCTACAATTACTCTTAAACTTTATCCTAATTTTTTACTTATTACTTCATGTCCTTCTTCTACTAATACCCATTCTTTTATCTTCACACTACATCTATCAACTAATTGATTTATGTCTACACTATTCTTATTTTCATCTTCGAACATCTCTTGTTCATCTCGCTCTTCGTCACTTCTCTCTTTCTACTGGCATTCATCTTCTTCTTTCATCTCATCTTTCTTCATCCTTCATTCTCTATCTCTTCATTCTTTTTCATCACTTATTCCTACTTGGTGTTCATCTATTTTACTTATACTCTTAACTCTACTTGCATCTACTTGGATATTTTTTTATTTACTCTATCTATTCTATTGTCATAACTCATGTTCTAAATCTAGACTCTTCTTTTAACTCTTCTTCCCTCATGTCTCCATTTTAGATTTAGGTTAAAGCCTTATAAGCTCATCTAATTATCATTCACTATCATGTCACACACACACACCCATATGCTTGAAGTGACTTCTCCATATTAGTTGGAGTAGGCACCATGGCCTTGTTCATAACCAATATCTTCCCTAGGATAGGTAGTCATTGCAAAAATTTCCCTTGAATTGCTCTAATGAACAAGTCCTTCACAACATCTTTCGACACTTAAAATTGGTCACTAATAACCTCCAACCAGACTTTAGACCAATTTCTATCAAAGTGCATAATTTGGCCTAAAAACACTAAAATGTACTAAAAGCTTTAAACCTGTCATATTCAAGTGCCGATTTTGGCGAGTTTATCATTAAATGAGTCAATGCAATGTATGATCTAGCTAACTTTGATTAGATCATTTTGAGTCAAAATGATATTTTTGCACCTGGGTGCTCTGTATTACTCTTTTCTACCAAATTTATTGCATAAGACACGTGCCTTTATTATTTTATGTTGGCAACATCCTAAATGGGAATACGGTTCCAACACATCTAACATCGACCTCTAATTCCAATGTAGTCAAATTTTGAGCTAATAACAAGACATTCTGACAAATTTGATTAATATGTGCATCAAGGGCCAAAATTTGCATCCAAATTGCTTAATCATGTTTAAAAGCTAATTAATTCAAATCATGAGCCTAATTAAGAATTCCATTGAGATTTTTGAATATTTATTTTTAGAAATGAATATTGAATAGCTTCATCATCAAATGACATCATTTGTATGGGGTGGCATATACAAGCCATAAATACATAAAATATCAGGATTAAGCCACCCCATGCCTCATTAAGCCCTCCCATGCCTCATAAATTCCCCTTCTTCCCAAATAATTATGAGGGTATTTATGGATTTTATTTACATAATATGATTTATTCATGGTCACACATCTTAATCTTGAGATGGACGGTCATGGTTGATCTTGAACCAGTTTGAAAATCTATAAATAAAAGGTTTCAAAGCCATAATTTTTAAGCTTGGATAATACAAGGTTATAATACACAAATGATTCCAAAATCCATTGCAATTAGTGTTATAATGTCAAATTGTTGAGCCAAGCCAAATCCAAAGCCATCATAAAGGTGCCAAGGAGAAGAGGAGATAGCCAAGCCTCCTTTGATGAAGACTCATTGAGCACAAGCCAAGCAAGCTACTTCAAAAAGCTATTTGGAGCATCCAAAGAAGGTGAAAGATTTATTTTTCTTTGCATTCTAGCTGTGTTTTTCATTTGGTTTTGTTAATATGTTCTCCCCTTGAGATAGGCTTAGGGTATTAGCTTAGTGTGTTTTTTTTTTGGATTTGATTTCATTCACTAACACCATACTAATATCCCCCTATTACAATCCTATATTCACATAATGTCATGCTCAGTGGGACTAATGCATCTCACATAGTAAGAAGATCATTATGCAGCTTTTAGATCTTCATTTGGATGCTTAAAGGTCTTTAAATTTGATTTTTTAACTTTGTTTTACCATTTTTATTTGTCATAGGTTTACAAAGTAACCACCAAAAGTCATTTTTAACCATTGATAGTCAATTATAACCATCAATAGTCAGGTATAACCATCGATAGTCACTATGCAAGGCAGCAAGCTAATAAGCCATCTTTTGAAGCTTGGTTTGGGGTCATACGAACTCTATATTTTATGGTTTTTTTTTAAACCACATGTTTTTTTCTAAATTTTTAGAATATGCTATCAATTTATCTTCAAGTTCAATAATTTTTTAACAAAATCAAGTTACTAACCAAGTCTGATCTAACACATTTATTTCTTAAGGTTTTGCCTTCGGATCGATAGGTGTTTACTTTACAAAGTTATTTTCTCAATCTCATAAGTGTTTCAAAGCAAATAGTCCTAATCTTGTTTTTATAGGTTAAAAGGCTAGTTTGGAAGTTAATTTGGGTGTTTTAACTAATCATACACTTCAATTTGGAGTTTTTAAAAGAACTTGGTTAATTAAAATCATGCACACTTCAAATTTGGTGCCTAAAACTAATCTTAGCATGCTACTTCTTGAACACTTCAAACTTTGGGTTTAAAAAAAACTTAGGTGCTTATTATTTTATTTAATATTTTTGGTGTAATATTTACATATTGTTATAACTTAAAGACAAGGGGCTAAAGAACACCACAACACTTTTCAATTAAGTGCCTTAAAATTGAATACATTTTCAAAGTTTGTATTCAATAGATCATTGATTAATTAGTTTTGTTTGGCAAAAAGAAATATCATGCATGTATGCTCTTCCATCCTTCCCCATTAGAGAACTTTTGGGATCAAAAGTGCCATCTTTATTGCAAAGTACCTTAGTCCAAAGGTGTAGAAGAGATGTTGTCAAGGCTATCCCTAAGACCCACATGGCTTGGGTGACCTAGAAACAACTTTTAAATCTCTTTTACTTGTTCTTTATTTCATGCATCTTGGCTTGTGAGGGGGACTTTATTACCTCCCAAGAGTTTTTTAGGGAAGCCTTGACCTATGAATTCATCTCCTAGCATTGTCTTCAACCCCTCTCCATAGGGGTATATAAATTGGGATCCCCTCACTAGGATGATAGTTTGAGTGGTTAAACCATCTCTATTAGTAGAAGCTAAGCCTTGGATGTTTGAGCATGTTGGATATCACACTATATTGATAAAGGGACAGATGTAGTGGTTGTAAAAAGGGCAAGACCTTTTTACAACAAGCCATATGATGCAGACCCAAATTACGTGTGCTTCTTTTGTATGCTAATGTGAAATCCATATGCATTTAATCCATCTAGAACATTTGAAAACCAATTAGTTTTAGTCAACTCCACTTTGTCATACCCTTGTTAGGATTTAGGGTGATTATACTTAATGTATTTTTGTCACGTTTTCTTTATTTCTTGGTATGTTTTGAGAATAAAACTAATGTATTTGTTTATAAACCATGTAAAAACTAATTTGTTTATACATCACTCTTTTATCTAAAGAGGCATTATGCTGGCCATTTAACACCACACTTGTGCCTTCAATTTTTTTCTAAACATGTTTGTGTGTGTGTTACTTATATGATATGGGTATCATTATGCTACCCATATCATTGTCAAGTTTAAGCCTTTGATTTTTTGAAACATAACATTGATCACATCATTAGAGCATGCTTATGTTATTAGGCTGCTCATTTTATTTCAAGACTTGTTTGACATTGTATCAAAAACCATTATTTCAAACTAACCAAACCATGTCACATATGTCATTTGGACCTTGTTCATGCACCATCATGTTGTACAATCTTGTTTGGCTTGTTTAGTCCAATCATAGTTTTCAACCATTGAGTTTTCAATTAATCTTTTCAAGTTTAAATTCAAACATTGATTGATTTATGTTTAGGCCTCACTTGACAGGGATCAATACTTAGATTTTTCTCTTTTAGGTTACATAACTTAGGTTAATTGATTGCCCAAATTTGAAAACTATCACTTGTTTGTTCATTTAAATCCTATCCTCATCATTATTTGTGATTTTATTTGGGAGAACATAGTCTTTCTCCAAAATCCTTTTACCTTGTGGCTTATGTCAATTGATCACATTTATGTTTGATTTCGTGTGTCGAGTCTATGTCAAAGCTATTTCCAAACTTGTTAGATTAAATCAAATCACATCATGCTTTTATTTCAATTTTAGTTTTTGATGCCGTTTGGCAAAAAGTCCTATCAGAGCCTATTTAAGCCTAGCTTTTGACTTCGTGTTTGGACAAAAGACCAAGCGACTCATTTTTTCCCTTTCCTAGTTTAGATCTTGTTTCAAACACTTTGGCTTAGACTTTAACATACTAGTTTTTATCCATTGATTGACATTTTATGTGTATGATGTTTGATGTTAAACTATTTTATGCCAAGTTTAAGCACAAATCATTTTAGAGATACAGCACCATTTTGAGACCATTTTGGAGATACATCTCCACTTTTGACCAAGTTAGACCAAGTTTGAACCATTTATCCTTTTGACATAGTTTTTTAGAGTTTGCATAACTCTAATCCTTTTTATTTTTGGAGCTTTCATCATTTATGTGGATATATCTAGCTACACTTATGGTGGATTCATGTACAATCCAAGTAATGATAAAATGGCCTCACAAATTCACTATAACCAAATGCCTTCTTACAATCCAACTTGAGACCTTGATTGGTATGAAGAGGTTTTTCTGGAGGACTTTGTTGAATACCTAACTACAGATAATGTTGTTTGGGATATGGATCCATACCCTCTTTACAATAATCGATACATGAAACACAATCAAGAACTAGCTTATGATCCAACTTGAGATTGGGATGATATGGTTTATCGGGAGGACTTGGATGCTTTGGTTTATGTAAGCAACCAAGCTTCATGACATCCTTTCATTATCTAATCATTGATTATTTCTAACCCTCTTTTAGACCATATGAGCTACCAAGCTCCATAGTATCCAATGAATACCATTACCATTTTAAGACCTCATCCTTTGGCTTATGTGAGCAATCAGGGTCTCCAACACCATACCATTCCCATACTGGGACCTCATCCTTTGGCTTGTGTGAGCAACCAGGCGTTGTAATGCCCCTTCATCATTCCAAGACCTAGTCTATTAGTTTTTGTGAGCAATCAAGCTCCACACCACCCTATTTTTATCATTTCAAGACTTCATCCTTTGGCTCATGCAAGTAACCAAGCTCCATAATGCCCTATCATTATCCCATCTAAATCCCAATAGATCCAATTAGTACCCAAACCAATCCCATCAAAACCTTGATTGATCCAATCATTTGATGACCAAATTGTGTTCAAAATTGGTATTTTCTAACTCATTAAAAACCAAGGCCAAAAGAACCAACCAATCCAAGATGTTTATGTTGAACCAACCATTTGTGATAAGTCAACCTATGATGAATCACCTTTCAATCCTATACCTATTATTAAGGAGTCTCACTCTGATGAGCCTATCTTTGTTGAGTCACTTCTTAATGATTATAAGTTCCTTTGGGAAAATCATTACCTTAACCATATGATTATTTTTCAAGATCCTCCTATTGACAAGCTAATCTCTAAGGAGTTGTCTCTTAACCTTTTTCCTATTGTTGAAGAATCTAACTTTGACAAACCAGTCTTTGTGGAGCCTATTATGCCATCGCAGGCCATTACTTATCTAGTACCAAACATTTAACAAAGCATCATTGTAACAAAGTACCCATCAAATGAAGAATTAACATTGGAGTTAGGTTCTATTCTTGAATTCACATCTGATTTAGCATCAAAATCAGAATCAACATCAATCTCAACATCATATTCAGAATCCCTTGAGTTAGAATTAGATTCAGAAACATAATACATTCATGATTGTTACAATATTGGTTATGCATGCCTCGTATATCAATTTGAATACATTCATGATCCTTATATAGTTTTTGAGGATGATTACTTCAACATCACCATAAGTTCTCCTAGTATATTTTATGAGGATTGTACAGCTAATCCCCATGCTATTACTATCAAATAACATAGCAATTTCATTGACATTCCACCTCCCAGCGGTATCGATTAGGACTGACAAAATCACTCTTTGTTAACTACATCCATGGAAACATAGTATTTGAGGAAGAGCAAGGAGACCAAGACCACATTAATGTATTAGAAGAACACTCTCCTAGTGAAACCTTTTCATAGGTGCTAGGGGACAATCAAAGTTCAAACTCAACATCTTCTAGGGAAACTTTTTTAGAGGTGCTAAAAGATGGTCAAAGTCAAAAGTCAATGTTCATTAGTGAAACCTTCTCAGAGGTGCTATGGGATAATCAAGACAACTTCATTAGTATAAACCTCTTTTAGGTGATAATAGTTAAGCACACAAGTTCTTTATTGTTTAATGAAGATAATATCAAAGATCAAATCAAAATAGCTTCCACTCTATAGCCTAATTAGATGGTAGCTACTCTCAAGATCAAAAAACATAAAAATTTGGTAGTCTTATTAAGAGAATCTTCAAAGATATTCAACCCCACCACATTTAAAGTTATGTTGAATCTAGCATCAGCAACATTACATGTGATTGAAAGTCTTGATATTCATTTGTTTCCCAACCATTACACGTTCCATTATCATCTACCATTCTATTTCACAAACAAACCTAACATCAAAATTTTATCCCTATTTACCATCCATAGCTACACTTTCCTTTGTAGAGGCTATAAGGATACCTTGTCTTGATGTTTGAAGGAATCAAAATCAATGACCAACAAAGATCACAACAACATCATTTGCATCCAAATCTACAAGCATCTCTTGATAAAAACAACCATTCAGATGAGGTGTGGGCTAGTAATTAACATGATTTATTATTCTATTTGTATCAGTTATTGATCAGGATGTACATCTCTACTTCAGAAGTAACAATAGAATCATATGCCATTTACCATACTTAGGCCAAACATATAAAAAACCAACATCCATCCTCAGCCAAAAACATGTACCATACCATTTCAATTTGCCATATCCATTTGTTTTTGTCACGTATCCTTTTGTCATTGTTGCATATCCTACCATCCACCCCATCACTTAGGGGTAACCCTACTTCCATTTTATCTAATCTATCAAACCATCATTATTCTAGAGCAAGACCATTCCATTCTAACATACCATTCCTATTTAGACTAAAACTTGTTTTTAGTCGTACTATCCAATCTTATTTTGATCTTGTTTACTTTGGTTCTTCTCAAACCTTTTATGAGGGGATTTCAATCAAGTTTCAATAATCAATCAAAATCCATGTTTAAATGATAGTCTATGAAATTAGTGTGACAATTGGGTAAAATATCTTTCATTTTCCATCTTATATCAAGTTTGTTAATGTGAGCCTGATTATAATCACCTATGGGCAAATCAGTGTCTCACTGGTCTTTCTACTAATTATAACCACCTATGGGAAAATTAGTATCATTGATCTAATCTATTATATCCTAGTTATAACTCCCTATGGGCAAACTAGGGGAAACATTTATTTGTCATGCATTGCCACATCACCTTGCCATTACTATTTTCATTTGACTAGCCATTTGCTAGATTTGAGAACTTTTTAGGATCTAGTTGTTTTTTTTCCCTCTTTTTTTGTAGATGGAATTACATTAACTTGAGGTTATTTTGAGACTATGTGGGCCATGCTCAATTCATGTTGAGGTCACCTCAGTCCCCCTTTTCATGTGCTCTCTCTATTTTGTGAGCAACCTAAGCCAACACTCTCATCATTTTGAAAGTAGGTATCTTGTCATTTCTAATGAGTTAAGATACCTCAAATTTCTAAAAACATTTCAAATATTTCAAAAATCCAAAAACATTTATCCTGTCTAATCCTAGTCAGTTATACTAACTCTACCCTACTAGGGCATGGTCATTATTAAGATGTTTTTTTTTGTTTTTTGTTTTTAGGATTTTGGTTTGTTTATTTTAAGTTGTTTTTTTTTGTTCGTTACTTTCCATTCATTTCTTTGTTTGTTTGTGTGCTTGCATGTTCATTTACTTTCAACACTGTTACTTCGACTCAGTCTATATGTGTTCATTGGGTGATTCTTTGAGCATGTTATTCTTGATTCCATCCATATTCTTACGTCAACATTATCATCATGGTTTCTATCATTGGTGCATTATTTTTGAGTGTTTATTGGATTAGGAGTTAGTCCTTATGCACATTTTGGCATAGTCTTCATGGTTTTCTATCATGATGCCTACCATCACATGCTACAACAAAAATTAGTTTCAAGAAGGTTTATAATCAATGGAGTTGCAGAAGTTTCTTTTTGGCACCTTGGTAAATATTCTCATCTCATCTTGATCAAATCCACCCATTGACCATTCTAGTTGTATTATTACTAAAAATTATGAGCATCTCCTTCTTAGCAGGTATAACTAAATCATTCCCTTTGATCAACCTTTATTATTCTATTTATTCCTTTCATCACTTTGTGCATCCTCATGTCCCTAGTTTTTTGTGGCTTCTTTAGTCATTAGACCATCGCATCTATGTTTGCATCCACTCATCTTTAATTTGTATTCCAGGTTATATCCTTGGGTTATGCTTGTTAATCATCCCTAACTGGGGAACAACCATATCAAACATCATATTTAGCCAATCCAAGTCCTCTTAATGATTATAACTGTCTATGGGCAAATCATTATTTAGAATTTTATTCTTGATTATAATCACCTTTGGGAAAATCAGTATGCTTTTTTTAATCAATGCATGCAACCATTTTCTCATTTGGATTAATCTCACCCACAATTTAATGCAACTTTTTCTTCTTAATTTTTTTTTAGGGACCATCCATCAACAAATGTGATGGCCACTCCCTTAAGGGGGCATCATCATAGACTTCCCAAACACCATTTTTGGAGCTTCTTTCTTCAATCATCATTTTCTTCTTGGCATACAGACCAGCTCTCATTATTTGAGAAGACATTGCTATGCCTATGGTTTGTATCACCTTCCCAAATAGGGAAAAATTATAGACACCTAAAATTGGCCACTAATAAGCTCCAAATAGGCTTCAGACCAATTTCTATCAAAGTGCATAATTTGGCCTAAAAACACTAAAATATGCTTAAAGTTTTAAACCTATCATAGTCAAGTGTTGATTTTGGCCAGAGTATCATTAAATGAGGCAATGAAATTTATGATCCAACTAATTTTGATCAGATAATTCTAAGTCAAAATGACATTTTTGCACCTAGGTGCTCTAGATTGCTCTTTTCTACCAAATTACGTGTATAAGACACGTTCCTTTGTTATTTTATGTTGGCAACATCCTAAATGGGAATATGATTCCAATGCATCTAACATTGACTTCCAATTCCAATCCATTCAAATTTCAAGCCAATAATAAGACATTTTTACCAAAAACTGATTAATTCAAATCATGAGTCTAATTAATAATTTCATGGAGCTTTTTGAATATTTCTTTTTGAAAATGAATATTGAATAACTGCATCATAAAATGACATCATTTTTATGGGGTGGCATTCACAAGCCATAAATGCATAAAATATCAAGATTAAGCCACCTCATGCCTCATTAATCCCTCCCATGCCTCATTAATGCCTCCCATGCCTCATAAATGCCCCTTCTTCCCAAATCATGATGAGGGTATTTATGAATTTTATTTACATAATTATATTTATTCATGGTCACACATCTCAATCTTGAGATGGATGGTCATGGTTGATCTTGAACCATTTTGAAAATCTATAAATAGAAGGTTTCAAAGCCATAATTTTAAACTTGGATAGTGCAAAGTTATAATGCATAAATGATTCTAAAAGCCATCACAAAGGTGCCAAGGGGAAGAGGAGATATCCAAGCTTCCTTTGATGAAGACTCATTGAGCACAAGCTGAGTAAGCCACTTCAACAAGCTATTTGAAGCATCCAAGGAAGGTGAAGAATTTATTTGTCTTTGCATTCTAGTTGTGTTTCTCATTTGGTTTTGTTAATATGCTCCCCCTTTGAGATAGGATTAGGGTGTTAGCTTAGTGTGTTCTGTGTTTGGATTTGATTTCATTCACTAACACAACACTAATCTCCCCCTATTGCAATCCTATGTCCATAGCTTCAAAAGTTATGTATCCTCACACTACAAACTCAATTATATATATGTCTACTAAAGTATCAACTCAATGTTCTATTGCTCTTTTCTAATTGGTTTCCAATCTCTGTAACCAGTTTATCCTTTCTTTAGTTTAAATTATAGTTTCTTCCATCCTTAGTTTAAAGCAATAATATTCCAACCTTGATAACCAGTTAGTTAGAAATTCAAGTAACTTACACTAGAAGATTTCATAAATTTATCCATAAATATGCTCTCAAATGATCTCCTAAACTGTAAGACCAATATTTTCAGATTATTCTTCTATGAAATTACATATCCTTTGGTTCAACCATATCTCAATATATATCTTCTTTGGTAACCATATTAGCATAATTTCCTCTAAAAAGAGTTTCCATGCTCACTACACCATTATTAGTAGAGGTTCCTAAAGCATTATAACATGTTAAGGATGAGGATGGCTATGAGATAATTCATGTGCATATAAAAATTATCATAAAATATAGGAAATTGGATGACAAAAATGCAAGATGCATTAATTATTTTGCATTATTGAGCCATTTAAGAGTAACTAGTTATTGTATAAATTAAACTAATGCAATCAGAATATTTTAGATAGAAAGTAACCAAGACATTACACATGAGAATGCACACAAGGAACATAATAAGAAATCATATAAGTAACCATAACTAGATAATATCTATTGATCTCTTCTAAAATTGGAAGCCCCTTCTTATAAACAACAATTTATATAGACATTTCCAATCTATGACTATTCATCTTCTTCTCATACTTGGCACCAAAAGTGGAGTCTCTTTATATTTTAGCTTATTACAACTCATGAAGATAAGACAAAATAAGCTATACAATGATAAAATGAGTGCATAATGCACAAATATCAAACAAATATCCTATGTAACTTTACAATCCATGTTCTTCTACTAAAAAATTTACATGATTACCTGAGTCTCCATATTTGTTACATAAGAAGCATATGGAGTATCATTTCATATCTCTCCCTCCTTTTATAGAGGTTGATACGAGTCGATCTCTACCAAAAGGATAATATGTTAATGTATATTATGATATAACCAAGGCACTATTGACACTGTGGATTGCACCCTCTAAAATGAGACTTAGCTCCCTTCCTCCATGCGACACAATGGAGACATTCCTCTTGCTGTGGGTTGTAAACTTGAGGGATGAATCTCTAGATTAGGGGATAGTTACCCTTGATGCACCTTGAGGCCAAATATTTCCTACTACTAACAATGGGGGGGTGAAAAGAGAGAAAAATATTGAAAATATAACCTAACTAATGTGGTGATGCACCAAACTGGTTGGTCTACTCAGCTTTGACCTACACTTTACACCAGAGAGAAGAAAATAGACACTCTATTTGAATAAGAAACATGCTTGTATAAATATTTCAATAGGGTATCCTATGGAGATATAGGGAATAAGAAACTACTAGAGGTGTTCTAAAACACACTATTGGATAGTCTGTTCATATGCGCATATACTCTAAGCTGGACACTTCTTATTGAGCTATAGAGAAGAACTCACAATACACTAGATATGTTGGTATAAACTTATGAAAGTATTAAAATAAATGACTAAACATAAGATAAGACCATATACATATGCAAAAGTGCAAGCTCAAATGGAGGTAAAATGCTTCTTTTGATTCAAGGTAAATTTCTTCATGTTGAGAGATCCTTCTCAAATGAGAAGTTACAAATATATATAGAAAGCTTGGAAAATAGATAATTAACCAGTCAAGGGATGGAAACCCATGCTATATTAAACACTTCTGTAATGACCACAAGCCCATGCTACTATCATCTCCTTCCAATTGTGTATGGGAGAGCCATGTTATAGGTGTCCAAGTTGCTACCCATGTTGTCTTAGGTTTGCAAAAGCATGAGATACTTCTTCTAGTAACTGACAAGGCCATCTCTAACTTGTGTTGACTAGGCCATGCTCTCTTCAAATGTTGAGTGCAACTATCTATTCATTAATGACAAAATAATAAAACATGGGTTGCTCTCTTCTATAGTTTTAAAACCAATCCTTTTATTGGTTTTCAGTGGAGACTATTTCACCTAAGTGTATTTACTCTTCCTTCTTATGAAACATGTGCCACCTGCCTTGGTTTGGTTCATCTTTGGGTTTGTACCTTGACTTATTATGCCACTTGGAGCATTTTGAGATTTTGTTTTATGTGCATGTGGCCACGTTTTGGGTTACTCACCTTGTTTTCCCTTACTTTGTTATTTCCCTCTTGTTCTAGCAATTCAGGCTCTTGGTGCTTATTATTCTCTCCCAAGCTCCTTTCTTCTCTTGTTTTCTCATTCATTCTTTGGGATCTCAGGCTTTAGATTCCTTAAAATAAAATTTCTAAAGGAATTCCTTCAGACATTTTGTCTGAAGGAATTCTTCTTTGGGCTTGCACTCTTTGACTTAACTTTGGTGGGCCTTTGGGATCTGCCTTTTCTAAGCTCCTTCAGAAAAAATGTCTAAAGTAATTCTCCTTTGGTTTTTCCCAATGGATAGATTACTTTTTTAAATTAATGTTTATGGGCCCATCATCAGACATCTGAATCCTAATAGCTAGCTTATCACCCTAAAATTGATGTTCTTGGGCCTGTCACCCACTAGGATTATTCCTTTGACACTTTTGCAAATGAACTTTGCCAAAGGGAAAGTGACCCTTCAGAAAGATTTAAATGGCCCTCTTTCATAACCAAGTTCCCCCCACCAAGAAACCTACCCTTCAGATTTCTTGTCTTTCAATTTTTTTTAAACTCTTTGTGACTGTCTAATTTCTTCGGATAAAATGTTCGAAGGAATTCCTTCGGACATTTTGTCCAAAGGAATTCTTCTTTGACTTTTATTCTTTGGTTTTCCTTTGGAAAAAAAGTTTGAAGGATTTCTCTTTTGGCTTGTCAATTTTTTCTGAAGGGCAAGTTCCTTTCAAGCTTTCTATCTTGTCGCTTTGCTCCAATCGACTGCCCTCCACAAGGGCAATTTGAGCCCAAAGCTACCCTTCAAAATTTTGAAAAATATCCACTTTGTTCATTGCTTTCCCCTGCAAGGGCACCTTGGCCTCAAAAGTTTCCTTTTGAAGGAATTTTAAAGGTCCCATTTGCTACCTAAGTGCCCTCCACAAGGGTACATACCCTTCAAGAATCTTGCAAATGACCCTTCAACTTTTCCACTTGGTCCATTTTGTCAAAGAAAATCCCTCTGAAGTAATTCACTTGTCTTTGAAAGCATCCAAGACCAAATCAAGATTTTCAAGTGGCTTTACTTATGAATTTTTTACAATTAAAGTCACCTGTCAAACCCGAAATGCACTTGGCAAGCAAAAAAGGAAAACACTTGGTTTTTCCATGGGAAATGGTCTGATAGAGAAAATTTTGGACAAGGCAGGTGAAGGATGAACTATCCAGAACATGGATTGAATGAATCTTGAAATAAAAAATGAGGGGGGTGCCCAATTTTATCCTGTAAGACCAAAAATTGGTCAACACATTTGGCAATTCATAGGGGAAGCATGTCTGTTATGCTTGAGAAGACTGGTGGCCTAAAAGTCCATTGGGCATGGAGTCAAGATGCAGCTTGAAAATTTGGAAATAGCCTTGTAAATACCTAAGAACCAATAAATATTTTATCCCAAACAATAAGGAAATACACACACAAAGGCTAAAAATACTACACACATGCATAACAACACTTAGAGAAAATTAGGAAAAAAAGAAGGAAACTATATACATGACAAAAAAAAGCTAGTGACAATGCTTAAGATATATCCCATTGACTAGGATATATAGCTCTTCACCATCCAACTTGGACATTTGGAAAGCATTGTTTTGCTTGCATTGGGTGATGACATATAGGCCACTCCACAAGGCGTTAAACTTTGTGTGCCTTCCAAGCTTGGCTTGGTCTTCATCTCACTTCAAGACAATATCACCTTTTGAGAAGCTCCTTGGTATAGATCTCTTGTCAAAATGCTTCTTTTTTTATTGTTGGTGGTTGGTCATTACATCAATGGCTTGGTCTCTTACTTCTTGAAGCTCCATTAGCTCACAATACCTGACTTCCAAGCTGTCACTCTCCACCAATTACATCTAATGGGCAAGATCCAAGGCTGGTAACTCAAGTGAGATAGGAAGTCTAGCTTCCCTTCCATACACAAGTGTGTATGGTAAATTCCAAATCACCCTCTTTGGAGTGATCCTATCTACCCAAAGAGCTATCTTAAACTTGTCATACCAAGTCCTTTAATTTTCCTCCATTGTCATTTTTATGATCCTAATCAGATTCTTGTTTGTGGACTCAACTAGCCCATTCCCTTGTGGGTAGTAGTTGGAAGAAGTTTTGATATAGATGTCATACTTTAATGCCCACTCACTTATCTTTGTTCCCAAGAAAGCCAGTGTATTGTTTGAAATGATTGTAGTTAGGACCCCAAATCTCATCACTATGCCTTCATAGAAACCTAGGACTGCACTCTCATTAGATTCTTTCCAAGTGATAGCCTCTATCCATATTGTGAAATAATCTATAGTAGTCAAAACCCACTTGTGGCTAGCACTAGAAGGAGGATTGATCAACCCTATGAAATCCAACCCCCATTGCATGAATGGTTGTTCCACCTGAAGAAGATGAAGAGGCATGGTAGCCAGCCATTACTTCCCATCAAAGAAGGCACATTTTTGACATTTCCTCACCTAAGCATGAGTGTCTTTAAACAAACTAGGCCAAAAGTAACTAGCCCTCATAATCCTTACAGTTGTGGCCTTAGGAGCAAAGTGGCCACCAATTGGCCCATCATGGAACTTGGACAGTACCCTGTTGACTTGGTCTAAATCAATGCATCTCAAGAGTACCCTTGAAAATTCCTTTTTGAATAGCACTCCATCAACTAGGACATAAGGAAGAGATTGAATTCTAAAATACCTCCTCTTGGTCCTATCAAGACCTTGTGGACACTCATCAGTTCAAAGGAAATGAACCATGTCTTGTGCCCAGCTCTTCATGACTGTAGGTATTTCTATTATAGCTTCATCATGGAGTACCAAAACATCCTCCATTAACTCTTTTAATTCCATAGCAAGGCGTTCACATATCCCTCTTCCCTTTACCAGTTTGGTGGTCTTGATCTCTATGTCATAATCCATTACCTTGGTGATCCACCTTGCCCTTTTCTAATTCAAATCTCAGCTTAGTAAGAAGTCTTCTACACTAGGATGTGGTACCATGATGTGAATCTTGTTGTTAGACAATATATGTCTAAACTTCTTAAAACTCTGAATGAATGCAAGTGCCTACTTATCAACATACATGTATTTAACCTTGTATCCTTCTAAACCTTGGCTAAAAAAAGTGAGAGGTTGTTCTAAATTCTCACCATTCACATGAGTGAGCATAGCATAGATTACCTCTTTATTCTCAAAGGTGTATAGATTGAAGTCCTTAGAGAAGTCTAGACTAGTTAGGGTAGGGGCTTGGGTAATAGCTTAATTGATGCCTTCAAAGCTCTCTCTTCTTCTTGTTGTCCACATGAATGTCTCATCCTTCTTCATCATGGAATTTAGTGGTTTGACCAGCTCAGAAAAGTTAGGAATGAATCTCCTAATGAAATTTATTTTACCAAATAAACTTTTTAGGCCCTTCTTGTACTTAGGCAAATAATGCTAAGATGGCATGTACCCATTATGAATCAATGGATAAGCCTCCTTTTGAAATGATATGGCCCAAGAGTTTGCCTTTGTGGATGGAAAAAATGCATTTCTTTGAGTTGAGAGAGATGTCAAACTCTCTACACCTCTCAAATATTTGCCTCAACTACTTGAAATGTTCACTTGCCTCCTTGGAAAAGATTTTCACATCATCATGATAAACCAACACAATGTCATTGATCAAACCTTGGAAAGCCTTATCCATAGCACATTAGAAGGTAACTCCATCATTTGACAATCTGAATGGCATCTTCTTATAGGCATATATTCCCCACTTGGTGGTGAAGGCCATCTTGTATTGGTCACATTTTTCTACCAATATCTGATTATATCTAGAGTAGCCATCTATGAGGGAGAATATTCCATTCCCTATCACCATCTAAAGAATCTATTCCATACTTGGGAGGGGATAGTGATCTCTTACTGAGACTCTATTTAGGTCTCTACAACCCACACACAATCTGATCTCTCTATTCTTATTCCTAAAAAGGACCAAATTGGCCAGCCAACAAGAGTGTTTGATAGGGAAAATGATCCTAGACTTGATCAATTTTGTGAGTTCCTTCATCATGAGAGGTTCAATCTTTAGATTGATTGGAATTTGCTTTTTCTTGATGGGTTTGGCATTGTTGGTCCAAGCTTGGGTCAAAGCCCTTCAAATCACCATACTCCCAAGCAAAGACATCAGCAAACTCTTGGCATAACATAATGAAAGCATGCTTTTCCTCTTTTGTACATACCTTACCAAGTGCAATCAATTTATCCTTGTAGATCTCTACCCTTTCATAATTTTATTTCTTAGTTGACATGCTTGCTTTATCCTTCCTGAGTTGGTCATTTTCATTGAAGATGCTCTCAAGAGTTACCAAACCTTTGGGAAGCTTGTTGGTCTTTATTTGATCAATCTACCCATCATACTATTGTTGTAGCTTGGACTAATTTTTAGAAGTGAACTTAGCTTCTTCCTATAAGAAAAATGCTATATATTGGTCACTTTCAAACACCTGCCAATTGATGACATTATTTAGAATGGAGGGCCTCAGAATCACCTTTAAGTGATGTTGATTCTTGCTTTGTCTCACCCACTTTGGGATATCAAACTAATCACCAATTGTTGCTAGTCTATCTGCATATTGGTTCTCCTCTCTTCGAATGGAAATGATGTTGAAAGCAATGAATTTATCTACAAGGTCCCACATTCTATGCTTGTAATACTTGAGTAAGGAGTGCTTAGTCAAGCTTTGACCCCTCACTTGGTTCACAATCAACTCGTTGTCTCCAAATACCTATAATTCTTTGATTCCTCTCTCCCTTGCCCATTTTAGGACATGCACAAGGGCCTCATACTTTTTTATGTTGCAAATGCAAGAGAACTAAAACCTAAAAGTTAATAACTATTTCTCCTTTAAAGGTGAAACCAATATTATTCCACCATTAGCTCCCAACTTGCTTTTAGATCCATCAAACAACATTTGTCATAAACCATAGTCCTCTAGATCTATCTTTATTAATTTTGTCATGAAAGCATCTTTATCATACATGTAATAGGTTCTAAGACCAGCTTCTTCAATGAACTTGTAAGGATCATGCTCAAAATTGCCATTTCCCCATTCATTTAGGAGTAGGTCAAAAACTCCTACAAGGGAAGATGATGGAGATTTGTCCACCTAGAGCTATTCTTCATCAATGATTGTGTAGTTCACATTCACTGCTTTGGGTGAGTATGGCTCTAGCTGATCCTTGTGGATGGGCTCTGACTTAATCTTCACTTTCGTTCCATACTTTGTCATAAAAACCATGTAATACCAATTAGATGCCAAGTATCCACCTATCTTGGATGTGAAATCCCTTGATAAGCAAAGAGTGAAGTAAGAAAGAACATCTACCACTACCACATCATGTGGAATTAAGAAGGTTAGATAGGAATGGAGAGTTAGATTCAAGCCTCTTACCACTTCCAAGGTCTTAGCTAGTGATCCATCCAACTGTATAACTCTTTTGGTCATTTGCTCATATTTGAGACCTAGCTTATCAGCTATGCATTTAGGCATAACTGAGGTGCTTGCTCCACTATCAATGATGAAATTTTGGACCAAGAAATAGCCAATAATTAGGGACAAATAGAAGGTAGGGACCTCATCCTTATTTTTTTGAACTCCCATGGGAGGAGCCCCATTTACTATCAACACAAATTTCTTACTGGGGTAGCTTGCTCACCTAGCCCATGCAATTCTTTTTGGAGTATATCCTTTTGTCATGATAGTGCTAAATAATCTCATGATGAGATGTTCATGTGTAGCTTCTTCATTTGGTCTACTACATTTATTGAAGGATTACCCCCTTCGGAGCTCTCCTTAGGGACATTCATAACCTACGGTGCAACCTGAGGAGTTAAAGCTACAACTGGCAGTCTATAATTGGGGAACTTTTGATTTGCTTGTGGTGAAGGAGACATTGTAAGTGCTTGAGTGGTTGCTTTAGCTTCATCTAGAACTATCTTTTTAGACCTGGTGTTGGATACAACATAATAATTTTGGTCACTCATGCTCCCCACATAGTTGACTGTGTAGAACTCTCCTTCCAAGTGATTCATAAGAGTAGAATTATATTGAGCCTACCTACAGTCCATTCCAAGCTATGTTGATATCTCAAAATTTGAGAATTGGGTTACTTAATCACTTTATGCAATCATGCTTTGATTTGGTAGCTCATTAGCATAAGCAACCTATTCTTGGCCATGCCCCAAGGGTGGATAATTGGGTTGCTCCTACGCCAAATTATTTTGAGTGGGGACAAGAGCCTTGGAAGATGAAGGGGCATTTGGATTATAGCTCTGATAAGGCTTGACTTGTGTAATTTGACCATTCCCTTGATTATAATTTTGGAAGGGAGGTCTATTTATCTACCTAAATTATTGGTAGCCTTGATTTGGCCTATAACTCTAAGCTTGTTGTCTCTTAAGGGAAACTAACTCATTGGTAACACTCTATAACAGGCTCTTAACTTCATGGAGATCATTTGTAGGGGTAGTAGCTATCTTCTCTTGATTAGGTAGAGGAGCTAGAGTGGGCACAGTAGGCTAGACTTAGGGCTGTAAATTAGGAAAGAGTGGCATATGAGGTCTAGGAGCTATCTTTCCTGCTTGAACAAGGCAATTTTTAGAAACTATGGCTATCTCATAAGCAACAAGTAGGATATGTCCAACCATAGACTATATCATGATAGGAATGTCACTATTCAAGGCCTTCAATTAGTAAAATAAAGCATAGCTTGGGGTTGGCCTCACAAGAATTGGGATTCTATTCCAAGTCTTTTGGAACCTAGTATCAAAAGCTTGCATAAATTCATGTGGGGCTCTCTTCATGGTCATCAATTTCTTAGGTAGAGACAAATGGTCACTTTTTTCACCAAACTTATTTGTCAATAGGGTCCCTAACTCATTACATGAGCCAACTAAGTTCATAAGCAAGGTCCCATACCAGTCCCAAACTTTCCCCTTAAAGGACAAGGCTAGTAATCTAATGGATACATTTTCCTCAGTAATATTATGGATGTTGTATAGGTTGGATATGTTTTTGATATGATTGATAGCAGTGATTGGGCCCTCTCCACTAAAGGGAGGAACACTTTTGAGAGTTGTCCCTAAAATTGGGTCATATTACTGAAGGTTTAAGGGACTCTAGCCATTGAAGGCCACAAAAGCAAAAGCCATGGCTGTGAAAGGATTCAACTGGGGTCTCCTTGAGTAGGTGTATTTTATGGCTGGTTTGGGAAAGTGGCTTGCTACATAAGGGTGAGTATTTGAAAACCTTAGCCTTTTTGTTGAGTTTAAAGGTAGCTCAATAAATTCAAAAGGCATGCCCCTAGAAGAAGATCTTATAGTGACCTTTGGCATGGGATGTTAGGTTGATCATTAACCAGAGATTGAGTTCTTGAATGGAGTCACTAGGTGCTAAAATATATCTCCTTTTAGATTTTTAATAATATCAGGACCAACACCAATCTTGAAACTTGCATGACTCAAAAATTGATCCCACCAGGCATGACAAAAACTATTGATGTTATAAATTGCACCCTCTGAAAGGAGACTCAGCTCCCTTCCTTCACACAGCACAATGGAGACATTCCTCTTGTTGTGGGTTACAAACTTGAGGGATAAATCCCTAGATTAGGGGCTAGCTCCCCTTGATGCACCTTGAGGCCCTGGATTTCCTACTACTAATAATGGGGGGGTGAAAAGAGAGAAAAATATTGAAAATAGAACCTAACTAATGTGGTACCAAAATGGTTGGTCTACTCAGCTTTGACCTACACTTTACATCAGAGAGAAGCAAACAGACACTCCATTCAAATAAGAAACTTGCTTACATCAATGTTTCAATATGGTATCCTTTAGAGATATAAGGAGGAAGAAACTACCAGTGGTGTTCTAAGACACACTATTGGATAGTCTGTTCACATGCACCTATACTCTAATTTGGACACTTCTTGTTGACCTACAAAGAAGAACTCACAATACACTAGATATATTGGTATAAACTTATGAAAGCATTAAAGGAAATGACTGAACATAAGATAAGACCATAGATATATGTAAAAGTGCAAGCTCAAATGGAGGTAAAATGCTTCTTTTTATTTAAGGTAAATTTATTTAGGGCTTTGCCATACAATCCTGAGATATCCTTCTCAAATGAGAAGTTACAAATATATATAGAAAGCTTGGAAAATAGCTAATTGACTAGTCAAGGGATAGAAACCCATGCTATATTAAACACTTCTACAGAGACCATAAGCCCATGTTGTTTCCATCTCCTTCCAATTGCATATGGTAGATCCATGTTGTAGGTATCCAAGTCACTACCCATATTGTCTTGGGCCTGCAAAAACATGGGATACTTCTTCTAGTAATTGACAAGGCTACCCCTAAGTTATATTGATTGGGCCATAATCTCTTCAAATGTTGAGCACAACTGTCTATTCATTAATGAAAAAATAAGAAAACATGGGCCACTCTCTTTTATAGTTCAAAAACTAATCCTTTTATTGGTTTTTGGTGGAGACTATTTCACCTAAGTGCATTTACTCTTGTTGATGATGACACCTATGTGACCTGCCTTGGTCTGGTTCATCTTTGGGTTTGCACTTTAACTTCTTATGCCACTTGGAGCATTTTAAGCTTTTGTTTTATGTGCACATGGTCATGTTTTAGGTTACCCACCTTATTTTCCCTTTGTTATTTCCCTCTTGTCCTAGCAATTCGGGCTCTCGGTGCTTATTATACTCTCCTGAGCTCCTTTCTTCGCTTGTTCACTCATTTGTTCTTTGAGCTCTCAGGCTTTGGATTCCTTTAGACATTTTGTCTAAAACAATTCTCCTATGGGCTTGCACTCTTTGACTTAAATTTGGTGGGCCTTTGAGCTCCCTTTTTTTAGTTCCTTGAAACAAAATGTCTAAAGGAATTCTCCTTTGGTTTTTCCCAGTGGCTAGCTTACTTTATTGAAATTGATGTTCATAGGCCCATCATTAGACATTTGAATCCCAACAGCTAGCTTATCTCCCTAAAATTAAAGTTCATGAGCCTCTCACCCATTAGGATGATTCCTTTAGCATTTTTATAAATGAACTTTTCCAAAGGGAAAGTGACCCTTTAGAAAGATTGAAATGGTCCTCTTTCATAACCAAGTGCCCCCTGCCAAGACACCTACCCTTCAAACTTCTTATCTTTCAATTTTTTTTAGACTCTTTATGACTGTCTAATTTATTCGAATAAAATTTCTGAAGGAATTCCTTTAAACATTTTGTCTAAAGGAATTCTTCTTTGATTTTTCTTCTTTGGTTTTCCTTCGAACAAAAAGGCTGAAGGAATTCTCTTTTGGCTTGCCATTTTTTTCCAAAGGGCAAGTTCCTTTTGAGCTTTTTATATCACCCCTTTGCTCCAAATGACTTCCCTCTACAAGGGTAATTCGAGCCCAAAGTTACCCTTTGGAATTTTGAAAAAGATCCACTTTGTTCATCGCTTGCCCCCTGCAAGGGCTCTTTGGCCTCCAAAGTTGCCTTTTGGAAGAATTGTAAAGGTCCTGTTTGCCACCTAAGTGCTCTTTGCAAGAGTACATACCCTTCAGGAATCCTACAAATGACCCTTTAGCTTTTCCACTTGGTCCATTTTACTAATGAAAATCCCTCTGAAGTAATTCACTTATCTTTCAAAGCATCCAAGATCAAATCGAGGTTTTCAAGTGGCTTTACTAATGAATTTATTACAAGTAAAATCACCTGTCAAACCCGAAATGCACTTAGAAAGAAAAAGAGGAAAACACTTCATTTTTCCATGGGAAATGGTCTAATAGAGAAAATTTTGCATAAGACAACTAAGGGATGAACTATCCAGAACATGGATTGAATGACTCTTACAATAAAAAAGGAGGGGGGTGCAAAATTTTGGCCTATAGGACCAAAAATTGGTCAACAGGCACCAAGCATTTTTAAAATATATTTTATACCTTGAAACACAAGATCTAAGACATTTTTGATAATCAATAGCTTACCTTTAATGATCCTCCAAAGGATTTAGGGTCACAACTTGGTGACCATCAAAACTAAAAGATGTTTAGTGATCTATTAAAAGACCATTCTAAGACAAATCCATAACTAAAAATGCCATATAATGAACATCCTCATCCACCTTATTATGGGCACCCATTATATGATATTATTGGTACACTTACACACACTATACCTCATATGGTTTAGAGACCTATTACATTTGATGATAGTGAAATTATGGATGATGATTAGATATTTACTAATTATTTATTAGAGTATAACTTGATCATCAACCTATTCATAGTGTTATGATTGATAATGGTTTTAGTGAGACTGTATATACCATGACATTACTCACACATTTTGGATGGACACATGATAATTTATACCTTTCAGCCAAAACAATCAGATCATTCAATGGGAGATCACAATAGGTTATTGGTGAGATTGATTTACCTTTACAAGTTGTTCCAGCACATGGGATCACTACCTTTTATATCATAATATACACAAGAGTATTGATATGTTATTGGGACAATATTAGATACATAAAAGCTATGGGATACATTACATAATGCATGGGTGTAATAAATACATTCTATAATCACCTAAAAGGGGTATTTGAGTGATAAGAGTGCTACTTGAGACTACCTATCCATAACTTAGCCCCAAACATATCTTAGATCCTATTATCACACTTATCCAACATTTGTGTGGGCCTCAAGAATGCCTAGTTAGCCTTAAATCAGTCTCAAACCCTCATTTCTTGATCCTAGGCCTTCATGCCTATTATTCTACCAATTGAACTCTAGCACCATAATAAGGACACTAGGCATTAGTGTTTCAAAAATAGTTCTAATTTCCTTTACCTGTTTATTTCCCAAATGGATATATTCTCAAAAGTATAACCTCTTAAGGTCAGTGTAGACATATTTTATCACCTACACAAGCACTAGAATGGTATAAATACATGAATTTTAGCCCTCTAACCACTATATAGAAATTATAATCAAAATACATAATCAAACTCAAAATAATTTATGCAAAATTAAGGCCTTCAATCCCTATTCTACCCTAGTTTTGCATACCACCATCTATAGCTGTCTTACGCTCAGACTACCTAAATTTATAGTCTCAAAGACATTCATTGCTCTCAAGGACACTATTGAACTAGCATGATTTTCACTTGCACCAGTACTTAGGTGGGGATAACTACATTGGTCTTGATCCCTCCTTGAATTATTGGTATGTAGGCAACTCTCTTCATAACAGGGTGTTAAGGATGTCCAACCTACCCTACTAGTAAACACACTTTCAATTAATGTCAATTGGATGCCCTAGCTACATGGAGGATTAGATTTTGCTCTCTAAATTATCATTATAAGAAAAACATAGGGTTTTGTGACTCATGCATGTAGGAACAAACCTTAGAGATCTAAACATAAGTGCACCCATAAGCTCAAGATAGTCTTGCATAGATGACACTATCACCAATATCAGGATACTACCACCATATTTCCAATAATGGTGTTATTATTCAATTATGTCTCTACTATCCAAGAGCGGTTCTGACACTAGGATCTAGTTTACAACACTTAGACCAGCTTCCATCTCACTTTTCAACACCCATATTGCACATCTTAGTTATTTTCTACCTAAGTTATTACTTGTATTATTTATTGTTATTTTTAGAAAAGTCAAAACTAGTCAATTATATAACAAATTAGTATTTGCATTTATTGTATATTATTTCCCTAAATTAGTCGACTCAATTGTTTAACAAACATAGATTCACACTATTTAAGTCCTAAAAGGTTAAAACATTTGGTCCTGACTTATTTTAAACATTGTTCAAACCCTAACCCTAGATGTTCTTAGGGTTTGTATCCTTTTTTATCCTATTTTTATTAGTCACTTTATGTTTTTTAGATTTCATATATTCTATTTTACTATCCCTATTTCAATTTGTTTACTATATACCATCTAAAAATTCTACCTCTCTTCCATTAATAATGAGTATTAGGCTAGGTGGTGATCATATTGAGCATATTAAAATTATTGCTATCAGAGCTTGTACCATGGATAAGAGACCTATTGTAACTCCCATTATTGATCCTTCACACCTTAATTATGTGGATATAAATGATAATGCATCCAAAGATGAGAAATATAATCAAGATCAAGATGATACACAAGTTAGAAATTAGGACACTCTCCCTTTACTTAATAATGAAAACCTAATTATCAATAAGGATGAGATCATGCATACCTTCAGAGATAAACTTCAAGAACAGCCCCTTGATCATGCATAGATTTTATAATCCCTATTGGAAATTAAGAATAAATCAAAAAATGGTCAATCTATAATTCCCCCATATAATAACATTATTACACATACATTGGGACCAACTCAACTAGCACAACAACCATAAATTTTAATTCAAAAACCTTTAGTGATAACTACACTTATTATGGCTAGTTCCTCCACTCCAAATGTACAATCCCTTATGCAAAGGTTTATACTTTGTAGGTTGTGTTACATCTTAAGAAGGGAGCCACTAGGCCATCACATGCCTTTCATTATAGTTTTATTTTGCATATAGCTTTGGCACATCACATAATGATAACTCCCTTGCCATCTGGATTTATGGCACCTAAGCTTACATTTTGTGATGGTAATGGTGAGCCAGAGCACCATCTCCAAGATTTTCACATAGCATGTTTGGACTACTTGTCTATTGAATGGCTCCTCACTATGTTGTTTCCACATAGTTTAAAGTATTATGCATTACAGTGGTTTTATGATCTACTAAATCATTTTATCATCACATTCAATCCTTTGGAAGACATATTTTTAGCATACTTCTCAATAAACATCAGTGATAAGATATCATATGCTCAAGTTGCATAATTGAAACAAAAGTCAAATAAACCTATAGCACAATGTGTCTTATAGTACAAGACTATGTTAACTAAATTCACCAACCCCATGGTAGATAAAGATATTTAAGACATCTTCAAATAAATTCTTCTACCAGTATTACATGAAGTTATCTTGTTTAAGAAATTTCTTCTGCCACACAGTAAAAGAAAAAGGAGTCAAACTTATCTCAATGGGCAAACTAAAATATACTAGTGGATCAAAATAAACTACTGAGAGTTATATTAATCCTCCATACAAGTTAATGTCCACTAAAAATAAGAGTGATACAAAGACCACAATTAATGCAACTTTAGATCCATCTCCTCAGCTAGTTTTATCAACTCCTCCATGCAGATTTTTCACCAACCTTATAGAATCGCCAAAACATGTTTATAGTATCTCTTGGAATATAATGTCATATCTCTCCCTCCCATAGAAGAGGTTGATATTATGTGACCTCTTTTGAAGAACTATGATTCAAATGCATTCTAAAAGTATCATAGTGCACCAGGCCATATAACAAATAGATGCATTAGCCTAAAACATAAGATATAAGATTTGATTAAAGCTAACATTATTGATGTGGGCACACCCACAAAGGCACCAAAAGTATAAGAAATAGAATCTAAGGCATTAAAAATATTCCCAAATCCATTTCCAAAGCACATAATAAATGAAATAAGGATCACGTCAGGTGTTCACTACACATATCAAACACATCCACCACCAACTTCATATCACATTACTACAAAGGAGGCACACCCACTACATAACATCATTGGTGTGTACCACACTATAGTTCTAGCTAGACCACTCATCACTTTTTTAGATCATGATATTGTTGATGATGATACAAATTTATATGCACTCTTTGTATGATCTTACATAGATCAGCATCCTATCCAGAGTGTCATGGTTGACAATGGGTCAAGCATTAATATGTGCACTATCATACTTCTACAGCATTTGGGGTATTCAGATAAAGATATATCCCCTACAAACATAGTTATCAGTGGTTTTAGTGGTCATGTTTAGAGCTCCATTAGGAATATTGTAATTACACTATAGGTTAGACAAGCACATGTGGCCACTAGATTATTAGTAGTACTTAGTGCACACATATTTGATATGTTATTTGATAGGACATGGATACAATAAGTATGATCCATCACATACATAGTGCACAAATGCCTCAAATATATACATGTAAATTAAGTGATCACAATTAAGGGTCTTCCATATGAGTATCCTCTACCTCTTCCACATATAGTTATAATAGTTATTAGTTACAACAAAATTATTAGTTATAGCTTTGAGCACATTTCCTATCAGTACACCATAGATTTAAATGGAACCACTAGAGTAGGTGAGGTATATTCCTACAGTGTTATCACATACACATAATCTCCCATGGACCATTATTATAGAGACCCCTATGTTAGAGATACGTTATAATTTTATAGGGACTCCCTCTTCTCACTTTCTACCAAAATTAGTCTTATTGAGTTCTTAAAGTTCTCAGCACATGGCATCTATGCCACCTACATATTATTCTACCAGATGGATCTTTAAGAGCCCTATAGTTCATAAGATACCATAATTAGTGTCATAGATTCCTAGCGTCACTCCATAGGTAGGGCCAGATATATATCATTGAGTGTAGCAAATTATGGGACCATAGTTTCCCTTTCATACAGCATGCACAATCATAGTTCCTTTATTTGGCATAGGCCATAGTGATAGTGAGTCTCCTATGAGACTCATCAGTCGGTATTATTCCTCCATTCTTGTACATACTTTCCTTATCTCTTTCTCCTTATACATAGTTAATTTTCATGTTGCTTGTACATAGTTTATATCCAAAAAATACAAAAATAATACAATATGTCAAAAACATAAAATCATTCAAATAATTACTCAAAAAACACAAAATTATAGATTGTATGCATTTTCATGTTTACATTTCTTATATTTTCTAGACACTACATATGTTAGTTATCTTAGTAAAAATGTTTTTATCATACATACATGTTGCCCTTATTCTTGTTGAGTGCTTGCAAATTGGTACAGGACTCAGGTCTACTACACTGATCCAGACTTATTATTATCTACCCATTAGTGGCATATACACTAACACATGGGTTCCTTTTTTGACACATTATCCCACTTAGAGGTACCCTATATAGATATTTTGTTTACCATGTTCTATCTTTCTATACTCTACATCCAATTTTTAACATTGTTATATCTTGATATTGATCACACTACTCTTACTCAGATTTTTTGTTTGCTATTACTACTTTAGACTCAGCATATGTACATCCTAGCTCTTACACAAATTTGTATTACATATTCATGCATACTTTTTTCTTGAGGTCAACATACCCCCATTTATGAAAAATAGGTACCTTGTGCATACTTTGAACCTTAACATTGAAAGTTTGATATGTTCTACATTTTATTAGAATTTGAAGATCATCCATGCCTGATAAAGTTGGCTCATTTGTTCATGGTTTTGGTTTAACCTTGCCTAATGTTGCTAAAAATTTGCCCTCATGTCTTAAGTTATAGGTTTCATAGAGCTCTTATTAATAGATCATGTTGGGATGTTCATAGTTTTATCCTCATTCAGGCTTTCACTAGCCTTTGATCTATGAAAACTCACAGTTGGATTCATGTTTTGAAACCCTCCTTTAGAAAACCCTAGCTTAGACCCTTGGTTTTAAATTCATATTTGGTGGGAGAAATTTTTTAGGAACATGTTTTAACATACTTTAGACTAAAGCCTAATTTTGTATATTAAGGCTTGGTTATGTTTCTTAACACGACCAAACCTTAGCCTAAAAAAATTATGCTTGATCCCTTTATATCTCCCATCTTTTTATTCTCTTTATTTTAATAAGGTCTAACATTTATGTTTATAGGGTCCTCTATGTTCCTAACTTGGTCCCCTTCTTTACGTCATGTGGTCCCTTTTTTTACATACTTAGCCTAAAGTTTTAGTCCTAAGGCCCCATTCATGTTTATTAACATGAATGAGACCTTCATCTTAAAACTTTATCCTAAGTTCCTATATCAACCTGAGCCCTAACTTAAGCATATTTCCTCTTTGTAGGATCAACATCTCTTACTTCATCATGGAGAATGATCAGACAGGGTGAATGAGACCCAATGAACTAAAGCCTTGATCCAACCAGCTAATGGTGTGCATTCGCTTAGATAATGATCAATGATTTGCATTTAAGCAGGACCAAATGATTGAATGGCATGGAATAATCCTCAAGATTAATGGCCCCCTTTTATTAAACATGGACTTAGCCTAAGTGTTACCCTAAACTCTTATTGTATTTTTAATACAACAAAACTATAAGATAAAACTTATGAAAAGAGCCAATCATGTGTAAGTATCAAGATCATGATCAATGGTATGTAGTTGCCTACCCAAAAAAGATCTGATAGAGAAAACAAGGCATTGAAATGTCAAAGGCCAAAGGGATTCCTACGAGGATGACAAGTGTCACCATTTTGGGAACCCAGATCTCTATTGATGCTCTACGGACCCTTCCCAGGGTCAAACAGAATCAAAAATTGAGGAGTCCCATAGAGTCACCACGTGGCATTCTCACATTCAAGCTTAATGTTAAAAGGGCCCCATGCATTAAAACTTAGACTCAACCTAAATTTTTAACCTAAGGATTATTTTATTATTTAAAAATAATAAACCATAGGCTAAAACTTTGGTTATGACTGTAATATTCGAAGGGACCCATTTTATTATACTTTGAGGACTTAGGCCTTTAACTTAGTCTAATTTTCATATGCATTAATCCATGAGCTAACTCGATCTTCTTCATGATTTCAAGGACCAATGGCATACATGTGCTTTGATTTTGATTGATGATCTATGCTTGGTCAAGACCAAATGATCATATCAAGTGTGTTAATTCTAGGATCTATGGACCTAATGAACTTTATGAACTTAAATTTGACATTCTCAAAAATGTCATTCAATGCCCATAAGGTCGTCATTGACGTTCATGAGGCTATCAAATTTAAACTCATTGATCATCTTGCTTAGACATAAGAATATGCTTTAAAACATTACTAAAACATATTACTTGAAAATCAATGGGACCCCCCCTTTGGGAAAAATAAAAAAAACTTAAGGTCTTTGAAATTTAATGATAAAATGACCATGCGGTCTAATATTTGTAGACATAGACTTAATCTAAGTCTCTATCCTAAGGTTCCAATTGCATTTATTTAAATACAATAAAACTTAGACCAAAGACTTATATTATGTTTTATTTTAACAAGAATTCCCTATGCAGTAAAACTTAGCTTAAAAGCTTTAACCTAAAGTTTTATCGAGTTTATCAACATTTTAAAACCCTAGGTTAAATTCTTACATCAAATCCACTTATTATTTGGGTCCCCTTTATATGTGTTCTAAAACTTAGCCTAAAGTTTCTGTCATGTTTATTAACATGCAATAAACTTTAGTTTAAAGTATTTAGCCTAAGTTCCTTCCTATGTCTTAATGCTAATTAAAGTTTGTGCACCTTGCAGGATTCATGACTCATAATTAATTAGAGCAAGCCAATCAGATGGAGTGCAATTGATAAAGACTATACAATGAGACCCCCAAAATCTTGTGAGATCAATGTGTGGCAAGTGTGCATCCACTATGTGACTAAAGGAATGTAAAACCCAAAAGGCTCATGAAGGTGCTAAGTGGCACAACCCTAGAGCCTAATACAAAGAGAACCTATAATTTGCAAGCCCCAAGATCATGATCAATGGCCCATGTTAATTCATAACAAAATATTGAGTGATGCAAAACAAAATAAGGATTTTAAAGTACAATGGCTAGTTCCTTTAAAGCATATATGAAAATATCGTAAAAGCTATCAGATGGAAGCCATATAGGTACCACATAAGCACAAAATGATAAAATCAAAGATTTGGTGGGCACGAAAGGGTAAAGGTATAAAGGCTAGGGTCTAAATCAAATCTAAGGCATGAATTTGTCTATGTTTAAGATACCACCATCATTAAAGCTACAAAAAATACCTAACCTTTGCAAGAAAACTCTAATTTGAATTCTAATTAATCACAGTCAAGCTAGAAAGACTCCAATTGTTATCTAAGCGAGAACAAACTAACCTAGAGGCTACTTGAAGACCACTAGTGAGAAATTTTCAAGTTTCACAGTAATGGAAACTCAAAGGTAGCAATAAAGGGATGGCATAGAGTTGTATTTAGTTTTAGATCATGAGGGAAGAATCTTCAAGGATATTGACTTTGATGTTGTGATATTAAACACCAAAAACAAACAATGGTCTAAACTTTTCTAGACTATAAAATAAATACAAGACATCACAAGGGAAGAGTAGAAGAATGTCATATTCCTCCAGAGATACAATGACCTAGTCTCCATCTAGATGACCAGTCTCTACTATGCTACTAAAAAACCTAGGTATTGCATTGTATTGATGTTATTACCCACAATTTCATAGATTATAAAATTGATTAGGATTGGATAAATGTACTTTGAAAAATGTAACATATATTTCCCCTCTTGCATTTGAAAGCTAATAAAAGCTAGGCAATCCCCAAGTAAACTTGCCTATAATTAGAACACGGACTAGTACAAATGACTTGAATGTTATCCTTACCCAATGGCTGCTTACCAAAACCCATGCAATCTAAGAACCCATTGAAAAGATCTAATTTCCTAATTTAGGGAAGGAATCAAAGTAATCATAACCTTGCTAAATAGATTATCTAGGGTCACTTCCACCACATATGTTAATAAAATTTGGGTGCCTTATGTATACTTCATGGTAGAAAAAGGACTCACTCCCCCAATGGTTGAGATGATTAAAATTTGTTTGAAATAACAATTTTTAGCCATGAAGAAAAACAACAACCAATTATTCATGATGTCATATCTTCTAGATGCCCTCTTGGCCACCACTAAAATCTCTAACATAAAGAATTGGTCACCTAAAGGGAGACATATTATTTCCCACCACTATTCCAAATTTCACATATTCAAATATAGACACAATGTACAATTCATTTGTGATTGTGTATATCTAGCTTTGGTAGAAGCTATTACAAGGATCCCCATTGGTAGGGTTAGCCCTCTAGTCAAGAAGTATGTAGAATTGATTAGATACATCTGGTTATATCTAAATTGCTTATTGATTAGAATAGAAGGGACCTTAGTTTAACCCCTCAAACTATCGGTCCAATTGCAACCAAATTGGTAGAATGGGAGGTTACATACCAAATTTTTCATGGTATAGATGGTGTGTACAAGCAAAAAAGGAAAGGACTCCTTCACCCCTTTCCTTTGGTCATCAATAGGACTGTGTACATAATTGGGATCATGTAGATGTCATCTTCAAACATAGAGACTCCTTAAACTTACAGTTGGATGATTTGAGGTAGTGGTACCCTCATGATATGGTTACCAAACATTTAAAATCAAAAATAATGAACTAATCCTATGAACATAAGCTTGGTGTTCATGACATGATGTATATCAGGGCCACCAATTTCATATAAGTGTTAGCCAAGTTAAAGAAACATAATATCAGGCTTGAGGCCAAGATGGCTAGATATGAGAAACCTGGTGAGATATGGCAGATGGGGCCCCTACAATACCACTTGTTGCTTAGACCCTCCTCTAGTCCCCCTCTGAAATGACCACTACAAAAACCTCAAGCATAAGTGTCATAAATAACTAAGAAGGACAAATTGGAATAAAGGCTTCGTGAAGCAACATCTTCTTCTACCCAACCTAAAAGGCTAGAGTCTCCAATTGAGTTCCTTGACATGATTTCACTAGGTCTTAGTAAGATAGTGGAAGATGCACTTAAAGTGCTTGCTGAGGCATATGGGGCAAATGAAGAAGAAGAACAAATTGAAGAGCCTTAATTCCAAACCAAGGAAGTAGATCAGCAAAATGGGAATGAGATTGCTTTGGACCTTGTTCCATTTACACCCCTACAAAAGGGGAAGGTTGAGTTGGCATTGTCCCAGTTGGAAAGAAGAGGCCAAAGTAAAACTTCACTCATATTTTGAGTGAAGTTAACTTATTTAGTGATGATAATCCCATTCATGGGCCAATCATCCCTAAATGGTCCATTTATGGAAAAATGCAAAATATCCCAACACTACAGCATTCATGGGCCATGACCAATGCAGTCAACATCACTATTCAAGATGAACTAAAGCCATAGATAGTGACTCTGATGAAGGAAGAGGAGGAAATAAGGATGACAACCCTTTGGGGGTCAAGTGGCACTTAGGAAGACACTTTTGGAACCTTAGGTATCACATAAATGGATATTCTTAAACCTCCAAAAATCACAGAGTCATCAGTTAGTATGTAATTCAATCCAGAGACAACAAGACTGGAGATAGCAAAAACAAAAAACACCATGGTTGGGAATGAGGAATTTACTTTTCAATTATTTAAACCTTTTTTGGGCTTAAATCTAGTAGGAGGTCAAGGACCAAGTAAACACACAATCCATGAAGAAGATATGGTTGGACTGGTTGATGCCCATTTAACCCAATTAAAATTATGCATCAAAGGCCTATATCAAAAGATAGAAAACTTACAAAAACATAAATAAAATCTTGAGACATAGGCTATCTTGTCAGTCCCTAAAGAAATGATAAATATGTTTGAGGTATCTTTTATGACATGTTTAAATCCTTGAAGGAAATGAAGATAAGGTAGAGTCTATTAGCTCACCTAAATGTAGTAACCAAGGGTTTGATAGCCTAGTGGTAGAATTCAAGAGACAAAATGAAGGAGCTAAGAAACATATTATTTGAGAATAAGATTCATTATTTCAAAACTATAAGCCTATCCCATTTGAATATAATTATGGGAATAATTATTGACAAGATACAGGGTCTGAGTACATTGTTGAGGAACTCAGAGAGGGTTCTAAGGGATGACAAGGATCTGATGAAAGAATTGAGCAACTTTTTGGAACCATGCTTACCATGCCTACCACACTTAGATCCGTGGGCATCATTCTAGATGATGATTACAAGTATAGGGTCACCCTTGTTATGCAATAAGTATAAATCAAGATTCAATGCTAGTCTAGGGGTGATAATAGCAGGATCATGGGCATGATCCTAACTTTGGAGGAGAAAATTGTTGAAGCAAGGAGTATCAAGGAAGTAATGGCAAGAAATGATAGACATTTTGATGACTTGGCAGACTAAGAGGATGAATTCCTCTTATATCCAGCTGTCAACTTAAGGTTGGTAAATGAATAACATCAAAAGGCCATGAATATCCTTCAAGGGTAGTAGGAGAGTTCTTCAGTGTAGGGCCCACTAGCTAGCTAATAATATTCTACTTTGTTAAGAAATTTTGTAAAATTCAAAAGTGGAATATTATTTTTGTAAAGGCATGCGCTAGTTTGTTAGAACATTTGCCTATAGGTCAGTCCACTTTGGAAAGAGGAATGTAATTTAGAACTTTGTAAAAAGGATAGTTGTCCTTACCTTTGTAAATTTTGTAATCTCATGACTGACTAGTGTATTACATTAGCATCCTATAAAAGGCAATATTAAAATTTGTAAGAGTAGAAACTTTTGAATAAAAATACTTTGTGTAAACTTTGATAAATTAATCCAAGTAAGGAATTCTAAAAAGATTGTCCAATACTTGTTTGTGTGTTTGTTATTATGGTTGCTTTCTCAACTATCTGTTTGGGTGTTCAGATTTAAATGGTTTTCATTGATTCTTGATGTGCATATATAAATATAGAGTTTTTAACTTGTGTTTAGGCTAGGTTAATTGAAATATCTTAGGTTCATTTCAATGCCCTTGCTTCTCTTGTAGATGTGTTAATGCAATTTGCTTGTGAAGTAAATCTTTAACTTGAACCTAGTTTCTTATCTACATTGTTCCTTCCTTTCCTTAGATATTTTTTTGGTACATGGTGGGATCTATGATATAGTTATTTCATGTCATGCATTGGTTTGAATGTATGTCTTGATGAAATCTAAGATTTGTCATAATGTTTAGACTGTAAATTAGGATACCTTCTTTCTACCCTACCCTTCCTTTTGCTTTTTCTTTAATCAAATCACTTTAGTTTAAGCTTCACTATAAATATTCATCTACATTAGTCTTTAGTTTAGGACTTGATCAAAAATTCAATAATAATAGCATATATATCTAAAATTTCACTTAGATTGGCCATGGTGTCTCCCAACCACTAATCAATATAAATATTGTGTAATAGTTTATTGTTCTACCACTATTTCACCATAGGTAACTAGATTACCCTAATCTGATACTCAAGCTTTGAATTCCCTAAATTCTAAAATGAGAAGTGTTCTTTAGACACTAAGAGCACCTATGATACATCTAGAGGCATCAATCGTATGAGCTCTATTGGCACTAGGAGGACTTCTTTGTGAATTTACATGATCTTTGCTAAATTTAATGTGTTTTGACCAAATATCGGTGTTATATTTACACATTTACATATTTCTTTGATCAAAAGTGTAAATATCATTGATCTTCATGATCTTTGACCCACGTTTGTGATTCCTTTAGATAAAGATCAAGAGTCTTTGAGGATAGATGTTTAATTCTGGTAAAGATAACTTGAGATCTGAGAATCTAAAGTATTTGAGTTTAGAATAGCTTGTTTTGATCAAATATTGATAGATATTTCATGGATTTCAATTTACCTAAGCTTAGAGTTAAAAATATAGATCATAGTTATGTAATTGGATGCATTTTTGAGCTTAGTTAAAGGTTGACATATTTTGTTGTTCTTTGCATGAATCTTTACAAAATATACTTAATGTGCAAGTCTAATCCATATCCTTCATAACGGTTGATTTGACACATTGTATTTCAAATAGGATCCAAATTCCTCAATTTGGAATTGCCAAGAATATAGACAAGATCACATTTAGAAAGAAGAGAACCTCTACTAGAACTAGACATCCATAGGAGGGCCAAATGAGACAAAGGTAGATGTAGACATTTGAAGTCTTTATCAACTTCACCACTGTAAAGTACTCATGTATTATACCTTTATGAAGGTATGGCTTGGTTATGAAGCTTTCCTATTAATGTGCAAGGTGTAGTTCATGACCTTCCTCACAATCTAGGAAAATATTTGCCAACTTTTAGTCCTAGTGGTATTGTGATAGCAGAAGAACATGCTAAATCCTTAAAAGTTGAATTAAGATTGCTAAATGTCACTCATGAAGATGTAGCATCTAGGTTATTTCCTTTCACATTTAAGGATGTTGCATATGGATGGTTCATAAACCTGCCTGACAATTGCATTACCAATTAGGATGAATTTAACAACATTTTCATTAACCAGTTTGGCAAAATCATCAGCCCTTGTGTCCTGTACCAATACTTTACCACCCTCAAAATGGATGCCAATGAGCCTATAAGAGATTTTAATGTTAGGTTTTAGAATATGTAGAGCACAACCATTGACCCTTATAAGCCTAATTAGGCATTAGCCTTAGAAATCTATAAAGATGCTCTTGATCGCATTATATTTAGCCTATGTTGAGGCTATGATCATTAATGACCAAATGCAAACTCAAATTTAGATGGCTTACTCTATTCCTAATGTCAATCCACATATTCCTACCTTGAAAGTCTTTCCTAATAACAACCAGAATGTGCCTACTCTAAACCAGCTCCCAAATTTGAACCAATTACCTCTAAGACATGTTGATTCTAACTAGAATTTTGGGTTCTTGAACCACCTTGATACCAATGGATTTAATGAAAATGATCAAAGTGCCTTAGTACCTATCACTAGTACCAATAACAACCAGGTTCATAATTCAGAAACCCCCAAGAATGAGAATGAGTCCATTTTTAAAATTGTCCAAAAACTGAGCATTGACTTCCTTCAGTTGAAAAAATAAGTTAGTAATACTAGAGAGAATTTTGGAAGTAACTTTTCTTTACAAAGGTTAAATAGTCCCAATAATAGGTTTAATAATGATAGTTTCCACACCAATAAGAATAGTGAACCATCTTCTAAAAATAAGATTATGGATATTAATTTTATTGATATTGTTTTGTCTAATTATTTTAGACTCCATTCAAATCTTAATCATGGTGAGATTGATTTCATTAAATTCTATAAATATTTTGAAGCATTTCAAGAAGAGTTGGACACTTTTGAGGTAGTACCTAACAAAGATAATGGTGCAGGTACTTCAAAATCCAAGCCTGTTAACTAGACCTTCATGGTGAAAAAATTTCATTTCCCCTTCCAAGAAGATAATGAACTTGATGATGTTCCTAAAGAGGTTCATGCCTTCCAATAGTTCTTGAAGAAGACATATCCTTAAAGGAATAGGGACTAAAATCAAACATAACCACTTCAACTCCTACAAATAACTTTGGTACTCCTCCAGATATCACTTTAGACAATAATCCAGAGTCTCTAAAGGGAAGTACTTATAGACGTAGTACTAATACTTCCAATTCTTCTAGTAGGACTGGCTATAATATTATAGAGGACATGAAGAAATTAAACATAATATTACTTTGCATGAACTGACACAGATAACTGAGCAAAGAGATCTATTATTGAATCCTTGTATAATAAATATAACAAGATGTCCAAGACTGATAATGCAACTGTAGCTATGCACAAAGCTAAGGAAGAATCCCCACCTTTCCTAATTACATTCGAAAAAAATTGTAAGAACTTACATAACTATTTGTTGGATTCTAGTGTCTCTACAAATATTATGCCTACAGGTTTTTGTAAGTAACTTGGTTTAACTCCCATTAAGTTTGATATGGTTATTACCCAATTAGATAGGTCTATGGTTAAGGTGGTTGAAGAATTGTTAAATTTCCACATGCAACTAGATTTGAAGCCAAGAGTCCAATAATTTATAGATATCCAAGTGGTAGATATCCCTTATGCATATGGACTAATTTTAAGTAGAAAATGGATAAAGGCTCTAAATGGATATGTGTCCATAGACTATTCACACCTATGGTTGCCTTGGAAGGGAGTTCCCAACCAGATCAAAGTTGAAAGGGAGATAATAATGAAATACATGATCACTAAATACAATGATATCAATGAAAGGGTCAACATAATTGATTTTGATTTAGGAGTTTTCACCCTAGAAACTGCCAAAGTATGTAATCCTAAAGCTTCTCATATTATGTCTGGGTTATGGAAGTTATATTTTGATGGTGTAAATTGTAAATATGGGTCTGGGGTAGGTATTATCCTAACTGATCATGTTGGTAAGAAATATCATGCCTCTTATAAACTCTAATTCCCATGTACCAATAATCTTGCAAAATATGAGCTCTCATTTTAGGTCTATAATTTGCCATCAAAAACAAAGTCAAGGAATTACTAGTTTATGGTGATTTAGAATAGGTAGTCAATCAAGGAAGAAGCAAGTATCAATGCAAACTACCATACCTCAAGAGGTACAAATTTAGAGTTTGGGATATGGTTAAATCTTTTGATGCCTTCAATATTATTTCTATCCCTAGGGAGGAAAATAAATATACTAATGAGCTAGCCTCTATTGTAGCTAACCTCATGCATGACTAATATTCACCAAACTTTAGCATTGAGATGATACCTTGCCCTTCTATCCCAAATAATGTAAACCATTTGTAGGTCTTTAGTGATGACCAATAGATCCTAGACTTCATGACTAGTTCAAGAGAATTTGAAGTCCAAATCATAGATGAAGCTGATAAAACCACCATTGAAATCAATTTTGATGGAAAACTCATTAAGTTGAATGACAATAAGATCCTTAAGGGTATAATTGCCTTGGAAAGATTACTTAATCAAGACAAGCTATCTAAAGCATCCAAGATTTCTAAAGTGAGTGACAAATATTACAACGCAATTGATCTTGGACCTCAAGATCAACCTCAACTGGTCAACATTGGAAAATCTTGTACAAGTGCTAAAAATAAGAGAGCCAAAGAGTTGTTGACAAAATACAAAGATGTGATAGCTTGGTCATATGATGACTTGAAGATTTTTGATCCAAGAGGCATCACCCATATCATACCTCTCAAAGAGAATTACAAACCTTTCAAGTAGAAATAAATGCCTATGAATCTAGTCTTAGAACCTATGATCTTCAAAAAAGTCAAGAAGTTGTTAGATGTTATGATTGTATTTCCCATTAGGCACTCTACTTGGGTTGCCAATTTGGTGCCAGTTAGGAAGAAGAATGGTGAAATTAGACTATGTACTTATTTTAGAAATATGAATAGGGCATTTAAAAAGGATAATTATCCTCTTCCCTCTCTTGAACAAGTAATACAAATTATTTCTAGTTCAGCCATGATGTCTTTTTTGATGGATTTTCAGGGTACAATTAGGTGTTGGTAGACAAGGAAGATATAATGAACTTATATTTCACAACTAAGTGGGCCACCTTTGCTTGCAAAAAATGCCTTTTGGACTAATAAATGCAAGATCCACTTTTCAAAGGGCCATGGACCATGCCTTCCAAGGATTGGTAAGTGCATTATAATTTACATGGACGATCTAACTATTTTCTCTAAGAATAGGAAGGACCATTTCATACAGTTACAGTAGGTATTTGAAAGGTGCAGAAGGTATGGAATTCCCCTCAACCCTAAGAAAAGCATTTTTTGTGTCATTGAGGGTAAATTATTAGGCCATGTTATTACCAAAGATGGAATCTCCATTGATCTTGAAAAAGTGGAAACTATATCAAGGATAGATCCTCCCAATAGTAAAAAAGAATTGAAATCATTCTTTGGTAGAATAAACTTTGTGAAAAAATTCATTTCTATGTTCGCAAAACTTATCAAACCATTGACTGATATGGTGAAGAAGGATGCTAAAGTCTCATGGAATGAAGAATCCAAAAGGGGATTCGGAGACATCAAAAGAGCAATCAGACAAGCTCCAATCTTGATAAGTCCAAACTTTTCAAAGGATTTTTATCTCTACTCTTTTTCTTCTGACCACACTATTATTGTTATTTTAACTCAGAAAATAGAAGGATGTAACCATCCAATTGCTTTTATGAGCACTAATTTTATAAATATTGAGTTAAATTATCCTTTGATTAATAAGCAAGCATTTACATTAGTTAAAATGGTTAATAAATTTAGGCACCACATTCTTAGGAACAAAGTGCATGCCATTCTACTAGACCCAGCCACTAAGCTAATGTTGAGCCAATGTGAACATGGAGAGAGAAGAGGTAAGTGGATGTTTGTTCTTCAATAATATGACATAGAGATGAAAATTTCAAAATTGGTAAGATGTCAAGGTTTGATTCAAATGATTGCCAATACCAGCACCAAGCTAAGTATTATGTAGGTTCATCAACACAATTTTCAACCTATTGAATAGTATGACTCTATTGTCCACTTATTGATAAATGGAACTTATACTAAAAGATTAACTAGGGAGAAAAAAGAGATATAAGGCTCAAGGCAGCCCATTACCTGATCAAAAATGGAGTCTTGTACTGAAATAACTTTGAAGGTGTACATGAGATGTGTGTCCAGAGAAGAAGCTACTAAGGTAATGAGCACATTCCATGAAAAGTTGGGAAATGGGCATCCATCATGAAAAACAATAGCTCACAAGATCCTTAGGGATAGTTATTATTATCCCACCATATTTAAATATGCTCATAGACATGTGACGAAATTTCATTCATGCCAGATCTTTAGCTTAAAGGAGCCAAAGGTAGCAATTCCATTACAACCTGTCATGATTGACAAACACTTTATCCAATGGGGAATAGATTTTATTAGGGTAATAAACCCTAACTCATCAAAAAGTCATAAATATGTTTCAATAGCTATCGACTATTGCACTAGGTCAACTAAAGCAGTAGCCACCAAACAATGCAAAATAGAAGAAGTGATCAAGTTTTTAGAAGAAAACATAAGCACCAGATTTAGGAATCCAGTCTCTTTGGTATGTGACAATGGATCTTCATTCATATCCATAGAGATGACATGTGGGCATATGACAATAGTATTATTCTCAAATTTTCATTGAACCATTATCCTCAAGGTAATGGTGTATCTGAGTCAATGAATAAAAACTTGAGGAAATCCATTAAGAAGTCTATTGCAGATAAACCTAAAACATGGCATACATTATTCATGTATGCCCTTCAAGTAGATAGACAAGAGTCAAGCATGCTCTTAAATCACCCCCTTTCTTGTTGGTATATGTCCAAGAGACTGTATTCCCCATCACACTCAAGTTTCCAACTTGAAAGTTTATGCAAGAATATATGGAGAAAGACCAAGAATTTGCAAACTCAAGGATATTGGACATTATTTAGATGGAAGATGCATGAGAAGAAGCTTTTGCCAACTTTAGTAGGCACTAGACTATAGTAAAGAGGTGGTTTAACAAGTGATCAAAGATCAAAGTTTTCAAATAAGGAGACTTGGTTCTTCCTTAGGACAAAGCATTTGAGCCCAAAGGCAAACATGGAAATTTCACACCTCTGTGGATTGGCCCTTATTAAATTGAAAATACACTAGGAGATAACACCTTCAAACAAAATGACATATAAGTATTAAAATTCACACTACCCACCAATGGGAAGTATCTCAAGCATTACTTGTCTATTGTTCCTCTTGGGGTCTTCATGGAGTAAATCTGTAAGAATGGTTAGAATTAGTATAGGTAGGCTAGTTAGTTTCCTTCAATTCTTTCCTTCCTATCCCTAGTTTGTACATATGTTTGTATATATTTGTTTGCTTCCCTTTTTCTTCTTGCTTTGCTACTTTTTGTTATGTGTTTTTTTTTAATTATTTTGTTCCCTACTTCTAATAAGTCCTTTTGGATAGCCCTCAGCTCAAAGTTCATTTAGTTTGCTTAAAACTCTAGAAGTTTAGGAATATAGGTATGAACCTTGTGCATATGTCAACCAAAGATTTGAGGTGTGAACTTGATGTTATAGTTTAAATAAATTAGTAAGGACTGATAGATAGGTTAACTATCCCATGAGACCTTAAACATTGTATTGACCTAAACTTGGTTTTAAGAAGAATTGTTCATATAAAATGAGAGGTTAATCTATTAAACCATAGTCATGCTTAAACTTAACAAACATCCTTGCCTGAGATAAAGGTTGAAACCATAGATGATTATATAAGGATCAGACACTTGACCAAATCCTTAAACCTAGCTACCTTGGTTCCTAACCTCTAATTGAAAGCCTAAAAGACCCAAAAATATTTAAAAAAACAAGAACTTAATACAAAATTAAAATCTTTTCAAGAAAAGGTAATTTTGGTAATCTCCACTAGGGTTATGGATTCCTAGATGGCATGGATCAAGGCCATGAGTGGAGCCAAAGGCATCTCTATTAGGGCTATGGATGCCTGGCTGGTAGCAAAGCAATGCCCAAACCCTCTGTGAACTAGAAGCATGGTTCTTAATGAATATCTAAACATGCTCCAAGTTAGTGTTAATGATTAAAGGCATGAAACCTAGAAGTTATCTCCTAAATCTCATGACAAACAATAAGTGGAATCAAATCACACATATATCATGGTTATGTCTAATTGTTTTATCCTAATTTTGCATGGGTAAGGTTTGTTTCAACCATGAACTAATCTTGATAATGGCATTGATCAAGTGGAATAAGTGACCTAATTATTTGTCTGAACTAGAGTCTCTAAGTTCTAACATATTTCTATGTTTTCCCTAGAAGTTACCATTTATTGAGGTCAAAATACCCTCATTTATGAAAAATAGGACCCTTATGCATACTTTGAACTATAACACTAAAATATTGATATGTTCTACACTTTATTAGAATTTGAAGATCATCCACACCTGATAAAGTTGGCTCATTTGTTCATGGTTTTGGTTTAACCTTGCCTAATGTTGCTAATAGTTGGCCCTCATGTCTTAAGTTTTAGGTTTCATGGAGATCTTATTAATGGATCGGGTTGGGATGTTCATAGTTTTATCCTCATTCAGTTTTTCAATAGCCTTTGGTCTGTGAGAACTCACAATTGGATTCATGTTCTAAAACCCTCCTTCAAAAAACCCTAGCTTAGACCCTTGGTTTGAATTTAAATTTGGTAAGAGCAATTTCGTGGGAACATGTTTAACTTACTTTAGACTAAAGCCTAATTTTTTATATTAAGGCTTGGTCATGTTTTTTAACTCCCCTCTTTTTATCCTCTTTATTTTAACAAGGTCTAACATTTATGTTTACAGGGTCCTCTATGTTCCTAACATGGTCTCATTATTTACGTCATGTGGTCTATTTTGTTACATACTTAGCCAAAAGTCTTAGTCCTAAGGCTCTGTTCATGTTTATTAATATGAATGAGAGCTTAGTCTTAAAACTTTAGCCCAAGTTCATATATCGACCCAAGCCCTAACTTAAGCATATTTCCTCTTTACATGATCAATGGCTCTTATTTTATCATGGAGGATGATTGAATGGATTGAAGGAGACCTGATGAATTCAAAGCCTTGATCTATGCAGATAATGGTGTGCATTCACTCAGATAATGATTAGTAGTCCACGTTTAAGTGGGACCAAATGATCAAACATCATGTGATCATATTCAAGATTAATGGGTCCCCTTTTAAAAAGTATGGACTTATCCTAAGTGTTACCCTAAGGTCTCATTGTATTTTTAATACAACAAAACCTTAGGATAAAACTTACAAAAAGATCCAATCATGTGTAAGTATCTAGATCATGATCAATGGTCTGTGGCTATCTACCCATAAACAATACGATGGAATAAACAAGGCATTGAAATGTCAAAGGCCTAAAGGAGCCCTATGAGGATGACAAGTGTCACCATCCCATGAACCTAGATCTCTATCGGTGTTCTATGAACCCTTCCCAAGTTTAAACAAAATAAAAGACTGAGAAGTCTCGTGGAGTCACCATGTGTCACTCTCGCATTCAATATTAATGTTAAAAGGGCCCCATGCATTAAAACTTAGACTTAACCTAAGTTTTTACCCTAAGGATTATTGTATTATTTAAAAATAATAAACCTTATGCTAAAACCTTTGGTTATGATTATAATATTCGCAGGGACCCATTTTATTATGCTTTAAGGAATCAGGCCTTTAACTTAGTCTAATTTTCATACATGTGAATTCATGAGCTAACTCGATCCTCTTCATGATTGTAGGGACTAATGGTATACATGTGCTCAGATCTTGATCAATGGTCTATGTTTGGTTCAGACCAAGTGATCAGATGAAACATGTAAACTCTAGGATCTATAGACCTAATAAACTTCATGAACTTAAATTTGATGTTCTCATGAATGTCATTCGACACTCATGAGGTCATCATTAATGTTTACAAGGCCATCAAATTTGAGCTCATTGATTATCTTACTTAGACATAATAATATGCTTTAAAATGTTGCTAAAGCTTATTATTTGTAAATTAATGGGACCCCCCTTTGATAAATATAAAAAACACTTAGGGTCTTTGAACATTAATGATAAAATGACCTTGTGGTCTAATATTCATAGACATAGACTTAATCTAAGTCTCTATCCTAAGGTTCCAATTGCATTTATTTAAATACAATAAACCTTAGGCTAAAGACTTATATTATGTTTTACTTTAACAAGAAGCCCCTATGTAGTAAAACATAGCTTAAAAGTCTTAACGTAAAGTTTTATCATGTTTATCAACATGATAAAACCCTAGGTTAAAACCTTACATCAAGTCCACTAATTATTTGAGTCCCCTTTATATGTGTTCTAAATCTTAACACACAATAAACTTTAGTATAAAGTATTTAGCCTAAGTCCCTCCTATGTCCTAATGATAATTAAAGTTCATGCACCTTGTAGGATTGATGGCTCACAGTTAATCAAAGCAAGCCGATCAGATGGAGTGTAATCGATAAAGACTATTCAATGAGACCCTTGAAGACCCACAAGATTGATGTGTGGCAATCACATGTCCACTACATGACTAAAGGATTGTATAACCCAAAAGGTATGTGAAGGTGCCATGTGGGACAACTATGGAGCCTGATACAAAGATAACCAATAACATGCAAGCCATGAGATCGTGATCAAGCGTCCATGTTGATCCATAAAAAAAAAATTGATGGCATGAAGAAAAATAAGGATTTTAAAGGACAATGGCTAATTCCTTTAAAGCATTTATGAAAATATCGTCAAAGCTACCAGATGGATGCCACATAGGCACCACACAAGCACAAAATGACAAAATCAAATATTTGGTGGGCATGAAAGGGTAAAGGTATAAAGCTTAGGGTCTAAATCAAATCTAAGGCATGAATTAGCCTAAGTCTAAGCTACCATCACCATTAAAGTTGTAAAAAATCCATAGCCTCCATAAAAAATCCCTAATTTGAATTATAATCAATCATAGTCAAGCCATAAAGAGTCTAATTATTATCTAAGCAAGAACAACCTAACCCAAAGGCTACTTAAAGACCACTAGTGAGAAATTTTCAAGCTTTACAGTCAAGGAAACTTAGAGGCAAAAAAAAAGGGATGACATAGAGTTGTATTTAGCTTCAGACAATGAGGGAAGAATCTTCAAGGATACTAACTTTAATGCTACAGTATTAAACATTAGAAATAAAAACTGGTCTAAACTTTCCTAAAATATTGAAGAAATGAAAGTCATCATAAGGGAAGAGCAGAATAATTCCACAATCCTTTAGAGATGCAATAACCTATTCTCCATCTAGATGACCAGTCTCCACTATGTTGTTGCAAAACCTGAGGTATTGCATTGTATTGATGTTATTGCCCCCATTTTCATAGACTATAAAATTAATCAAGATTGGATAGTTCATGAACGTACTTTCAAAAAGGTAGCATATATTTCCTCTCTTGCATTTGAAAGCTACTACAAGATAGGCAAGCCCCAAGTAGACTTACCTACAATTAGAACATAGACTAGTAAAAATGACTTAAACACCATCCTTACCCCATGGCTATTTATCATAACCCATGTAATCCAAGACCCCACTAGAAAGATACCAATTGTCCACTTTAAGGAAGAAATTAGAGTAATCATGACCTTGTTGAATAGATTATCTGGGTGCCCTTCCACCACATATGTTAATAAAATATGGGTGCCTTATGTATACTTCATGGTAGAAAAAAGACTCATTCCCCCAATGGGTGAGATGATTAACATTTGTTTGAAACAACAATTTTTAGCCATGAAGAAGAAAACTAGTAGCCACTTCTTCATTATGTCTTATCTTTTAGATGACCTCTTGGCCACCACCAGAATCCCTAACATAAAGAATTGGTCACCTAAAGGGAGACACATTATTTCCCACCACTATTCCAAATTGCACATATTCAAATACAAATACAATGTACAATTCATTTGTGATTATGTATACCCAGTTTTGGTAGAAGCTATTATAGGGATCCCCATGGGCAGGGTCAGCTCTATGGTCAATAAGTATGTGGAATTGATTGGAGATATATGGTTGTATCCAAATTGAATAGTGATTATAATAGAAGGGATCTTAGTTCAGCCCCTCAAACTATTTGTCTATGTGCCAACAAAATTGTTAGATTAGGGGGTTACATACCAACTTTTACATGGTATATATGGTGTGTGCAAGTAGAAAAGGAAAGGACTCCTTCACCCCTTTCCTTTGGCCATTAGCACAACTGTGTTACAAAATTGAGAGCATGTAGATGTCATCTCCAAATATAGAGATTCCTTCAACTTACAACTAGATGATTTGAGGTAGTGGGACCCTCATAATAAGGTCACCAAACATTTGAAATCAAAAACAATGAATTACCCCTATGAACACAAGCTTAGTGTTCATGACATGATGTATAGAGTACCTAATATGGCTACACATTGTCATGACACCATGACATGATGTATAGAGTACCTAATATGGTGAACACCCAATCCATGAAGAAGACATAATTGGACTGGTTGATGCCCATTTAGCCCAACTAAAATTAGGCATCAAAGGCCTATATCAAAAGATAGAAAACCTATATAAACAAAAAGAAAATCTTGAGACACAGGCTATCTTATCAATCCTTGAAGAAATGATAAAGATGTTTGAGGCATCTTTTAATGACATGTTTAAATCCTTGAAGGAAATGAATACAAGGTAGATTCCATTAGCTCACCTAGATTCTGTAGCCAAGGGTTTGATAGCCCAGTGGTAGAATTCAAGAGATAAAATGAAGGAGTTAATCAACATACTAGTTGAGGATAGGATTCATGATTTCAAAACTATAAGCCTAGCCCATTTGAATACAATTATGGAAATAATTATTGACAAGATCCAAGGTCTAAGTACATGGTTGAGGAATTTCAAGAGGGTCTTAAGGGATGAAAAGGAGCTGATGAATAGAATTGAGAAACTTATTGGAACCATGCTTGCCATGCCTATGACACTCAGCTCCTTGGACATCATTTTAGATGATGAGCATAAGCATAGGTCAACCTAGTTATGCTAGAAATATGAAGCAAGAGTCAAGGCCAGTCTAGGGGTGATAATAAAAGGATCATGGGCATGATCCTAACTGTGAAGGAGAAAATTGTTGAAGAAAGGAGTATTAAGGAAGCATTGGAAAGAAATGATGGATATTTTGATGACTTGGTAGACCAAGAGGATGAATGCCTCTTAGTGCTAGCTATCAACTTAAGGTTGGTCGATTAACAACATCAAAAGGCCATGAATGTCCTTTAGGAGCAGCAAGAGAGTTCTTTAATGCAAGGCCCACCAATTGGCTAATAATATTCCACTTTGTTTTTAAAATAATTAATATTCAAAAGTATAATATTATTTTTGTAAAGGCATGCGCTAGTTTGTTAACACATTTGCTTATGAGTTAGTCAACTTTGGAAAGAGGAATGTATTTTAGAACTTTGTAAAAAGGATAGTTATCATTACCTTTGTACATTTTTTAATATCATGACTGAACGAAGTGTTGGTGTATTTATTTTATTTATTGCATTTACTTATATTTATTATTTAGATTGATGTACTAACTACTTATTGTAATTAGTTTATTACTTTGATAAATAATTTACACTAGATAGGATAAGCTTACTTAGCTAGTAGTCAACTTAGATATTTATCTTGTTACAGTGGAGTTCTACTCCATGATTTAGGTTAAGATAGGATACAATTGCTTAACTAGTAGTCAACTTGTGTTGATCATTTACACAAGTTGGACACCTATCTTATTAGTGTGGAGTTGCACTCTACTATTATTGTAGTCAAATATCAGTTGAACTACACGTGTTGTGTGAGTTCCTTGATATTTATCTTGCATGCCTTGATCTTTATAAGCAATGGTTATTTGTGTATTCTACATCATATCAATATTGAATTATCAAAGTAATTCATCATATTTGAGTTATTTATTCATTTCAGCCATTGTCTCAGATATATAATTATTATTTATTACTATTACTATTTTATCTCTTGTTCATGCTTTCTATTAGATTCATTAGATCCTATATGATAATTCTAACATGGTACCAGAGCTATCTTGAATATGTAGATTGCTAAATATTCAAGAGAAAAATATCTAGATATATGATCATTTTTTTAATTTTGTATACAAGCACAAATTAGAGCTTTGTGTAGAATTTTTGAGCTCAGCATTGAGTTTAGAGTGCCTGATATAGTCAAAATGGTCTACAATTTTATCCAGATTGGGCCTAGGAGGCAAAATTGGCAAGGATTTGATCTAAAAGCACCACCCCAAAACTGGCAGGTACATGAAAACTAAAGCATTTTTGAGTAAAATGGACCCCATGCTTGCATTCATAAGGCATCAAAACCTATAGATCCATATAAAATTTGCCCAATTTAGACACAGTCACCTAGAAGACAAACTTTTTTGCTCCCAGGTACGATCATATGGATTGTGTAGGGCAAAAAAAAAGTTTGAGCAGGCCTCAAGGATCAACAGGCAGATTGGATAGGGTGACTTCAAGAGCTCACCATTTGAACACCAGGAGGTATTTTTGAGCTAATTATTCTTTTAAATAGATTAAAATTTCATGCTCTTTGTTATTTTACTTTCAATTTTTATTAAATTTATCCATATTTTTACAAAATTTAGGTTTTTTAATAGCACTTCTTGTCCATCCTCATTTATACAACTTCAGAGGCTCATAAACTTCACATACAACCTCATATTGAGGTCCCATTTTTTTGAAAGTTAATATTTTTTTGAGCACAATGCATTGGTACATAAATTCTTGTAATAAAGTGCATATTTTTTGTACTTTTAGACCAGAGGGCCCAATTGAGCTTTTTGTAAACTAGAACAATTATAATCCAACCTTGTAACTGCACTCAATTGTAAAGTGCCAAAAAATACTTTTTGGTGGGATAAAACTATTTAATTCATGGGGAGGTTTTTGGTGTGTTCTATATTTTGATTTTTGCTTTGTGACAGTTTATTTCCAATTGCATCATGGGGAGTCCTAAGTTCTCACTATTAACAACATATAACTATAACACATGGAAATAAAATGCTTGAAATGCATTAATCATGCTAGTATATATGTCTTATATAACAACTCTTCTTACTCCACCTACTGATGTAAAATAGTTACAACACTTTCTCTTTGAAACTACAAAGGTTATTAGATGCATTTAGTCTTACATGTCTTTAGATTTGAATTTTCATCATGACAAATATAGAAATCTAAAATATGATTGGAATAAATTAACATCATTTTTTGGCAAAATAGATGAGGTTTGTGGTTACCGAATTGACAATGAACTCATTAGTTTGGATCCTAAAAGTAATGTTATGATACAAGACTACATCACTAAAGTCATAGATCTAGAGCTCAACTTTATGAATTTAAAATTGATAAAAAGGATATTCAATTGATTTTTAGTGCCTTACACAAATTAGGTCCTGAATATTTATCCTTTTTCTCTAGCTTTCAGACTCATAAGCTCATATTGAGCACAAAATATCAAATTCCCACCTTTGAGGTATTCTCTGATATTATAATGGCTGAAGAAGAAAAGTTAATAGATATGGGTCTAATCAAATATCCAAATCTCAAGCTCTAGTTGCAAGTCAACCTCAGCATAAGCAAGTTTCAACATTAGCATCAAATATAGGTTCAAGTAAAGAGAAGCAAAATAATCAGAATAAGTCACAGAAAGATAAGAATAAAGGGCAACAATCTTCCTCACAAGAAGATTATAAATCCACTAATAAGAGAGGGGATTCACAAAAAAGGACTAGCACTCCTTGCACTTATTACAAAAAGGGGTTTCATAATGAACAAGATCGCTAGAAGAAAGAGATTGATGACCTTAAGGGTCTTCTCAAGAAGAATAACATCAATCAATACTCTTTAAAGGATTCTTCCACTCCTTCAAATTTAGGGAAAGGGAAAGCTATGGTACTAGTTACATTAGTAAATTCTCCCAAGTCATGGGTACTTGACTCAAGTGCGTTGCACCATATGGGTTCTGATCAAGAATAATTTTTTGGATTAGAACCAAATTGCTTGCCTCATATTCTCATAGTTGATGATTCTAAGGTAGATGTCATAGGATAAGGTACTGTTAATGTTGATAGTGGTGTATTTGAGGATGTCCTCTGTGTGCCTAAGTTATCAACTAACCTTCTCTCTATCTACCAAATCACTCACTTTGATACTGTTAGGAAAGTTGAGTTCACACCTAATTTTGTATCAATCAAAAAATTAGAGGATAATTCCTTAGTTATAGTGGGAAAAGTTGACAATCAAACTCGACTTTATTCATTCTCTCATTTTGTATCTCAATCTTTCTCTAAAACTTTTCTCTCACACACCAATTCAGTGAGAAAGCTATGGCATGAGCGGTTTGGTCATCTAAACTACCATTATTATAGCAGCTTAGTCAGCAGGAGATGGTTACAAGACTTCCAGAGATTTAGTTTTTAGGGGGTGTATGTCATGGTTGTGCCTTAGGCAAACATCCAGAGGATAAGTTTGATAAAGGGAAGGCTTGGAAGGCTACACAAGTCCTTGAACTTGTTCATAGTGATTGAATGGGTCCATTACCTACTTTGTCTTTTACTAAAACCTATTATGTTATCACATTTATTGATGACTATTCTAGATATAATTGGCTTTATTTTTTAAAACTCAAGAGTGAAGTATTTGATATATTTATAGAGTCCAAAGCTCTAGCAGAGAAACAATCTAGAAAGCATTTCAAGATCTTCTGCACTGATAATGGGAGGGAATATGTGAACAATAAGTTTGAACAATTTTGTGCTCTTAAAGGAATTGATCTTTAGCATTCAGTTGCATACACACCTCAGTAGAATGGTGTAGTAGAGAGGAAGAACATATTCTTAAAAGAGATGGAAAGTTGTATGACTCATGCTAAATCATTAGTACTTGAGTACTGGGCGAAAGTGATTAATTATGCTCCATATATATAGAATAGAGTTCCTCACAAAGTTTAAAAGGGGATAACACCTCTTGAATATTAGTACAAAAGGAAGCCAGAAGTGCATCATTTTAGAGTCTTCAACAGTCCAACATGGGCTCACATACCTTCAGATAAGCATCGCACTTTATAAAAACAAAGCTAGACTTGCATATTTGTGGGATATCCCGATAGTGTTAAGGGATATTGACTCATTGATCTAGATTCACATTAGCTTATTATAGACAAAAGTGTTTACTTTGAAGAAATCCTTTCAAACTTGTCTTCTAACATTTTTCATTCTTCTTCCTTAGAAGAATCAGATAGTAGTCACAATGATACTCCTATTTCATCTACTCATAGGTATGATGAGGTAATATCTCCCTAGTAGGGTTTAGTAGGTCATGTTCCTCCTCCTCCTCTAGATCGTCACCTATTGATGCCTTTGTGGGCTATATAGACTTTGGTGGATGTAGACCCTCTTATTCAAAATCCATTAGATAAAAGGAGAATACAACCACAGCATGATCTTCCACATTCCTACATTGTCATACCTTTTAATCCATAATCTTTTTAGGAAGCCACAAGGACAATTGAGTGGGATTCAATGATGGAAGAAGAGTATGACTCATTGATTAGGAAAAACACTTGGGATCTTATTCTTCTTTTTAAGGGAAGAAAATTAGTATGATGTAGGTGGATATATCAGACTAAGTTTACAGTAGATGGAAATATTGATAAGTATAAATCATGCTTAGTGGCCAAAGGTTTTTTTCAAGTGGAAGGCATTGACTATACAAAAAAATTGTGCCTGTTACCAAGATGAATTCCATTCAATTGATACTGGATATTGGTGCATTTCATGGTTGGGTTGTACATCAGATGGATGTGAAGAGTGCATTTCTTCATGGGGATCTTCATGAGGAGATATGTATGGAGCAGCAATAAGAGTTCATTTGGGATTTTTCATTGGTGTTTCACTTACAAAAGTCTCTCTATGGTCTGAAATAAACCCCCAAGGCTTGGTATTCCAAGATAGACATATTTCTTCTTTCAGTTGGATTCTTGAGATGTCACTCAGATCCAAATGTCTATATTATATGGCAGTAGGATTCACTATTGTACTTAGTGCTCTATGTTGATGATCTCATTGTTACAAAGAGCACAACATCCATCATCAATGGTGTTAAGACTACACTTCATGATAGGTTTTTTATGATAGATATGGGCCTATTGCACTATTTTCTCAAGATTGAGATAGCACAGTCTTCTTCTAAGATTACACTTTCACAACCCAACCATGCCATAGACTTGTTAGCTCGATTTCACATGGATGATTATAGGTTTGCACCAACTCCTTTCTTATCTAGAATTAGCCTTAAGATTAATTATTCTACTCCCTTGGTTGAGGCCACATTATATCACCAGCTTGTAGGTAGCCTCATCTATCTGACTCATATATGACCTGACATTTCATATGCAGTTGGCATGGTTTCACACTTTATGCAGACACCACATGAGCTTCATTAGAGAGTCACCAGGTGCATTTTGAGCTACATTCAGGGCACTATTAGATATAAGATTTACTATACAAGTAAAGGTCTAGACTTGGTAGGATACATAGATTTTAATTAGACTGGCGATTATGATGATCATAAGTCCACTTCTAGTTATAGATTTCACTTCAGATCTGGCCTCATTTGTTGGCAAAGTAAGAAGCAACATGCTATTGCTCTTTCATCTATAGAGGTTGAGTATCATGTCACTATTCATGCCACTACCTGAGGCTATTTGGGTTTAGAATATTCTCACTAAGCTTGGTGTTCTATTTTGAAATCCATTAGTCATTTATTGTGACAACTTGAGCACTATCCAGATCTCAAAGAATCCAATTCATCATTAGATAACCAAACACATAGAGATCCATATGCACTTTATCAAGGAGTTTATTCAAGTGGAGATCATTCATCTTCAATATTGTCTTACAGAGGAGCAAATTGTAGATATTTTCACCAAACCTTTCACTGAGAACAAGTATCTTCACTTGTGATCTCTTTTGGGGGTGTGGGACATTATTTCTTCAAGGGACATTAGTTCTTTAGGGGAGGTCTCCTAGAATTTCATTTTGAGGAGGAGTTTTTTTCTGTCAAGTTTTCTCATTTCTTCATCTATTTGTATAGAGTACCTAATATGGCTACACATTGTCAGGACTCTTATCTACATAGCCCTCCCTAAGCTTCACTTATGGGAGGTGTTGATGTATTTATTTATTTTATTGCATTTACTTGTATTTATTATTTATATTGGTTCACTAATTACTTATTGTAATTAGTTTATTACTTTGATTAATAATTTGCACCAGATAAGATAAGCTTGCTTAACTAATAGTCAACTTAGACACCTATCTTGTTACAGTGGAGTTTCACTCCATTATTCAAGGTAAGATAGGATAAGATTGCGTACTTGTGTTGATCATTTACACAAGTTGGACACCTATCTTATTAGTATGGAGTTGCACTCCACTATTCTTGTAGTCAGATATCAGTTGAATTACATGTGTTGTGTGAGTTACCTAATCTTTATCTTGTATGCCTTACACTATATAAGCAATGGCTATTTATGTATTCTATATCAGATCAATATTAAATTATTATATTAATTCATCATATTTGATTTGTTTATTCATTTTAGTTATTGTTTATTACTATTACTATTTTATCTCTTGTTCATGCTTTCTATTATATTCATTAGATCCTATATGTTAATTCTAACACTATGTACTACATTAGCATCCTATAAAATGCAATATTACCATTTGTAAGAGGAGAAAATTCTGAGAAAAAATACATTGTGTAAACTTTGAGCAATTAATACAAGCAAGGAATTCTAAAAAGATTGTCCAATATTTGTTTGTGTGTTTGTTATTATGATTACTTTCTCAACTATTTATTTGGGTGTTTATATTTGAATGGTTTTCATTGATTCTTGATGTGCACATATAAATTTAGAGTTGTTAACTTTGGATTATGCTAGGTTAATTTAAATATCTTAAGTTTATTCCACTTCCCTTGCTTCTCTTGTAGATGTGCTAATGCAATTTGCTTGTGAAGTAAATCTTTAAATTGAACCTAGTTTCTTATCTGCATTGTTCCTTCCTTTCCTTAGAGATTTGCTTCATACATGTTGGGATCTATGATATAGTTATTTCATGTCATGTATTGGTTTGAATGTATGTTTTGATAAAATATATGCTTTGTCATAATGTCTGGACTAAAAATTAGGATACCTTCTTTTGCCCTCCCCGTCCTTTTGCTTTTTCTTTAATCGAATCACTTTAGTTTAAGTTTCACTATAAATATTCATCTAGATTAGTCTTTAGTTTAGGACTTGATCATAAATTCACTAATAATAACATATATATCTTACATTTCACTTAAATTGGCCATGGTGACTCCCAACCACCAATCAATATAAATATTGTGGAACAGTTTATTGCTCTACCACTATTTCACCATACGTAACTAGATTATCCTAATATGATACTCATTCTTTGAATTCCCCAAATTCTAAAATAAGAAGTGTTTTTTAGACACTAATAGTGCCTGTGATACATCTAGAGGCATCAACACTTTCATTTCTAGCTTTCCAAGTTTAGACTTGATTATATCTCTATGTTTCTTCTATTTGATGGCGTTTGAATATGTCATTACTCTTTGGCTCTATGCCACTTCTTTTCATAGTATGTATGTTTTGGACATATGCCCATGTCCTTGTGTGTGCCTTATTAATTATGTATGCGTATATTTGATCATGTCTTCTAATGTGGATCTAATCCAACTTGATTATTATTTATGTATGTGGACATTTGAACATGTCCTTATATGTCTTGTTTTTTTTAGATTTAGTGATGTGTGCCCATGTCCCTTACATTATGGTCCCATGGCCTAATTTTCATGCCTCATGTGTTTTGTATGTATGTTTTACTATATGTGCCATTTCCATGACTCTTGTCTTTGCTTATTACACACAACAATTTTTGATGCCATGACCTCATGCATCTCCCTTCCTACTTGCGTGTCATGATGGACATTATGCCCCATCCCCTAGGCAGCTACCAAATTTTACTTAGATTTGTTACTACATACATTTTCATATCTATAATGACACCTTGTGAATGTTAGACATGACATACATCTTACATTACATACTTATATTTAGACTATCTTACATTATGATGTTATGTATGCACATCATATACAATTATTACATAGTTATCATATATGCTTCATCTAACACACATTTTGAAAAGTTTTTTCTTTTGAGGATAGTTCTTGCATAGGTTTAACAACTCCCCTAAAAATAAGGGACATTCACAGGGGTTTGTCACAAAGACCAAGCTCTTATATTGCACTCATAATATATTTTTCAACACACAAGTTTAGTTACAAAAAATCAGATTCAGGTAAACGCAGTGGGAAAATAGTGACCCAAAAATTAGTACAGTTGCACAAAAATCAAACTAGAATGACACTAACACCACATTTACAAAAAATATGCCATTATCTAAGACATGGTGCTACTATCTAGTATCCTCAATTTTAGAAAAACCTAGATTTGCCAAAAAAGTATTTCAGATGCAGTACAGGTTTTATACAAGTTCAGTTACAAATTTATTAGTTATACTCATTTTTATTCATAATCATACTAGTTCAACTCATATTCATATCAGTTTGATAAAATTGGGGGCATCATGCATGGCATGATCATTCTCATATTCAGTTCAAATACCTAGATACAGATTATTACAACTTAGTCCAGAATCCATATCCTTAGATCTCAAATTTGGGGGCATGTGCACAATAAATTATTTGTGTATGCTCACTTACACACAAATTGATTAGATAGAATGATAATTTCCATGTCATTCTCTATGGTTTATACACCTGAAATCATATTCTAGGTTGTACACCAGTTTCATGCCTTACATCATCTATAGTAGTTGGCATTCCTAAGTAGGCCATAGCTGCCTAATGTATTTGAGTAGCCATAGATCCAACATACCCAGTTAGATATACCCAGTTCAACATTTACATTTACTTCATGTAGTTTCAATTTTAAATGTATCTACTCCACATGGGTGGCCAATGATGGAGTCATAGTCTATTTGAGTTTTTGAGTCACCTACATGAGAAGTTTGGACACACTATCAATCTAATCTAATCTATTCATAGGTTATGATCCACTAAGTAGGGGTGAACAATGATGGAGTCAAAATTGGATTGAGTTTTTAAGCCACCTACACATGAATATTGAGTAAGCCATCAGCTCAATTTAATCTATTCACCAATTAATCACTATATACATACACACATAGGTTGTCACTAGGTTCATACATTGGTTCACGTACCTAATAAGGTGTATTCATTCATTTTCTCTCTAATTTCTCTTTAACTAATTTTACTTAGTTTTACTTCTTTATTTAATTTAGTCTTTTGCTTTTAATATCTCTTAATAAGGACTAATTTATGCATGTTTCACTTTCAGGACACATATTGGAGCATGCTAAACATACTTAGACCCAACCTCACATCCTCAGACCTAGCTTCATGGGCTTCACCTCCTAGGTAAGTCTAGGTATGCTTATTTTTTCTTTATCATAGTCATTTCACTCTACTACATTTTTAAAATAAAAGGTGGGGGGTAAATGTAATCACCTAAAAGTGGCATTTGAGTGTTAAGAGTGTTACTTAAGACTACCTATCCCTAGCTTAGCCCTGGACCTATCTTAGAGCCTATTATCCTTTGTGTAGGCCACAGACATCCCTAGTTAGCTTTAAAGCAGTTTCAAACCCTCATTTCTTAATCCTATCCCTTCATGCCTAGTGTTCTACTAGTTGGACACTAGTGCCATAATAAGGAAACTAATACCACATGGGGTTAGTGTCCCAAAAATCTCACCAATGTCTTTTACCTCTTTATTTCCCAAATAGATATCTTTTCAAAACTATAACCTCTTAAGGTTGGCCTAGACCTCTTTTAGCACTTGCATAAGCACCTAAATTGTATAAATACATGACTTTTAGCCCTATAACCACTATATGTAAATTATATGCAAAATACACATTTAAACTCAAAATAAGTTGTGCACAATTAAGGTTATCAATGCCTATTATACCGTACTTTTGCATACTACCATCTACAACAGTCCTAAGCTCAAATTACCCAGATTTCTAGTCTCAAGAGCATTCAAGGCACTCAATGCCACTATCATACTAGTATCATTTGTACTTTCACTAGCACTTAGGTGGGGATAACTACATTGGGCTTGATCCCTCCTTGAAGTATTGGTATGTAGGTAATTCTCTTCACAACGGAGTGTTGAAGATGTCCAAACTATACTACTAATAAACACACTTTCAACTCATGTCAACTAGATTCCTTGGATACATAAAGGATTAGGGTTTGATAACTAAATTAGTCATTATAGGCAAAACACAAGGTTTTATGACTCATGCACGTAGATACAAACCTTATAGATCTAGACACAGGTATACCCATAAGCTCGAAATAGTCCTACATAAAGGACATTACCTTCACATTTCCAATAATGGTGCTACTATCTAATTTTGGTGTTATTGTCCAATAGGGGTTATAACACTAGGATCTATTTGATAACACTCGAACCAGCTTCCACCTTAGGTTTTAGCACCTAGATCACCCGTCTAAGTTATTTTTTAGCTAAGTTCTTACTTGCACTATTTATTACTAAGTCAAAGCTAGTTAATTTTATTTGAAATCAGTGGTTGTATTTATTGTATATTATTTCCCTAATTTAGTCTATTCAACTCTTTAACAAGCATGGGAATTACACTAGTTAAGTCCTCAAAGGTTAAAACACATTCATACCAATAGCGTAATTATAGTTTCTAGAGTTTCATATGAACATCCATTTAAACAAGAAAATTTTATTCCAAGATAGATAATTATAAAATTTACTAAGGTTAATCATGTACTAAAGGGTAAGAAGCATGCAATCCCTTTTCCTAGGTAGTTGATACTTGAGATACCTTTGCACCAAAGATACATAGTGGACTCTATGGAGTTCCCATCTAAACTTACATAATCCACCAAGTTTTTAAGAGTAAATAAACATGTTCCAATTACAACTACAATGAAGAAACCACAAAACACTAAATAATGGTTTTCAAAAACCACTAATCATTTTATTACCTCTTCATGACCACAGTCCTATGAGACATATACAAAGTACCACAAATTATACATTTCTAGATATGACACCTATACATGCCCTTTGGTAGTATCACCAGTTTGATATACCATATTCTAAGTTTGAAGCTTCCTATGAGCATCCCTTGGATGGGATCATAGGTTAGACTTTTCCTTACAAAAATCAAATATTCTAAAAATCCAAAAAAAAATGTATTCCAATAAAATACAAAAACATTCAAATATATTTAAAATACAAAAACTATTCAGCATACATATGTTTACTAGATCCTTGGCATCTATGTCATTTACTTTATTTTGATAGATAACATATCATTTCTTTTCTATACACATATGTTTCACACATACTTGAGTGTGATATAGACATACATTAGATATCTGATACATGAGCATGCAAATGTGAAACCTTTCCTCTTCCTGCATGACACACTATGTTGGGGGCATCTTGTTTCTATTTGATCATGATCAATACATGTTATATTATTTTATGATTATTTTTAAGTTATTATGTTGAGCTTATATACTAATGCTTAAACATTTCTATACTCATGCTTTCATATTACACTGTATACTTCATACGTTATCTTACATGATAGTTTTTGCTAAAACATATATGCAAGGACTATTATTATATGCATATGTTGGTTGATTATACTTAATTTATTCACATTATCATTTCTTTGAGTGTACTTGCTTTATATTTTATTTTATGTGTAACCTTTGAATATGTCCTCCCTTTGAGTGTGCGACATTTGAACATGCCCCTTATTTGTCATCTCCTTAGACTCCTTTTTGTGTGACATTGAGTGTTCTTAATGTGTGCTTGATTGTTTGTTGAGCTTGTATTATTACTTTATATACATTTCCATGATCCATATCATTCATCTTAGGTATTTTTGTGATCACATACTATAAATTTCATTGATATATCTATTTAAACATGTTACTAATGTATGGTACATGATTCATAAATACATTAAATATTTACCTTGTCCTTGTGAGGTAAAGTGACTACCAAATTCCATTCCCCTCACATAAAAGGGGGCATATTAGTAGGGGCATGTCATAGAAACATGACTTCACACATACATAATTGGCATAATTTGAAATAGTTTACATGATTCATATATACACTTGGGTTAGAATCCTATACATTTGGCTTTAATTTTTTATAGATTTAGGATATAGTTATTCAAATTTGTGACAGATATTATACATTTTTACAGAGTAGAGATTACATTTTGATATATATTTCATCTTGAGACACATTACAAGTGCATATACCATGTGATTGCATGAAAACAATCAAATAAATATTCAAAGCATTTTACCAAGAAGCATCATTTTGAGCATTTCTTATCTATAGAAGTTAGCTCCTTTAAGTAGTGTGGTTGGTATTCAATGCCCACTTTGGCCTTATCACTATTCCCATTTTATAGGTTGAGTTGGTTATATAACCTAACTTGACATGGTTATGTCACAACTCATCCTTGCACCAGACTGGGGGCAAGATTACCCTCAAAGTTTCCTCTTCAAAGCTCCAAGGTTTAATTCTAAACCTTTCTCAGCTCTAATGCTTCCTAAGGGAGCATCTTTACCATAAAATTACTAATGGGAAAAATGGTTACATTCACACACAGGTGTACTCCTTTCTTTCTCTCTTTTATTTTCAAGCATTTCAATTATTCAAAATTTAGGTTACATGCATTGATCTATATTGTATCATGCTCTTGGTTACAAGTCCTACACCAGTAGAAAATTCACCAAGGCTCAAGAAAAATCAAGGTGTGTTGTACACACCGAAGTATATATTTATTTCCTTTAACCTAGTAATTTCATCCTTATGCATCACTAGATTAAAGGGAGGAAGGGAATGTGGATACTATAATCTAACTGTATATAGCATCTTAGTCTTCTACACTTGAAAAATAATAATCAAGGCCATACCCTTTAGTTATATACCTTCATACTGCTAAAAGGCTCATATTCACCATCTCATTGTGTCTAATTGCTTATCTTATGGTCCAACTTTATCATTTTGATGACCTAGGTATGCATTTCTTTCTTAACCTAATAATTTCATCTTTATGCATCACTATATTAAAGGGGGAGAATGTAGATACTAAAATCTGATTATATATAGCATATTAGTCTTCTAAACTTGAGAAATACCAATCGAGGTTCTATCCTTTAGTTCTAGACCTTCTTATTGTTGAAAGGCTCACATTCACCATCTCATTGTGCCTAAATATTTATCTTATGGTACACTATAGAAAGCCTAAATATGATTGATATCCTTCTCTATTATTTATAAACCTTCATTAATTTTCCATCATGTTAGATTTTATCATCCATATAGGGACACTAATGGTAATGCTAGTGTCCAGATTCCTTATCTAGTGTTTTTACCTCAAAACTTACCTAACTTGCAAATTTTTGGAAATGTATGGATCAGCCTATTTGTCCTATCTAACTCTTTATGAGATATTTTTAAAATGTGTGGTATAAATACAAATCAAATCTTAGTCATTATCTATTTAACAAATACCAAGCAAGGACCTACTCAAGCTCATTCAATCAATTACACAATTGAGTTTTACTACCTTATTCTTATCTATTTATATACTAGTCATAGGAAAAATCATATTATAGGTCTAAATCATTCAAATAATAGTCCATGATTGGTATTTTTTAATTTATAAGCTAAATCATTGCATGCCCTTGTATATAGCATATTACACCTTTCAGTACACACAATCCCAAAATTACGGTAGAACTACATATGTCTAAGGCCCTCTTTGGATTAGTGTCTATGTAGGAAATGTTCATTGACAAAAGGGTCCTTGAGGTTGGCTCAACTTTGTGATCTTGTTAGCCCATATTTGGTTATGTGACATAACCTAAGGTGAAGAACTAGGGTTTGAGTGATATATAATCATACAGGTGCATGTAATCCATATATATCAACAAAAAGACAATAAAAACCCCTAACAAGCCTAGGTGGTCACTTTTAAATATAGTGAATATTATGTACTAGACAAGCATCAAGCCATGGATAGAAATGTTGATGTTAGTGTCCACATGTTGACAATAGTTTGAAAGCCTCTAGAAATAATATTTTTAGAATCTAAAGATGGGATCTTGATCATCATTATGCATGTTTACACACATTTACATATCTAATCCACCTACTCATCTTCAAGTAAGCTAAGTATTATCTCTTCTTTGTGTTGAAATTAATAGAATATCAATTGGCATTGCACTTTCCATATTTTAGTAATTTTTTAGATTTAATATAATATGTTATCTAAATTAATTTAATTGGATTTCTTTAGAATAGCTATATTCATACATTTGATTTAGGCTATTCTAACCCTTTAACCCTTATATATTTAAATAAAATAAAAAAGGGTTGAACAAGTTAATTTGTAGTAGTTGTTTCATGTATATTATCGATCTCAAAATTCATTATAAATCCACTAAAGGGGTGTTCAATATTAACTTAATAATCTATAGAGGGAATAGGAGGAATGAAGGGACCATTCATGCCCCTTCTCATCTGGTGATAACAAGAGGTAGCCCAGATTGGATGTTTCAACAAAATGTTTGGGGAAGGCTTGGGATTATGAATTGTTAATTTTAGCCTTATTAGTATTCTTATATTTGATCCATTTGATTATATGATTGATCAAAATGTAACATAGATAAGTGAAGAAATATTCAAAGATTACCTTCATGAGTTTCATTAATAATTAAATTCAATGTTCATTCACTATAGCCATGGGTAATGTGTATTATTAGGGAGTAATAAGAAATCAAGTCTAAAAATAAAAACCTAAAGCTAAAATCTAAAACCTAGAAGAATGAAACCCTGAGGGATACCTAGGCTTTGACATGATTTGATCAGTAAACAAGTTCACCAATATGTTTTACCCTAACTTGGTTTTAGAAAACCCTAATAGGATTTAAACTAGTTTGTGAAATAATATTACTAAATATGACAGTTAAGCATGAATTTGAATGTAAAATCTTGAAATAAATTATAATGATTTAACAAATGGCATATGATAAATATATCAAGTACTACAAAAGGATAAGTACTTAGATATTTTTACTAAATATCTGACTTTGACTATGCTCTAACAGGGGAAAAAAGATTGAAGCAGGCATGTGATTCATCCAAACCCATAATTATGTTTTCATCTATGTATAATCATTTTTATCATCTTTAGAGTCAATATCAAATATTGATATTGACCTATAGAGGTTGATAATGACATGTGTGTAAAATAGGGTCTATGACCATATGACAACCTTTGCCTATCTCAAAAATATTTGTATGCATAATGTCAAACATTGATGATGCATGCAACTCCATGAATCAGCCTCCACCTTGAAACACTAGGTGTGTTTGTCAAGGTTAGAAACCTATAAAATTTGAGAAATTGTAATGGGATGAGCTAACCCAAATCACCCACATTGATGATTAATCATTGCCTATGTGTTTGGTACTCCAAGGAGGTAAATAGAACCACACATAGTTCTCCCACCTAGTGTGATTATGCAATTATGTTCCTTCACTATATAAATGTAACTAATGATCTAGATTTGATACTTCACAAGTTTGATTTTACTTGGATTTGGTATGTCTATGACTTTCTTATGGATTTCTCCTGATGATTGATTTGAAAATTTTTAGGAATAGGATAGTTTTTATCAATGTGCAATAGTATATTGATGCGTGCCAGATAAGTTCTCATAATCCTATCAAGTGAGGCCTTTATATGTGTGTGTGTGTGTATGTGTATACATACATACATATATATGTATGTATGTATATGTATATGTATATGAATATGTATATATATATATATATATATATACACATACATATATATGTATATACATACATATATATGTATATACATACATATATATGTATATACATACATATATATGTATATACATACATATATATGTATATACATACATATATATGTATATACATACATATATATGTATATACATACATATATATGTATATGTATATGTGTGTGTGTATATAAATGTATATGTATGTATGTATGTATGTATGTATGTATATGTATATGTATATGTATATGTTTATGTATATGTTTATGTATATGTATATGTATATATATATATATATATATGTATATGTATATACATATACATATATATATATACATATACATATATATATGTGTGTGTGTGTGTGTATATGTGTATATACTACATGCATATGCATATGTGTATGTGTATGTGTATGTGTATGTGTATGTGTATGTGTATATATATGTATGTGTGTATGTATGTGTGTGTGTGTGTGTGTGTGTGTGTGTGTGTGTGTGTGTGTGTGTGTGTGTGTATGAGTCTAATTGGGTAATTTACCACACCATAGACACAATAAGTATATGGACCAACCTTAAATAAAGATTTAATTTTAAACATTGGGCATTACTAGGAGAGGGTCAACAACATTAGGCTTAGGTCAGTATCATCTAGTGATACTGACCTAATATGTTGTTAATGATTTGGTAGCAGGACTGAACTAAAGGCTTATAAATCTTTGTATGATATGATACATTAATTTTTCACAAACTATAAGGTTCGTGTAGGTGTTTGACAATAAACATAGAGGGTCAAACTCATATATATATATATATATATATATATATATGAGTCTAATTGGGTAATTTATCACACCATAGACACACTAAGTATATGGACCAACCTTAAATAAAGATTTAATTTTAAAAATTGTGCATTACTAGGAGAGGGTCAACAACATTAGGCTTAATACAGTATCATCTAGCGATACTGACCTAATATGTTGTTAATGATTTGGTAGAAGGACTGAACTAAAGGCTTATAACTCTTTGTATGATATGATACATTAATTTTTCACAAACTATAAGGTTCGTGTAGGTGTTTGACAATAAACATAGAGGGTCAAACTCACAAGGTAACATGTAGGTGTGAGACAATGGCAAGTTAAGACCATACTTGTACATGCAGGTCATACATGGTAAATGTATGTCAAGCTTATCATTGTCAAGTTATTAATACCATATTTTATTATATACACATTCCTACTTTCCATATCATTTCCATGATGCATTCTATAGATTATCTCCATTAGTAATAACTTTCTCTCCCTTTACAATCTAGATCATGTGATGTAAATGTGAGCATTAATGTCATCTTAGGATAACTTGTAGCATGAATCATGTTCAATTATAATTATCTATAAGTATTTTTCATGCCTAAGTTTTAAGTGTTTGATGGCTATCCATGGAGATCATATTAGTCACTTGATTCCATATACACTTTCTTCTAGGAAATGTGATAATGATGGATGCATACAATTAAAAAATTTCCACAAAATATTAGAAGGTGAGGCCTTAAATTGGTTTTATACTCTCCTTTGTGGCTCATTGACTTATTTTAACAAGTTATAAGAGGATTTATCATTCAAATTTAATTATAAAAGGTTACTAAATTCATGTTGAGACATAGCCAAAGTCTAAAGCAAGGTCATGATGAGTTTATCAAAGATTAAAGTCTAAAATTTTAAGAATACATTACACTCTTTAATGTATCAAACCTCATATCTAGAAAATTAATTTATCTTTATCAAGTATATTATGTCTTAACTTAAGGAAAGATTAATTTAAAATTGTTATCCTTCCTTTTATAGACTCTATATGAATATTTTCAACTATGCCTTCGATCTCAATTGTGAGTCACATAAGGCAAAAAGTTTAAGTGATTCAAGCTCACCTTCACCTAAGAAGAAAATTCTCCATAAATAAATGGAACCAAATATATCATCTAATAAAAAAAATATTTCAATTAAGGTCTTTAAAAAAAGGTAATAATTAAAAGACGTGGGCTACAAATAAACAAGGAACAAAAAGGCACTTACTACAAATAAGAATCACCCACATAATTTTGATAGATTCAAAGATCAACAAAGTGTTATTTTAAAAACATTACTTGATAAGAAGTTAAGTAAATTACCTCTTACTTACTATCACCCTCCCCATCACCTCAAATGAGTACCATTTTCTAACTATCACTATATCAATGGACTTAGAGCTAACTATTAGTATGCATTGCGACAAAGATTGAATAAATTATGGATAGAGGGGTTATTACATTTTAAAAAGTTGACACTAGGTCAACAAGATTTCATTTTCCATCTTCTCTTACTACCCATTTGACAAAGATAGATAAATCCTAGGATGTTCTTAGAAAATATCCAATAGTCTATTAGGATTCTAAGAATGTGGTTACTAGGAGGATCGATGTTTCCTAATATATTCCTCTCAAGTAGATAATAGTCATTCAAGCCATTATTAGAGGAAAACGAAGAGAGGGATTTGTTTTAAATGACAATAAATAATTTAATACATGCATAATTATATTCCTTAATAATTTGGGATATATTAAATGATGTTTATAGCATATCATGGGGCATGTTAACATTTTGATTACTTTGGGGCCTAAAATAGTTGAAATATTATTATATGTACACAAGACTATTGCATAAGGAAATGTAACATTGGGAAAGTCATGTTTACAAAAGATAGGAACAAAATTTTAATATACTCATATAAATATCTCATTTAGTTTCCAAGAAGGCTTACTTACATATCAAAATTATATAACATCCACAAAGAAAGATCAACTACAATAACTCTAATGCAAGAATTGGTATAAAAAACAAAACATACAATTCAATAAAAATAATTGAAATAAGTAAATAACATCACATAATAAAATTATGAATAGGAAGCATTTAACGTTGTTACAAAAAAGCTCCATCAACTAGTTTCACATGATTGTAGTACATTCTTATTCATAAGTGGACGGTCAAAACACTTTTGTCTACCATAGATTTTTGAGTCCAATGGTTTCATGGGTTAGTTCATTTATACATGCATTGTGATTAAACTCCATACCATTATACACATTTCAATACAATAATTGAGTAATAGTGTTCCCTCCTTCACCCCCACCTATACCATAATTGGTTGTTTCACTTACTCAAGGTCATTATACAAAGACAATTGATACAACGATTCAAAATTACTCTATCCACTTAGTTCAAAGTAGAGTATTTGATTCTATTAGGTAGTCAATTTTATATTATTTATCACATCAGATAGTCATTCATGACTCATAAATTCCATTATCTACTATATCATGTACTCATATAACACCATAGATAGTTAAGCATGTTCCATAGAGAACATGGGTAACAATACATTATACTACTATAAAATGGACCCCATATAGTCCTACACCTTATATCATTACTCATCAAGATATGAACTTATGAATGATTTTGATATTATAGCACATGGTTCCTTCTTTGAGGTTGATACGCCTACATCTAATAATTTTTACTCATGAAATATGACCGTAGAACCATATGATACAAGAATTCATGATGCGTATCCCATTGATGGGATAATTATTTATCACCTTTTAAAATTTCAAGATAAATCATAAATAAAAATAAATTAAATAATTTAAAAGTACCAAAACATTCAAAATATTCAAAAAAAAACAAAAAATATGACCTAAGCATAACTTGATGGCTAGTTACACTATTTACATATGTTATTTATCACATGTTTTGTAGATGGCATATTCTTTTAATACACATTCAATCTATGGTATATGAATGTGATGTAGGACATACATATTATACATGGATATACAGATGTTGGATTTTCCTATACCTAGCAGCCATGTCGATGCTGGGGGTATTTTATTCTACAAATCACACTATCATAGGTGATATATTTCTATGATTTTTTACCATGTGTAATCACATAGGTTACTTACACACATCTTTATAGTTACTCATAGCTTACACAATGTTACATGGATATGTGATTTTGATATGATATGAAATTAACATACATGGATAGTGTATACTATTTTTCATGTATTTTATTTTTAATTAATGTTATTACTATTACATGATATGCTAGTCATTGATTGTCTATTATGTGTAGCCCCTTAGCCTTATTTATGACATAGTCATGTCCTTTAATTATGGCCCTTGGCATTGTTTTATGTGACATTCATTTGTCCCTTATTTGTGACATCCTTATGTCCCTTGTGTGTGTCCATAGGCATTGTGTGTGTGACATCTTTATGTCCCTTGATTATGGACCTCGGTCCTGTGTGTAAAACATCTTTATGTCCATTGATTATGGCCTTGGCCTTGTTTGATGCAACATTAAGTTGTGGTTTATTTACAACATATTTATGTCCCTTAACCTTATTTGATGTGATGATCATGTGTCAGTTGTTTGTGACACCTTCATGTCCCTTGTTTGTATCCCTTAGCCTTATGTGTGACATTATATGCTTATGAGTGGACTAATTTATGATTTATGCTAATCCTATTGAGTTTGTGGGTGTTGTGATCCATATCACACACCTACCAATTTATGTGTGGTGCCATGATTTATATCATGTGCTTATTTATTATATCAATAATGGTTACTAGTATGCATATTATCGATACATAAATCTTATCATGACACTTATATGCCTTGTATTACATATGTTACATACATGCTTTGATGGTGTATACATAACTATGATGACATATTCTCCACATGATGACATGACTACACATGATTACATATTTATACATGATATGACATAGTTAACTCTCTATTTTGAGATGAGTGACTTATAGGATACATCCCACCTCAAAAGGATGCATATTAGTGGGCTTGTCATAGAGACATAAGCCTCCATGAGCAGAAAAAATATATTTTGGGAATAGATTACAAGATTTATAGAGTTCTAAGTGGTTCAAATATCATATGAAGTCGGATATGAGACAAATATTCACTTGTTGATACAAATTATGAAGCCACATATAATCACACATTTGACAAAGATATGAGCTACATAGTGCATAGTTAGATGCACTTGAATGTGTATGCCAAGTAGGTGCACATGGTTTATAGGACCATAATTTACAAATTTACACATACATATACATTTGAGATATAGGTTCTCATATTTTAGCATATAAATGCATAGTATTCTATATCAATTGGCATAAATTTAGCAGTGCATGATACTGTTTCATTAACATAAATATTATTTCAGATATCAATTAGCATAGATTCAATGAGGCATGATACTTGTTCATGCACGTATATATAATTTTTGCATTGAGCACTATTATAGTTGTTTATTTGTAAATACAATTCAAAAGCACTAAGTAGTGATAAAAATTAGATACTTAAGTTCATTTCTAGTAATTGATTTGATTTTTTTAGGTAATACATGTTGAGGTTCATCAATGTTTAACGGCCTTGGAATTACTGATAGTGAGCCCATTATATGGATCCCACCTTACCATATTGAGGTTTAATGTTAGAGATATATTAGTTATTTGAGTTAGTGCAATTCAGGTTCAATGATGCTCGATGGTATTAATTATACTCCCTATTCATGAGGTTTGAGGCATTTATCTTCCCAACCCTTGGGATCTCATAGTTATAAAAATATTAGATTTTATCACCCTAAATTCTTTAATGGTTCAACAAGATAGACTAGTCTCTAATGCTTCAACAAGGAATCATCATCTCCATAAAAATTATAGGGTAACACACTTTTGCACACATACATTTCTACTTCTTGCTTACTCTTAAAACTTTTCAAATTTTAATTATAATTTTTTTTCTAAATTCACTCTATGGACATTGACTACTACATATTCATCACAGCTTTTCATGGGCAAAGTTGTACATTTACAGCCTTCTCCCAAATATAAATTGTGTTGTCCACACTTAGGTATATCTTTATCTTTTTAGTTTATTATTTGTGTTGCATATTAATACTATAATAAAAAGAGGCATTTTTAGACACTAAAATATGGTATTAAACACTTGACAATGTCACTTTTAGCCTACCTTCACCCTTCATGACTTTTTAAAATATACATGCCTCTTGTTTTCCATTCTCTCACATCCACATGATATTTATGGGTCCAATCCTTCTTATTTATTTTCAATCACCTCAATAATTCTCTTAATTTGTGCCAAACTAGTAAATTATCACACTTAGACATCTCTAGATCACCATATCAGTGTTCTTATCTACTAGCCAACAATGTCAAATTCAATTGGTATTATATATATGTTATTGACCATGTCTAATAGTTCCATCCTTTACCTAGTAATCTTAAAATTTCAAAATCAAATCATTCCTATGGGTCAACCCATATGCCTAGCACGTTCATGCATGAGAAAATACCTATATTAATGCATATAAATATAAATAAAGTGTATAATTATTATCCATTTGAAACTTATCTATCAATATTATATACACTAATGCACATTAAGTAAAACTATCATATTCTTCTCAAATCATAAATTAGACACTAGGATCAATAATCAATAAATTTTGAAGCACACTAAATCAAGTCAAGAGTGAACATTGTTAAGTGTTAAAATCTAGATCAATAGGTGCATTTATATAATAAAGGAGCATAATTTCATGTTCACACTAATGAGAATAACTAAGTGTGGATTGATTTCCCTTTTTAGAGTATTGGATATGTAGATAGTGGTCAATCATCAACAAGGGTGATTGGGTTTAGTGAAATACATTACACTTCCCAAGTTTTTGCACATTTTATCCCCTCATAAGTGGATTTATGTTTTTGGGTCAAAGATATGTATTTTTGGGTGTTGTATGTATGATCAAACCTTGAGATCGCATACTGAGCTGAAGCAAAAATGGCACACTTTCATGTATCAAAATAAAGAAGCAAAATATTCAAGTATAGAACCATCCAGCTCAGAAAATATTAGTGGACATTAAAGACCTAAAGATAACTTTATGGTCTAAGTGCACATAGTGATACAAACCCAACATCAATCAACTCACATTCTTATTTCAAACTTGCCTTACTACTTGCTACTTGTCTTAGTCTTGCACAGTATAAGAAACTACTAAGTACCTTATCCTTTATTGTACATTTCATTGTTATTAAGTTTTCATTCAAAATCAATTTCAATCTTCTAAATTCATATATATGGTCAATTTACATAATTTATAATTTTAATTAAACTCGTAATTTATATCTTTGTTATATTAAGCAATTATAGTAAATCATTGCACAATAATTTTTCCATCGATCACAAAATCCTTATAGAACTTCATGCATCTCTAGTAGATGGCATTCATGATTTTTTAAAACTTATCATATAATCAATCAAGATTTAATTTTGGAATGACTTAACGAGGATATCCATAAATTTATGGTTGAATGTAAGTTTGTCAACAAATCATGGATGAGATAATTAAGACCCCAGTTCTTCTACAACCCTTATTTATTCTTATCCAAATGTGGGAGGAGGTCTCCATGGATTTAATAATATGGTTACTTAGGTTGGAATTTAAATATGTTATAATTTGTAATTATGGACAAGCTCACAAAATATGCCCATTTTTTTCCTTGTCACAACCATTTATAGCCTTGATAGTAGAAACTAATTTTCTAGATACAATTTAAAAGCTAAATGGTATCCCCAAGATCATAGTAAGTGATCATGATTCTATCTTTACCAGTAATATTTGGACTAATTTATTCTCATGTTTATTTGTTCATTTAACTAATAGCTTGTCATATTATACTCAATATTATTGGAAAAAAAATGGTGGTCAATAAATTCCTAGAGGGTTATCTTTTTTGTTTTACATTGGGTAATAGGAAAGATAGGCTCATTAGTTGTTGCTAGTAGAATGGTGGTATAACACTTCCTTCCATAACTCATCAAAAATTTATCCATTTTTAACATTGTGTGGGTACTATAACCCATCCATCACATCATTATTGAGTGTTTAATCAAGGGTTTGAGATATTAAATAATGCATTTAACACCAATTAGAGATACTAGTTAGTATAATAGATAATTCGGTAATTTCAATAAATGGAATGAAGCGGTATGTAAATCAACACCATAACAAGAGGCATTTTGAACTGGAATATTGTGTCTTTGTGTGCCTATAGTCATATAAGAAAATATATTTGAATAAACAAAAAAATATAATAATCTTTCTCATAATTATTATGGCCCCTATTAATATTGCAAAAAATTGGTAGTATCGCGCTACATCAATCTACATGTATACATTCAATATTTCATATACCCTGATTGAATAAGGTACTTAGATAGAGAGTATCCACCTAGACTAAGTTACTATATTTAGATGAGGAAGTAAAATCCATTCTAAAACCTAAGAATATTATTTAGACACACACTAAAAGGTTGCAATCAAGGTATATTTAGGAGTATTTGAACAAGGGGAAGAATCTAACTAGGGAGGATGCAACATGAGAGGATGAATCTCTCCTAAATTAGCATATCTCTTATTCAACTTTGAGGGTAATGTTATTTTGAAGGGTACGGTAATTGTATGATATTAATCTATAACATGTTTAGGGATATGTGTGGCTAATATGTGGCCCACATAACCTTTTATCTCATCTTGTCACATTTATCTATGTTCTCATATTATATTAGGGTGTGCCTATAGAGTAATCATAGCCTAAATAGTTTATATATAGGAGATGATATTACTTTAGGATCATATTATGAATTATATTATTATTTCATGGTGGTGGAGGTTTCTCCCTCGAAATGGCACAGTTTTATTTATCAAGTATTATACTCTATCATCAACTATAAGAATGTATTTGCTTATTCTACTCTCATTATTGTGGTACTTTGTTACTAATATGTTTTTTACATTTACTCTTACATCCACTATTTTGAAGTAGATTGATATATCTAAGTAATTTCATTACATATGGGTAGAAAATTTGATTTGTCTTCTTTTTTATATTTGAATTAATTTTCCAAGAATGAAGGTAAGAGGAAAAGTAATAAGTGTAAGGTAAGTTGAGTTGGGAAACCTTGTTAATGAGTTTTAACTACATATATTTCATGCCTGGAATCAGAGCCAATGTAGTTATCTTGTGCATGTGAGTGGAATTAATATTAAGCATTTTTGTTACTCTCCCAAAGTATAATCCAACTACATGAACATTCGCCTATCCTTCTTTTGGTACAAAAAGACATCTAAACTTTTTTGTAAATAAAAGGAAATTATGCCTAGACTGGAATTCACTTAATTTTTTTAATAATCCTCTTGATACTTTTTATGTAAATGCCTCTATGAGGCTTTATATTTATAGATGTTTAAATAATTTGACTTAATAACTTATTGGCATGAAAGTTGGCCAAAAAAAAGACAATAAACTAACATTCATAGATCTAAACATTAAAATGAAGTGAATAAGTGTATAGGGGGTCACAAAAACAAAAGTGATAGATTCAAAAATCCACAAAATTTATATAATATAAATTTATCAGCTCACTAAAATATGGCATAATAGATGATAACACGGAATCTAAAGAGAGAGAAAATATAAACCCTGCATGCATAATAAAAAACTAGATAAAAAGAGAAAATAGAAGAAACAAAAGGACATGGGATAACACAGAGAAGAAAGAGAAAAATGAAAACACATATAAAAGTGTCAATAAGACCAAGTTTGAATTGATAAACCATATGCACAAAACAACATAGAAAAAATCAAATAATAAACCTTGTACAAAAAGTATGTGTCTATATAATTGTTAGGGTGTGGAGCTAAAAGCTTCAACTATGCAGACGAAGAAGAGGAGGTTGTTGAAGTTCCAAAAGTACCATCATCGGTAGGATAACCGATGTCAATCAAGATGAATGCAAAAGGCAACTGGCATCAGCAGGGAGTCATCCGACGTCGGTCAGCACCAGACAGATAGGGACGACATCGGTCGCCTGTGGCAGTTCCAGAACTGCTGTTGACGAACAGTCAGTTAAGTGAAGCGAGTGTTTGCATGTTAAAGGGCTAATTATAGTCACAAGTTGCATGTCTAATTATTGTAATTAGAAGTCTATTTTTGTATGCATGGGATCCTATTTAAAGACCCATGAGGCATGTATTGTAAATCAAGTAGGCAAGTAAAGCATTGAAGCAAGGAAGCAAGGTCAAGGAGATTTACAAGCAAGTAAGGTCAAGGAGATCAGCTGAAGCATTCAAGGAGGGGATAACAACTCAGGTTGTTGAATTGGTTGTGGTTGAGCAAGAGAGTGAGGGAAGAAGGTCTTGAGGTGTGGCAAGCCTTTGAGGTGGAAGAAGAAGTGGCATCTTCCTTATTGTATTTTCTTCTAAGAGTATTTAATACAATATTGTGTATTGTCTCTCAAATTCTTTGTTGTCTCAAGTTTCTAGTTACTTAATCATTCTGGTATAATTTCGTGTTTAATTTCTTATAAGAAAAGTAATCAATTGTGCTTCCTTGGAGGGGTTCCTAACAATAATGCCACTACTTATATGTGCATATGAAATGTGAATACAAGAGTGAATCAAAGTAAAATAATAGTAAACTAAAATAACATACCTAAACTTACCTAGTGAATGAAGGAAAAAATAATTTATGCTTGGGTAGGTTCCACCCACAAGTGATGAAAGATCTAAAAACAATCTAGAATATTACTGAAAACACATGCAAAAGTCAAATGCCATAACATGTTGTATTGAATATATAAAATTTTAAATTGAAAATAAAATGGGAATAAGATTGAATGCACCTTATTGTGTATGAATCATGTTATCATAACTTGAAAATAACACATTCTCACACTTTCCTAATGCTCACTTGAAGAGGAAGTTAAAACTCAACTCTGCTTATTGATCATAAAAACAAATAATAGGACATTTTTTATGCTCTTATTTTTCTCAATTCACTCAATATTGTACTCAGTATTTTCCCTTATATTTTTCTCAATCTTGAAAAATCTAGATATATTCCCCCCTTGTGAAGTGAGTGACTTTAATGATTCATGTGCATCATGTATTATTAAGTGATATAGTCAAATCTATTATAATATTTTAAGTTTTGATAAAATACATATATGTAACCATTGAAAAATATCATCATTTATGCTCTATATTAAAATATGACCCAGGGGAGTATGAGGATGTGAGATTAAAATGTAAACCATATGCCCCAGTATTAATAGTAGGAGAGATATAAGAATTTAAAAAACATGGGTGGGTTAGGAGGAACTAATGAAGCAACACCAAGATAAGGGATATTTTAACAAGCAATTTCTTTCAATGCATTCATAATTCTAAAGATTACAACATAGTTGGTCATAACATATTTTTAAATATAATCGATGGGTTCTTATTTATTTTGGTCTTCTAATTCAACCTCATAATCACAATTGTTGTCATTTCCAATAATGATCTTGAGGGGCTTTTAGTTTCATATTATTATAATTGGTGTTCAAAGAAGAGACTTTGATATGTACATGAAAACCATCATCTATATCCACATCATTCCATAGAGTTTGAGTTAAGGTTTTCTTATGTTCTATTAAGGAATCAATAATTTATTATGCACATATAAGTCTAAGTCCATATTGTTCTAGTTTGTTTGGTTTGAGGATAATATATTTTCCATAACTAATTGGTTCTCACATATAAAACTTTGAATTTCTATAATCATGAGGGTTTATACAAAGGAAATCAATGTAACATAGGAATCCAAGAGGGGGTTGGTCAAATTTTAGTATGATAAAATCAATAAAAATACATATAAATATAACACCTCGAGCCTAACTACACAAGGATCAAGAGAACAATGCAAGTAACAAACAAAGAAAACAAAACAATTATTTTACACCTTCCTTATGAGTAAGAGTTGAAAGTTGGCCTTAGAGAAATGTGATCATTTGTGTGTTCAAAGAGTCTTTAACAATGGTTCTCCTTGCATCATTTCTCCTTGTCACCTTTGGCATATGGATTTGGATTGGCTTGGCTTGGCTTAGTGTGGGAGCTTATACACAAAAGCTTCTTGAAACAGAGGGAGGGCACTCATATTTATAGCTTTTCCTGAAATGCCATAGATCAACCATGACCGTTCAATCCAAGATAAAGATGGAGGGATCATAATTGGCCAAATTTTTTAGGCAAAAGGCATTAAATTTTCCAATTAATAAGCATGGTTTTCCTTTTTAAATATTTGTTTTCATTGACTTTTTCAGTGCTTGCCAAATTTTAGAGGGATGTCATGATGATGTCATGGCCTGATATTTTACATTTTTGTATTTCCAATTTTAGATATTCATTAATTTCAATAGATTATTTAAACTAATCACTTAATTGAGTTTAATCAATTAAGTAAATTTGATTATTCTTTTGACCTTTTCTAAAATTTGGTTAAGTGCCCTACTCAATTGGTCTAAAATGTCAGTTTGTTAGGTCTCAACCTGATTAGGGATGAATGTTTAGGAGGTTATTAATGCACGTAGGATAATACCCCAAATAAGGATGCCTTGACATGATTTTGGTTATTTATATCCCATGTACATATAAATTTGGACATTTTAGTGATTTCTAGGCTTAATTTGCATTATTTGATAAAAATCAATCTGATGTCTGATTTAGACACATATGCAGTTGAAATGGGGTGTCCACATTTTACCCCTATTTGAAAATGAGTTGTGAGACATATGAATAGGAACATATTTTCAAACAATGAAAAAACCATTAAGAATAAGAAGAAGATAATGATGCTCCAAACAAAGTTTGAGAAGCCTAGGATGTCCCCTCGAGGGAGTAGCTAAAACATATGATTGATGGATGGTCCCTCAAAAAGAAGCAATAATAAGAATGAATTAACCCATGGATGAGATTAATACAATTGAGCTAATACTTGCATGCATTTATTAAAATACTGATTTATCCAAAGGTAGTTATAATCAGTAAAGAGAGATGTTATTTTTACCAAAAACTTAAAAAATAAAAAGTGAGTCACTAAAAGAGTCATAACTTATAAAATACAAATCATATTTTAATGAAATTTTTAAAGAACAAAAATGAAACAAGTAAGAATATCCTATCAAAAATTTATAAAAAAAAGTAAATTGATTAAAAATAAGAGCTATTTTAACAGCCATTTTTGTTCAAAGATGTGGGGTGCGCAATCATGTCCCACTAGGCATGCCATTTGTGATCTACGATTTTAACTCAAATGAGGAGGTTAATATATATTTAGTCTAAAAAACAATGAAAAATAAACTCAATAACAATCTAACATCCTTTAGGCCTGATCATGGGGGGAGCATAATGAATAAACTAAATGAGAATTCAACAAAACATGGAATGAAATGAGAAATATAAACATAAAAACACAAATTCCCTACCAAATCCTTGATAGCTCTAAATGGTAATTTGGTTGGCTTGCTCAGTTTATGCATAATAAGTCTTCATCAATGACATATGGCTAACATCATCTCCTCTATGCACCATTGTTGAATGCTTGGCTTGATTGATATGGCTTGGCTCAATTTTAGCATTATAACACTACGTTTTTAGCTTCATGAATCTATTCCTGAATTATAACTCTACTTCGATTGAGCTCCCTAAATGAAGAGCTCTAGGCTTGATTTTATAGGCTTTCAAAGCCTTTAGAATCAATTAAATCTGACCATGGTTGAGTTTATTAACTTTGGTTGAGTTTGGCATATTCTCAGGATGTTCTTTTAGATATTTTCCATAAGTGACAACTCACAAACGTAATGAGTATGTTCTAGAATGCTCTAAGATTCTCTTGAATTTCCTTTTTAGTAATTGATTTATTAGTTCATGGGTGAGCTCAATTAGGATTTGAAATTGATTTAACTTGCTAACTAATTTTGATTAGGATGTGTAAGTTAATTAACTCTTTTTAGGCATTTGGTCATTTGTTTGATTTTGATTAATTCAATGTGTGTATTTGCCTTGTTTAATTGATTTAATATGCCAAATTAATTTAATGCAAGGTTATCAAGCCAAATTTGAGACTAATAGAAATTTTTAAGTTAAATATTTGATGATTAGTAAGAATTGGCCTAATAGTCTGATATAAAGCCATTAGTGGCCAAATTTACATGTCTACAGTCTTGTGACCCTTCATCTTCACTTCTTCTATCTCTTCTTAGGTGTTCTATAAATTCAAGCCTTTTTGGCTTTGTATGGGATCCACAATTGATATGGTGAAGCCCTATTGGTTTTGACACCTTATTTGCCTTTCAATAAAGTTTTTTAATTTGAATTCATTCTCTGTAATTTATTACTTAAATGTGTTAAGTGGTTTATGTGTTAACAAGTGATGAAAATGCTATGCTTGTTTCCATGTCTAATCTTGCATGTTTGTGTGAATGAGATCTCTTCTAACAGGTTTCATAAAGTGTATTACTTGTCAAATTTATATTGAAATGTGTGAGGGATTACTATTGTCTTGTATCAGACCTTATTTTCACCCACCTCTAAATATGCATATCAATCTACCTCTATGAGAAATACATATGTTATAAGGACATAGGGTTGAATTTAGTTTGAGTAGTCTTCTTTCTTAAGTGCATATGCAAGTGTGTTGTATGGATTTGTCTTGGTGTATCACATCATTAGCATAGGTTTATTTTATCTCTTTTTTCATACACTAGTGAGTCTTCCATCATACCCATTGAGCATATAAGGAATATTGTTAACTTCTACAATATCCATCACATCATAGAGGAAAACATTACAATTAGGCTTTTGGTTGTCTCTTTCTAAGGAAAGGATCTTGACTAGTATGTAACATTGTCACCTAGATCAAACACAACTTGGGATAAGCTAGGAAACGCATTCAGAAAAACATTTAAGGACAAGAGTGATAAATTGTCACTAACAGAACAGTTGACCACCATTAGAAGAACACCTCAAAAATTCATTCAAGACTTCAATACAAGATTCCATAATACATGGGATATAATCCCAAAATTGGTAAGACCAATAGCTCACCATGTTTTCCTTTATTACATTAAATCATTTGATAGTGAGATTTCAATGATGATACAATATATGGGAGGTGACACTCTACTTAATATTTATGAGGTGGCCATTAGGGAAGAGAATTATTTGATTCAAGTTGGTAAGATTTCCCCAAGACCTCCCATACCTCTTTTTCCTGACTTGTAAACTCCTACGCCTACTATTTCTCCCATTCCTACACCTAAAAATAAGTCTGCTACCCCTAATCAACCAAACAAACCTAATGAGGCAAAAAGGATGAGATTTATGGAACAAGAGATCCTAAGTATAAAGAGCATCATTCAAAAATAATAAGTTAATCCCTTCCAAAGTCACTATCATCCTAATAATTCCTATCCCAACTATCAAGGTAATAGGCCTCCTTTCCAAGGTCATACATAAGGTCAAGGATAGCTGGTCTAATCTCAGCCATATGGTGGTTACAATCTTAATGTTCCTTATAGCTCAAGGACACTAGTGCCTACTCAAAAAAATCTTTCCCAAGACCATAAAAATTAACCTTTATTCGATCAACCTTATGATCCATCTCTTTATGTCAATGAGGTCTTCAACCAAGCCTTTATGGCAAATTTGGCAACTATGCCAGCTATGACACAAGATGAAGTAACAATGGAGGAGTGACTAATGGTAAGGGTGTTTAAGAGAGGTCTAAAATAGTCAATTGGTATCTAGATGATTCATGTGTAGTCAATTATCAAGGGCAGTCAAGTATGGATACAAGTTCTATAGCTATAAACATAAGGAAATAAGAGAAAGGCTTTTAAATAAGTTAAAGGGGTTGCTAATGGTTCTTTAATGAATGTTCAAACAAGTAAAAGACTAGGTATGTATAATGTTGTTCCAAGTATAGAATTAAGTCAAAGAGATCAGAATTTTAAGAATGCTTTCGTACTTCCAAATTCTCAAGATGTAGGCAACATGATTGCTTCTAGTGTATAAGCAAAAGTTAGTGGTCCTTTCACTAACATTATGGAGTAAATGAAGAGGTCTCGGGTGAATGTGTTAATGGGGATACATTGGATATACTTGGACAAGCATACCTAAAAACAAGTACATAAGGGTGCCTTTACTTCGTTAACCCTTTTACATTACAAACATTGATTTATATAGTTTTTACCAATGACTAGTAAATACAACTAATCCTATAACCAACTATTTATGGGAAAACAACCTGTAAAGTAGTTCTAATTAATAAATACAAAACATGAAAACTACCTAAAATTAAACTAACTTTATTTTATGGGGGTGTCTTTACTAAAACATGCATGCCCCATTAACAATAATATTTATTAACCTACCAAAAATCTAACCTAATGTTAAGACTTTGGAACAAGTCCTAACAAATCCCCATATGATCCAAAGTTAGGTCTTTGGACACATACCACGCATTTTTCTAAATTTTTCAAATTTGATTCTGTCAAGGGGTTTTGTGAAGATATCAATTATCTGATCGGCAGTTGGGCAATATATTGGATCAAGAGCTTTATTTGCCACCAGCATTCATAGATAATGGTATTTGACATCCATATGTTTTGTTTTTTCATGAAACACTAGATTCTTGGACATCTTGATTGCACTTTGATTATCAATGTATAACTGTGTAGGAGCAAACTGAGAAACCTGAAGATCTTCAAGAATATGATGAAGGTAAACAATTTCTCTAGAAGCATCCCATGCTGCAATTTACTCTGATTCTGTTGATGAATTTACCACTATATCATGTTTCTTACAACACCAAGTAATGGCAACTGAACCCATATGCATAGTGTATCTTATGGTTGACACTCTGTCATCCACACATCTGCCAAAATTTGCATCACAATATCCAACAAGTTTGAAGTTCTTGTTGCGGCGGTATTCAAAGCCATATGTTTTTGTTCCCTGAAGGTAATGAAGTACTCATTTTGTTGCATGCCAATAAATTTCTCTAGGCTCATGCATAAACCTAGATAAAATTCCAACAAAAAATGAAATATCGAGCCTGGTAGTCATCAAGTATATCAAACCTTCCACCAATTATCTGTATGTGGTGCCATCAAAAAATACACTGCTATCATCCTTAGACAATTTCAAGTTACTTTCCATGGGAGTGAGGGCAAATTTGCAATCACTCATGCCAAACCTATCTAATAACTCAAAAATATACTTAGTTTATGAAATGAAAATACTATGTTCTTTCTAAGTTACATATATGCCTAGATAGTAGTGAAGAAGTCCAAGATATTTCATCTCAAACCCATTTTTTAATTCCTTATTCATAAACTTGTTATGGTTTTCATCATTACCTGTGATAAACAAGTCGTCGACATAGAGAACAAGTATCACCATTTTCTTACCCTGCACTCAAAATAGAGAGTATCATCAGATTCACTACAATGAAAACCAATGGATTTCAAGTATGAATCCATTTTCTCATACCAAGCCCTGGGTGCCTATTAGAGCCCATACAAAGCTTTTATCAATTTACATACTCTGTGTTTGGCACCCACCTGTTCAAAACCCTGACGTTGTTTCATATATACTTCTTATAAATCACCATTTAAAAAAGCACTTTTAATATCCAATTGATGTACTTTCTAACCATTTTGTGCTACTAAGGCACGTACTATATGAATAGTGTGCCATTTGGAAATTGGTGCAAATGTTTCCTCATAGTCAATACCTTCTTGTTACGCATATCCTTTTCCAACAAGTCTTGCCTTATGTTTATCAATGGAGCCATCTAATTTATAATTAGTCCTATAAACCCATTTACAATTGATGGGTTTAATATGTGGAGGAGGATCAACTAAAACCCATGTATTATTGCTAAGTATGGCATCATACTCATTTTTCATTGCCTATTGCCAAACATGTTCAGTAGATGCCTCCTCAAAAGTGGATGGCTCAGAGGAAGAAGTAGCAACAACCATAGCATATTTTACCTATTTTCAAGAATTCCTGGGCCCTATTAAACCAACTTCATCTGCTTTCAAGTTAGAGAAAGTACTTTGAGCCCATTTTGAATACTTATTCAAATTATTCAAATCAGGGACTCCAGAATTCTCATCATGTGCATCATTCGAAGGAGGACTTAGAGAATTTTCAACAATTTTTAGGTCATCAAATTGTGAACTTGTAGATGAAGGAGAGGAAAGTGAAGGAATTTGAGTCTCATACCACAACTTTGAAGAGTTATCCCCATTATTCAAACCCTTGTCTCTTTTTGTATTTTTCCTCTCTAATCTATCAAGTTGAGAATCAATCTCTGCAGTGTTCATAGTCATTACATCTCAACTCACTATGAATTTTCTTGTATCCTATGCAAGCAAACGAAACCCATTTTTATTTTTAGAATAACCAAGAAAGATGCATGTTTGACTTCGTGGTTCCAACTTAGTTCTGTGGTTAATAGGAACCAAAGCAAAATGAAGACATCCAAACACTTTTAAGTGTTTAACTTTTGGTTTAAATCCATACCATGCCTCATATGGAGTTTGTCCAAAAATTACAACTGTGAGGGACCTGTTTCTCAAATACACTGTAGTACCAATGGCTTTTGCCCAAAACTTATCATCAAGTTTTTTATAGTGCAACATGGCACGTGTTGTGACCTCTAAAGTTCTATTCATCTATTCAGATACTCCATTTTTTTGTGGAGTATAAGCATTACTACATTGTCAATGAATGCCATGTTCTGGACAATAATCTAAAAAATCATTTGAGGTATACTCACCTCCATTATCTGAATGAAGAGTGGCCAAATGTGAACCAGTTTCTTTGTTGACTAAGTGTAACCAATCAACAAACATAGCAAAAACTTTAGATTTGTTTTTCATAAAAAATACCCAAGCCATCCGAGAAAAGTCATCAATAAACAAGACAAAGTATCTATACCCACCAATGGATGACTTTTTCATGTCACATACATCACTATGAACTAACTGTAAACATATGTTAGCTCTCCAGGATGACTGTTTAGGAAATTTTTCTCAATTTTGTCTGCCTAAAACACATGACTCACAAAGAATACTATCTTTGCGAAAAGTGGGCAACCCAGTCACTATACCATATCTCTGAAAATCCACTAAAGAGTGGATATTCAAATGTCCATAGTGGAGATGCCATAACTGATGTGTATACATAGTACCTATACCTGTGTCAATAATTGTCGCAAGTTCTATAGTGGGAGGAAGCTCTTTACAATGTAATCTAACCAAGTTTCCATCTTCATATCTTGTATACATTGTTTTATAATCATCCTTCAATGAATTTATGTAAATGAGCCCATTTTCAAGCACTATTTGATATCCTTTATTTTGAATAATTACCAAAGAAAGTAAGTGTTTCTTCAATGTGGGAACATACCAAACATCCTCCAAGTATTTTAAAGACCCATTAGGAAGAAGAATCCGAATAGATCCAAGTCCTAGTGGTGTATGCATAGACTTATCTGCTAAGGTAACTGGAGAGAGAGAAGCTTCCTTAAAAGACCAAAAGAAATCTCTCCTAAATGTCATGTGTTTGGTTGCTCGTGTGTCTAAAACCCATACATTTGTGAGCTCATCTCTAGCCTCATATTCAATATAATTAATGTGTCATAAAGTAGTGAATGCAGATTCATGGGCAACTTATTCGATTCGTCATAGTCATGATCAGCATACTGAGCAAAGTTAGTCAATTTTTGTGGCTTTCAAATTTTATCAAAAGGAATCCTACATTATGAGGCAATGTGACCAAAATTTCCACCTCTATGACACTGAATATCTGATCTACATCGAACTCTGTCCCTATATGAGTTGTGACCATGTCCTCAATCACTTGTTTCATGTGAATGTGATTGGTTAGATTGTTGATTATTTGAATGACTACTACCTCTGTTTTGATATTTGCCTCCTCTGTAACCTCAACCCCCTCTATAACTATTTCCTTTATTGTTTTTATGCCCAGATGAAGATGAACTAGGCTTTGACTCTAAAACATGGGCTTCTTTAGTTTTCTTAGATTTCTTGGGTAGAGAGAGGTCATGTTAGATGAGCAACTCAGCCAACTTATCAAAAGTGATGCCTGTGATCTTGTCAGAGACATACAACATTTCAATAAAATTCCTATAGGACCCAGGTAGTCCTTTCAAAGTAGCAGTAACTATGAGGTAATCATCTAGTTTTCCAAACCCAGCCTTAATGTACTCAGAAGTGATATTTTTCAACGTAGACATATAATCTCCCATATCCCCATCTTCATCTAATGACAAAGTAAACAATTGCATATGAATATATATCTTCTTATGCTTAAGTTTCTTATCATACAAATCTGACAATGTTTTCCATGCAGTGTAACTATGAGGAGAATTTTTAATATGAACATAAGTATCACAAGTAAAACAACATTTAATGAGTGCTAAGGCTTTAGAATCATGTAAATTGAATATATCTAATTTAGCATGTTCTGTTGGCAATGTGTGATTTTCATTCTTGACAATATCCCATAACTCATTAAAAACTAGTGAAGCCTCCATCAATCATTTCCAATCAGAATAATTGGAAATTTTTAATCTATTACCATCTGAAAGCAAATTTTGAATTTTTGGCATCTTAAAATGAAAGCAAGTGCAGTAAAGAAAAGTGTGACAAAATGTAAAAGAGATTAAAATAAATATCATACTCACTGCACAAGACACTGCTTTTATGGAGTTTCTCACTTAACCTCCACGTAGAGCACAAAAGAAAAAACAAGAATTTTTTATGGGTTTTGCACTTAACCTCACCAAAAATCAATGATTACACCCTTATTTCACCAAATTATAACCTTATTCCACCAATTACACCCTTATATCACCACAACAATGTAAAAGAAATAGAATTGAATTCCCCCTTTTTTGAATTGTAACACAATACAATAAGTATGTGTTTTACAACTTTTAAGACTTACAAAAAACTAATTTAAAAGGGAATATTCCTTTTTTTTAAAGTATATTCTAAAGCAAAAATAACTTCTTTCAAAAATAAGGGATTTGAACCCTTGACCTCCTCCTTTGCAAACTTCTTACAAAATGACTTCAACCAATTGCTCTAAGAGCACAAACAAGATATGATACTCAAAAATTTCTACTTATTCTGGATTTTGTGTATGAGAGAAAAAAAAAATTACATATTTGTAAATAAATCCAAGCTTTTTCCCTTTTCAGTCTTCTCACTTAGGCTTCCTCCTGTGGGACCCATTCACAACAAATTTATGATAACCAAACTTTAGAAATATGAAAAAAATATTTCCCAATTTTATACCTGTGCCATGTTTGCCTGGGATGCCATGGCTCCTCCTAGTAATTTCTTTGCACCTGTTCTCTCTGCTAGAGATCATACAAATCCGTACATGTAGTATAGAATGGATTTTGGCTAAGTTTTGGCAAATTTGCAAAGTATTTTTTGCAAGGAATGGATTCAAATTGTAGCCACGGTGTTAGAAGGCCATACCATAGGCTGTACAACTCATATTTTTTCCATATTTTTTATTGAGGATGCAAAAATAGGGGTTTTAACAAGATTTGTAGGTGTTTTTGGATTCAAGAGGGCTGAGATGAATGTAAATAACAATGGCAGCCATGAATGAAAATTACAGAGGTTTTTCACAAGTAAACAGGCCGTACAAGTCCATTTTTACAAAAAAATAATGATTTAATAACATTTAAATGTTAAAAAAATTATTTTTTATGCCAAATTAGGAGTTTGAACACAAGAAAATGGAGTATCAAATGGCCAAAATGCCTAGATTGTGGTATATGAAAAATACACAGGTTTAAATAAAAATATATATATTTGAAAAATTCAAATAATTTAATAATTTTTCAAACATTTAAACCAATAAAAATTTTACTTTATGTGGCATACCTTATTTCATGCCATTGAATTCATGTGAATTTGACTTTTCACCTTGCCTTCCTTTCAAATTCACCAATGCTCTCCAAAATTCACCGTGCTAGATAAAATCATTGCTCTAATACCACTGATAACTCCTTGAACAAATAGTTTGAACCTTGTCCCCGCTTAGTGCGAGTGCACAAGTATTTTATTAATATTTAAAAAAAACAAGTACATAAGGGTGTCTTTACTCCATTAACCCTTTTACATTACAAACATTGATTTATATAGTTTTTACCAATGATTGGTAAAAACAACTAATCATATAACCAACTATTTACGGGAAAACAACCCATAAGGTAGTTCTAATTAATAAATACAAAACATGAAAACTACCTAAAATTAAACTAAGTAGCTTTATTTTATGGGGGTGTCTTTACTAAAAGATGCATGCCCCATTAACAATAATATTTATTAACCTACCAAAAATCTAACCTAATGTTAAGACTTTGGAACAAGTCCTAACATTCAAGAGGAGCTTTCCAAGCTAACTTTAACATCTAAACAACCTAGCCAAAGAGAGGCAACCTTAACAAACACCATGAATCCAAGTAAAGGATAGTCAATCAAAGTTGAAAAGGTAGACAAGCCTCCTCCATTATATCTATCCATCATTATTGGAGATACTTTGGTGCATAATTGTCTCATTGATAGTGAAGCTAATACTTGTGTCATGCCTAAGATGGTAGCTGATAAACTAAACTTGAAGTATGAACCCCATGACAAAGGAGTGCTCTAATTGTATGGGTCATCTACCAAGACCATTGGAATAATCAAAGGTTTGTAATTCATTCTCCATGCTTGTCCCACCTTCATCATTTATCAAGATTTTGTAGTGGTAGATGTGCCTCCTCATTTTTCAATTTGTTTGTCTAGAGAGTCCACTCCTAAAATTGGAGGTTATTTAACTTTAGATTGGTCCTACATGGGTTTTAGAACTAAATAAGGTGCAAAAGTGACATTCAAGTCAGAACCACTCTATATTTTTCTTGTTAAACCCTATGTGACTTACACTTCTAACATGAATTTCAATGTGATTGAAAAAGATGATCATCTTAGTGATCAAGAAACTCTACCTCTCCTTGATGGCATATTTGATTTATATCTTGATGATTTGGGAGCTAAGTAAAGTGGTTTTGAGGAAATGGGCCCTGGAACTTACATTCTTCTTGAGGACATTCATGGAATCCTTGAGATATATCATAACAACATCCTAGAACAATTTATATTGGGAAACTATCTTGTACATGTGGATGGTGAAGTGTGTATCCTAGCTATGGAAAAACATGAGAGTCTTAGTGAGCAGCCCATTCTGACTGTAAAAGAAGAAAATGATCTAAAAAATGAACCTGAAGAAGAAAGCTTGATATGTGGTTTAAATAATATGCCATTGTTTAGGAATTTGAGGAGGTTGGTAGACCTTCAGTCCTTCAAAGTGAGTGTAGACTTGATGATGGAGACAATCATGTTCTCAACGAGCATAAGGAAGAGCTTAAGATCTCTATCAATCAAGAAGTAACCATGACAGTCCACCATGTGTTTGATGAGCATAAATAACATTTTGAGACCTTTTTCAAATAAGGAAAAACTTTGATAGACTAAGTAGTGTTTGGTGAAAGAGAAGACAACCTTGAGGGTTCTAAACAAAAGACATGTCTTATCTCAAGTGCATATAAAGTTGCAGAAGATTTGATGATCTCTAAAACCTAGATTAAGGACTATTAAATGAGCATGTCAAAATTCAAGCAAGATGACAACTCAAACAAGCCTCCAAGTAAGATGGATGGAGAGTTCTTGAAAGCTCAAAGTGACATACTTACAATCAATAGAAACTACAAACATGGTAAGTCTTTTGATTACCTCCACAAGCAAGTGTTCATAGACAAGCATGCCTCATATGATGGATTGTTTTCTTGGAGCAACAGGGATGCAAGGAGAATTAGCTTTAACCTTGGCTAAAGTAATGAATAAGGTTCTTCACCTCAAATTTATTGAGGTGTTGTGCATATTAGGATAGGTGAGTTTCCTTTCAGTTGGTTTGTGTTTTCCCTAAGTGTTTTTTAGAACACAAGTGTGTTTGCTTAGTGTGTGGTCTTGTGTGTTTGTTACCTATTTTTTGGTGTGTCTGGTGTCCTTTCAAAGGTTTATCATTGTCAATAACAATATATAAGTGACCCCATATCCCAGATGGATAGGAGAAGGATACTTATCTTTGGCATAGTAGGCTTGTCAGCCCTAAGAAATCAATAAAATATTGACCAAATTTGACCCTAGGTCAAATTTGGTCAACCCCTTATATATTCACACTTCTTATAGGGTCTTGATAGGCCATAAATGGTCACATGGTCATGCTTTTGGTCATTTAATATGTTTTACACCTTGATTATTTATGGCATGGTCTTAGCATTCCCTTATGTAACATTTTTGGCCTTTTTAATAAACCTGTATGTAGCCTCCATGAAAGGATAGATGTAAAACTATTTTCCAATTTACAAGGTGTTATTCAAGTATCAGATGGTAATTTGGTGAATCAAAAATGTAGGTTTAAAATGGAAAAGAGGAGATATCAATAGTTTAAAGTAGTTTAAAAGTAGCTATATGGTTAAGTACAACCACTTGGCATGTCAAAAGGCTCAAGAATGTCTCTTCATGTCCCCTCAGTTCATTTCCAAGCTCAAGTAGCTTTGACAGGTCTAAAAGGGGAAAAAACTAGTTAATATTCTCCATCGCTCTCCTAGATAAGGTCAAACATGTCAATTAGTCCACTCTTGGCATGGATAGTGATGTCCCCAAAAAATGACTCCTCATTTTTCAGACAACATATGACTATTTTGGTCCTGCATGGCCAAAATTGTCCCTTCCATTTCCAAAAATTTGTTCTAAACATTCAATTTCATCATTTTCTCAACTTTTTGGTAAAAGGATTAGCAGGTTCAACTAGTTCAAAGGCTTTTGTGGGTGAGTTCAATCAAAAGAACCAGTTTCCAATGTTTGGTCACCTTTAGATATGGGTCAACACTTTGGTTCAATCAAAAAGGGTCTGTCGGCAAGCATCAAAACAAGGATTGAACCATTGAACCTTGAACTTTTTTGATTCAATGGGTTCAATGGGTTCAAAGGTTCAACGGCATCAACAAGATCTAAGTGCTTCGGTAGAGGTTCAAAGTTTGACCGTTTCAAGGTTCCACAGCCCCGATCACTTAACAAGTCTCAAAAGCTTGAACTGTTGAACCTTGAACCATTTTAGTTCAATTGGTTCAATGGATTCAACGTGCTAGGTTCAAAGGTTCAAAGGCTGCCTTAGTTAAGAAAAGAAGTGCATGTAAAAGAAAGAGTCAGGCGTATGCTACCAAGTGTCAATATCCACAGTCTCTTCCCTTAGCTGCACTATTTTGAACAAAGACCATGGTGGGCCTGGGGATGAGTGACTAAATGAAGTGGAACGTGCCAAGTGTTTGAATCTGCATGACTAATGAATGAATTTATACCATGCCACGTGTCCCTTGAAGAGATCAGTGGAAGCCAGTAAGTGTCATTGTCTGAGAGAGCCTGACCGAGCCCCAAGCATTTCCAAGGTTTTGCAAAAAACTCGAGAAGGTGGATGCTGCCAAGTGTCAATAATAGAAGTTTTAACATGTTTCTAGTTAAAAGTGGTGGAAGGTGCCACATGTCATAAAAGGGGGCACTCACAATGTAGAGGCACGCAAGGAAAGGATTTCCTTTTGACAAATTGTCTGAAGGAATTCCTTCGGACATTTTGCCCGAAGGAAATAAAGGACTAACACCCTGCCGGAGAAATCAAATACCCGAAGGCCACTTAGAAGATCTCGAAGGGCAGATACCTTTTTGAAGGGACACTTGATACATATGAAATGAACCTTTTTCAAGACCCCAAAGGGTAAGTTCCCTTTAGGAAAGGTCTGAGCCTCAAAGCGCAGCAGAAGCTGCCAAGTGTCACATGTCGAGACATGGTTATAGATGAAGCTTCAAAGCATGGATGCCGCTACATGTCCTCACCCACGTCATAGTAGAATGACAAGCCCGTGAATGTCAAATTTAGAGCAACTAGCTAGCTATTAACCTTTAATCAAGGAAAGACCCATGAATGCCAAATTAGTTGCAGTTGTCTATTGATTTTTGTGGACTCAAAGGGTGAACCCAAATGCATCTAAAGAGCCTAAGGCTGGGACATAGAGAAGGAAGAAACAAAGGGAGAAACTCAGTAGGAGTTATTTCTAGTAGGTGAAGTAGTTTGTTGAGTAAATATTTGGGGCCTCTAAACATTGAAAGCGTCGTCTGTTTGTCCCTTTTGAGATAAATGCAGAATAGACAATTGCGTGGCTAGCCGGTGATGGAATGAGTGATTCAAGCTAAGGAGTTGACAAAGGAGATGAACTAGCACACCACAGTTAAAGCAGCCACCTTGTTCTAGCATGACAAAATCAAGAAAGCATCTAAGGCATTAATGTGCTGAATGGATCACCCCATGGGAAAAGGTGCCAGGCCTCTCTCTGCCTCTATATATTGTAATCTTTTGTATCATTGAGGGAGATCTTCCCCTTACTAGAAGCGCAAATCTACCCAAATTGAAAGGCATTACTGAGACTTTGAGCTCAGATTGTAGTTCATATTTCTTTGATTGAATGAGAAAGCAAGTTACTTGTAGACTTTGTGCTATGATAGCTTGTGCTACTTTAAGAGATTATTCTTATGTTTGTCTTCTGAAAGCATTCTTGTTTATTTGATTTAACAAGTAGAACTAGTGGAGGCGATAAGGAAGGTGTCTAGAAGCCAACTAATTTAAGACTTTGCACTGTCATAGTTGTCTTCAGTGTGTGTTTTTCTTTTCAGTTTCTATGTAAAGGACCTTGGGATGACTTTGTGCCCCTATTGTTCTTCATACCTCACTCTTGGGTAGTCAAGGTGGAGACTTTGTGCTACACCTTAGATCACTAGTTATTACGCCCTTGGCACCCTGTTACTTATCCTACCTGAAAGAAACTCCTGTTGTTTCCTACAAGAACACTTCTGAAAGAAGAGAAGTGCCTTCAGTGTTTCCACCAAGCTTTTCTCCTCTATTTGTTAACATCATCTCTAAAAAAAGAGAGATGGATGGTTCATTCCAGCCTTGTGTCCTACTTTTGCTTATATATATAGTATATAGCCTCCGTATATTTAATAGGGAACCTCTCCTTGATGAGAGGAGAGATTTGTACCCTTTGGATGTGGTAAACCTACAACATTGGATGACCAATCTCCCTATGCTGTGGTGATAGAAACTATTTTGGTCACCAGTTAGCTGGCTGACAAAATATTCACCCAACAGATAATACAGGAGGAATTGAGTTTAATGCATTTGATGAGTGATAATATCCTTCATTTTCTTCCTTTTCATGGTAGGAGTTATATTTTTGGTGTACTATGCTCTATGAACCATCACTAATAAGGTTGATGACTCAAAATTGTTTGCTCATCCCCATGACCTCCAATTTTATTATATGTTTGTAGTTGTCTGATGATTTCAAGTGTTGTAGGTGTATTTATATAGTTTTCCCTTCCTTTCCATGTTATTCTCACCAAGTTTACATGTGTAGATATCAAGAAACAAGAAAAATCACTCCTTGTACTAAGAAGTGGACACAATGATGGTCTGAAGAGTATATGTTGATAGTTGTAAAAGAAAGTATGAAGTGAATTTTTAAAGAATAACTTGAAATTAGCATTCTTAAATACATGTGTCTTATGAACCTCTATTCATCACATCAATCACCTATATTGAACTCATAATAGACCTAGTCTCTCACAATCATCTATGGGTAGCATACATTCTGAATCTGTATACTTCAGAGGTTAAATGTGAATATTTGAGAGGAATTTACAGTTGTATTATGTGCTCTAAGTATCCACCATATCTAAGGTCATAACACATTCAAATTTTCCATCATCTCCAAGAAGAGAGATAGGTTTCAAACAATGAAAACTTTTTCTATAGTCAAGCTTAGATGGAGACCAACAAGAATAAGGATGCCACAAAGGTCTAAGTGTGATGAATTTTGGATTTTCAAGTTGTGAAGAGATTTTCAATGTAACATAGTTAGATGAAGCTTTTGAAAGAGACTTGAAAGGAGTTCTCAAGTCACCAACATGTTTATGACCATTTCATTGTCATTCTCAAAGTTACAGAGTAAGAAGATTGCTTAGAGGAGATTGTTACCTTAACTTCTTTGAAAGGAATTGTGTCTCATACAGTGTCTTTCTATGGAATGAGATTATGAAGCCTGTCTAGGACTAAATGCCATCCCACTTATTGTCCAGGCCTAGAAGACAACATTTTTGAAATATGAATGATGGTTTGGTCAAGAGAATGCAGGTTGAATGACTTACAACTCAAACCATTTTTTGTTGAAGACGCTCAAAGAGCTACATTGCTTTTGAGGCTCAAATGAGTCTAGAATTATAAAGTGCAATAATGGCCTTATAATGCAATTGGTGAATAGAGAATGGCGCTCAGCTTCAAGAAGTCAAATGAGCTTATCTAAGGTATAAGTTGAAATTGATGACCTTAGAGGAAGTAAAGAATGTGATTATAATGTTCAATTGCATCTCCACCTATAGGAAACCTCCACTTCTACCCCAAAAAACACTTATAGTCTAATTAAGTGGATAGAAAAACCAATGATAGTAGAGAAAGGTAGTTTGAATGAAGGAGTGAATTCAAAAAACTATAGAGGGGTCTTGGTGACTTCAATATAGAACTAAGGGAGAAGATAACAATACTCAAGCCCTAATGAACACCTACAAGAATCCTAAATGAAACATTCATAGTATGACTGTAGACCCATAATATATTGATGATGGTAGAATGATGCATGGTTCCAAAGTATGAGAATGTTTAAACAAGGGTAAAGATGATCTAATGACCTTAAGGGTAACTAAATGAGTTAATTTATTCTTTGAGTTACATGAGTCTTTGAGTTCTCCTAAAAGGTCACCTACAGGTGACATAATCAACTCAGTCTACAGACTAGCATGAGTCTAGTGAAGAGAAATAGTATGAAGGTTGGCAGTAATTTAAGATGGATGAACACATTGAGACTATTCTCACATTTGGTCAATACATTCCTATGTGATTCTCATAGGTAAATAAATAGGGTATAAGGTTAAATAAATAGGTTTTTGATCACAATGGGCACCTATAGTCAATTTAAATCTTGCAGTCATTAGTCTAATAACCAATCTTGAGGATTTTGATGAGTTGAGAGGTCTATGGGTGTGATCCAACCCTAAAACATTGTACAGAAGGTCATCAATACCTATTATACCCTCCCATGGTCTCATCTTATCCAATAAAATAGGGGATAATCCCGTTATTTTATCCAAAATAAAGGGCACTCCCAAATAGTATAATCTATAGGCATAGCATGTAAATGATGATAATATGAAAGGGGGAACAAAGAGACACTAAACAATGAGTTGAGAGGTTGAATTGAGGATGAGGGAATGTTAAGAAGCATATTTAGATGTTGGAAACCACTAAGAGGTGGTCATATGTAATCAAACACAGTTGGGCCTATTGGACCTAAAACTAGACCTAATCCCTACAAGAGTTTAATTTAACTTCTAATACCACATGAACCTTCTAATAACTTTAAGTACATTTAGGATAAAGTTTGGGACTAATGGGAGCCATTGGTTTGCAAATAAACATATCAAATTGGCCATTTTGACCCAAATCTCCCTCAGGTCTACTCAGAATGCACATAAGGAGCTTGAGAGGCCATGATCATCTGCTCACAACTATACATACCTTATGCGTGATACCTCATGTACTTGGGGAGTGTTGAAGGGGGCCATGTAACCTAACTTTGTGGAATTTAATCAAAGGTTGGCCATCAATATTTTATGAACAATACTTAACAATCAAAACCTCCTAAAACCCTCTCAAACCCTGGTTTGGATATGATGGAGAATATATGGTTGGAAATGCATCTAAAGGTGATCAAATAGACATGAATTTATTGGAACCTATCTATCACTCTCCTAGGCTCTATGAGACACACTTTGGTCATCCTATCATTTGTACAGATAAGTCTAACACTATGTTTTTTGTAGGATTTAGTATGTTTTATAGGTAAAGAAGAGAATGGGAAAGTAAATATCATTATGAGAGGCCCTTATGGACTTTTCCTAACTCCTATAATTCATTTCTTACCTTGTTTGAATAGAAAAAGACCTCTGCTAGCTCAATCATCATAGGCAGTCTAAATAAACAATGAGAAGGCAAAAGTGATTATCTAATGAGATGGTGATCAAGATGACTTAGAATCTTTTGATGTCTACTTGATGAAGTGGAATGCAAGGAGGTTCCAAAAAAGTGTCCTAAAACTCCTACAATTCACCTTCATGAACAACTACAAGCTACTAAGATGACAAGTACTAGAACAGAGCTGGAGGACTAGTGATGAATGACTATTGGTAGTGAGTGACAAGTGACAAAGATGAATTCATCAGTTAGGGATGAGTTGATGACTTGAACTAACATCTTCTCTACCTTCTCATGATAGACCATATTTGTCAAGGCTTCCCATGGCATCTTTATACACTCAAGTGCACTCCTCACTATCATGAAGGTAGTTTCAAAGCAAGGCAATAAAGGGTCTATGCCAACTTGAGGAAGTTTATCTATTTGAGATTGACACATGTTCACAGTAGCCTCCTGACTTATTTTCCACTTCATTCCATGGTAATTATAATTGGTTTCTAAATTTTGACACTTGGTCTTGTGACCCTTCATCTTCACTTCTTCTCTCTCTTCTCATGTGTTCTATAAATTCAAGCCTTTTTAGCTTTGTATGGGATCCAAAATTGGTATGGTGAAGCCCTACTATTTTGGGCACCTTATATGCTTTTGAATAACTAAGTAATGCTAAGAATATAGGGGTCACATACATTGGTCCAACCTGTAGTGGAAGTATAATCTCCTTGATCGAGCTCTAAACATGACCACTGAAACCAATAATAATTGTGTCTGTAGGAGATATATCGTATTTTGAATACTCCAAATGTTGTAGAAGTGTGATAGTGCACATGTTAATACTTGACCTATTATCAATCATAACATTCTGGATAGGATGATGATATATGTAGGCTCATATAAAGAGTGTGTATTATATTGAATCATCATCAAAAATCTCTTGCTCTAAGAAAATGATGAGTGGTCTAACTAGAACTCTAGTGTGGTATGCACCAATGATATTGTGTAATGGGTGTGCCTCTTCTACAAAGTGTTATATGATGTTGGTTTTGGATGTGCTTAATATGTGTAGTGAACACCTAAAGTTCTCCCTACCTCATTTGTTGAATTGATCTAAGAATATTTTCAATGCCTTAGCTTCTATTTTTTGTATTTTGGGTACTACTGTGGGTGTACCCACATCAATAATGTTAGCCTCAATCAAATCTTATATCTTATGTTTTGAGTTGATGCATATGTTTATTTTATGGCCTGGTGCCCCATGATATTTTCAAAATGCATTGGAATCATAATTCTTTGGAAGAGACCATGTCATATCAACCTCTTTGATGGGAGGGAGAGATATGACATTGCATTCCAAGAGCTATTGCAAAACATGTGTTGGTAACTCTAAAATGTTGGTGAAGACTCTGCATGGAGGAGCTAATAAAACCAGGTGAAGAAATGGTTGTGAAGTTGAGTTAACTATGGCCTTCGGATCACTCTTGTTTTTAGTGGCCCTTACCTTGTATGGAGGCTTATTAAAACTCTTAGTTATTGATTCTGATCCACTGGTATATTTTAGTTTTCCCATAGAGAGAAGCTTGACTTCTCTTCTTTATTTACTGTGTGGCATAAATCTTTGAAGGTTGGAAACTTCTTAAATAAGATAGCTTCATGTAATGCTGGTAGAAGAATATATTTTAAGATGTCTTAAAGCTCTTTATCTACCATGGGGCTAGTTAATTTGGCATATATAATCTTATATCATAATAAATATTATATAATAAGCTCATTTGATTCTTGCTTCAATTATGTAACTTAAGTATATGATATCTTATCACTGATGTTTATGAGGAAGTATGATAAAAACATGTCATCCAAGGGATTGAATGTGGTGATAGACTGATTCGGTACATCATCAAACCACTTGAAGGCATAATCCTTTAAATTACATGGGTATAACTTAGTGAGGTACCAATCATGTCATCTAAACATGTTACATGAAAATATCGTATATGGTGCTTTGGGTCACCCTTACCATCATACAATGTAAGCTTATGTGCCATGAATATGGATGGTAAAGAGTTATCGCTATGTGATGTGCTAGAGGTGTATGTAAAAGAACATGAGAATCTAAGGCATGTGATGGCCTACTGGCTCCCTAATCAAGATGTAACACCTTACCCTATAGAGTATGAACCTCATGCATAACGGATTGTGCATCTAGAGTGGAAGAACTATCCATAGGAGGTGTAATTTTCACTAAAGATTATTGAGTTACAATTGTTTGTTGTGCTAGTATATAATGTTATTATCTAGGGAAGTTGAAGATTGATCATTGTTTGATTTTTGAATTTCTTCATGGATAATATTGATAAGATCATATTGCATATCCAAATGTTTGGAAACAAAACCTTGTAATTATCTCTTATTGGTTTCATCAAATCGGTTATTGAATTATGCCAATGTAGTTTAGGGAGTAGGAAAATAAATTATTGTATGTTTTGAACCTTTAAAGAAGTTTAATCTATGAAAAAGAGTACAGAAATCTATTATTGAAATAAATCTAATATTTTAATACTAATATTTAAGCATAGAAACAAAAAGGATACAAATCCTAAGAGCATCTAAGGTTAGGGTTTGATTAATGTTTGAAGTAAGTCAGGTTCACCAAATGTTTTAACCTTTTAGGACTTATTGTAAGTAAATCATATATTTGTTAAAGAGCTGAGTAGACTAAATTAGGGTAATAATATGCAATAAACATAGCCACTAATTTGTTACAAAATTGACTGGATTTGACCTTTCTAAAAATAGCAATAAATAGTGCAAGTAAGAACTTAACAATAAAACAATAGAGGTAGATGATTTAGAGGTTATAAATTGAGGTAAAAGTTGGTATGAGTGTCATAAATAAGATCCTAGTATCATAACCCCTCCTGGACAATAACACCCTAATTGGAAAATTATGCCATTATTGGAAATGAGGTGGTAGTGTCCTTTGTGCAAGACTGTCCTAAGTTTCTAGGTGTACCTATGTCTGGATATTTGAGGTTTGTTCCTATGTGCATGAGTTATAAAACCTTTTATATTTCTTGTTTGGACTAAATTTATGAGAAACCCCTAATCCTCCATGTAATTAGGGCATTTGATTGATACAAGCTGAAAAGTGTGTTTGTTAGTGGGGTAGGTTGGACATCCTCAACACTCTGTTGTGATGAGAGTTGCCCACATACCAATACTTTGAGGAGGGATCAAGCCTAATGTAGTTCTCTCTACCTAAGTGCTAGTTCAAGTACAAGTGAAGCTAGTATGATAATGGCCTTGAGTGCCTTGAACATGCTTGAGATTGGAAATCTGGGTAATTTAAGCTTATGATTGTTCTAGATGGTAGTATGCAGAATTAGGGGAAAATTGGGATTAATAACCTTGATTGTGCATAACTTGTTTTGAGTTTGAATGTGTTTTTTTCATTTGATTTCAATCTAGTGGTTAGAGGGCTAAAAGTCATGTATTTATATTGTTATGATGTTTGTGCAGGTGCTAAAAGAGGTCTAGGCCAAACCTAAGAGGTTATAAATTTAAAAAGATATTTGTTTATGAAAAAGAGAGGGAAAGGACATTAGTACCATTCCTGATACACTAGTGCCATGTGGTGATAGTGTCCTTATTATGATGCTAGTATCCAAGTGGTAGAACACTAGGCACAAAGGGAAAAAATCAAGAAATGAGGGTTTGAGACTACTTTAGGGATGACGAGGGGAGCTTATGGCCTACACAAAGGTTGGATAAGTATGATAATAGGCTCTAGGATAGGTCTAACACTAAGTTAGGGATATTTAGTCTTAAGTAACACTCTTAACACTCAAGTGCCACTTTTAGGTGATTACAGCTATATAATTTAGATAAGATCTTGCACATTTTGATCACTAAGGTTTGAAGTTTGTGAAATCACCAAAGGAGGTGTACCCATAGTTTGAGTTGATATAGGCACTAAAACTGGTAATTGGGTTGAAGTGTTAATGTTTCACATGAAGGATGTAGCAATAGTCAAGTAAAAATGGTATAAACACATAACCCATGCTCTATCAGAAGTATGAAGATATGGCATGCTCAAGGGGAGGGTTATTATTATAGAATCAGTTGTAGTACCACCTAAAGATTCCCATTACTAAGTGAGGAAGCTTAGATTTAGCATGCTTACTGATTTCATCTCTTGTAACATGTAAAAATTCATCCATTAAGCCTTTGTTATTGATATGAGTAACTAATGCTTCTTTATCTTCTAGTTGAAACAAGTTTTTTTATTAACATTTTTCATTGCTTATAAAAATAGGAAACTCTGAGCCAAAATAGGTTTGCATACAAAGACATAGAGGTCAGGGTTACCAAATGTTTAACCCTAAATTAATGATACAAGGGTAAATAGGGTTAAGAATATAAAAATGATTAAGCTCAAGGGTAATAAATAAATGTGTATCAGGTCAATTAATTGGCAAACTCAAATAAATAATATTATGAATTTAAATACTATGATATGATAAAAAAATAAAGTACAACTATTGATTGATATTGTGATAAATTAGAAACAAGAGTGCTTATTTGATTTATTGTGTGAATGTAGATCTAAACAAAAAAAATTAGAAGTGGACTGGATCAGGATCCTAGAACAATTGTCAAACCCTGGAATCTTGAATTTTGTGGCCTTGGATGCTTGTGTCAGATTTGGATAATTGGGTCGATGCAAGTGTCTAATCTAGACACAAGTGTCCTATATGGAATACTAACTAGATATGAATGCAACCAACTAGAGCCTTTAGGGTTTTATGTCACCTTCTAATTTATGCAAATTACACACACATGCTATCATTTTTTGTTAAATGATCAAACCCTAGTTTCTTCAGCCTTAGAGTGATTGTGGTAAAAATGGGTTAGTGGGCTCATAGTGTCAAGCTAACCTAAAGAACCCTATGTCAATGGGCACTACATACATAACAAATACTCCAAATAGGGCCTCAAAATATGTAATTATCCCCTACATGTTAACTTATGTGTGTATAAGGTTGTAATATATGATAAACAAGTACATACAATGACCTGACTTGTAACTTAGAAAATATGGCTCATGAACTGCTCTTTCAATGCTTTAGACTTGTGGGAATATTGATCATATGATATAGAAATAGGGATGAGTAGGGTAGGTTTGCTCATTTAGATGCTTGATTGAGTGTTTCTTGGTAAGTTGCCTTGTGAGTTCTAAGTATTCCTTGGGTGAGTTATGAACGAGGATTAATCTTGTATATATACTAATTCTTTGGAAAAACATGTCACACTAAATCACTTAGGCTGACCATAAAGACATGTTACATTTGTAAATTGGATAAATTTTGGGCACTAGACACTTAGTTGGAAAAGGGATACATGCATTGACTTAGGCATCTGGCTTGGACACAAGTGTATGAGAAGCTAAAAAATAGGTATAGGTCCAAAAATGACAGAGAAGCATAACGACCAGGTTTAAAGAATTTTTTTATAACATAAAAGCCCTGGTCATCAAAATAACAACTAGTTAGAGTAAGAAATAATCAATTTGACACACAAAGATAGCAAATGGGAGCCTTTTGGCGATAGGATGGCCTTAGAGATGAAGGTATATTCATGATATGTATTTTCTAAGAGTATGTGTTGACCCCTAAAATTTAAATAAGTATTATTCCATTTTTGGTGCATGACACGGAACGACCATTATCCATTTCGATGCAAGTACCGGCATGCCATGGAAGGACCATGGCACAAGAGGACCATACCATGTAGCTAACAAGAATAGAAGTGTTTTGGCATAGAAGTTGATGAGTGCAGAAGGAGAATTATGTAGGAGACCCAGTGTGAGAGAACCCAATCAAGAGAGAATGTGTCATGAAGGACCTGAGATTAGAGGAATTAGAATAGAAGTAGAAGACTAGGGGAGTACATGGGAAGCAAAATGCGAGGGATATAAGAGTACTTAGAATAAAAACTCAAATGGGACACTTCAATCCCACCAATCAGAGGTTTTTGTACTATCCTACAAAGAATGGAACACTTGGCTACCATGTTATAACATAGAATGAGGATCTAGGGGCGTAGAGACCAAAGTATATAAGAATAACTCATTATAAGTGCCATGACTCTTAGTTTGTTGGGAGTTTGTGTGCCATCTATTCATGAAAATTAGAATTATGACACTTGATCAGGGCAAAACAAGTATAAAAACCCCTATTGTAATCACTTGTAGGATGGTCCTTTAGAGAAATAGATATAGTGATATGTATTATAATATGTGAAGCAACTAATGAAAAGCTAGTGGTTTCCATATTGTGAGATGAATTAAGTGTTGAACGATGGATATGTTTTATTTCTAAGTCATGGATATCTTTTTATTTTATCACTACTATTAGTAATGGTAATCTCAGTTATAGTATTAGTTATATTTGGGATAATAAGAATCATAATAGTATATTTATGGTATTAAGTAACCCTTTTCAAAATATATATTATAAATAATGAATAAATTCACCTTAATATGTTACAAAGCCTTCAAGAATTGGTCTTTCATTGCATGTTTCATGTGAGCTCGTGATCCTTATCTCTCGCACGATAGGGCCAATGCACTAGCTTATTCGAGAAATGATTCAATGTCGAAGTGGAATTAAGTAAAAGAACCCAACATTTTAGTTCCATTGTTGGGACCCAAAAAAATGGATCACAATTATGGAAAAATGTTTAAGCACATCACACTAAAAAAAATTGAAGAATGGGTTACCAGTGTCAAAGACATCTTTGCAGTTCCATATCTTGAACCAGGAGTTTCTATGTGATAATGGGTAGAGTAGAATCTCTATAGTTCTATGTATGAAACTTTATTTTCTAAGGTCCCAATTCTCTTGCATTCTTGGATTCTAGCATATGCTCAAGGATGATCCATAAATATTGGAAGAAAGCAACCTTGGACACTTGAGTGGTAGAGGAGTTTATCACAACTTAGAATTCCCTGGATGTGAGCAGTTAATTTTTGGTAGAGATGCATTCAGAATAGCTATATTTTGGAGTACATCGTGACCACCTATTCATGTCCTAAGGAAGATGTTATCTCTCATTATTTGATTTGAAAATTAAGAAGTTAATTGTTGACTTTGGATTGGAGAATCTACCCATGGAGGGATAAAATATTCTATGTATGAGTAGCACATTTGGGAGGGGAGACTAGAGGTTGATTGTGGGTTCAACATGGTAGCAAGCCAGCGAGCATTATGGAAATGAAAGTATGATGAAGCTCAGCAAAGGATCATGATATTTATTATTATGAGAAAAGATCAAGAAACCTTGACGAGTGTTGTGAAGAGCCACAGGGAGGCAGATACATACGAGGGACCCATCACTTTTGAGCCAGCTTTTTTACCACTTTTATCTTATGGAGAATAGAGCTGGACTTCAAGAATCAAGGAACCAAGTATGAATCAACAGGCTTCCCCACCATAGTGTGTGCTCATGCCTTTGAGTCAGATAGAATATATATACAAAATTAGGATACAAATAATATAGAGTCAAAAATTGAATAGGTAGGAGAGACTAAAAGTAGGCCATTAGGTGATCATTTAGAATCTACATTATCTTTTCCTCTTCAATAGAATTTTATGGCACAGCTAGGGATGCCTGGTGGATCTAGATTTTAAGGCTAGAGTACAGGCCCAAACTTGGGAAACTAACCCTCTACCATGCCTCTTCCCATGAGCACTACTCTTGGAGGCACTATAAGAGGATTAGGTGGATGCACAACCCTCTAGAACCACTACTTCTCACCCTTCCATGCCATGACCACCTCCACCTTGCCATTCACATTCTCCACCTCACCCTTTAGCTTCACCACCTCATCTATCCCCTTCCCCACCTCACACTTATCCTCCTACTTCACCTTCCCCTATTAATTCCCTTCCTACCCACTCACCTACACTAAACCCTTCATCTCCTCAACCAACTCCCCCACCTTCTCCACCTTCATGAAAACCTTTGCCTCTACCTTCTCCAAGGACTGACACAAGGTTATCCCCACACCAGCCTCCAAGGTGATTGCCCCAACAGGACCTCTCTCAGGTCAAGATTCATAGTTTGAGATTGGACTCCAAAAAGACTTCATCCCCAAGATAGGAGGCCCCATCTGGTGATCAACTTGATATTGATGGAGTCAGAGCAAGCGAGATGGCATCTAGAAGCCATCAAGAGGATGAACTTGAATGAGACCCAAAAAGGGGGAAGGGACCAATAGAAGAACAAAAACAAAGAGGTCCATCCACTGTGTGTGAATGTTACCAGTTTGATGTACAAGACAAGGACCTCTATCTTTGGAAGCACTTCCACCCTAAGGATACTATTGGACATAGTCATTGATGTATGAAGTATTGTCATTGATGTCAAAGGTAACAAGTGTTATTATTCATTAATGATAAAGGTGTTGAGTTGAACAGACTTGTTGTAGAGCCCCATGGAGATGTGTGTGTACTTTGAATGATTATGAACATACAAGAGTAGTCATATGAATACCTTTGCTCACATTTTATCTTGATGAATATGGTTAAGTACATAGGTGGATGTTAACATAATTTACATATATCTCTTTATGGTATAAGTTCTAAGTCATAAGGATGAGTAGATAAAATGTTACAAATGTATAATGTTGTCCCTTAGTTAAAAGCATACTAAGTTTCTAGACTTAGTCATTTTTGCACCTTTGCATTTGTCTGGGAATTATTTCAGAAGAAGTGGCTCAGGTAATTATTTCAGAGAAATGTTGAAGATTCTTCAGACAAAAATCCCATAACAAATGTTTTGAAGCTTTGGAATTCCTTCAGGAAAATGTTTAGTCTCCACACTTAATCAATTTTTCAAAGCTTTGGAATTCTTTCAAAAAAATTATTTTGAACAGAAGTTTCAAAGGAAATGAGTGCAATTTGGAATTCTTTCACAGAAAGTGGTTTGGTAAATTCTTTCAAAAAAATGGCTAAGCCTTTGTCAGAAAAATTATCCTGAACAAAAGTTCTAAAGGAATCTTTTCAAAATATTGAAGGGTAAGTGAACCGTTAAAAGTTTTCGAAGAGATATTTTCAAAAATGTTGAAGGGTAAGTGATCCATTCAAATTTTTTGAAGGGATATTTTTAAAAATGTCAAAGGGTACTTTACAAAGGTTTTGAAGGGATCTTTTAAAAATTCTGAAGGGCATGTGACCCAAAAAAAAATCCTAAAGGGTACTTTTCTAAAGTTTTGAAGGGCATGTGACCCAAACAAAAAATCATGAAGGGTACTTTGCCAAAGTTCTGAACGGCATGTGACCCAAACAAAAAAATTTAAAGGTACTTTGTTAAAGCTCTAAATGGCATGTGATCTAAACAAAAGTTTTGAATAGGTCACTTATAGAAGTCCCGAAGGACACTTTCGAAATAAGGATATTAATGAATTATTTCAAAGAATTTATCTAAGGCAGGTGGACACTTACAAAATTCTCAAAACATACTTTTAGATGGAGAGGAAACTTACAAAATTCCTAAAGGATACTTTCAGATGGAATGGACTCTTACAAATTTTTTGAACGATATTTCATAAAAAATGTAGGTCACTTACAACATTGTTGAAGGATAAGTGTGGAGTCTCATAGGGCATTTTCAAAAGTGTTGAAGGATCAATGTGAGTTAAAGGTCAATCAAGTTTGAAGAGATTAAAGGAGCAAAAGCAATACAAGAATGCTGATGAAAATGAGATGAGGTCAACATGCCAAAGTTTAATGACCAAGCCAATATAAAGATCATGCATCTTAAGAGATTGAATGACACATGGAGCTCAGATGGAAAGATTGACATACACATTTCAATGTTGGAACAAAAATAAATGAAGAACCATTGAAGTGAGTTAGTTACAAGAATCTAGTGAGACAATTGAAGGATATAAATATCAATGGTTGAATTAAATCTATTATTCTAATTTTTTGAGTGCGGTAATTGATGCGACAAGGGTAAAATTTGAAGATGTTTAAAGAATGGAAGTCAAATAGTCATTTGCTTGGAATGAGAAGAGACAAGCAATGAATGAAAAATGTATAAAGTAAAGAGACTCATCTAAGTTTTGATTTATGAAAAATTCCAAAGTGATGAAGAATAGGAAATAAAAATAGTCATCTTTTCATTTTAGGAATGAGAGGAGTCAAGAGGAGTCAAGTCATAGATGCAAAAATATGAGACTTGTCTGAGCATAGAGGAGTAATGGTCAAATTGGAGAATACCAAAGTGTCAAACAAATAAATTTAGACATAGAGAAAGGGTGTAGGAAGAGTGAAGATCACATAAGAGTGTGTTGAATGAGAAATGATCAGTTGTAGATTAGACATACAATAAAGAATAGAGACTTGGATTCCTTTGTGAACCTAATTCATGAATTTAAAGTGTAAATGTATGATTGGTTGATGCCATCAAATTAAGATGGGTTAGTGCTCAGTATAGGGAGTGGGTGTTTCCTTAGAGTTGGTGCTCTTAAAATAGGGGATTGGTGTCTCTTTGCAATTGGTGTCCTTAAATGTAACCAGTGAGGTTCATTTAGTGAGACAAACTTTGTGAGGTTGGATTAAAATAGTAACTTTTAGCAGCATTCTCACCATGGTTTTTCCCTTCGAGTTTCCATATATAAATTTGGTGTTGTGTGTTGTGCTTTTGTGCTTGTGATATCTTTAATTAATTTAGTTAAGAATGTATATGTTTAAAATTCATCTTGAAAGTTGTAAGTAATTAATTTTTGAGATCTACTAATTCACCCCTCCTCTTAGTAGATATGTGTGTTCAATAATTGGTATCAGAGCTAAGTGTTCTAAAAGAGAAGCTTAATCAGCTTAGGTTGATCATGCAGTCTGAACTCAAAATGGCTAGTCATGAAGGAACATCATCAAACAAGGCACCTTTATTTGATGGGTCTAACTATGCCTTTTGGAGCATAAGGATGGAAGTGTATTTGACCTCCTTGGGGTTTGATGTCTGGATGTCTGTTGAGAATGGATACACACCCCCTAATGTTTCTCTTGCTGATCAAGCAGTGAAGAAGGCATGTGAAAACATTGCTAAAGTAAAGAATGCTATTCTTTGTGGATTGTCAAATAATGAGTTTGTCAAAGTCATGCATTTTTAAAATGCAACGGACATATGGGTCAAATTAAAGATCATATATGAAGGAGATGATAGAGTAAAACAAGATAAGCTTCAAACACATAAGGGACAATTCGAGAGCCTCAAGATGAGTGAGGAAGAGAAGATTTCAGACTACCTCCTTAGGGTATATGAGATTGTAAAGGCAATCAGAGGACTTGGAGAAACAATGGATGAATAAAAAATTGTCAAAAAGGTTTTAAGATCATTGACAACAAAGTATGATTATAAAAATTTTGCCATTGAAGAAGCAAGAGATCTAAACAAGCTCAACATATATGAGTTACATGGAACTTTCACTGCATATGAGATGAGGCTAGGAAATGCATAGTCATCCAAGAGAAAAGTTGCTTTCAAAGTTTCTAAGCAGGTAGAAGAAGAAGAAGCTCTTAATTTTGAATATGAGGAGGTTGATGATGTAGAGGCCAATTTCATCAATAAATTAAAGAAGGGCTCAGGCAAATACAAAGGTAAGTTACCCTTCAAATGTTTTAATTGTGGAGAGATAGGTCAATTTGCTGCTAAATGTCCACATAAAAAGAAGGATGACTCTGATTCAACTGAGAAAAATCAAAAGGAGAAATCCTATTATCCCAAGAAGAATAAAAGCTTCTTTAAGAACAAAAAGGGGTTATACTCAAAAGAAGATAGTGACTCGGTTGATGATAGCAGTAGTTCAAGTGATGAGCATGATAGTGCTTTTATGTCCAAAAAAAATGAAGTTTTATTAATGACTTATGAATCAACTTCTTTATGCTAAGAAGAAGAGGACTTAGATGATGATGAAGAAGAAGAAGGAGAAGTAAATCTGGAATGTGAACTCATCTATGCTTTAAAAGAAATTGACAAGCTTAGAAAAGAAAATTCTAAACAAAAGAAGCTTAGCTAAAAGGAGTTTGAGAAATTAAATAAAATAAATGAGGAATTAGATCAAATGATAATGAGTTTGAAGACCCAAGTTGAGGAGCCAAAGAGGATAGAGGATGTGGTCAAAACTTATTTACAAGCAAAATCCTTATAATTCTTGAAGATGGAGGAAGAAATCATGGACCTAAGAGAAAATCTCAAAAAGGCCAAAGAACAAATTGATAAAGGCCCAAAACTAAAAGGAGGATCTGCAATACTAGATGAGATGACCATCTCACAAAATCCCCTTAAAGAAAAATTAGGTCTTGGGCATGAGAAAGGAAAGAGTCCCATGTTGAGCACAATTGGGAATCTAAATGAAAACTTCAAGGCAGAAGCAGAATCAAGAATAAAAAAAGAATAAAATCACATTCCTTAAGAGAGTAAGAAAAGTAATAACTCTATTCCTATAAAGACCAAGGTTGCTGCCACAAAAAACAACATAACAATAAGGAACGTGAAGAAGATAGAGTTTAGGAGACCTCCTTTATATCCCCAAAGGAGAATATTAACTAGGTATTATTCATCATTTTATGGTTATTGTTATATATATAATCAATTTGGCCATAAATCAATTGATTATAAGATTATACCTAAGAGAAGGATAAGTTTCTTAAGTAAGAATTCATTTGCCCCTCTGCTAGATCTAGATGTTTTATGCTACAACTAGAATAATTTTGGGCATATAGCAAAGAATTTTAGAACAAAGCTTGTTAAATCAAAGTCTAATAATGAAAAAAGGGTTGAGACTCCTAAAGTGAACAAAGGCTCACAAACTAATGACACAACAAAGAAAAGTATAGTCAAGAAATCCAAACAGATATGGAAAAAGAAAAATCAGTCTATGATCACCCAAACAACACTGCATGCTAAAGAGAAAAATCTATGGGTCATAGATAGTCACTGCTCAAAGCCTATGATAGGTGACAAGAGTAAGTTCACCAAATTGAGCCGATGCAAGGAAGGGATTATCAGCTTGGGAGACAATACTATAGTCAAATCAGAGGCAAAGGTACCTTGCACATTGATGGAAAGCTCCCTACACATGATACTATTTATATTAAAGGACTAAAACATAATCTGTTGAGTGCCAGTCAGATGTGTGATAATGGCTATAAAGTCATATTTGATGCTGAATGTTGTGAATTAAGGTCTAGAAAACTTATTGCACAAGAAAAAAGGACTGAGAGTAACATATATAATCTGATTGAGGTAAATGACACAAATTATCTCATGGGAAAGATTGATGAAAGATGGTTATGGCATAGAAGGATGGGTCATGTTAACTTTGAAAATTTAGTCAAAGTAAGTTCTAACAAGTGTGTAAGACACATGCCAAAGATAACCAAGCATGTTGACACAACATGTAGAGAATGTTAGCTCGATAAAAAGACTAGGGTCTCATTCCAAACTAAAGAGTATGCAACTACAAAAACCCTACAGATCATTCATACTGATCTTTGTGGACCAACCAAGACAAAAGGTTCTAAAGGAGTGCATTATTTTATGTTGTTCATAAATGACTACACTAGAATGACATGGGTAACCTTTAAAAAGTACAAGTCTCAAGCCTTTGAGAGATTCAAGATTTTTAGAGCCATGGTTGAAAATGAAATTGGTAAAAAGATCAAGTGCCTCAGTCTAAAAAAAGTGGTGAATTCACTTCAAATGAATTCACAGACTACTATGAAAAGCATAAAATTAAGAGACACTACTCTGTTACAAGAACTCCACAGCAAAATGGAGTTGTTAAGATGAAGAACATGACTATCAAGGAGATGACTAGAACAATGTTGAAAAAAGCCATCTTGTCAGATGGTTATTGGAGAGAAGCAGTCTAGATAGCAGTATACATCTTGACCAGAGTCTAATTGAAAGTAAACTGTGACAAGACTCCATATGAACTTTGGTAGGGAAAGCATACTTTAGTCAAGTATTTTAGAGTGTTTAGAAGCAAATGCTACATTCAAAGGAATGAGAAAAAGCTAGGTAGTTTTGAGTTGAGAAGTGATGAGGGAATATTCCTTAGTTATTCCACTCATAGTAAATCTTATGTTTGCTACAACAAAAGATTGCATAAGCTAGTGGAGAGCATCCATGTTAAAGTTGAAGAGATCCACAAAGAAGAAATTGAACATGTAAAGGAGATCAAAATTAAGGAACTAAAAGAAGAAGCTGAGGACACCCTCAAGGTTTATTCAAAAGGATCATCCTAAGGAGTAGATCACTAACAACATGAATGAAGGAGTTCAAATGAGGAAAAGGGCAGTAATGAGCAAAGAACATGTAAGTTTTGTTTTACTATCTGAATTTGAGCCCAAAAGCTATGTTGAGGCCAACAAAGATGAGAATTGGCAAAAGGCCATGGATGAGGAACTAAGTCAAATAGAAAAGAATAAAACCTAGTAGCTATTTCCAAGACCCACATACAAGAATGTCATAGGCACAAAATGGGTCTTTAAAAACAAGTTAAATGAATATGGAACTGTTGTGAGAAATAAATCTATACTTGTTTTCAAAAGATATGCTTAGGTATAAGGAATAGACTTTGAGGAGACATTTTCCCTAGTGGCAAGATTGGAAGCCATCAGAATGTTTTTAGCATTCTTAGTCTTTAAGAAGTTTAAAGTCTATCAAATGGATGTTGAGTCAACTTTCTTGAATGGAACCTTGGAAGAAGAAGTCTATATTGAACATCCTAAAGGTTTTTAGCTGACAGATGAAGAAGACTATGTGTGCAAACTGAAGAAAGCACTATATGGTCTAAAATAAGCACTTAGAGCATGGTATTCAAGGTTGGATTAATATTTGTAACAAGAAGGATTTATCAAAGGATGTGTAGATAGTAACTTGTATGTTAAGTCTAAAAATGGACATATGTTGATCATAGTTGTCTATGTTGATGACATCATTTTTGGTGGCAATAGCAATAATATCTGCAAAGAATTTGCAAATCAAATGTAAAAGGAGTTTGAAATGTCCATGCTGGGAGAACTTTCATTTTTTCTTGGTCTATAGGTTGTACAATCCAAAGAAAGGATATTCATATCCCAGACCAAGTATGTGAAAGAGATGCTCAAGAAATTTGGTGTGGAGGATAACAAATCAGTTAGCACTCTCATGATAATTGGATGTAAATTGAACAAAGGTGATGAATCTCCTAAAGTGAATCATACAATGTATAGGTCTATGATTGGTAGTTTGTTATATCTCACTGCATCAAGAGCAGACATCATGCAGGCGATATGCATGGTTGCTAGATTCTAGGTTGCACCAAAAGAAACACATGTAAATACAGTGAAGAGAATCTTTAGATATATCAAAAGCATAATAGATTATGGCTTATGGTATCCTTCAAGTGATGATTTCACTTTGACAACACACACAGATGTTAATTGGGTAGGAAGCACAAATGATAGAAAAAGTACTAGTGGTGGTGAATTCTTCCTTAGTAACAGACTTATTTCATGGCTAAGTAAAAAATAAGAGTCAGTTACACTATCTACAACAGAATTACAATATGTTACAACAATGACATGTTGCACTTAAGTGTTGTGGATGAAGCAATCACTAAACGACATTGAAGTGAATTTCAAAGGACCAATTCCCATTCTACGTGATAATTCAAGTGCTATAAATATATCCAAGAATACAGTGATGCACTCCAGAACAAAGCACATATCAATCAAGTATCACTTTCTAAGAGATAAGGTTGGTGATCAAGAGGTCACAATGGAATATGTTCCAATAAAAGATCAAATTGCAGACATATTCACTAAACCTTTGCCTAAGGACCAATTTGAATATCTGAGACAATGATTAGGAGTGGTAGCTCCTACACCACATCATTAGTTCCTAATGATCAGGCATGTCTGCAGGGGGAGTATAAAAGTAGCATCACTAACTCCTAAAAAAAGAAGAGTTTAGGCAAATATGCCATAGTCTAAAGGGGGAGTTCCTCACAAAGTGTTCTAGCCTGTCAAGTCCAAGGATGAGAACAACCAAGATGCCAAAAAAAGAGAAGATTGTTGACATATTATGGCAGAGATGCTTTGTCATTAATGTCAAAGGGGGAAAAAAGAGCAAGATGTAGGTGCAAAATAGAGATTATGCTACTTTGTAACAAAACAAAGATTGTGCTACTTTGCAGAAGATGTTTTTACCATAAATGACAAAGGAGGAGATTGTTGGACTTAGTCATTGATATATGAAGGATTAACATTGATGTCAAAGGTATTAAGTGCTATTATGCATTAATGACAAAGGTGTTGAGTTGAACAGACTTGTTGAGGAGCCTCATGGAGTTGTGTGTGTACTTTGAATGGTTATGAACATACAAGAAAAGTCATATTAATGTCTTTGCTCACATTGTATCTTGATAAATATGGTTGAGTACACAGGTGGATGTTAATACAATTTGCATATATCTCTTTGTGGTCTAAGTTCTAAGTCATAAGGATGAGTAGAGAAAATTTTTAAAATGCATAATGTTGTCCCTCAGTTAAAATCCTACTAAGTTTCTACACTTAGTCATTTTTGCACCTTTGCATTTGTAAGGGAATTATTTCAGAAGAAGTGGCTAGGGTAATTCTTTCAGAGAAATGTTGAAGACTCTTCGGACAAAAAGCCCACAACAAATGTTTCGAAGCTTTGGAATTCTTTCAGGAAAATGTTTAGTCTCCACACTTAGTCAATTTTTCAAAGCTTGGGAATTCTTTCAAAAAAATTGTTCTGAACAAAAGTTCTGAAGGAAATGAGTGTAATTTGGAATTCTTTCAAAGAAAAGAGCAAGATGTAGGTGCAAAATAGAAATTGTGCTACTTTGCAGCAAAACAAAGATTGTGATACTTTTTAGAAGATGTTTTTGCCATAAATGACAAAGGGGGAGATTATTGGACATAGTCATTGATGTATGAAGGATTATCATTGATGTCAAAGGTAGCAAGTGATATTATGCATTAATGACAAACGTGTTGAGTTGAACAGACTTGTTGTAGAGCCTCATGGAGTTGTGTGTGTACTTTGAATGGTTATAAACATACAAGAATAGTCATATGAATGTCTTTACTCACATGGTATCTTGACAAATATGGTTAAAGACACAGCTGTAGGTTAACACAATTTGCATATATCTCTTTGTGGTCTAAGTTCTACGTCATAATGATGAGTAGAGAAAATGTTACAAATGCATAATGTTGTCCTTTAGCTAAAAGCCTACTAAGTTTCTACACTTAGTCATTTTTGCACCTTTACATTTGTCTGGGAATTATTTTGGAAGAAGTGGCTCAGGTAATTATTTCAGAGAAATTTTGAAGACTCTTTGGACAAAAAGCTCGCAACAAATGTTCTGAAGCTCTAGAATTATTTTGGGAAAATGTTCAGTCTCCACACTTAGTCAAATTTTCAAAGCTTGGGAATTCTTTCAAAAAAAATATTTTGAACAAAAGTTCTGACAGAAATGTGTGCAATTTGGAATTCTTTTGAAGAAAGTGGTTCAGTGAATTATTTCAAAAAAATGGCTAAGTCTTTGTTGGAAAAATTATCCCAAACAAAAGTTTTGAAGGGATCTTTTCAAAATGCCAAAGGGTAAAATGAACCATTCAAAGTTTCTGAAGGGATAGTTTCAAAAATACTAAAGGGTAAGTGAACCATTCAAAGTTTTCAAAGGGATCTTTTCAAACATGTCGAAAGGTAAGTGAACCGTTTAAAGTTTTCGAAGGGTACTTTATAAAAGTTTCAAAGGCATCTTTTCAAAATTTTGAAGGGAATGTGACCCAAACAAAAATCCTGAAGGGTACTTTTCCAAAGTTCTGAAGGGCATGTGACCCAAACAAAAAATCTTGAAGGGTACTTTGGTTCTTAAGGGCATGTGACCCAAACAAAAATTTTGAAAGGTGCTTTGTTAAAGCTCTGAAGGGCATGTGATGCAAACAAAAGTTCTGAATAGGCCACTTATAGAAGTCTCAAAGGACACTTTTGAAATAAGGACATTGATGAATTCTTTCAGAGAATTTGTCTAAGGCAGGTGGACACTTACAAAATTCCTGAAGGATACTTTCCGATGGAGAGGACACTTACAAAGTTCCCAAAGGATACTTTCGGATGCAATGGACTCTTACAAAGTTTTCGATAGATATTTCAGAAAAATATAGGTCACTTACAACATTATCAAAGGATAAGTGTGGAGTCTTGTAGGGCATTTTAAAAAGTACTGAAGGATCAATGCGAGTTGAAGGTTGAACAAGTCTGAAGAGATCAAAGGAGAAAAAACAATATAGGAATGCTGAAGAAAATGAGATGAGGTAAACATGTCAAAGTTTAACAACTAAGTCAATATAAAGATCATGCATCTTCAGAGATCGAATGGCACATGGAGATTGGATGGAAATATTGATAGACATGTTTCAAAGTTAGAAAAAAAATAAATGAAGAACTATTGAAGTGATTTAGTTACAAGAATCTGGCGAGACGATTGAAGGATATAAATAGCAACAGTTAAACTAAATCTATTATTCTAATTTTATGAGTGTGGTAATTGATGTGACAAGGGTAGAATTTTAAAAGGCTCAGAGAATGGAAATCAAATAGTCATTTGCTTGGAATGATAAGAGATAAGCAACGAATGAAAACTATATAAAGTAAAGAGACTCATCCAAGTTTTGATTTATGAAAAATTCCAAAGTGATGAAGAATAAGAAAGAAAAATAGTCATCTTTTCATTTTTGGAATGAAAGGAATTGAAAAGAGTCGAGCCATAGATGTAGAAATATGAGCCTCATCTGAGCATAGTGGAGTAATGGTCAAACTGGAGAATACCAGAGTGTCAAATAGATAAATTTAGACACAGAGAAAGGATGTAGGAAGAATGAAGATCACACAAGAGTGTATTGATTGAGAAATGAGTAGTTGTAAATTAGACATGCAAAAAAGAATAGAGACTTGGATTCTTTTATGAATCTGATTCATGAATTTGAAGTGTAAATGTATGATTGGTTGGTTCCATCAAATTAAGCTAGGTTGGTGCTTAATATAGGGAGTGGGTGATTCCTTAGAGTTGGTGCTCTTAAAATAGGGGATTGGGGTCTCCTTGGGATGGGTGTCCTTAAATGTAACCAATGAGGTTCAGTCAGTGACACAAACTTTGTGAGGTTAGATTAGGATAGTAGCTTCTAGCAGCATTCTCATCATGGTTTTTCCCTTTGGGTTTCCATGTATAAATTTGGTGTTGTGTGTTGTGATTTTGTGCATGTGATATCTTTCATTTATTTGTTTAATATTATATATGTTTAAAATTCATCTTGAAAGTTGTAAGTAATTCATTTTTGAGATCTACTGATTCACACCCGCTCTCAGTAGATAGGTGTGTTCAATAGATGTAACCCTAGAAACAAGGAAGTGGGTGTACTTCCTTCTAGAGATGTAAAATGAGGATCCCCAATTCGATATTCCTTTAGATTGCATTTTCTATAGCTTCAATGCTCCAAGTCTGCTAGACCTTATGAAGATTGATCCATAGTGGCTCTCTCCAATAATGACAAGTGCCGCATTTTTAAAACTAGCTATGGAAATAACACACCAAAATATTTTGTTGGATTCTGATGCATACACGGTGGAAATAAAACATGGTAGGGTCATAGAGATGTATAATAAAATGGTTGTATAAAAGCAAGTGCTAGCTATGGAAGTGGCCTCCTTAAAGCAATAAATCCAAGAGGACATCCAGGCTAAGGTAAGGGTTTTAAACCTTTACAAAATAATTTTGAAAGATGAACCAACATTTGTGGATGGCATACCATTGGATGGGGATGCCATCAATAAATTGGAAACCCTGGTTGAGCTTTTGCTCAAGAAAAATAAGGAGCACCCCATGCCAAGAGACGATGCCAAATAAATAATTGAATAATTCACCATAATGGCAAACATTTGCAAGAGCACCTTGGAGAGAATTAGGGAAGTTGCCCCTATTTTGGATGACATTTTTATGTACATAACATACCCAAATAAGATAGTAGAAGCCCGATTCCATGATGAGGAGGTCCTAAGGCAACAAATAGTTGATGATGCCCTTTTAATAAAAGACTGCACCGAGTGCATGAAAGCATTCAAAGATGTTGAAATGATGGAAGATGCCATTAATAACCATCATCAACAAATAAATGCAAGTTTTACCATACTCTGAGGATAGGTTGATAAGGAGATCTCTAAATTAGAAGACATCTAGAAAGAAGCTATTATAACCCTAGATGAATAGATGAAGAAGAATGAGACTCCAACTCAACCTGAAGAGCTAAATGAATCAAAAGATGCCATTAAAAGAATAACTACCAAAGTCCTTGATGCATTGTGTCATTGGGATAGGCTAAAGAAGGAACTCAAGCAAAAGGGGCCAGAATTTTTGGAGGATGTTAGCATGGCTTAGTTTGGGATGGACTAAGAGCATAGTGTGGGGTGATGTTGACCCCTAAGATTTGAATAAGTATTATTTCATTTTTGACATGCGATATGGAAGGACCATTATCCATTTTGATGTAAGTATAGACACGACACGAAAGTACAATGACGTGGGAAGACCATGGCACATATCTGATAGGTGAAAAAGTGTTGTGGCATGTAAGGTGATGGGTGCAGAAGGACACTGGCATAGGAGACCCAACATGAGAGGACCTAGTCAAGAGAGAACATGTCATAAGGGAGTCAAGAATAGAGGACTCAGAACATAAGTGGAAGACTAGGGGAGTACGTGGGAAGCAGAGCACGATGGATGTGGGAGAAATTAGAAGAATAACTCAAATGGGACACTTTGATCCCACTGATCGAAGGTTCTTGTACCATCCCATGAAGAATGAAACACTTGGCTGCCAGGTTATAACATATAATAAGGATCTCGGGGTGCAGAGACTTGAGTCTATAGGAATACCTCATTGTAAGTGCCATGAATCTTAGTTTATTGGGAGTCTATGTGCCATTTGTTACTGAAAATTAGAATTATGACACTTGAAGGGTAAAACAAGTATAAAACCCCTTATTGTAATCATTTGTAGGATGGTCCTTTGGAGAAATAGATATAGCGATATGTCTTGTAATCTGTGAAGCAACTAATGAAAAGCTAGTGTTTTCCATATTGTCAGATGAATCATGAAATATTCTAAGTGTTGAATGATGGATACGTTTTATTTCTAAGTCATGGATATCTTTTTCTTTTATCACTATTGTTAGTAATGGTAATCTTAGTTATAGTATTAGTTAAATATGGGATAATAAGAATCATAATAGTATATTTATGGTATTAAGTAACCCTTTTCAAAATTTGTATTTTGAATAATGAATAAATTCAACTTATTATGTTACAAAGCCTTCAGGAACTAGCCTTTTACTACGTGCTTTGGGTGAGCATGTGAGACTTATCTCTCGTGTGATAGGGCCAGCATGCTAACTTGTTGGGGAAATGCTTCAGCGCTAAAGTGGAACTAACTAAAAGAACCCAGCAATATGAGACTAAGGTGTTATATAATGCAAATTTAGTGTATGAGACTAAGGTGTTATATAATGTAAATTTAGTATCTACAGTTATTTATATTTCATTTTTTCATCTAATCACATGGATTACTTAAGTGTACTTGTTTGTTATGTTGTCTTGATTGTGGTTTGAACAAGTTCCTTGTTTTTTAGCCATATGACCACTAAATGTTATTTGTTTAGTGTGAGGACATTTGAACATGTCCTCTCCTTTGAGTGTGCAGTATTTGAATATGTCCCTTGATTTTGGTTTCCTTAGACCCATTTTGCGTGACATTGAGTGTTATTGTGTGTGTGTTTAATTATTTGTTGAGCTTATGATTGTTATTCCTAGACATTACCATGAGCCATATCATCCATCTTAGGGATTATTCTGATTATATATTATGAGATTCATTAATACATCTACTTAGACATGATACCAATATATGCTTCATTACTACATGATTGATAAAGATATGACATGGTTATCTCATCATTTTCAGATAAGGTGACTATAAGTTTGCATTCCCATCACCTCAAAGAGGGGGATATTAGTGGGGGCATGTAATGGAGACATGAGTCCACACACACATACATAGTTGGAAGAATTTGATATAGTTTACTTGATTGAGATATACATTTGAGTCAGAATCCTATGCATTTGTCATTAATTTTATAGATTTGAGACATATTTTATTTAGATTTGTGACAAATATTATAAAAAATTTACAAATAAAAGGTTAAAATTTGACAAATAATTTAGTTTGAGACACATTTTAAGTGCATATGACATGAAAATGCACCAAATCACATATACATATTTATATTATATCCACATTTATGCACCAACATTACCAAGATGCACCAATAGAGATTTCATTTGTCTATAATAGTTGGCTCCCTTGAGTAGTGTAGTTAAGACTCTATGCCCTCCATAGCCTTGGAAATACTTCCATTTTAAAGGTTGATATGGTTACACCATTTGATCTGGGCAAGATTGGCTAGATTATGTATATACTTGAGTTGTGTGATTAAGATTCAGTGATCTCAATGGCCTTGGCATGACTCGCCCTTGCATCAAATGGGGGGCATGATCACCCTCCAATCCTCCTCTTCACATATCCAAAGTTTAATTTTGAACCTCTCTCTAATGCTTCATCAAAGTAATATATTTACTAAATCAAACTACCAAGGGGAAACATAGTTGTATCGACACACATGTGTACTCCTTCCTTGCTCTCTTTTCTTTCAAGTATATAAATTATTCACTTTCAGATTATATACACTAATTACATTATAACATGCTCTTGGTTGCAAGTAATATATATACAATAAATTCAAATATGTATCAAGTCAAATCAAGGTGTGTTGTACATATTAAGGTATGCATTTATTTCCTTTAAACCTAGTAATTTCATCCTTATACATTATTAGATTAAAGGGGGGGCAAATGTAGATAATAAAATCTGATTTTAAATAATAAACTAGTCTTGCACACTTGAAAAATATCATTCATGGATCAACCCTTTAGTTTAAGACCTTCTCATTGTCAAAAGGCTCGTTCGTGTTCACCATCTCAATATGCCTAAATGCTTATCTTATAGTCTAAACCTAATAATTTGATTACTCATATCAACTATAGCCCACAATCTACATAAAACCTTATTAATATCCTACTCTAGTAGTTATATATCTTCAACAACTTTCTATCCTCCTAGACACTACCTTCCAAACTTGGACACTAGTGTCAATGCTAGTATCCTAGGTCTGACACAAGTGTTTGAACCTTACAAATGATCAAATTTACAAATCTATTGACATGTATGGGTTGACATATTTGTCTTAATTAACCCTCACATGAGATCCTTTCAAAAGGTGTGGTATAAATACAAGTCAAAGACCATTCATTATAATCAAGTACAAATCAAGTAAACATCTATATTATACCAAGCAAAAACACTTTTCAAGCTTACAAAACTACCCTATTCTTCCCTATTTCCAAATCAACCATAAGAATGGTATTCTTAAAAATCCAAATAATTCAAACAAGAACCCATGAGAAATATTTATTAAGTTACAAGGTATATCACTATATGCACTCGCATATAACATATTGCATAATTATTTACACACAAGCCCACATAAGGGGGAGACCAACATTGATTTGAGGCCCTCTTCAAAGTATTGGTTATATAGGAAACATTCACTAAAAGAGAGCTATTTGAGGTTAGTTCAACTTCCCTTGAGCCCACTCACCCATGTTTTACAAGGTGGCATGCCCTAATTAGAGGACCCAAAGTGTTGAGCTACATACTAATATTTAGAACTTATGAGCACGATTCAAATAGTGAATTTGTAAGGTGGCAGTGAACCCTAATAGGCATAGGTAGAATTTATAGAAAATGACTTGTACTTTATTTTATATATAAGCATTAAAAATAGGACAAAATCATCGATGCTAGTGTTTATATTCCAACAGTAGTGTCTAGGTTGATAGAGAGATAATTTATAGAATCTGATAAATCCCTACAAAGAATTAGCTTGTTTTCTTTTACGCCTATATAGGTCAGACCTACCTGCACATCAGTGAATAAGCTAAATATTATCTCTTCTTCATGTTTAAGCATTTAAATTACTTTTTAGCATTGTATTTACTATATTTCTTTATGTGTTGTACATATTAAGGTATGCATTTATTTCCTTTAAACCTAGTAATTTCATCCTTATGCATTATTAGATTAAAGGGAGGGAATGTAGATAATAAAATATAATTTTAAATGATAAACTAGTCTTGCACACTTGAAAAATATCATTCATGGATCAACCCTTCAGTTTAGAACCTTCTCTTTGTTAAAAGGCTCATGTTCACCATCTCACTATGTTTAAATGCTTATCTTATAGTCTAACCTTGATAATATGATTACTCATATCACCTATAGCCTAAAATCTACATAAAATCTAATTAATATCCTACTCTGGTAGTTATATATCTTCAACAACCTTCTATCCTCCTAGACACTACCTTCCAAACTTGGACACTAACGTTAATGCTAGTATCCTAGGTCTGACACTAGTGTTCAAACCTTACAAATGGCCAAATTTACAAATCTATTGACATGTATGGGTTGACATATTTGTCTTAATTAAACCTCCCATGATATCCTTTGAAAAGGTGTGGTATAAATATAAGTCAAATACCAGTCATTATAATCAAGTACAAATCCATTAAACATCTATATTATACCAAGCAAAACCACCTTTCAAGCTTGTAAAACTACCCTATTCTTCCCTATTTCTAAATCAACCATGAGAACGGTATTCTTACGAATCTGAAGAAATCAAACAACAACCCATGAGAAATATTTATTAAATTACAAGGTATATCATTATATGCCCTCGCATATAACACATTGCATAATTGTTTACACCCAAGCCCATATAAGGGGGAGAACAACATTCGTCTGAGGCCCTCTTCAAAGTATTGGTTATATAGGCAACATTCACTAATAGAGGGGTATTTAAGGTTAGTTCAACTTCCCTTGAGCCTACTCACCCATGTTTTACAAGGTGGCATGCCCTAATTGGAGGACCCAGAGTTTTGAGCTGCATACTAATATTTATAACTTATGAGCATGATTCAAATAGTGAATTTTTAAGGTGGAAGTGAACCCTAACAGACATAGGTGGAATTTATAAAAAATGACTTGTACTTTATTTTATATATAAGCATCAAACTAGGACAAAAGCATTGATGATAGTGTTTAGATTCCAATAGTAGTGTCCAGGTTGATAGAGAGTTAATTTATAGAATCTGACAAATCCCTACAAAGAATCAACCTATCTTCTTCTATGCCTATATAGGTCAGACCTGCTTACACATCAGTGATTAAGCTAAGTATTATCTCTTCTTCATGTTTAAGCATTTAAATTACTTTTTAGCATTGTAGTTACTATATTTCTTTGCATGTTATACATATTAAGGTATGCATTTATTTCCTTTAAACCTAGTAATTTCATCCTTATGCATTATTAGATTAAAGTGGGGGGATGTAGATAATAAAATATGATTTTAGATGATAAACTAGTCTTACACACTTGACAAATATCATTCATGGATCAACCCTTCAGTTCAGGACCTTCTCATTGTCAAAAGGCTCATGCTCACCATCTCACTATGCCTAAATGCTTATCTTATAGTCTAACCCTGATAATATAATTACTCATAGCACCTATATCCCATAATCTACATAAAACCTAATTAATATCCTACTCTGGTAGTTATATATCTTCAACAACTTTCTATCCTCCCAGACACTACATTCCAAACTTGGATACTAGCGTCAATGCTAGTATCCTAAGTCTGACACTAGTGTTCAAACTTTACAAATGATCAAATTTATAAATCTATTGACATGTATGGGTTGAAACATTTGTCTTAATTAACCCTCCCATGAGATCCTTTCAAAAGGTGTAGTATAAATACAAGTCAAAGGCCATTCATTATAATCAAGTATCAATCAAGTAAACATATATATTATACCAAACAAAAGCACCTTTTAAGCTTACAAAACTACCCTATTCTTATGTATTTCCAAATCAACCATAAGAACAATATTCTTACAAATCTAAATAATTCAAACAACAACCCATGAGAAATATTTATTAAGTTACAAGGTATATTGCAATATGCACTCGCATATAACATATTGAATAAATGTTTACATATAAGCCCACATAAGGGGGAGAACAACATCAGTCTAAGGCCCTCTTTAAAGCATTGTTATATAGACAACATTCACTAATATAGGGGTATTTGATAGTTCAACTTCCCTTGAGCCCACTCACCCATGTTTTACAAGGTGGCATGCCCTAATTGGAAGACCCAGAGTTTTGAGCTACATATTGATATTTAGAACTTATGAGCACGATTCAAATAGTGAATTTGTAAGGTGGTAGTGAACCCTAACAGGCATAGGTGGAATTTATAAAAAATAACTTGTACTTTATTTTATATATAAGCATCAAAACTAGGATAAAATCATCGATGCTAGTGTCTAGATTCTAACAGTAATGTCCAAGTTGATAGAGAGCTAATTTATAAAATTTGACAAATCCCTACAAAGAATCAGTGTATCTTCTTCTATGTCTATATAGGTCAGACCTGTCTTTACATCAGTGAATAAGCTAAGTATTATCTCTTCTTCGTGTTTAAGCATTCAAATTACTTTTTAACATTGTAGTTACTGTATTTCTTCGTGTGTTGTACATATTAAGGTATGCATTTATTTACTTTAAACCTATTAATTTCATCCTTATTCATTATTAGATTAAAGGGGGGAGATGTAGATAATAAAATAAGATTTTAGATGATAAACTAGTCTTACACACTTGACAAATATCATTCATGGATCAACCCTTCAGTTTAGGACCTTCTTGTTGTCAAAAGGCTCATGTTCACCATCTCACTATGCCTAAATGCTTATCTTATAGTCTAACCCTGATAATCTAATTAGTCATATCACATATATCCCATAATCTACATAAAACCTTATTAATATGCTACTCTAGTAGTTATATATCTTCAACAACTTTCTATCCTCCCAGACACTACCTTCCAAACTTGGACACTAGTGTCAACGCTAGTATCCTAGGTTTGACACTAGTGTTCGAACCTTACAAATGGTCAAATTTACAAATCTATTGACATATATGGGTTGACATATTTATCTTAATCAACCCTCCCATGAGATCTTTTTAAAAGGTGTGGTATAAATATAAGTCAAATACCATTCATTATCATCAAGTACAAATCAAGTAAACATCTATATTATACCAAGCAAAACCACCTTTCAAGCTTGTAAAACTACCCTATTCTTCCCTATTTAAAATCCATCTATAGGAATGATATTCTTAAGGGTCTAAATAATTTAAATAACATCTCATGAGAAATATTTATCAAGTTACAAGGTATATCACTATATACACTAACATATAACATGTTGCACAATTGTTTACACACAAGCCCACATAAGGGGAAGAAAAACATTGATTTGAGGACCTCTTCAAAGTATTGGTTATGTAGGTAACATTCACTAATAGATGGGTATTTGAGGTTAGTTTGACTTCCCTTGAGCCTACTCACCCATGTTTACAAGGTGACATACCCTAATTAGAAGACCTAGAGTTTTGAGCTACATACTAATATTTAAAACTTATGAGCATGATCTGAATATTGAATCTATAAGATGGAAATGAACCCTAACAAGTGTAGGTGGAATTTATAAAAAATGACATGTACTTTATTTTATATATAAGCATAAAAACTAAGACAAAAGCATTGATTATAGTGTCTAGATTCCAACAATAATGTCCAAGTTGATAGAGAGCTAATTCATAGAATCTGACAAATCCCTACAAAGAATCAACCTATCTTCTTCCATGCCTATATAGGTCAGACCTATCTGCACATCAGCAAATAAGCTAATTATTATCTCTTCTTCATGTTTAAGCATTCAAATTACTTTTTAGCATTGTAGTTACTATATTTATCATATTTACATAATATAGCATGATATTGAAATATTGGGAATCTAAATTATTTAATTGGCATGCTTTTAGAATATCTTAGCCATTTGTTTGACTAGGTTGTTATCCCCCTAACTTGAACTTCAAAAAAAGGGTCAAATAATTGGATCAAATTATGTGACATAAACAATATTCATACACACACTATTACAATTTTTTCCTATTTTTAAGTTGTCATCGATGATACTAAAGGCATTGAAGGTAAAATTTTGAATCTATAAGTTTGACTACATTAGTTGATTTAATTTACATATGATTCATAGTATTGTGAATCCATCTCTCTAATCTCAAGGTTTAATAATTAATTAGAATGAGCCTAAGTATAGGCTCCACATTCCAATCTAAGGGTTCAATAGTCATTTAATATTAGCCAAGTATGGGATCCACCCTCCAATATTAGGGTTCAAGAATTATTTAATATGATCCTAATATGGGCTCCACCCTCTAATATTAGGGTTCAAGAATAAGTTAGTTGAGTAGTGTGGTTGAGGATCAAATGACACTCAATGGCCTAGAAACTACTCCTATTCATGAGGGTTGGGGCATTCATCTTCCCAACCCATGGTTTTAGTAGTGACACTTGCCTTGGGGCATAATTACTCCATGGCATTCACCATTAGGGAATGATCACCCCAAATATCTAATGTTTTGAAAGGAAACATGTCTTCAATACTTTAGAGGGCATTATGGTTCACCCAATTATAGGTGTATTCCTTCTTTGCTCTTTAAATTTTAATTATTATAGTTTATTTCAAAATTTATTTCATGAACATTAATTGCTACATGTTTCATTACAAGTTTTCATGGATCAAATTACACATTTGAAGTCTTCTCCTAAAGATAAAGAGTGTGTTTTAACACTAAGGTACATCTCTTTATCCTTTTACTATAGCATTTTTTTTATTTCAATACTAGAATAAAGGGGGCATTTGTAGACACTAAAATATATTATTATACACTTAGTGATGTTAGTTTGATTTGTCCTTACCATACATGACTTATGCAGACACATATGGTTCTCACACGCCCTTGTCTCTTATCCACTTGATTTTTATGGATATGATTTTTTTGATTTTATATCAGTGATCCAACATAATTCCCTAGTATATATCTAACATATTTAATAGCATGCTTAGGTTAACTCCAGATCATTAGATTAGTGTCTATGTTTTCCAAACATTTATAGCCATACTCATATGCCTTCATATTTTTGTAGCCTTCCAACCTTGTTGGACTCGCTTGCATGCCAAACAATTGTCATTTTACAAATTCAAATCATTTTTATGGGTCAGCCCATAGTTTTGCATGTTAGTGGCATGAGAAGTTACCAAAAAGGCCATCTATTTATACAAGACAACCCTAAGCCTATTCCCCATCTAGAATTATCAATCAAGTACTAAGAAATCCATTTACACCATTTACACATTGAGAGGGACTGCTCTAAACTTCCCAAATCAAAAATCAGTCACAAGGATGATTTAACTAATTGTTAAATGTTGTTTTTTGTAGTCGACTGATTAAGAGTCTTTTTAAGAGTCATTGTTTAAGAGTTTGTTGAGGAGTTATTTACCAATAATAGCCATTATACTAACTGCCTTGTTTTGGTGGAGTTAAGGGAATAAGTGGAGTTGCTAAGTATTTTTATAATTAGTCACTCAAGTTAGGAGTCTACTTCAGGGTACCTATTTAGGATCGAAGACAAACACATGTTGTAGGTAGGGTAGATAGAAGATTTGATGGGTAAAGTCAATATATTTTATTTTTTATGAATATGAAAAAGTTTCAATTGTGTTATAGTTTGATTGATGAAATTTATTTTCTACCCCTCTCCCATTTTATTATGCTAAAAATTATGTACACACCAGTTGAGTTTATTTATATTTGCAAAAAACTAAGGTTTGTCTACATCATTTGGTATTATAACATCCAAAGATGTTAGGAATGGAGAACTTATGGGGCAACCTTAGTTTTTATTGAGGAGAGTATATAATAGGTCAAAAAACGTTGTGGCTATAGCTATGGATGCAAATAAGAAATTTAGACAACGGTTGAGAATGATTAAATAAATTGATAGAAGGGTGGGCATGTCTCTTCAAAGAAAGTTTTAGTCTTGAGGTCTAGGGACACGGAGAAAGAGGAAAGAGAGATGGAGCAAAAGAGGATTAAAAAGAAAAGGAAAATGATTATACAATTTATCAGAAACTTGAAGGAGATGGTTGCGAGAATAGAGCTTTCTCAAAATCATAGAGAAGAGAACGAGAGGAGAAAGATGGCATGGATCACACCATACATTAGTGTAATGAAAAAGAAAAAGGTTTCTCGGAGCAAGAATACCTTATAAGAGATGAAAACATCTCTTTTGGAATAAGAGAGTTTTGGTGTTGAGAAGAAATCAGAAAGAAGCTCATTAACAATGGATTTCATGTATGGAGATGTTGCAGACGAAGATGTTCAACATGTTACAAAAATTTATCACATGAAGAATGAGGATGAAAATGGAAGGAAAAAAGAAGATGATGTGGTCTTAATGCCCCATCAAGAGGAGGAGGAGAAAGAGATTGGAAAATATTTTGAAAATGATAGGCATGTAAATGATTGCATGCATGAAGGTCAATTTGGAGATGAGGTTGATTTGAAAGTTGAAAGAGAGATCACTTTCATAGATCATGGAGGTGAATATAAAGACATGAAAAAGAAGGAAGAGATATCTCTTTGAGATGGCCTTTGTAAGCGTGAAAGTAAAAAGGTATAATTTTGATCTAAGTGGATTTACAATGAAGAATGATCACATCATATTTTATTTGGCTAAGTTAACTGACGTTGTAAGCAAGACAAATTATTCTTGCAAGTATGTGTGAATTTGTACAAGAAGAGTCCTGATTTGATTTATGGAGGAAACAAAAGAAACAAGTAAAGCTAGCTCTGAACTAGGAGGTTCAAAATTTCAATAGAAGGGGATAATGATGTAACTAGTTATTAAATGTTGTTTGCTTTAGTGGATTAATTAAGAGTCTTTTTAGGAGTCATTATTTACTAATAATAACCATTTTATTAACTAACCTATTTTGGTGGAGTTAAGAGAACAACTGGAGTTGTTAACTATTTTTAGAATTGGTCACTCAAGTTATGAGTCTACTTCAGGTTATCTATTTAGGATTGAAGACAAATACATGTTTTAGGTAGAGTAGATAGAATATTGGAAGGGGAAGTGGATGTATTTTATTTTTTATGAATATGAAAGAGTTTTAATTGTGTTGCAATTCGACTGATGAATTTTATTTGTTTTTGCTCTCCCATTCCATTGCGCTAAATTTTTTGTGTACAATAGTTGAGTCTCTTTATATTTATAAAAAATTGAGGTTTATCTATATCAAAGGAGCAACCTTAGCTAAGTCCAAAGCACTTCAACCAAGACAAGATTCCCATTGTCAAATTTTGAAAGCTAGATCACAAGATCCACTCATACTAATAGATCATGATTAAACACATTCACTTAAGGGGAAGAACAACACACAATTTGATTTCTATCCTTAGAGTATTGAATACATAGACAATACTTAGCCATTCATTTGGGAGTAGTTGAGGTCAACTCAAGCCATCACTCTTTCTCATTTTTTGTAGGTTAACCTAGTGTTGAAAGTAGAATTAGGGTTTTAAAGTGGAGGATACATAGTTTCTAGATTTGTGCACATAATATGTTGTTAATAACACACAAGAAGACAATTGACAAGCATGCATAATAAGCTATGCCAAATTAGCGAGGCTCAGTTCATTAAGAAGGGTTCGTCAGGCTTCAAACACTTGTGTCAGATGAAGGCACCCAAATTATGTAGATTTTTCCAAGCAGACTCAAATATCCAACTTCTTGATCTACGTGACTTCTGATCATTTTCCAACCATCTCTATCACCTGCACAGTCTTAGACTTGCATAGATCTGAAAAAAGCAAAGTATCTTAATCCTCTTAGTACTATCCATTTATAATAAATTGTAATATCTCAAGAGTAGCCAACTACAACATTCATATTTGTGTTTTATTGTAATATCTTACACATTATGAATTATCATGATTTTTATCTTGTTTAGTTTCAATAATTAAAAATAAGATTAAAAAATTATACAGTTTTGGGTAATGGACTTAAAACCCCAAGAAAAAAAATAAGGAAGAAAGAAGGAAAAGCATAAAAAACATGAAAAAATAAAATCAAAACATAAAGAAAAATGTATCAATAAAAATTTAAAATCAAACGCACAAATACCTTAGAATAATACAATTTTACGATTAATAACTATCTCCCAAAAAATTAAATATGTACACATAAATACAATAATAAAATAAATATTTGTTTATAAAATAGAAGTCTCATATTTTAACCTAATAAACTTTCAACTATTACTAAAAAGAACACTGAAAATCTCTCCATAAATTTGAGTTTTTTTAATCCATATAACACTTTACATTTTTTTTGAAATTTAAAAAATTGAGAAAAATATAAACTACTATTTTATATATAATATTCTTTTAAAAAATTTAAAATAAAAGATTTAAAAATTATAAAACTCATAATTCTCAATTTTCATTTAATTTTTTTTTATGGTTATAATGTTAGAGCACTGGATAAGTAAGTTAATTTCTTCTCGTTGGGTTTTTAATTTTTTTTTTAACCACACATTGAAAACGGAGATGAATATTGAAAATTTTACCACTAGAAAATTATTGTGGAGTTTTTCTATATATAATTTGTTAATGCATCTCATATTTAGGTGTGAACATTTAGTTTTATTTCGGAATATAATTTTGATTGTATTAATATATTAACAAAGATTATATAGTAGTTAGTCTTTATCGTTAATAATAGTAATATTATGAGTTTGTGACGTTGAAAACTATTACTAATTTTGTAATAGAATAGTTTATAAAATGATTCTCAAAGAAAGCAGAAGAAAGTAGTGTTGCTTTATTCATAAATGGAGAAGCTTTTATTGTTGAAAGAACTCTATTCAATTTGTTGTAAAAAGTTATAGTTGTGAGAGCTTTTGTCAAAGGAGAAAGTATTGATAACACACAACAATAGTATTATAGTTGAAAGTGCGGGCTTTATGTGGTTTTGGTGAAACCACCATGAAAAAATTGTAGGAGATCAAGCTTGATCTGAACAATACAATTTCACTCAACTTTACATATATTTGTTTCTCTATTTGCTTGAAATCTATTATGTTATACTTGAAGTATAGTTGACTACAAATCGAGCATACATATTTTTTGCATTGCTTTGGTAGTTATGCACAATATATTTGAACATATGTAAACATATTGTTGGAGTCTTATTCAATGAACGGTTTATTTTGTCCTCTTTATTTTTTATAAATTTTTGATATACATTTTTTCCTTGATTTCATTCCAAATACTTAGAGAACATTTAAAAAAATAAAAAATTAGGTGATGCTATATAATTTGTAGAGTAATTTGTAATGTTAGTGTCATGTCAACATCTTTCTGTCAATAATTGATAATAAACATGATTTGTATATGTTTCTAAAAAGACTATATTATAAATAATAGAAAATGGGAATGGAAAATAAAGTGAAGGCAATTTAAAAAAAAAAATAATATAACGAGTTTGATTAACCATTGCAATGTTTGGTTAAAACTTGAAATAGTTATGACATTAAGAGGGGGCATGGAATAAATCCAAGGCATTTTTTTTTTGAAACATAAAAATATAAGTTTCGAATAACCTTTTTAATATTTGTTTTCAATATCAAATATCTCTAAATAGTGGTGTTTTTTTTCTAGCTAATGACATTAACGAAGATTTTTTTTTTTTGCTCCTTTCTAATAGACTTGCATTGAATGTAAGTCAAGTGCATTGATAGTTAGGGTCCACACATGAGCCCCAAAAGTGTGCTCAGAGCATGCTTGGAGCCCTCTACAGCCCTGACATATGCACCTTCCCTTTGTGTTTAGTTGCAGTTTGGATCCCTACATTTTACCTACATTTTTTGACAAACTCGATGTTAGTTCTGTCAAATCCATCAATCTTCTTGCATTTTTTTTACTTCTTTTTATTAAATATTAATTTTTATATTATTTCAAATATATTTATATTATAAAAATATATATATCCGACATGACAACATACATACTTTGACAAAGGTTGAGATAGAATTATGTGCACAAACTACTTGAAAATGCTTCTTGATGTTAGTAGAGCAAGGTGTTTGAGTATTTAACAATTTATTCATGTGCAGAGTTTGAATGATGTAAAATGAGTCGACTAAAAAGAGATGTATTGAATAAGTCAATAATTTTTTTCATGTGTTTAATTCTAAAACTTTTGAAATGATATATGGGAAAAAATATCATCAAAAAATAAAAAATATTATTTTATTACATCATTTTAAATATTATCATTTTTTTTTTCACTTTATTGAAAGCCGGGAAACTTTTTAACGTGACCGGTGCCGCTGGCTAGACACGACTAAAACCAGTACCACGGGGCCGATAGGGGACTTGAACACTGATGCGCAGAGCCACAATGAAAGTACCCGACCAACCGACTACACCCCCTAACCCTAAATATTATCATTAAATATTAAATAAAATATTATATTATTTTATATGAAAAAATATATTGTATTAACACTCCATTAAATATATTGGAATATTTATGAATAACACATGAAAAACAATTTATTATTTATATTTTATATTTCTAAAAAAATTTAGAATATTTTCATAATATATATTTCAAATTTTCCCATGGATTAAATAAAAACCTAAAATAAAACCATTAATATTTTAATTTAACAAAAACTAATTAATATATATATATATTATATATAAAACTTTATGTTTTTTAAACCTGTGACGTGCTTCACAACACTCGTCGTCTTGGGCGTGCATCTGAAAATTTAGTAATCCCCTTAATGGCATTGCCATTGTTTAAGTCGGGGGTTTTGGGTTGCATTCCAAATGTTTAACGCCAATTTCCCACCACCCCAAGGCAAATGAAATGAAATACAATACTTACAGTGCCTGAGGGGTTGTGGGTTGTGGCAATGGAGGAGGAGAAAGCAGGAGGGAGCGGGAGCAGGAGCAGGAGCAGGAGCAGGAGCAGGAGCAAGGCTAAGGGTAAAGCTGTGGTGGTGGGGCATTATTGCCACGACGTGCTGAAATTGGGCTCAGGCGAGGAAGTGGAATCGCTGGGAGGGTCGGTTTCATACATCACCAATATTTTGGACGCTCTTCGCCTCCCCTCCACCGTCGTTTCCAAAGTGGGATCGGATTTTGCCTACGCCGCCTCCACGGCATCTCATCCCCCCTCTGCGATACTCACCGGAGCCAAAACCACGCAATTTTACGCAGATTTCACTAGCGGCGGGGAGCGGGTGCTTCGAGTAAGCAATGCGTGCGAGGCGATTCATCCCGCAGACATACCTTCTATGGAGGAGAACAAGTTTATGATTGCGCTGGCTGCGGGAGTCGCAGGAGAGATACTCCCCGATACTTTGAGGCGGATGGTGGAGGTGTCGGAGGTTGTGGTGGCGGACATACAGGCCTTAATACGCAGCATTGATCCATCTGACGGCACTGTGCGGCTCCGCAAGCTTTGCGACACGGAGTTTTACGAGGTGGTGGAAGAGAGGAAGATTGCATATCTCAAGGCCTCCACGGCGGAGGCGGCTTATGTGGACATCGAGCGAGTGCGGCACAAGACCTGCCTCATTGTTACCAACGGCCCACAAGGCTGCACCCTCTATCTCTCCGATCGACACTTTCACGTCCCCGCTTTTCCCGCCCAAGAGGTCGATCCCACCGGCGCCGGCGACAGTTTTCTCGCCGGCTTCACCGCCGCCTTCATGCAGGGACTGCCCCTTCAACACGCTGCTGTCATGGGGAATTTCTTTGGATCGCTGGCCGTTGCCCAAATTGGCCTTCCTCGTTTCACCCACCACCATTTGCAGGTAAAATAATTTCTCCTGCACTTGTGTGCAGTTCAATGATTATGGGAAATGCAAGAGGTGGTTTACAACTTAGAATCGTTTGGGGTTGGATTTATTTGGAATAGGGATTATTTGTATTTATAGGGGATAAATTGCTATGCTTGGCTTCAAAAACCATTGAAACTTTCTAGGATTTGATGTTATTGTTCTAAAAAAATCCATGCTATTTAAATTTATGATTTATCCACCTATTTCTCAAGTTAAAGCGCTTATCTAATTTTGCACCGTTTGTAGCTTAATTAAGGATAAATCATGTTACATTTTTAAACAGTGGATCCTGATAAGTTTTCAGATTACAAAAATGCAATGATTACTGGTGAGCAGGGGATGTGGGCACGATCAAGCAAACATTGATTTTTTGTTCATTACATTTTAGTTATGAGCAGTTCCACTTCTATGTTTCATGGAGTAAGAGATAAAATGTAAAATATATATTTGTTTAACTTTGGACCTACAAACAGTGGAGTACAATGATTTGTCCATTTACATTACTTCTTTTTAATTCAAGTTTCTTAAGTCATTTAGATCCATCCAGTTCTTGCATTTAGTATCTGTAATCTGGACTCCCTAATTTATGTTAATAACCAATTGCTTACAACTTGTAAAAGCATAAAAAGTCTAGCAAGTTGGACAGATCCGTTACAAAATGCCTTGAATGTCCCAAGTCTTCCACATGTACAGTACATACTAGTCAGCCAAAGTGTAAAAAACTAGTAAATGGGCTCAAAGAAACTTTCATGGGAAGCTAAGCGTTATTGTTTTAGGTGGTTTTGAAGAATTTGATTTAAACCTATCTTTTCATGTTAGCTTCTATTGTTTTCTCAGGCTCACAATTTTTGCAGAACATTCTTTCCAGAGTGTCTATTATCTTAGATGGATGGAACGATGCTCGAAATAGGCCTTTGATCAATGTTGTTGCAATATGCCCTAAAGTGGCAATGTTTTCGAATGTAGTTGATTGTGAGGGCCAAGTGAAAAATGCTCAGTTTATTGCTGACATTTTGATAGAGGCTATTGAGTTTGTGGGCCCCTAACATGTTGTCTAAGTCATCACGGACAACGTAAAAAATTGTAGAGCAGTTGGGTTGATTGTAGAGGGTAGATACAAACACATATTTTGAATGCCTTGTGCTATCCACTCCCTCAATTTGATGTTGCAAAAGATTGACAAAATCTCATGGATAGAGCAAGTTTATGTAGAGGCCAATGACATTCAGATGTTTGTCACAAATCATCACATGTCTTAGGCCATCTTTAGGAGATTTTCAAGGTTGGAGTTGTTGAAGGTAAGAGAACAAGATCTTATTTTCGAAGTTTAACTTTCTAATTCTAATTGTTTAGCAACGTTTAGACAATCAAACTTATAAGTCTTATTTTATTTTTGTAGATTGTTAAGACTAGATTTGCCTCTCACACGCTCGTCTTGAGACGACTTGTGAAGGTAGATAGGCACTAAGTGGTATGGTGATTAATGATGTTTGGAGCATGTGGAGGTAAGCAATCTCCAAAAGAGCCCATAAGATAAAAACATTGATCTTTGATAAGAAATTGTGGACCAAGATTGAATATTTGTTTAGTTTTACAGAGCCTATTCTATCCATGATTTGATATGTAACTACAGATGCAACTTGCATGGGAGAGGTTTATGATGGGATTGATTCCATGCTCGAAAGTATGAGAGAGATAATACAAAAGAAAAAGCAAGATCCAGAAGAAAGTTTTTATAATGAAATCAAGTCTTTGGTCATGAAGAGGTGGGGAATAAAATGACCCCCCATTGCATCTCCTTGCTTATGCTCTCAATCCAAAGTATTATATCAATGAAATACTTCGACTGTCTGATAGGCAACCTCCATATGATGATATAGAGGTTACAAATAGAACTAAGCAAGCATTTAGAAGGCTTCTTCCTAATCCATCTGTAGCTAGTGTGGTCCGCAATGAAATAAGTATGTTTGTAGCTTCGGAGGGCAATGTGGGAGAAATTGAGGCTCTTTTTGACAAATCTAGCATGGCTCCAATTAAGTGGTGTTATGTACATGGCCATGGTGCCAAGTATCTATGACTTATTGCGATCAAAATTCTCTCACGAGTATACAATTAAATTGAAAATTTTATTAAGTTATTAACATATATTTTAATACATTGTTAATAATTTTAAATTTGAAATCTCTAACAATTAACAATTTTTTTTGTAACAAGTGGCCAGTAATTCTTCAACAGAGCAGAATTGAAGTACATATGGTTTTATTTACTCTGCTAAATGAAACAAATTGGCATCCAAGAAGGCTGAGGATTTGGTATTTGTGCATTTCAATTTACGTTTCCTTTCACACAAGTTTGAGGACTATAATCTGAGGGCCTAACAAACTTTGAGATATCTTTCTAGAGACTACAAATTTGGATGCTTCTGCATCTACTCTTGCCCGACTTTCACTACTTGGTGTTGATGATGACAATCAAGGGATGTTCCACACAAGGGGTGGAGAGTGGAGCTAGTAGGAGTGACATTCATGATTACAAGGACAGTCTAAATCTAGATGATTTATTCTAGATTTGAATGTATTTGCAATGTCTACTTTGAACTTTTGAAGCAATGAATGAATAAATACTGTATTTTCAAGTGTTTTACTAAAAAAACAAGTAATATGCATTGTTTTTATGTATGTATTTTTAATAATTAAATGTATGAACGTTTCCATGGCACTTACAATTCAAGGTTTTTGTAAAATGGCATTTTTGCGTTTCTGTTTGCGTCCCTGTTTTTGTTTCCAAACAACATAGAAGGGAGAGTTCTTTTGTTTATATGCATATTATTATATCAAGTTGCAACCCCCCAATGACCATTTCAGTTACTTTTTGATATTTATCTTTTTTTGGCTTGCTGTTGCTACCCACTTCCTCTACCACAACTTATGTTTATGCATGTATTCAGCTTGAAGTTCCTTTTACTTTTATGCAGGAGAGAAAAAAAATTGATATTAGGTTAGCAAAATAAAGGAAAATTAATGCATTACAGAAGAGAGTGTACTTGATTGTGTGTTGTGAATGGAATCCCATGGGATCCTAAGAAAGGCTTATGCTGACAACAGTCCAACTGTAATTCAAAAAGCTGGTCAATAATGACAATGGGTTGAATGCAGTGTACACATCATATGGACTTTTGGGTGCTTACTCTTAACATCAAGAAGCTGACCTGAAAAGGAAGGGATATGCAGCCACCAAAAGATCAAAATTGATCCAAATTAAATTAAGATGGCACAAAATTTAAATACTGCCCATTACAAAGAGCTTCTTTCGAGTGGGCCGAAACAAAATTTAAATGCGGTTAGAAATACCATATGGACACACTTCTTTTGAGAATTGACACTAAATCAAGCCATCTTTGTCTTCAAGCTGGAATCTGAAAACTAGATAGCAGTCTGAAATAGCTCTTGTTGGCAGAGAGTTGTGCAGGTAAGTTTAAAAGAATATTCTGTTGATTAGAATTGGACTGATATCCTACACTGCCTGGAAAGTTGAAGGAAGAGGCAGCCTATACAAGTTGGGCTGATCAATGCACGAGTTTGTCACTGAGAAGTGCATGCACAATGCCGGTATGAACTTCAAAAGACTCTGTGAAGTTGGTAAAAGATGCAGATATATTTATTGGAAAGAATGGTGGGGATTAAATGCGACAACTTTCCAGACTGGGAAAACTCCTAGTGCAAAGAACTAAGGTGACTTGCAAAAATTTATCCTTTTAACAAGAAGGGAGTAAATATAAATCTTAAGACTCACCAATGGAAGAATGTCTGCAAAGAGATGAAGATGCAAATTAATGCCATCAATGAGCAAACATGTTTAGGTTTCATTCATAACAATATAAAATGTTGTACACAGGTCATGAGTAGATAGTGCAACTTTAAACACAAAGAAGAAAACCTATATACAAGTCAGAAAGGCCCTGAAACACGACCTAATTTATCAAACCATCAGTTAGCAACTTACGATACCGATAAAAACCACCATATTGCATAATGCAGAAAGGTTGGTTGGTGTTCGTGGACCACTCACAGGGTAAAAAGGAGAATGCTGCAAACCCAAAAAATAAACCTGTAAAAAACAACTAAAAAAGCTTGAACATAAATGCTAACAATGAAGGCCATGAACCAGTGTGGAAGAACTTTGGAAAGACAATGAACATGTGTAAACCTTTTTGAATGTGAACATACGGGAAACATGATCCTTAGGGTTTAGAGTTGAGTTGGTTGACCAAAGAGCGACTGTCAATCGTAAACTTGACTTAACCTTATGTGCAACCTTCAAAAAGAATTTACCCAAAATTTTCCCTATTTTTAGGTGCAAGCTTTATTGGCATGACCATAATGATGCTGAATAAAACCAGTCCCCAAAGGCTCAAAGCATTGAACCCATTATAACGAGGATGACTAACCCATAAGCAAAGTTGCTTGAGCGGAACCTCTACAAAGTGGGATGTATCACACCTTGAAAAGCAAGGAGAGATATGATAATTCAAAACAAGAGGCCAACATATAGATTAACCCGAATCCAAATTATAGGATCAAAGATTGAAGATCTCAAAAAATGATAAACGCTTGAAGGAGGAATGGAATGTAATACCCAAAAATCCCAAGTCTAGAGCTGGCATTAGAATTTGGTATAATAACTATTTATAAAGTCATATTGCTTCTCATTTGTCAAACAAAGCTATTTTGCACTCATGTGGGTGCAATTATCCAAATGATCTTTGTACTACAACTCATTCATCTATTGTGGATGTAGAGATTAAATTGGAGATCTTCCCATTTGGGGTGGCCCTCCTAATAAGGATAAGTAGTTTTTCCTTTATCGCTTCACTTTAGGACTCTATGTTTAATTTTCTTGTACACAACCTTGGAGAAGTTAAACTTTCTCTCCCAAGTGGTTACATGGTTGGAGTTAGCCAAGCTAAACTAGCGCTTCCCAAGTTATGATGAAGTAGTGCATGCATGACATGTTTAAGAAAGCATAAAAAGGCTTCATGATTGTGTCTCTGTTGTACATCTTGTATTGCAATCTCCATGACATTTGAGCACATCAAAATCCAATTAAAATCTAGACTTTTGTATGAGTTACTCTTGGAACGGTACACATTAATTTCATTCACCTAACTGTCCTTTCTTAACATGCCATATATAACAATAACATGGCTAATTAACAACTCAAGTAAAGGAACATACAATTGTATCCCCAACCGATGGTAGTATTATTTAATTATTTCATCTTTTTACCAAGGATTTAGATCCTTAACCTCTCAAGGAGTATGTACATTTAATCTGGTCTTGAAACTACCAACATGTTATTCTGAAATATAAACAGGGTCATAGAGCTTGTACATCAAATTTGGTTTTAAGACCTTCCTACCAACAACATAAGGTATTGAGGAGACTTTGGGACTTGTAATGTCAGACGGCCATTTGTGCATTGCTAAGGATTTCATCCTTATACCAAAAGACGTTTCCTTCATCATAACATGCTGTTCCAAAACATTCCAAAATGTGACTCATAACAATCCAATTTTCTCAGCGAGAACAAGATAATATGCATTACTCATCTACAAATTGTTGTCACTTTTAAGGGATGTTCTTGATTATTGTTAGGACAGCAAAATTTTCGAGCTAAATTACCAAGGTACGAGTATGGGTAAGGGGGTTTGTGGATGTTTTTATGGGACCCTTAGTTTGGTACAAACAATAATAAAAATTAGTCTTTAAATAAAATGTACCATAATATACATAAAATAAACAAAAATAAAGAAAATAAGTATTTTTAAATAAATTGAATTTTTAAACAAACAATAAACATATATCTGTAAAGAACTTATTTTATATAAAATTGTAAGGTTTAAACACACCTAATTTTGGTACATGACAAGTTATTTGCTAAGGTTTAGTGTATTTATGTGTTTATGGATATTGGCTCAAGTTAGGCTCTCATTGGCGCATTTTCTTATCTTTTGCAACACTTGCGACACCTTTACTTCTATGTTTCTTCTTTGCAACTCTCTATTATTTGTTGTGCCATGGCTCTACTCTATTCTGGTTCTATTCCATGACTCACTCAACTCCATAAAGTCTAAAAAAGAGATTTCTTTTCGAATCTTTGTTGAAAGACTTTTGTATTGATCAAAACTGTTCACAATATCCTTGTGTAGTGATCCCATGGTTCACAGGCTGGCAAAAAACCAACTCTAATACCACTGTAATATCTCTAATCGGAATATTATTTAATAATTTGGATTCCTTGGAATTCTTTTTGAAATAATATTTTATATAAATGTAAACTTTTACTTAGAATAATATTTTAAATAATAAATGTAATTGTATTAATAATAAAATATAAATCCTCAAGGTATTTCGTCTTAGGGATATAACGATTACAAGGGTCTTCGTCCTTGCAATCAAATTACACGATTAAGGGATTTCGTCCTTAAAAGTGGTTGTAAAGCATAGTGCTTGTACATGGTTTATGTATTTGAATGCATAATTGAATGATTTTCCTTCCCCATCAATCACTGAATATAAATATCTTCATAGCTTTCCACCAAAAGACACGTCTCCTCCAAAGGTGGCGACCATTTGTCTAATGAGTACAAGTTCCCAATTAATTAATTAATGTTTTATTAATTAATGCATGTTGATATAAGTGCTCCTCTTATGAACAATTCCCTAATTTGATTGTGGTGCTCCACTTCCCATGCTGTGATTCCATTTGCTGATTGTATATCAACGATCTGACTGCATAATGTGTGGCGCTCCTTCTTGAAGGGCTACGATTTCAATATCTTTAATTGCTGGCTGCAACTTCTCTTTAAAACCCACGCTTTCTATGACAACCTTGCGATTTGTGGATTGTTGTGATGAGGATATTACACTTTTTCTCTTTCTATTACCCTGCTTTCCTCTTTCCTCCAATTTTTGTTGTTTCCAGGTTTTTGCTAGGAGTGTAGTGTACATTCTTGGTTGACGAGGAATGCAGTGTAAGGTCTTGATCTGCTCGTATAGACTTGGTCTTTTGCTTTTGTGGGTCCCTTTGATCCTTCATTTCTTTTGATGTTTGTGCCCCTTTTGTTGTCTTTTCTTGCTCGTTATATGTTTGCTTGCGTGCCAATAGGTTCCTAATTTGAATCAAGATGTCTATAAGTACACGAGTGCATTAGTGCATTTAGGACATGAAAATTCATTCAAGTTTTATCTATTGAGGTTGCAAAAGTAAAGAATTGCATTTATTAGAGCAACATCCATTGTACCAAAAACTAAAATTTTGCATTAGCGAGAGATCATATAGCACCAATTAGTTGTTTGCATCTCATTGATGAGTATAAGATTTGGGATATTCATATTGCACTAGCCTTCATGTCGAGCTACATCTATACCAGTGTGCTGTTTTCAAGCTTTGTTGCCCAAAGGGGGCTTGAGGAAGGCAGGGTCTTGAATCCATTCCCTTTTTTGGTGATTTTGTAGGGTGTGGAAAGCAAATTAGAGTTTCAAGAAAGAAGGGTTTATGAGTGATGCATAGTAGATTTTGGAAAAGTGAGCAAGGTTTTTAAAGCACAAGAGCAGAGGAACACAATAGTCAAATTTATTTCAGAAAATGACATAGTTATAGGATCGTACACTATGCTTATGGTTATACCACTATAGGACACTTTGATCTTAGTTAAAATTTCAAAGTTATCAATTTATTCCAATTGTTTTGGGTTATCTCCACATTGCTTCCTAGCTCTATTTCCACTTATTTTCAACGTCAGACAGTCTACAAATTTGTTAAAATTTAGTATTCTTCTAAGAATTGATGTAGGAGCATATGATAACTTTGCACTCATGGAGGCAGATCAACATCAAACCAAAGAACATCCTCAATAGTCCTACAAGGCAAGGAAGTGAAGGAGGACTTACGTAACCATTGGTTTGCAACAATTGGCGGTTTTGCCCGCGTTGAGCAAACAAGAAAAGTAACTGCCCAAATCAAGAAAACATGATGTGTGAACCGTTTTCCAAGATAGAGGGAGCTCTAAGAGGTTGGAAGGATGTCAGCTTAGGAACAGAGTTGGGAAGGTAGTAGAGATCATTCAATTAGAGAAAGCAAGGAAGGGAAGAGCTCTAACTCCAAAACAATTGAGTTGAGAGAGTTGACTAAAGTTAAGAGAGTGAGACGTTGAGCCAACAACTTGCTGAGCTTATGTATGTTCATGTAATTGAGTCATCGAACCGAGGAGAGTCTTTTTCATAGTCATAGGGTGAAGGGATTGTGTCTGTATTAATCTTTTTAACACAACTAAACATAAATAAAGGAAGCATTTTGGTTTCCACTTCCGAGTCTTGTGCCTTTGAGAGTGGATAGTGTAACACCTGCTTGGGAGTAAGGCAACCATTCACTTGGCCCCCTCATTCCTGTCTGCATCAATTGGTATCAGAGCAAGGTTTTCCTTGTCGGGTTGTGTGTGTGAGACTCTTGTTGAGTCAAGTTACAGGTCGTAAAAGAGAAGCTTGCATTATGGTGAAGATATGACACACAAAGGACATCCTCTTAGAGGAGGAGGAAGAACACCTATGGTTCTAGACTGGGCATAGATGTTGAGAGGAATTCAAGTAAGGTTGGATGCAATGGAGAAAACACATAGAAGAGAAACTAATGATGAGTGATGTAATTGATGATGAAGGAGCAAAACTCAAGAGATTGAAATGGAGTAGATAGTTGATGAACTTGAAAGTAGATTTCTCAGAGTTATTGTAAAAATGGGAAGCAAACCAAAGTAGGACACCTCGTGATACGGAGGATGTTTGAGCCCTGAGGAGCTCATAGATTGGATCATGGAGATGGAGAAATACTTTGACTAAGAGTCAATGAAGGACCCCTTGAAAGTGAAGTTTGCTTGCACGAAGCTGAAAGGTCATGCATCCTTGTGGTGGGAGCTTGTGCAATTGGAAAGGGAGAGGAGGAAAAAATAGAATCAAACCTTGGGAGAGGATGGTCACAAAATTGAAAGGTAAGTTCTTGCCTTTTGACTATCAGACGAGTTTGTTTAGGAAGTTATAGAACTTGAGGCAAAAGGCGTTGAGTGTGAAAGATGGAGGAGTTCTACAAGTTAACTATTTGAGTTGGTCACATGGAAGATGATCAAGAGAAGATATCAAGGTATGTAAATGGACTTTGTATTTCCATTTAAGATGAGTTTGAAATGTTTAGGGTTATGTCGGTGGAAAAAAAGTTGTCTAGAAGGTACGTAGCAAATGAACTTAAAGGAAGGTTCTCAAAAGGAAGAGGACAAATTAATGATGGAAGAGTACAACATACTCATGAAGGTGAAGCAAGCAATTCAAAAAATCAGAATTAGACACAAAGAGGAAGAGGTTTCTCTTCTAGAGGTAGGGGTTACTTTGGAAGAGGAAGAGGTGGAGGATTCATGGGTAAGTGAGTGTGGAGAAGTTAAATATAGAGTTTTTGATTATCCAAAAGTATTTCAGAATAGTGGTAGGAGAAATGAAGCAAGCAAGCATCTTGCTCATGTGGTTGAAGAAAGTACCACGTCCCCTTGTGGCACGGAAGAACCGGTATGTAGTGAAGTTCTTATGATGAAGAGAGTGTTGTGAAACCAACTAAGGAAGAAGATGAACTAATACAAAGGAAGAACTTACACCGGGCTATTTGCAAATCGGGAGGTAAGTGTTTTGAGATCATTATTGATGTAGCATGGATAACTTAGTTTCAAAAGAAATGGTATAAAAGCTTGGGTTGAAAACATTGGTGCAGCCCAATCCATACAGAGTTTCATGGTTGCTTAAGGTTTATCAAGTGTAGGTAAATGATCAATGTATGGTTAGTTTTCAGATTGGATCGAATGAGGATGAAGTGTTGTGTGACATAATGCCCATGGATGTATGCCATGTGTTGTTGGGAAGCCCATGGTAGTTTGATAGAAAGGTCGTGCATAATGGTATAGCTGCTAGCAAACACCTACACACTTGTGAAGGATGATAGATGGTTTAGATTAAGCGCATTGAAGCAAAGAGGAGAAGAGGTGGATAACAGTGCTAAAGTTTTGTTGGTCTCCGGTAAGCAATTCTTGAAGGAAGCAAAAGAAGGATAAGGCATGTTTTGCCTTCATCCCCAAATTGATGCAAATTGTGATTGGAAACAAGGTGAGTGATATTCCCTTTGAAGTATATAGTTACAAATTATTTGCCAGATGGATTGCCACCTATGAGGAACATTAGTTATCATATGGATCTAGTTCCCAGGTCAAGTTTGCCAAACAAGGCAACATATAGGTTTACACCTATGGAGAATGAGGAAGTTAATAAACAAGTGTGTAGTTGGAGAAGGGTTTAATAAGAGAATTTTTAAGCCATTGCGCAGTTCCTACATCATAGACACCTAAGAAGTTTGGAGATTGGAGAATGTGTACAATATTTAGAGAAATAAACAAGATCACTATCAAATATAGATTTCCATTGCTAAGAATGGATCAGTTGATGGACTGTTTGAGTGGAGCAATGTACTACACAAAGATAGATTTGAAAAACGGGTTTCACAAAATCTGAATTAGAGAGGGTGATGAATATATAATTGCATTCAAGGCGAATGATGGGTTGTATTGGTGGCTTGTTATGCCATTTGGCTTGTCAAATGCACCTAGTACATTCACGAGACTATGCTGAAATCTCATTTGGGTAAGTTTGTCATTGGTTATCTTGACATCATTTTGATTTTTATTCATTCAAAGGAGAAACATTTGTTACATTTGAGGTTGGTACTGTAGAAATTGAAGGAGGACAAGTTGCTGGTCAACTTGAAGAATTGTTGCTTCATGAAGGAAGAATTGATTTATTTGGGATCTGCGATCTCAAGAGAAGGGTTGAAAATGACCCTGAAAAAGGTAAGAGCAATAATTGAATGGCCATCACCTAGAACTATGTTTGAAGTTGGAAGTTTTCATGGGTTAGCAAGTTTCTACTAAAAAAATATTAGAAACTTTAGCCATATATGTGCACCTATTACGAAAATAATAAGAGGTGATAAAAAGAAGTTTGAATGCACTGTTGTAGTAGAGAATAGTTTTTAATTTTTGACCAAAAAAAGAGTGATGGAACAACCATTGTTGGTGTTGTCAAATTTCAACAGTGTTTCAGGGTGATTGTGATGCTAGTGAAACAACATGTGGAGCAGTATTGAGTCAATAAAGTATGTGTATTTCATTAGTGAGAAGTTAAATGAAAGAAAAAATTCATTTTATGATCAAGAGTTTTATGCTATGGTACAAGCTCACAAGAAGTGGAAGCGTTATTTGTTGCCCAAGGAGTTCGTGGTTTGCACCGATGATTAAGCATTGCAATTCATAAACAACCAAGGTAAGTTGAATCAAAATCACATGAAGTGGGTTGACTTCTTCAAAGTTATTCATTTATTTGAAGCATAAGAGTGGTTGATCTAACAAGGTTGCATATGCTTTGAGTGGAAGAGTTCTTTTAGTGAATGAGATGAGAGTGGAAGTCATTGGGTTTGACTCAATGAACAATTTGTATGAAGAGGATTTGCATTTCTGAGATGTAAGGGCAAAATGCATGAATCCAACAAACATGGATAGGATTTTTTTACAAAATGGTGTATTGTTCAAGGGAAAGCAGTTGTGCATACTTCAAGGATCAATGAGGGAGAATTTGTTGAAGGAGAAGCATAGTGGAGACCTAGCTGGTCATTTTTGTGTCGATAAAACATTGCCACAATTGAATGAGAGTTACTATGGGCCGAGAATGAGCATGGATGGCAAGAAAATTGTGCAAGGATGTAGAGTTTGCCAACCTGCAAAGGGCAAACATTAGAATTTAGGTTTGTATCAGCCTTCACAAATTCCAAAGAGGCCATGGGAAGAGTTGAGCATGGATTTCATTCTTGGGCTTCCAAGAACTCATCGAGGTAGTGATTCCATTTTTGTTGTAGTGGATAGATTTTCCAAGATGGCACACTTCATACCATGCAAGAAGACAAGTGATGCCACAAATGTTGCAAATTTATTTGTCAAGGAAATTGTGAGATTACATGGGTTGGCAAGGAGCATTGTATTGGATAGAGATACTAGATTTGTTGGGCAGTTTTGGAGGATGTTTTGGAGGAAACTAGGCACGAAACTAGATTTTGATTCTGCTTATCATCTCCAAATGGATGGGCAAACGAAGGTAGTGTGTTAGAGTCTTTGGTAATTTGCTGACATGCTTGGTTGGAAACAAGCCAAAGTAATATGATATGACTTTGGCACAAACTGAGTTCGTATACAACAACTCAGTGAATATGAAGTACAACAATGAGTCGGTCCCAAAATTTGTAGGGTTGTAGCCTTAGAGGGGGGGTGTGAATTCAGAAGTATAGCGGATATTAGAAGTGTTGAAGTGAAGGATTTTGTAGCGAGTATGCATGATGTGCATCGAGAAGTGGAGAGAAGATTTGAAGAGAATAGCATGAAGTACAAGAAGCATGCTGATCTGACAAGGAGAAAACAAACTTATTAGGTTGTAGACGTGGTTTTGGCGCATTTGCGAAAGGAGAGGTTCCCCAAGGGAACATATAACAAGCTCAAGTGGAAGAAGATTCAGACTTGCAGAGTTTAGAGAAGATTCTCAGTGAATGCATATGAGATTGAGCTACCAGACGGAGTGAATATATCACATATATTCAATGTAGCGAATTTGTACCCTTACTTTGAGGGCCAAGGCAATGAAGAAGGATCAAGTTTAGTTTCTTCAAGTGTATATTGGAAGAAGTTGCTTGAGAAGGCAAAAGAGAAGGTTGAAGCCATATTGGATACGTGGATGTTACAAAGACGAGGGAAAGAGTACATTCAATACTTGGTGAAGTGGAAAGACAAATCAGTTGAAGATGAGACTTGGTTGAGGGCATCTGAAGTTTCAGAACAAGGAAAAACCATTGAGGAGCTCACGAGAGTATCATGAGGAGGAGCTCATGGACAATTTGATTCACCTTGGGTGTCTGATGCAAGAGCATATGGGTTCACAAACAATCTTGTATTAGCCAAAAACATGTGTTTGGGTTCTTTTGCACGATTGTTGTGTTGTGTGACTTGTCGTTTTTTGCGACAACATTGTGCTTGTGAACGAAGATAAACGTCAAACCAAAAAATATCCTGAAGAGTCCAACAGAGCAAGGAAGTGAAGGAAGGATGGTTTTAATCATCTCCCATTTGTTAAAATGGCTTTTTCTTGGGAGCATGGTGAAATTTCCTTTGAATGCAAGCAAAGGTTTCGAAACAATTGCTTAATGTAGGCGACAATTACACAGCGTTCGGTTTGCAGCAACCAACAATTTTGTTTACATTGAACAAACAAGCAAAGTAACTGTATAGATAAAAAAAATGACATGTGGACTATTTTCAAAGACAAGGGAACTCACAGAGGTTGGTAGGATGTTAATGTCAAGTCACCAAGACTTGAAGGGAGTTTTGGAAGAGAGTTGGGAAGGTAGTAGAGATCATTCAATTAGAGAAAGCAAGGAAGGGAAGAGCTCTAACCCCAGAACAACATAGTTGTGAGAGAGCTGAATAAAGCTTTAGAGAGTTAAAGACGCATATCCAAGAGCCTGTCGAGTTGATGTATGTTCATGTAACCTAGTCATTGGGTTGATGAGAGTGTTCTTTATGGTCACAGGGGGAAGGAATTGTGTGTGTTTGAGTTGACCACCAGTAAAGAAAGTATTTTGGTTTCCATTTTTGAGTCGTGTTTGTTTATGTTTCCTTGAGAGTGAGTAGTGTAACACTCGCGGGGGAGTAAGGCAGCCATTCACTTGCCCCCCTCATTACCGTATGCATCAAGAATCCTCTTTGTCAATTTCAATTATTCTCGAATATTACTTTATTGCTATTAGGTTTGTTTTTATTGTTAAATTGTGTAAAACCTATTCCGATTCGAATTACATCCATTAAATAAGTTTAGTGCAGTGAATTGTTCATCTAAACCATTTTACCTATTCACATTTTGGTGAACCCATGCCCTTTTACACCCCTCAGGGTTAGAATGTGCATATATTGCATATTGGATTTGATTTTGCCTAGGGTATCTCAAACCTTTGCCTTGTTGTGCCCGCCAATTAGGGTTACCCTTTGCTTGTTCTTAATGGGGAATTAGAAGAACAAATGAGAGAATTCCATTCAAACCAATAGAATATATGCTACGATTAATCCTTGTAAGATTGCTATAATTATAATCATGTTGAAAGATATTGCTTTTCAAAACCTTCCTTGTGTTACCAATGCTTCTATTGCTTGCCTTCCTTCTTTTATGCCTACTAGTGTTTCCAATGATTGTGTGCCGTCTCATGTTTTACACACTCCTCAACCCCAACCTTTCTAGGGTTCCTATCCTTATAACATTGTACCTCTTCCCATTAGTGTTCCAATTGCTTCTACAACTATAACAACTTTCGAAATAGTCATCATGATGAATGCAATAGGTGAATTACAAAGACAAATTCAATTTTTATCTCTTGGATCTCAAAAGGCTAATGCTATGGTCACCTTTCATGATGTATTATCAAACCCCTTGCGACATGAGGTTTTGACATCTCCTTTTCCATATGGTTTTATTGCACCCAAGTTTTCCTTATTCAATGGAATAGAGAACCCCTCTCACCGCCTTAAAGCCTTCTATGCTTCTTGCTTAGACTATGCACAATGAAAAGCTTTTGCTTAATTTATTTCCAAGAAGCTTGAAAGACCATGCATTAGATTGGTTCCACACCTTACCAAGTGGATCCATGGACTCCTTTCCTACGTTAGTGGACACTTTCTTAGCACATTTTGCCACCAACATTTGCCCTAGTCTCACCTACGAACAAATACTATTTATCAAACAAGCCCTGCAGGAAAACATCAATGATTATATGCTTAGGTTCAAAACTAATATGCATAGATTGATTTATCAACCATCAAATAGTGAGCTACAAAGCATGTTCAATAATAGTCTTATACCAATTACAATCACACATGCTTATGTATGAGACATGTGCCTCACAACGTCCAACCATCCAAAATGAATCAAGTTTCAATGTACCAAGCAATGACCCTGTGCCATGATCAAATGATCGTAAACGATTGGTTAATATCATAGGACAAACACAAAAGAATCTTGTGACTCCTTAAAAGAACATAGGCAATTTACCAAACTTATTGATAGTCCACACAAAATCTTGAGAAATCTACTTGCTGACAACATGCTTACTTTGCGCACCCATCAAGGGATGTGATATGACAAAACCATTACTAACGTAATCTAATGCCAACATGTATTGTGATTATCATAGAATTAAAGGCCAAGCAACAAAATATATGTTTCATTTTGAAGAGCAAAATCTAAAACCTTATTGATTGTGATGATATTGAAATCAAAGACGTGACCAACTCAAACACTAAGTCATAAGAAACAACTTACCAATACCCACATGACAGGCCAACTTAGTCACAAGAGTATACCCATGGAAGACATGTCACATCCATATGAGATTTATTGGAACAACAAATGTTGACATGGAGAAATCTAAATCTATCCTAGTTGCATTCTCTAAAGAAGAACCTCAACTAAAATTCAAATAGTTGCCTAAGACAAAGGTGCATCAAGAACCAATAATCACAATGAACAAACCATAGTTGGAATAACCGAGTGGGGCGAGTACTCGCCGAGGGCCCAAAATGGGCAATCGGCAATTACTCGCCCTACTTGGTTGAATAACTAGCAATAACCGGTAAAGGCAAAAAAAGGCAAAAAATACTCGATTTTTTAAAAATAATATTATTTTTCTAGAAATTATAGAAACAAAATAGATGTAGCGAGTCTGTAAAACATAGGGAAAGTAGTTTCTATTAGATTTGAATACATAGAATGTACAAAATCACATAATCATGTGAATACAACAAAGTCTCAAAGTACAAATAGACTTATAGTCTTATACAAGAATCTACAAGACTACAAGTACAAATTACAATCATCTATAATTTTCTCTTTCTTGCCCTCTAGAGAAATAAGGGAGGTTTTGAAACTCTAGTCCTCCCACTCAACTGACCCTCCTCGCTCTGTTTAGAAGGCTGCACCTGCCCCTGTGGCTCCACCTCCACCTCTGTCTGTGCCTGTGCCTGTGTCTCTGCCTCACCTCCAAGGATGTCCTCCAATCCAATCTCTGCCCTTGCTTTAGTTGCACCTTCCATAGCTTGCCTCTCGAAATCAACAATCTCCTCTTCTGTGAACATGGGGGCCTCCTCCTGTGCAATCCAATCGTTGTAGGGATCGATTTCATCTAGATCGATAGGCTCCTTTGATGCGATCTCCAACTTTGTGCGAAGTCGAAGGTTGTATTGCATAAACACCAAGTCATTGAGCCGTTGTTGACTCAACTTGTTGCGCTTCTTTGTGTGAATGGAGTCAAACAAACTCCAGTTGTGTTCACATCTAGAAGTGCTACAAGGCTGAGATAAAACCCTGAGGGCTAGCCTTTGAAGATTTGAGGTATTTCCACCCCAATCTTCCCACCACGACCTTGCAAACAAGATATTCAAATTTTTTTAAGAAATTAATAATTGTAAATTTGTAAATATGTAATTGATAAGGTACAAGTACAACTACAAGTAAAGACTTCATTTTGTATTACCTAGTGATTGCGTGGTTCTCCCTTTGATGGCTAGTGTTGAAGAAAATAGCCTTCCCTAAATAATGAGGTCCCTCACGTCAATGTTAGGGGTCATACTCTCAATGCATGTTGAGAGTCCCTCCATAACCTTTCCACTAGCATCTGTGAAGCCATCAGAGTAGAAAAACTTGGGGTTAAGGTAGTACCCCGCTGCATGGATGGATTGGTGGAGTTGATTGTACCACTTCCGATCAATCAACTCCCAAACGGGATCAAATCTGGCACAATCCCCTCAATAATAATGCTGCATTGCTTTTTTGGCCCTATCCATGGCCTCATAAATATATTCCATAGGGTTTTGCTCTCCATCATTCAATTGCAAAATCCTCATCAAAGGCCCTGAAAGCTACAAAGTTACAAACAAATTAAAATTAGACTTAGTGTTACAAACTTATAGATAAATTTTAAAAGAAAAACTCTTAAGTTTAAAAAATTGAAAACAAGGGAAACAACTTCAAATTTAAATTGCAATTTCAAGTTACCTTCACAATCTTTGTAGCTTTCGTTTCAAAGGCTTCATTGAAAACTATTTTCGAAATTTTCATTCCATCAACTTTCTTCAAATAAGAGGACTCCATCCATGCTTGAGAGACAAACATTTGCTTCAAAGGAGTCAACAAACTACAAACACTTTGCAATGTAAGTAAGTTCATTGTAAACCTCGTGACCCCTGCTTGAATAAGCTCCTTTCCTTTGGTGTGCTCTCTCATCAAGTTGAGAACCCAAAGGTGATTATACATATACTTCGTTATTTCTCTGGCATCTTCCACAACTGGTTTCACCCAATTTAGTTTGCTTATGTCCTCCAAAAGAAGGTCAAGGCAATGTGCCGCACAAGGTGTCCAAAAGAGAGATGAATGTCTCTTCATAAGAAGTCTCCTAGTCGCCACATACGCTGATGCATTTTTTGTAATAATTTGGACAACATTCTCGATTCCCACCTCTAAGACCACCTCCTCTAGCATTAGACTCAAAGTTTCTGCATTTTTAATTTTATTTGATGCAGCAATAGATTTCAAAAATACAAGCCCATCATTTGAAGATGCTATAAAGTTGATCAGGGTGCGGTTCCTTCCATCTGTCCATCCATAAAAAAGAATGGTGCATCCAAATTTACGCCACAATTTTTTTTCATTTTCGACCATCAACTTTGCGTCTTCAACTGCATTTTTGAGCAACTTCCCACTCAAGTCTTTTCGAGAGGGTGCCTTGTACTCTTTCTCTGCAACTGTCAAAGCTATAACCAAATATTTCTAGTATGGGTTGCTCGCTATGTTGAAGGGAAAGTTGTTGAAGTACCAAAAATTTGTGCATGTTTTATCTGCTTTTACATGCGCCTGTTTGTTCCATCCTGTAGTTTCAAGTGAAGGTTGTGCTCTACGAGTGTTTCTAGGCACAAAAGAGTGTAACTGAGCTGAAGGTCTTGCAGATGTACCATGGCATTTGCGTGGACCTGAATTAGAGCCCACAATCTCTATCATCACTGCCGCTTCTTTCTCTGTTGATGTGGCACCAATGGTTGCTGCTAGGGCTGCTTGCATCCTTGCCCTCTCTAATTTTTTTCATCCAATGAAGCAAGCTCTGCCATCATCTGTCATTTTCTCTTCAGTGACATTGGGACAATGAGTAACTTCACGGCAATGAATGCATAAAAGATGGTACTTCATGCGATTGATGCCCCCTGACATTCTCTTCGAACAAAAGTTGCAAATCGAAATCATCTGAGACGTTCCAATCCACATAGCATACTTCCATGCAACTGTGCGAGCATGGGGGGGAGCCGACTGGCTACCACTGATTGAATCTGTGCCTAATGCACTAGTGGATGCCATTGCTTGCTAATGGATACTTTGCAAAGTGCAACAATATTAAAATCAACATAAAAAATTAAAAAAAATAAAAACATTATTGATTAAATACAAAATATTAATTAAAATACAATAAATAAATGATAATTGTACAATGTAAACTATAAAACGGAAACTTAAATGCATTTACGATTTACAATTTTAACGATCAGATTAAAAATATAATGACAATCTATAATGGTTATTTAACGGAATAATAAACAATTTTAAATAAATAATAAACACGAAATTTTAACGGAAATGCATAAAATTCGACGGAATGCATCAAATTTGTATACTAAGCAACAAAAATATTTATCAAACATGTATTTAATTAAATTACAAAACTTTACATGTTTGGAATTTAAAATAAATAAATAAATGCATGAAATTTATGGAAATTCAAGAAATGCATGTAATAAAAATGAAATTCATCAAATTTGTATAATAAGCATCGCAAATATGTAGCAAACATGTTTTCAATTGCATTAGAATTAATTTACATGCTTGAAAATTATTTAAAAAAAAAAAAAAAAAAATGCATGGAATTTGACGGAAATTCATGGAATGCATGCAATTAAAATGGAATGCCTAAAATTTGTATACTAATCATCAAAAATATGTCTTTAACATGTTTTTAATTAATTTAGAATTCAATTCTATGCTTAGAAAAAAAGAAGAAAAGAAAAAAATAAAAATAAAAATGAACTAACCTGGAAATTTCTTGCTCAAATCTTCTCAATCCGTCTTAGAATGCTCCAAATCTTGTGTGAGTGAAGAGTGAGGATGTGTGTTGCATTTTATAAGACTCAAATCCACGTTTTTACTGTGTTTGAGGAGTGTTTGGGGGGTCTGTGATGTGTTTCCGTGCGCTGCCTACGTTTTTTCTGCATGGGAGTCGTGTTTAGCAGGTCAGGTGAGTAACCGATAGTTACTCACCTGGTATTTTTTTTTAAATTTTTTTTCAATCTCTACGGTTATGAGTGGCGAGTATTCGCCAAGAGGAGACCCCGGTGAGTAACCGACCAACTGCGGTTACTCACCGGTTATTCCTACCATGGAACAAACAAAGATCATATATTGTGACTCTGAGAAAACACAAAATCAAGGATGTATATCAATGTACTATAGGCACCGATTATAATTTTGACGAAGATGACTTTTTAGATTCATCTCCTATTCATGATGCCAAAAGGTCACATGCTTTGAGGTGGATATCCTATGATGATTCTTCAGGGCCCTCTAATGTCATTGATGAGCATTTCTTTTGCTGGAACACTTTGTCATCTATATTACCATCTATTGTATTATATTAGTTCTTAGACATCATACATTTCACATCATTGGTACCAAACATTCATCTATTTTGACCAGATGAACATTTACCATCTATGCATAGGTAGGCTTGTGCATGGACCTGGTAGAGTTCTATACATTCCTAGCATGCTAGTGTGCAGTCCTGGTAGTGTTCTGTATGTTCTTGGTGTTGGTGCTCAAATCTCCACCATGACTGTTTATGAGGAAGATGAAGAAATAAATGGGACCTCTGACAACACTTTCACTCACTCTCCATTGGGCAGGGTTTGGACACAACCAACAACTTGCAAGAGGGGGGGTTACCCTCCTTACTTCTGGCTTTGCAACACCAAGGGGTCTTTCCTATGAATTTCTTAGTGCTCTTGGTTTTAGACAACTTCTTAATGCTTCAGATCTGCAAAAATGAGCAAAATCTGTTTTGTATATGTGCCCTATTAGTAGTCACTAACACCATAAACACTTGCTCACATGATAACAAATCTCATAATAGAACTAGAAAAATATGAATAAAAATAACATTACAGGTCTGCACTCTCAACCACTCTATCAAGTACGTGAATCACACATTAAACCATGTGAATTGAGTAATTTCAGGCTTGCGATAATCTCAACTTTTTTTCCATTAAACCAGAATCACCACAACACTAAATACAACATACACAATGAGACAACAGTGATATTCAAATGGGATCACAACACATATATGGTTGCATCCATATCATAGAATAACCCAGATCTGAACCTTAATGCATTCCATGCATTTATTGCACAATATGTTTGCAATGAGAATTATAATTGCCCATTAAGTGAATACCTTTAGACATGCCCAAGTGAATGACTTATTCAATGCAATGATTAAATCGCTTGGACAACACACACTACTCCTGATGCATCAATGGATTCACAATGTGTATTGCTTGAACTCAAAGAACCCACTTAAAATTTTAACCAAGAAAGATAGGGCTATTGAAGAATAGAGAATTCATGGATGATATGCTACTATGAAAATCAGACTTTTCACAAACAAACAGGAAAATATTTTTATTGAAGAATAGAGAATTCATGGATGATATGCTACTATGAAAATCAGAATTCTCACAAACAAACAGGAAAATATTTTTAATAAAATTTGATATAATCACCAAGACGGTGCCTTACTATCACTTGGGCAACATTCAACATCCACTCACAGCGTCCATGAAATACTTTGCAAATCAATGTCTAAAATATTCTACATGAATTACAATAGACAACGTGGCTGATACATATGGATAACTTAAGTTCTTACACAGAATTTTCATTAATCATCTAAGAAAATTGTTACAATGATCAGAGGAAACAATTGATAGCGGCAAAAATTAAACAAACAATTGTGCAGCATGAAATGAATCTAAAATCAAGATCACAAGACATGGTACGATGGTTTTTTTACAATCTCTCCACAAGCCCTACTACATGTTGGGCTGTAGATCAATGAGCATTTCCTAGTCTTATGAGACCTCAGACCTTCATGAGCTCTGCGATGTTTTAGCAATTTTCTTCATGACTTGGACCAACTATCAAACTATTCCACAATGCATGATTCTTTAAAAGAACACAGGTCAGATGTTACAATGAGGAATTCCCTAGAATAAAAGCATTTAAACCTAGGCCAAAATATCAAAAATGAAGCCTAGATTTATCAATATGCAGGAACAACTGCATGGTTTGCTTGCTGAGGAGGGAATGCTTGCATCCTTGATCAAGTGAAGAGTTTCATGACATATGGCAGTAGATCACAACATTCCGTATACCCAATTCCAAAATATCTGATTACATGGGCACATGTAGCATGCACATCATCATGGCGAGAAACTCATTCGCTAGGCAAGTGAGCCTCTTCATTCAGAACGGAATATCTAATGACATTTGTCTACACATGAACCATGGAAGGCATACATATATTCTCAACATTATGCAGGGGCATGGAGTTGCTGCTATGGGATTAAGCCTTTTCAATATGCATAATTTATCATGTGCAGATATTAAGGCATGCATTGATGTCATTAATTGATCAAAATTATCCTCATATGATGACTAATACACTTCTGCTATTTCAATTGACTTGCCATTAATATTTACCTTGAGAGGCCTGTGCAAACGCCAAAACTCAGTTGCAAACAACTACCTCCTTTTGCATCAATGTTCCCTAAGTTCATAACCACTACGCAATTCTATAATTGAGATTTTTGATTCTTCAAACGGAATTGAAAATGAGCCCCTGAATCAAAAGATATGGGCAAAAAACCATTGCCCTCCATGTAGAACATATGCCCATGCACATCTCTGTCAAAATTTGAATATTTTAAATTTGACAATGCGTCAAATTTATTGTCGTCTTTTAGTGCCATGTGGCTCACCATTTGGGTTTTGGGTTTGCCCCTGTGGGTCCAGCATTTGCTATGGCTGAAAGCTCGAATAAGGCATTTTCACTTGCCTTCGTTGTACTTTTGCAGTTTGCTTCCTGTTCAAACTCTGGTGTCCTCTGAATGTTTGAAACTGAATTTCTTATTCATCATGCGTTCACATTTAGCTCTTCCATTTGTGCAGATCTATCTGCCAAAGCATGATACGTTGAACAGTGACATTCTTTTTGCATTTCGCTTGTTCAAATATTGCTTGGCGGTCAACCTCCTTGGACTTTCAAAAGCCCGACATCCTGCTGTGCTTTGTCACGTGTTCGTTGATAGCCCTCCGTTTCAGCCACCTGATCATTTGAACATCTAAAACACCTTCTCATTGTTGCCTATCTGTACCTTGTCTCATGCTCAAGCTTTGCTGATCTGAAAACACCTGAAAATGCATCCTTCACCTGTGACGCTTGTCAATATGCATATAGTCTTGCACTTCGTCATCATTTGAGCAACCATTGCATCATTAGGCATAGCCTTCACACACCTTCACACTATACATGCTTTTGGTTTTCAATATATACCCTTCAATGCTTCCCACATTGCCAATGTGGGAATAAATTCTGGAAGGTTCGAAACATTATACCTCATCTTTTGTTCAAAATTTATATCTCAACATCGTCGAGCACAAACCCTTGGTGGCTTTTCATTATACAATGCGAGTGTTTTACTATATAAACCTGCTCAGCTCTTGCTTCTAGGTTGATGTGGGATGTACCCCTATGGTGTTTCTTAGTCTTAACCCATTGTCTTCTCTTAAAAGACATGGCCTTTGATATGACTGAGTGTTGCCTCCACTACATATTCCTCCATACTCTAAGGGTACTTTAGTATTTAAATGCTTTTCCATGTCCATACTTAATCGATGTGGGATAAAATCTTTTCAAAATTTAGAACTTTGACTCTTCATGATTTTCGTTCACTATGTTCTTAATTGCATGAGTGCTCTCCTTGGATTCATCTACACGTTGACATTCCCATTGAAAACACAATAGAGAATAATAAGAATTTTCCACAATCCATATCAAGGATGCCCATTGATGATTGGATTACAACATACAAACACAAACTTAAATGATTTGTTTGACAAAAATGTGCTCAATGTTGACAAGAGGCCATATTGTGAATCTTGGGGTCAAATTGGACTATTTGATGTTTTGCAATAAAATCTTACACCTTTAATCACTGAACTTGGTCCAGTTTCTCACCTAGAATTACTTACAAATTCCATCTTTCCTTGGAAGGAACTACTCGGAAGGACTAAGATCAAGGCATGATGTCTAGCTTTCCTTGCGAGATATGCAAAGAATCCTTTATCTGATTGATGGCTACTACAATTATTAGGTTAATGAATTCGTATCACTCGGAAGGAATCTACACATGCAGGAATATAATGGCTTTCCCAACAACTTCAAGTTATCTTTTTCTAGCAGCCATTTGATTTAGGCTAGTTGCCCTGCCATTATAATGCAAAACAAGAACACTACTTGTGTCTTTGGGCAAGGGTCCGTAAGCATCACTATCATCCTCTGTTGGATTAACTGCATAACTATGATTTGAGTTGTGCATGTGACCTTATTTGATTATAATAAGTGATTTTATATCTTACTCATAGAGCTCAAATGCTTTGAGAACATAAAGGCCATGTTTTATAGGCGATCCTTACATTTTTCTACCTAATGCTTTGGAAGCCATGTAAATAGTTTGCAATAGCATGATACTAAGGATTATCGAAACCCAACCTTCACTCCTTATTCTAATCCACATACTTAGAAGACCCAAGTAATTCTATCCGATCGCCATGTGAACCAAGATTCAATATTAGCCCATGAGGGTATCGATATACATTTGGTAGTGTTTGGGGCTTATCCCTATACTCTGTACTAAAAACCATACCATGAGTCTTCTTTCTCACTCACTATATGGCCACCATAATCCGTACAGTATATATTGTATATGAACCTTGTCATTGTACGTGGACCACTTACACCCTTCATTAAATTCAAGATTTTCTTGGTGCAAATACTTCGAGAACAGATTTTAGTCATATGCAACCCATCATCACAGAATAATTTACCTGTTAACACCACAAAACACCTGAAATGTACAGATCATTTTGGGTTCCAACAGTGGCTCTAGCTCGGGGACAAATACCCCTTGTGGGTATTGTGAGATCCCAATGACTAACGATCATCCGGGTGAAGCAGATCAAACCAAACCGACTAGTGCCTCAAACAATCTCAAGAATTTGTTTTCAAACAGATTACCAAATGATAACTCCACTGACTTGCAAATCTGCCATTTTAATCGTACGGATCCTAGATTGACACAATCAAATCCATTAAATCACAAAGGACCACTGCCATTGTTTCAAATTCCCACCCAAATTAAAACATATTCATATCAGAAAGTCAGATCAACCACATATAATAGGGTATTTCCACTGATCCAATCTCACTTTTCTCTTCACAACCAAGCTAGGAACGCTGAACATATAGCTGAAATCTCCATCGTGTATTTTCACCAAAATTTATCACTACTTGATCCCTCAACGGGCGGCCAATGAACACACACTAAGAAAACAAAACACCACAGGCATGCACAAAGCAATGTCAATTATTGAAAACAATAACAAACATAAAGCAAAAATGTAGGAGACATGAAATATTTACAAAGCATGGAGCATTTCACTTACGCTTTCAATAAAGCCTTTCACAGGAGCTAAAAAATAACTTCCACTTCTCAATCTTGCAGGCAATCTCAGCAATTTGAATTTTTCTGAAGGCAACAATAAATGGTGCCATGTTGAGAAATGCAATCCCCCAATCGCATTGTATTTCTGATTGGAGCTTTCACCGTTGATTTTTTTTGAAGGCAACAATATATGGTCCCATGTTGAGAAATGCAATCCCCCAATTGCTTTGGATTTCTGATTGGAATTTTCATTGCTGTTATAAAACTTATCACCGAAGCCCCAATCTGATAATTTGTGCAAGAAATAACATAGGTTAACAAAAATTCAACTTAGTGAATGTACGACACCACCAATTCTCTGATAAATCAATGTTGTAACTGCTTGTCCAGGCAAATCAGGGTCAATTACAGGTACACATGGATACTTCTTTGTCTGATTATTCTTTCGCACATTTGCAGTCCAACCGTATGTCTTCATTTGCACAATCATTCCCAACATATATTTTAGGTTTGTAATTGATGAGTGGGCAGAGGGAATCATAACCATGAAGCACATGTGACTTGAACACAAGACCTGAATTTAAAATAGGGGACAAACTTGCATAAAAAATTTGATCCACATTCTTCCCCTTATTCTCACTTTGACTGAAGTTATTAGCAGAATGCGGCATTTGAAAGAAAATAACAGTGCAGAATGTAACACGGCAATGAAACAAGGCAAGAAAAGAACAGCAAATACATACTAGAGTTACGTAGAAAACTCTGGAAATATACCAGGGAAAAAACACGGGGCAAAAGATCTCTCTTTCGTACTTTATTAACAGCAAAATCAGAATTACAATGATGTGTCTAACCTCAATGAGTCATGGTTATTGGTGGCCATTTTTTGGCCTACATACCAAAATATTGCCTAAGTGTGAGAGGGTGGGCATTCAAGCAAGACTTCGGGTTTTACACAGCAGAAGACTTCGAGTTTTTGGAAGGAGCAATCTTCGGGTTTTACAAGAGACAACTTATTTCACTTTATGAGTAATCAGCAGTTGAAACCCCTCAACAGAAGTAATCCGGGTTGGAAAACCCGAATTACTCTTGACAGTGCAAATCGGGTTTTGAGAAGTGCTTTGCTTATGAAAGTTTTAACAGCATAAGTAATCCGGGTTGGAAAACCCGAATTCCTCTTGACAGTGCAAATCGGGTTTTGAGAAGTGCTTTGCTTATGAAAGTTTTATCAGAAGTAATTCCGGTTTAGAAACCTGAATTACTCAGGATAGTGCATTTCAGGTTTCTCAGGGCGAATGACCTCTCTTTTTATAAGTAACAAGCAGTGAAGAATCCGAAGTAGGTGTCAGTGAAGAGTCCGAAGTTGCAGACAAACAAATAGACTCGGACAAAAAGCCCAAAGGAATTCCTTCGGAAAAGTTCAAAGGACAAATTAAAGACAAATCCGAAGGGCAATCTACCGTTCGAAAGGAACCTCCAAAAAGCCTGGGTGCCTTTTTCTTAAGGGTTATTCGCTTCGGAAGGGGTTGTTTAAAAAACTTGAAGGGCAAGGTACCTTTCAGAAGGGTCAATTACAAAAAACCCGAAGGGTAGGGTACCCTTTGGGAAGGTTCATTTCCAGATTGGAAGGGACGCTGGAAGAAACTCAAGGGCACCTGCCCTTTAAGAAGATCTATTTGATGAGTTTAAGGGCTTTACAAAAGCCCGAAGAGCACCTACCATTCAGGAAAGGACCATGACGGAAACCCTGAAGGGCTGTTCTCTTGGGAAAGTCTAAAGACAATTCCCGTGGACTTTTTGTCTGTGGGAAGTGGAAAGCAAAAGATTCGAAGAAAATCCAAGACCAAGGAGATATCCAAAGGAGATAGAGCAAGGGTTCAAAAACATAAGCCGTGAGAATAAACCTGAGGCCTTATAAATAAAATGAAAGGGAGAAGTTCGAGGTAAAAAGGTCCCGAAGAGAATGAACATAAGTTCGAGCAAAAGACAAATATATGCAAAGGGAAGGTCCATAGAAAAGACAAACCAAGCGAATACAACCAAAAGACATGAACAGATATGACCCGAGGAAATACATGCAAGAGACAGAGACAACGTGGAATTCCATGCAAGGGTTAATTATGATTGACTGGTCAAGGTTTCAGTTGATTGGTTGTTGAAGTCCAGTTTATCTCTGGGTCAAACTCGTGCTTTCAAACGTTCCAACTCAGCTTCCAACGTTTCAATTGGAGTTCTAATTTTAGCATGGCATGGATTTCATGCATTCTCTTGTTTATCTCATGCTTTCAAACGTTCAAACAACTCAAGAGAAAGTCCATATTTGGAGTTGGGCATACCATTTTTGCATGATAAAGAGTTTAACATCCCAAAATTAGCCACTGTTCACTTCAACGCCAAGGATTCTTCATGCAAGACAAAAGACAAATTTGGAAGACTCATGCAACGCAATTTGGATTTGGGCTAATAAATAGTTAACTTCCTCTCCTATTTTCAACGCCATCTCTTGGCTTTATGGCTTTTTAGCCTTATGTAAAATCCATTTCTCTTTTGGCAATAAAATTTCTTTCAAAGATTGTGATGTAACCTTTTTCAAAATCAATGAGAAGAGGACTGTGTTTTTTCGATTTTCAGCAGCTGGTATAGTGTACTATTGTTATAGATTTGCGTAAGTGAGATTTTCTTTCTTCTTTGTCAAATCTGGAGTCGTACCTAGTTACTAGCTGGTCATTTATGCAGGTCACGTTCTGTGTTTGAATATCTTTTGCTGAGTTTACAATGGATATTAGTGGTTATTTAGTGCCTTTCATCAGGTCTATTTCTACTTTTCCCTCAAGCTTAGATCATTAGGCAGAACCTTTTCATGAAATACTTGTGTATTGATCAATTGGAGTTAAAGTTCTGTCTCTTTTCTTGTCTAAATCAGTGTTCTTAGAAGTTTGATTTGAGTGGATCAAACAAATTAGGTGTATCACCATTTTAGTTAGGATTTTCTTTCAAGTTTTTTCCCCTTTTTCTCCAGGTAGTTTGTAGCATAGAAGTTGAGATCTTCATTGATACATCTTACAAAAACCAGCCTTCATTGGAGGTTCTTCTCACCATTGAGGCACCCACCCTCGTGAGAAGATATTGTTTCAATCGGAGCGAAGATTAGTCATTTCAGCACATCTTCGATCAAGGTGCAACTTTAGGTTGACAACAGTTTTTGGCGCGTCTGGTGGGATCCGTTTGGAGCTGGTCTTAATGAAATTGCAGTTGTAGCAACGTTCTTCAAGAAGTATTTGGTGATTCCAAGCTCAGGTGGTTGCTTCTAATAATTCAGTCACAATTTTCATGTAAGTATTGCATTATCATGAATGAGTTTTGATGGCTGTATCTGAAGAGAATTTCTATGCTATGTTTCTTTATCAACCCAATGATGGATCATACCAACCTTATCATGATGCCTATGAGCCATTTTATGAACCTAATCAGCCTTATCAGGAGTATTATCAAAGCTATGTTGAGCCATATCAGTCATATGAGCAGCCTTGGCTCCAAGAAATAATGGATGAGATGGAGCTCAAAATACTAGCATATGCAAGGAAAGTTTGTTCAAACTCTCAGTTTGAAGAAGTGAATGGTCTATTTCAAAATGTGTCCAATGATCCAAAAGAGATAAATGAGCTGCGTATTTTTGTATTAGAGAAGATGGAGGCTTGGGATAGGCAGAAAATCGAGTTGAGTCACTTGTCTACAAAGGGTTCTTGTAATCCTTATTCTCACGAGGTTCTTAACCATGCCCAGTGTGTGCCGAGGAAGCTTCCTAGTTGGAGTCAAGAGCCTATTCAAGTGATTATTCATGAGACTAAGCTTTCTTATAGTCCCTTTTTTTACCACTCATCTCTAAAGCGCAAGTTGTCCATGAGGATAAGGAGATTTCAGACTTTGAAGAGGTGATGGCCAAGCGGAATGAACAAAATACAGAGGTCTTTAAGAGTTTCTCTTTTTCTCCTCTCCAAAACTCCCTAGATAATTCCATTGTCCTCGAGATTCCAAAATTTGATTATGATCAACCTCCCATGCTTCATTTTCCCTCTCAAACAAATGAATTTCATCACCCTCCCACCATCTCCCTTTTTCAAGAGGAGCCTGTTCTTTGGAGGATTGAGAAAGAGGTTGCAGCTACAGGTCAAGTTCTTGCACAGTGTGTGGAGGATGCTTCAGATGTGTTTAAAAAATAATTTCCTATTGATACTTCACTTAAGGTTGTAGTTGAGCATCCAATTATAGTTGAGAGTGAGAAGACTGATCTTGATGTAGAGGAACTTCAAGAGGAGCTAGTACAAATTGAAGTCGTACATGAGTTACAAGGATCTCCTATTGAGAATGATCCAAATAGCTTTCAAGCTGATTCTATAGATCAAAATGAGGAACAAAAGGATGATTGACAGCTGTACCTTGAATCTCTGCATGAAATTGAAGAACTTTGTATGGATATGTTGTCTATTGAAGAGCATGTTTATGAGAAATTTGATCAAGAATCAACTATCCAAGATCATAATATAGATTGGTTTGCCTATTCAAAGCTCCTTGAAGAGCTAGATCAACTTGCAACAGTGGATCAGGATGAGGTCACTCAAGAACAGTGCATAGATGAGATATCACTTGACAAGGTGGTAGATGACATGCAGTATGAAAAAGATCAGGACATACTTGATGAGTTTGTCTTTGTTGGTGATTGTTTTGCTGTTGATGACCCAATTTGAGAAGATGCTAATACAGTTGGTGGACAAGGAGAGCGCCTCATCAGAGGTCATGTTCAATACACAACTTGCTTTGCAACTTGTACCATCTCTTGGAAGGAGTGAGTTCATGAATTTCCTATTTGATCTAGGTGGATCATGCTTTGTCGTGGTTAGCTAGGTTCCTTATTTGTTTGTTTTCCTCCAAGTGCTGTTCAGGGACAGTAGTTTCTTTCAGTTTTGTTCCAATAAGTGCTTGTTTGCACATTTGTTTCTTAGTTTTCTTGCTTTCGTGTGTTTCCCTTATTATTTTGAAGGAGGAAGGTTACTTCAGCCATGATCAGAGGAGATTTTCAGTCAGAAACTAGGTTTATCATTGTTTTGGGAGTTCAAATAACATCTATATGGTCTAAGTTCTCAAGCATAACAGGGATGCTTCCTTGCGAGTCGCCATAAATGTTGGTCATTTTTTGGCCTACATACCAAAATTTTGCCTAAGTGTGAGAGCGTGGGCATTTAAGCAAGATTTCGCGTTTTACACAGCAGAAGACTTTGGGTTTTTGGAAGAAGTCTTTGGGTTTTACAAGAGACAATTTATTTCACTTTATGAGTAATCAACAGTTGAAACCCCTCAGTAGAAGTAATCCGGGTTGGAAAACCCAAATTACTCTTGACAGTGCAAATTGGGTTTTGAGAAGTGCTTTGCTTATGAAAGTTTTATCAGTAGAAGTAATCTGGGTTGGAAAACTCGAATTACTCTTGACAGGTGCAAATCGGGTTTTGAGAAGTGCTTTGCTTATGAAAGTTTTATCAGCAGAAGTAATCCGGGTTGGAAAACCCGAATTACTCTTGACAGTGCAAATTAGGTTTTGAGAAGTGCTTTGCTTATGAAAGTTTTATCAGTAGAAGTAATTTGGGTTTAGAAACCCGAATTACTCAAGATAGTGCATTTTGGGTTTTTCTGGGTGAATGACTCTCTTTTTATAAGTAACAAGCAGTGACAAATCCGAAGTAGGTGCCAGTGAAGAGTTCGAAGTTGCAGACAAACAAATAGACTCGGACAAAAAGCCCGAAGGAATTCCTTTGGACAATTTGTCTGAAGGAATTCCTTCGAAAAAGTTCAAAGGACAAATTAAAGACAAAAATCCGAAGGGCAATGTACCCTTCGGAAGGAAACTCCAAAAAGCCCGGGTGCCCTCCAAAAAGCTCGGGTGTCCTCCAAAAAGTCCGGGTGCCTTTTTCTTAAGGGTTATTCGCTTTGGAAGGGGCTGTTTAAAAAACCTGAAGGGCAAGGTACCCTTTGGAAGAATCAATTACAAAAAATCCGAAGGGTAGGGTACCCTTCTGGAAGGTTCATTTTCAGATTGGAAGGGACGTTGGAAGAAACCCGAAGGGCACCTGCCCTTCGAGAAAGGACCATGACAGAAAGCCCAAAGGGTTGTTCTCTTGGGAAAGTCTAAAGACAATTCCCGCGGACTTTTTGTCCACATGAAGTGGAAAGCAAAAGATTCGAAGAAAATCCAAGACCAAGGAGATATCCGAAGGAGATAGAGCAAGGGTTCGAAAACATATGTCGTGAGAATAAACCCGAGGCCTTAGAAATAAAATGAAAGGGAGAAGTCCGAGGTAAAAAGGTCCCGAATAGAATGAACATAAGTCCGAGCAAAAGACAAATGTATGCAAAGGGAAGGTCCATAGAAAAGACAAACCAAACGAATACAACCAAAAGCCATGAACAGATAAGCCCCGAGGAAATACATGCAAGAGACAGAGTAAACATGGAATTCCATGCAAGCAAGGGCTGATTACGTTTGACTGGTCAAGGCTTCAGTTGACTGGTTGTTGAAGTCAAGTTTATCTCTGGGTCAAACTCGTGCTTTCAAACGTTCCAACTCAGCTTCCAATGTTTCAATTGGAGTTCTAATTTTAGCATGGTGTGGATTTCATGCATGCTCTTGTTTATCTTATGCTTTCAAACGTTCAAACAACTCAAGAGGAAGTCCATATCTGGGGCTGGGCATACCATTTTTGCATTATAAAGAGTTTAACATCCCAAAATTAGCCACTGTCCACTTCAACGCCAAGGATTTTTCATGTAAGACAAAAGACAAGACAAGATAAATTTGGAAGACTCATGCAATGCGATTTGGACTTGGGCTAATGAAGAGTTAACTTCCTCTCCTATTTTCAACGTCATCTTTTGGCTTTTGTAATTTTTTATATTAATGGATTTTCAGCGTTGTGTAAAATCCATCCCTCTTTTGGCAAGAAAATTTCTTCCAAAGATTGTGCTGTAACCTTTTTCAGAATCAATGAAGAGAGGACTATGTTTTTTCAATTTTCGGCAGTTGGTATAGTGTACTATTGTTATAGATTTGCCTAAGTGATAGATTTTATTTCTTCCTTGTCAAATTTGGATTCGTACCTAGTTACTAGCTGGTTATTTATGCAGGTCACGTTCTGTGTTTGAATGTCTTTTGTTGAGTTTACAGTGGATATTAGTGGCTGTTTAGTGCCTTTCATTAGGCCTATTTCTATGTTTTACTCAAGCTTAGATCATTAGACATAATCTTATCGTGAAATACTTGTGTATTGATCAATTGGAGTTGAAGTTTTGCCTCTTTCCTTTGTTTGAATTAGTGTTCCTAAAAGCTCGATTTGAGTGGATCAAACAAATTAGGTGTATCACCGTTTTAGCTAGGATTTCCTTTAAAGTTCTTTTTCTCCTTTTTTCCAAGTAGTTTGTAGTGTAGAAGTTGAGATCCTCATTGATACATCTTACAAGAACCAGTGTTCTCTGGAAGTTCTTCTCACCATTGAGGCACCCACCCTCGTGAGAAGATCTCATTGTTTCAACCGAAGCGAGGATTAGCCATTTCAGCACGTCTTCGATCAGGGTGCAACTCTAGGTTGACAACAATTATATTCTATAGGGCAAAGAAGGATCCAGAAATTGCATCATATGACTTCTAGAAGATTCGTACCGCATTGTATGATCGTACGGTTGTATGGATGGTAAAATCATAGCACTAGTTCCTAAAGGCCCAAAGCATTGAACCCATTATAATGAGGATGACTAACCCATATGCAGAGTCACTTGAGTGGAATTTCTACAAAGTGGGATGTATCACACCTTGAAAAACAAGGAGAGATGATATTTCAAAACAAGAGGCCAACATATAGATTAACATGAATCCAAATTATAGGATCAAAGGTCGAAGATCTCAGAAAATGAGAAACACTTGCTTGAATGAGGAATGCAATGTAATACCCAAAAATCCCAAGTCTAGAGCTGGCATTAGAATTCGGTATTATAACTATTTATGAAAGTCATATTATTCTCATTTGTTAAACAAAGCTCTTTTGTACTTATGTGGGTGCAACTATCCAAGTGATCTCTGTACTGCAAAAGTAATTTTTCCTTTATCGTTTCCCTTTAGGATTCTTATGTTTAATTTTTCCGTACATGACTCTGGAGAAGTTAAACTTTCTCTCCCAATGGTGGTTATAGTGTTGGAGTTAGCCAAGCTAACTAGCACTTCCTTAGTTATGACCAAGTGCACGCATGACATGTTTAAGAAAGCATAAAAAGGCTTCATGACTGTATCTTTGTTGTACATCTTGTATTGCAATGTCCATGACATTTGAGCACACCAAAATCCAATTGAAATCTAGACATTTGTACGAGATACTCTTGGAACACTACACATTAATTTCATTTACCTAGCTGTCCATTCTTAACATGCCATATATAACAATAAGATGGTTAATTAACAATTCAAGTAAAGGAACATACAATTGTATCCCCAACTGATGGTAGTATTATGTAACTATTTCATCTTTTTACCAAGGAATTAAATCCTTAACCTCTCAAGGAGTATGTACATTAAATCTGGTCTTGAAACTACCAACATGTTATTCTGAAATATAAACAGGCTTTTAGAGTTTGTACATCAAATTTGGTTTTAAGACCCCATCCTACCAACTAACAACATAAGGTATTGAGGAGACTTTGGGACTTGTAATGTCAGACGGCCATTTGCGCATTGCTAAGGATTTCATCCTTATACCAAAAGAGGTTTCCTTCATCATAACATGCTGTTCCAAAACATTCCAAAAGGTGACTCATAACAATCCAATTCTCAGCTAGAACAAGATAATATTCATTACTCATCTACAAGTTGTCACTTTTAAGGGATGTTCTTGATTATTGTTAGGTCAGCAAAAGTTTCGAGCTAAATTACCAAGGTACGTGTATGGGTAAGGGGGTTTGCCAATGTTTTTATGGGACCCTCAGTTTGGTACAAAAAATTAAAAAAAAGACATTTAATAAAATTAACCATAATATAAATAATTTAACAAAAATAAAGAAAATAAGTATTTTTAAGTAATTTGAATTTTTAAACAAACAATAAACATATATTTGTAAAGAACTTTATTTATATAAAATTGTAAATGCACACCTAATTTTGGTACATGGCTAGTTATTTGCTATGGTTTCTTGTACTTATGTGTTTATGGATATTGGTTGAAGTTAAGCTCTTATTGGCACATTTTATTATCTTTTGCGACACTTGCGACAACTTTACTTCTATGTTTCTTCTTTGCAACTCTCTATTCTTCTTTGTTGTGCCATGTCTCTACTCTATTCTTATTTTCTCTCTCCTACTTTGTTTTCTCTTTCTATTGCCCTACTGTTCTCTTTCCCCCCTCAATTTTTGTTGTTTTTGGGTTTTCGCTAGGGGTGTACATTCCTGGTTGACCAGGAACGTAGTGTAAGGTCTTGATCTGTTCGTATAGACTCGGTCTTTTGCTCTTGTGGGTCTTTTGATCCTTCTCTTTGTTTCTTTTGATGTTTGTGTCCCTTTTTGTTGTCTTTTCTTGCTTGTTATATGTTTGCTTGTAGGCCAATAGGTTCCTAATATGAATTCAAGAAGTTTATAAGTACATGAGTGCATTTAGGACATGTAAATTCATTCAATTTTTATCTATTGAGGTTGCAATAGTAAAGAATTGCATTTATTAGAGCAACACCCATTATACCAAAAAGCAAAAATCTTGCATTAGCGAGAGATCATATAGCACCAATTAGTTGTTTGCATCTTATTGATGAGGATAAAGTTTGGGATATTCATATTGCACTAGCCTTCATGTTGAGTTGCATCTATAATCGTCTTTTGTTTTCAAGCTTTGTTTCCCAAAGGGGTTTTGAGGAAGGCAAACTCCCGAATCCATCCCCTTTTTTGGTAATTTTGTAGGGTGTGGAAGGCAGATTAGAGTTTCAAGAAAGAAGGGTTTATGAGTGATGCGTAATAGATTTTGGAAAAGTGAGCGAGGTTTTTAGAGCACAGGAGCAGAGGAACACAATAGTCAAATTTGTGTTTATGGATATTGACAAACCCTATAAATATTCCAAGGAAAAACCATGGGGCAAAATATCTCTCTGTCATACTTTATTAATAGCAAAATTAGAATTACAATGATGTGTCTAACCTCAATGGGTCATGGTTATTTTATAGAGAGCAAAGAAGGATCCAGAAACTGTGTCGTACGACTTCTAGATACTGGGAAGGGCACTCCATTAATGAATTAGTCCTATTATAGCACGGAATTGCACCTTTGTGGGAGAGTTTTTCAAGCTCTCTCACTTCCGGCTATAAGCATGGGAACAACCTCAGGATGTGGGTTTCCTATGGTGAGGTTGAGTCTTTAGGATTTTTAAAGAGGCTAGTTCTTCTCGGTGGATCACCTAAAACTAATGCTGAAATGAAACTTCATGGTGAAAAGGGTTAGAAAGAGGGAAACGGGCTCCTAAGAAGGTAATCAGGCGATGCACCAAATTAAAATGGACAATCATCTACACTTGAACCCACACTAGATCAGTCATGAGGCGACTTAGGCTTGCACAATCTCAGGATCAAGCTAACATACGCTGGAAGAGGTTTAGTCAGAACACTAATCCGGACCTGCAAAACTTGAAAAAAATTCAAAGAGGCAAGCAATAGGGTAATGAACTAGGAATAAGCGCATTCACAAATCCACCAAGCAACAAGCATACTAAAGCACTAATTGAAGACAGGAAATAGGCAAAGAAATCGAGTCTCATTACATTGAAGAGGTAGTTCTTACAATACTTCGACAGGGTTTATTCTGGTCGAAGGAGCACACTTTTGCAAACATCTCAATGGGCATCCGTCTCGCAGCAAGATGACAAAAACTCTAAAAAATTGGGAACCATTACAAAGGCAAGTCGTGTGATATATATAGAGAACGGGAAGAGAGAGAGAGCTGCGTGGAAAGAGAGAAGTCGTTGATGACCGCTGCTGTCGTCCTTCTTTGTCGTGAAACTCGTCGCCTAGGATTGCCGCACAACCTCCTTGAGCCACTCCCGCATTCAAGTCTCTTTTGGTGGAGCTGAGAGAATTCGCGTTGCGGGCAACTAGACGTCTCTTCCTGGCACAACTGCATTTATCTTTGCATTTAAACGGTATGGCGTCTTTCACTTTTGTATGTCCTGTCTGAAGGACGCGGGCCTCCATGCTTGGGAGTTCAAACCAACCCATGTTGTTCGTGCGTTTGGACGGCTGTTTGTTGGGAGCAAACCATATTGAAGGACGATAGCCTTCATAAATTTCCAGCTACCAGCCACTTGGACTCTCCCATGCTCATTGGTCGTCCTTGTGCCACTTGTCCTTTGCTGATTGGCCCTTTCTGCTCTAGCTTATGCTACACGGTAGCCTTTCATTCCCTTGATCATGACTCTCGTGTTGCTGGACCAAGCTTAAGTCAAGCACTCGAAGAATCCCGGTTTATTCTATGGAGAGTAATTCGGGCTCTTTGATCTCTCCAACTTCGGACATTCCCATATCCTTTACTTATCAAGCTTTTTAAGTAAAGTACTTGGAGAAACCCGATTTACTCTATGCAGAGTAATTCGGATTTTCCAAGCTACTCAACTTTGGACTTCTCCATCTTGAAGTCTTCGGGCTTCTCTGTCTCCAAGTCTTCGGACTTCTTCTTGGGCCTTTCGGATTTTGCAAAATGGACCTTCCCGAAGGGTAAGAGACCCTTCGGGCCTCCCGTAAATGATCCTTTCGGAAGGAGCCTGCCCTTCGGATTTGTGAATGATCCTTGGAGTATTCTTTGGAGAAGACTTGCTCTTTAGAGAACTCGAGAAGCACCTTTTTGAGATCAAATCGGGTTTGTCAAGCCCCTTTACTTATTTTGGGCTTCTGACTGCTCAAAACTCATGAAGTAATTAAGTAGTGCTCCCTGGAGAACCCGAAATACACTGTCCATGAGTAATTCGGGTTTGTAAACCCGAATTACTTCTGCTTATAAAACATTTAGAAGTCAAGCACCGCTGGAAACCCGATCTGCACTGTGTCCTCAGAAACTCGAAGTCTTGCAACTTCGAAAGCTTGAAGATTTCTTTGGAGAACCCGAGGTTGTCTGAACTTGCCACTTTTGCTTGAATGTCCACCTTCTCATACTTGGGCAAAATTTTATATGGGGGCCAAGAAATGGCCAACAAGTCCTCCAATTACAATATCATTTATCACTATGAGCTTGAGCATTAAAATTCATGTTTGTCTACCCCGTTGAGTGAAAATGTTGATCCATAAGAAAACAAATAGATAAATGCAGGACATTGGCAACCTTTTGATAACACACATCAATAGAAGCAAATCCAGATTGAATAGGATCAAGCAAATCCACCCAAGTATTACTTTCTACATGACATTCATACTCATATCTCACTCTCCATTGCTTTTTCGCTTGCAAATCAAATTCATGGCTAATGGAAGAGTTGGTAAAAACATCATTATTTTTCACCTTTGACTTGCATACAATAGTTGATCTTAGCAAAGTGGGAATACGTGCATTACACAATTAGTTAATATGCTTCCCATTATTATTATCACAGCTGTAACTGTTATTCAAATGCAACAATGAATCTATAAGTGGCTCAAACCAAATCAGATCATCCTCTTTATCAGCATTCTCCCGTTCTGATAATTCTTCAACACATTGAAATAATTTACAAGGAGGACAACATTCAATATCAGAACATGGGCATCCCCTATTATCATATTTTACTTCCTTTATTTCCATCATAGAATCTAACTAGATTTCAACTTGAGGACAAAAATATTCAAAAGGAGAGCAATTATTTGCATTTACTTTCAAATAATTATCCCTCACCCCGATATCAAACTGGAAAATTTTAAATTCAGGCTAAACAAAGGTAGAGGAAGAAATTTACAAGTCGCAACGAGTTCTGATATTGTCATTTGAATGTATGAAGGGGTAATTTGGTGACTCAAAATTAATAACATTCTCTCCCTCATCACTGTCTTCTTCTTTACTAGTATCCCATTGTAATGTCCTCATCTTGGGACAAATCAAGAAAAAGGGGTTTTCCAACAAACCCTAACAACAACACAACAAGCCTTAACTATACACTTGCAAATTCTAATTCAAATATCAAACCCTAACCAACAGTTATGATTTTTCTAATTTTTTCACTTCAAACCCTAGATAAAAATTACAGAATGCTGGAAATTCAATTTTCCAAGTGCAAAGCAATAATTAACCCTCGAATATTCACCAATAATTTTTGAATATTATTACCAAAATAAATACCTTGTTTTTTGATTTTTCTTCATGAATAATCGCTGGAAAGCACCAATAAAAATAGCAGAAAATGATTAAATATTCAAAACTGCAGTTTTGGCTTGAAACAAAGCTTGAAATGCTCAAATTTGACCCCAAAAGAGGTTTCCAAGTTGTCATAGGTAGTTCGCTGCCTGCTTTTCTGGTTGCTGTGCTAATTTTTGGTCTCCAAACCCTATTCACCAGCCCTAAAAATTGGGATGAAGTTACTATCCAAAATATGATGAAGATTCTGTAAAAATCAAACCAATGAAGTTCAATTGAACCCTTGAATGAGGATGCCCTATTTGAATGTAAGGGTTTTTGTCCTTTCATCAACTACCATTGAAGGGTTTCGTCCTCAATGGATAAGTTAAGTGTTTTCGTGCTTAAGCTTACAATTTCAATTATCAAAATCATGCATGCCTCTCAAATGAAATCCATTCCCCTTTATATACTCACCTTTTTAGTTATGAAGGTAAAGTTAGTGGATTATAAGGTCGGCCATCCTTTAGAAACACTTGAAGGCTTTTTAAGACCTCAAGTCAAAATGAGCCCTCCTTAATGCAAAATTAGAATAACTTGAGTGAAAACTCACTTTTACTTTTTAAGGAGGGGAAATTAGTGTTTCCCATTTTACCTTTCTTCCCTTAGCCTAGGGAAAGCACCAAAAGAACTAGGCTGAAGGTCATGTCCATGCTTAGGCCAAAAAGGGGGACATGACACCCCTTGACCAACCAATTTATTACCATAAATCCGGAAAGTCTTAAATAGGGATTTTTTATAAATTTGAAAGGAAGTACCTTCCAATCAATTGTTTCAATTTGGTCTATTTCGAGGGAGCAGTCACTAATTTCACTTGGGCACACTTACTCTTATTATGTATTGTTCATAGAGTGAAGGCAAATTATTTTGAATTAAAACATCATGAGCTTCTTTGTTGCAAGAAGTTGATATTGTGTCAACATACTTCTCATTTTCACATGGGAACTACATAATTGTTTTGCATTCTGAGTTCTCTGCATATTGCTGATCCGCGATATCTTCAAATTGAAGATAATCATTGACAACAAACCCCAGCTTTGCCCCATTAGCAAATTGTTCACAATTTTGCCCACAGGCCAAATTGTCACCCCTACTATTCGAAACTTTCCTACAACAGTCTAATTCCCTTTTCAGCTGGTCAATCTGTAGTCTAAAGGCATGAATAAGGTGATATGTGCATGGTAAAAATATCAAATACAACCACGGTGAGTAGTGGTTTAGAAGCATGAACAAAGAGCATCTACAGCAAAGGTATTAAGTGCAGTCATGGTGAAGACCTACAACAATGTTAGACAATCAAGCACGACCCAAGGGCAAAACACCTACAGCCACACAAATTCTAAGAGACACCTACAACCACCATATAGAGCATGCAGTCCGTTTGAAAAGCAAGACACCTACAACAGGTTCGGAAAGTTTATTTCTTTGCTAAACGTCACCAACAGCCAAGACCTACAAGCCCGAATTCTTTCAAGGTATGAGAGGACAATCTTCTTAGGACTTTTTGTCCGAGAGAATTTTTTTTTCAAAAGGACTTAAGAAAAAGTCCGAGTGAATTTCTAAGTGGCAGTTATCAAGGATTATTCCCTTCGGACTTTTTGTCCGAAGGGAATCAAAGGTGCTTTTTGACTTTTGTTTTCCACAAAAATAAAGGGGTAAGAGAAGACTCGGACATGTTTTCCAAAAGGTGAGAGAAGGACAAAAATATGAGAGAATGCATTTTTCAAGGACCTTACACAAAGCCCGGGTGCCCTACAAAAAACTCGGGTGCCCTACAAAAACCCTGGGTGATCTCCAAAAAAAAACAAAGCGATGTTCTTTGGAAAGCAAAAGAACAAAGCCCACAGACTTTTTGTCCGCGGGAAAGTCGAAACCAAAAAATCCGAGGGAATAATACAAAGCGAAGAAAATTTAAGGAAATCGTCCGAAGGATTCATTTGGAATGATTGTCAACCACAGAAAATCCAAAGGAGACTGACATTTTTTTCGCAGAAAAGAATAAAGGCCCGAGAGAATAAAAAGACAGAATTCAGAAGGACTTTTTGTCCGAAGGATTCCTTCGGAATAATTGTCAACCACAGAAAATCCAAAGGAGACTGACATTTTTTTTGCAGAAAAGAATAAAGGCCCGAGAGAATAAAGAAGACAGAGAATTCAGAAGGAGTCCTTAGGACTTTTTCTCCGAAGGATTCCTTCGGGAAAATTGGCAGGTAGTAAATCCAAGACTAAGGCAAATAAACATAAGTCTGAAAAAATTTCGAAGAGGAAATGGACCAAAACGAAAATTCCGAAGGAAGACCAAGGTAAAGCCGGTCAACGGAAAAAGTTTGAGGGAAATAGAACCCAATGGGAGATAACACAAGAGTCCACAAGAAGGGCAGGGAACAAAGAATTCCGAAAGAATTCAAGGGGCAGAGCATAAAGTTCTGAAGGAAAAAATACAACCAACAAAGGAAAAATTTGAAAGAGAGCCAATAGATATTCTGAAAGGAAATAAAAAAAACAAAAACAAAGGCAATACAGAATTCTGAAGGAATAATTGGACTTGGGCAGGAAATGAAAGATCCGAAGAAGATAAGATCAGGGAGATAAAATCCGTAGAACATAAAGTCCGCAAGAAATAAAAAGACCAAGGTAAAGTCAACGAAAAGGGATGGAAAATAGAAGTCCGTAGAAAATAGACACGAACAGGCAAACCAAAATAGGAGGAAAATCCATGCAAGCAAAGGCTATTTTTGGTTGACTGTTCAAAGCTTCAGCTGACTGGTTGTTGAAGTCAAGCTCATCTCTTGGTCAAACTCGTGCTTTCAAACGTTTCAACTCAGCTTCCAATGTTTCAATTGGAGTTTTAATTTTAGCATGGCATGGATTTCATGCATGCTCTTGTTTATCTCATGCTTTCAAACGTTCAAACAACTCAAGAGGAAGTACATATTTGGAGTTGGGTGTACCATTTTTGCATGATAAAGAGTTTAAAATCTCAAAATTAGCCACCGTCCATTTCAACGCCAAGGAGTCTTCATGCAAGACAAAGGACATAGAAAAGACAAATTTGGAAGGCTCATGCAACACAAATTGGACTTGGGCTAATGAAAGAGTTGTCTCCTCTTTTATTTTCAGTGCCACCTCTTGGCTATTGTATTTTTCTATATTAATGGCTTTTCAGCCTTGTAAAAATGATTCCTCTTTTGGCAAGCAATCTTCTGCCAAAGTTTGTGCTGTAACTTTTTTCAAAATCAATAAGAAGAGGACTGTGGTTTTTTAATTTCTAGCAATTGGTATAGTGTACTTTTGTTATAGATTTGCCTAAGTGATAGATTTTTTTCTTTCTTGTCAAATCTGGATTTGTACCTAGTTACTAGTTGATCATTTATACAGATCACGTTCTGTGTTGGATTGTCTTTTGTTGAGTTTATAGTGGATATTAGTGGCTGTTAGTGCCTTCAATCAGGCCTATTTCTACGTTTCTCTCAAGCTTAGATCATTAGACAACCTTTTCGTGAAATACTTATGTTTATTGACCAATTAGAGTTGAAGTTTTGCCTCTTGTCTGAATTAGTGTTTTCAGAAGTTCGATTTGAGTGGATCAAGCAAATTAGGTGTATCACCGTTTTAGCTAGGATTTTTTTTCAAGTTCTTTCTCCCCTTTTTCCCAGACAGTTTGTAGCGTAGAAGTTGAGATCCTCATTGATACATCTTACAAGAACTAGCCTTCTTTGGAGGTTCTTCTCACCATTGAGGCACCCACCCGCGTGAGAAGATTCCATTGTTTCAACTGGAGCGAGGATTAGCCATTTCAGCACGTCTTCGATCAAGGTGCAACTCCAGGTTGACAACACAAACCTTGTAGCAAGCTGAAGTAAGCAATAGAGTGGATCATTGTACACAATCTCTTCATGTTCTGTCCTCGATAATGTGCACATATCACACAATGTATTCCCAAGGAGATCATCAAGAGGTTGATTTTGAATTTCCTTATCACTGGGAACAAAATTTGAAGAAGCAATCATTTTCCTTGTTTCAAACTCAGCACAATCATTGTGTAAATAACAATTTTGTTCAAGCCCTTGAGTGGAAAATCATCCTCACAATCAAGCATGCAAACAAATCACCATTCTCTTATTTCTTCATTAATTGCAGCTGCTACACCGCATTGAGCATGAGACACATAGTAGGCGTCATTCAACCCAACTTTACAATTATGACTATCCTTATGGATATATGCTACATAGGGATCAGGTGGCATTCTTTCAGCATTGATACATAGAACAACAGTGTAGCCTCTTTAATTATTATTCACTTAATGGTTATTAGCTTTGAGATTTTCTGCTAATTCTGCCATAGGGCTCAAATATATAGGCGTTGGGCACTTTTTAAGGAACATTCAGATTCACCTCTGTTTCTTTTATAGGCTTTGAACTTGCTGAGCCTGCTGTAAAACTATTTTCATAATTCATTGCACTAAATCAGTTGGGCCTTTATCCTTCAAATAAAGTCCTGATTAACTTCAAATGCAACACATTAGATGACCACACACAAAGATTCCATTGGCTTTAAATGGTCAAACGTTTTTTTCATAGCTTTGACAAATCTTCCATTAGACTCTCGAACACTCACCTTAGGTTCCTTTTGAATGTTGGTAAAATCACGGATGCCAATGCTGAGATCAATTTTATCACCATAATATTCTTCAAATAATTTTTTAAATTCCTCCCATGAACTTATACTCAAATCAGGTAGATTGGCACACCATTTTCTAGAATTTTCCTCTAAAGATTGCACAAAAAATTTAATCATTACTTCTTCATATTCCAAATCATATTCATCCATTATTTTAATGAGATCTCTAAGGTGATCCTCTTGTGATTGAAATATTTGCCTGAAATCTGGGTAGTCTTTTTCTAACTTTTTGAAGGAAAGGATTATGGAAATCAGGAATATGACAAAAATCTATTGGCATGTATCTCAAAGATCTTATAGCGGGCCTGGTTGGCAGCATATTTTGCCTAGGAGGATTATTAGTTTGATTTTGCAGAGGTCTATTCAAAAAATTATGCAATGGTCTACTAAATGGCTGACAAATGTTGTTCACATGCATACTGAGGGAATATTGCTAGGCTGAATAAACCATGTATTCAACATCTAAAATTAACCGGCAATATTTATGTCAGCAAAATTTGTAGCAAAATGATTGTGTTACCCGGTGCACCGATTGTTTATAAACTTTGCAGTCTAAATCTGAACAACAGGAACACAATCATATGTTGACTATAGCGTAATACAACTGCAACATTAATTTTCTGGGCACACCTGGTCTGCACTCCCATCAGCTGAAAAAGTGATGATAAACACAGATTCCTAGGAAAGATCTCCAACAGAGCCGCTAGACAAGAATTAATAAGATAAATTTATTAAAGAGAACATCCAGTCTCAGATCTTTGAGTTCTTTGCAAATGAATTATAATACATACACCATTTAAAACACTCCCAATGGGCAAATCAGATTGCACATAAATTTTTTTAGAACTTTGAAATTTACTTGCAGTTCCCTAGATCAAGATCAACGCACAATGTCTGATTAAAATGAGTCTAAATTCCTCTAAGCTCAGACCAATTGGAGTTGCCACTTAACAAGAAAATAACATCAGAAATGCTACGAGATCAATATGTATGATTGTATTATTATTTCTGAATTTTATGCCAAAATGACATAATGCAATCCTTGGCAACGATAAAATATTGTTCAAGGGAAGTATTTGGTAGAGTTGACAATTAAAATTACTCCTCGATAACAGTGTGCCAATTTGTTGGTGCTCAAATATGCACCTTGACTTTTGATAAGAGGAAGACGAAGAAATAAATAGGATTTTTGACCACAGTTTCACTCTCTCTCTTTCAAGCAGGGTTTGGACACAAGCAACAACTTGCAAGAGAAGGTTTAATCTCCTCACATCTGGCACTACAACACCAAGGGAGGCTTCCCTATAAATTTCCTAGACGCTCTTGTTTTAGACAGCTTCTAAATGCATCAGATTTGGAAAAAGTTTTTTTGAATTTTATGGGTTGTCTCCTCATTGGTTCATGGACTTGTTTTCCACATGTTTTCAGCATCAGACAGTCTACGGATTTGCAACAATTGAATATTCTTCTCATGACCCTCTTTTTGTCAATTTCAATTATTCTAGAATATTCCTATATTGCAATTAGGCATGCATTTATTGGTAAACCCTGTTCCAAACTGAATTGCATCCATTAAATAGGTTTAGTGTAGTGAATTGTTCATGTAAAACACTTCACCTATTCACAAAAACATATTAAAATAAATATATGTAAAATATGTAACAAAATATAATATCAAAGAATTTATATGTAACTACAAAAATATAAATTTAAAATTTAATATATGATGATGATGATGATGACGACAACAACTTTAAGCATCCTTTAGACCAATGGAAAATGTAATTCTCTTTCAATCCTATGATATAGAGTGATTTGTATTTGTCTTTGTTGGCACCAACCTTTTGAATCTTGTGCCCCTTGCCAAATGAAGTGCCATAACAAACCTTGGACTCTTCCCACTTGAAGTGCCCAGGGAAAAAAGTAGCAAATTAGAAATATGTCAAGATAATAAACATTAAAACCTAAAATGAGGCAAAATTGAGATTTTTTTAAACACCTTAATTGATGAAAGGAAACATGGACAACCAATTTTTTTAAACACCCCAATTGACGAAAGGAAACTTGCACAACCAACAACCATGATTACTTGTGTAGGAAATTGATTCGAGGGGCATAAGATTCAAAATAAAATCGCTGAGCTCTGATTGGTTGTCTTGATTTAGAAGTTGATGGATTCTTATAGATTCTTTTTTCCAAGGGTGTTTTTGGGAGTGTCCATCTACTTTTTTCTATGAAGCTCATGTTAGTGAGTGTTTAGTTTTGTAATCATAATCTTCTTCTTGAAGCTGACAAATTTATATGGGTTTGATGAATGTTTGACTTTGGGATTGATGATATCTTTGTAATAAGATAGCTTTCATTTTGTATTTGATATTTTCATCTTGCCAAAGGTTTTCAAATATGTTCTTTGAATTTTTAATTTTAGGTCCACTTCACATGAGCGGGTTAATTCATCGTGGATGCCCCCCAATTTTAACCATTATCAGAGTATTTTTTCCAACCTTTTTTTTGACGAAGGTGCGTTGCACATAATTGTTGAGCAATGATAAGAAGTCTCTTTTCTTCTAGCTTTTCTAGCTTATGCTTGTATAACATATACTGTTTTAAGGCTTCACTTTCAATGGGCAACATACTAGCTTCTATGAGGAGGAGAGGGTAAAGTGTATTGCTTTTAATTTTGAAATTATAAATAATGAATTGTTTTTGGATTTAATATTGTTAGAGGTTTCTTGAGATATGCTTCCATAGGAGTTGCAAGGCTAGAGAATAGTGCTTTCTTTTTATCCCAACGCCAGAATTTAACATCTTTGTAATGGTTTTCTAAACTATAAAGGGCCTTTCAACCTGAGAAAATTCTTTTTTCAATGCTAAGGTTCCAGTTTAGTTTCTGGTTAAAATCGATGCTTAGGTATTTATAATTGGGAACTATCTCAAAAGAATGTTTATTGAAGGAAATTGCAGGATAGGTTGACTTTTTAGATTTGATAGTCATGATTTTGGTTATATCAGCATTTAAACTTAAACCGGAGTTGGTTGTCAAATTTTGAAGGACATTTAACTTTTTTTCCAAGTCATCAAGGTGCTTGGCAAGGAGGACAATGTTGTATGCATAAAGTAGAAGTATGATATTGTAGGTGCGAAGGTGGTACTTGCGCACCTAGAGCCTCTCAAGTATTTTTCTACGCGATCTATGTAAATTTCAAAAAGAGTTGGGCACAAAGGACCACTTTGTTTTACACCAATATTGCAATTAATTTCTGTAGACCAACTTTGACTAGTTTTAAGACCAGTAATAACTAGCTCATAAAGTCTATAAACGGTAATTTTGAGTTCGGAGGGAATTCTTAAGTTGCTATACATTTTAAAAGATATCCCACTTTTCTAAAATCAACAAAGCAAGCACAGATTTTTTTTCTAATTATTACAACAATTTTCAGCAATTTTTCTGTAAGTGAGAATGTGATTAATATAATATAAACATATATTAAAAATTACAATATAAACTTTAAATAATTTATTATTTACTTTACTTTATATATTGTTTCAACAAACATTACTTCATTCAAAAGATAATCTTTACTAAAAATAGTGTACAAAACAAAATTTATAATGTATGTATTAAAATTACAATATAAACTTTAAATAATTTATTATTTTCTTTACTTTATATATTGTTTCAATAAACATTACTTCATTCAAAAGATAATCTTTACTAAAAATACTGTACAAAACAAAATTTATAATGTATGTATTAAGTTATGCTGATAAATTAAATTTTAAACTGTAATTAAAGAAATTTATATTTAAAAATATAATTAATTTTCTTAAATAAAATCGATCCTTTTGAATTAAAGAAAATAGCATAAAATATACCTCAACATAATAGTTAATTTATAATAAATTTTAATAAAAAAAGCACCAAGTTTTTAATAAAAATAAACTTTGAAATGTTTAGATGAAGGTTGGTTCGTTGCGGGCTAGAGCCAATAGGTTGAGAAACATTAATAGGAAGTTTGGAACAACAGGCACATTAAGCAAAAGACGTTCCAAGAGGTCGATCAAAGTTCTGTTCAACACGAGCTTCACTAGGGAAAGAAGCACCTCATGAATGTCTTTGCAAGGAATAGCTAGAAAGGGAAACAGAGTGCTAGAGCTTTCAGGAATGCAGAAATTTTATTAAAATTGTAATAAAGGATTGAAGACTCTAATAATTGCCCACAAGCATTTTTGCCATACTTTGATGGGATATCTAAAAAGATTGAAAATATTTTAATGTGAGTAAATAAAAGGTCTATGTTTTAGCCTAGAACACACCTTGAAAAGTGTTAACTGAGGACCCTTTTGATGCAAAACAGAGTAGTGGGGTCTATTTCATGCCATGCTCATTTGGGTCGAATTTACATTGGAGAAATGAGAAGGCCCATTTAAACAACGATTATAGAGCACACTATGCAAAACATTTGTAGGAAATAAAACATCACATTTGCATGGAGAATGTGAAGCACTTTGTATAGGAAGATCATTATTTGAAACGAAGGATTAGGGATTGTAGAATGGGAAAAGTGGTTTTACATCAAAATGCGACACATATACCCATAAACAATGCAATTAGGTTCTAATCAGATTATAATCTAATAAAACCACAAAATCATATCTAATTGCAATAATAAATGTCTAGAATTGGCAATAACAAGAGAGGGTTTTAGAAGAATATCTGATTTTCTGTGAATCTGGGGATAGTCACCAAGAAACAAATAGCACAAAATATGCCCGAAAGGCGAGATGAACAAAACCCAAAAAATTCGGGACAACCATAAAGTTTTTCAGTTTGTTAGAAGTGTAAGGACGCTTCTGGAAGCTTTGGGATAGCTATAGCAACTTTTGGATTTCTGAATTTTGATTTCACGACCCTGTTTACTTGCCTCTAGGGCTCTGAAAACTTCGTTACTTTTCCTAAATTCCATGTAGATCTTTAGGAAATTGATCTCCTTTTTTGCAATGCCAACAACTCATCACAAACAAATAAAAAATGGAGGAATCAATGGGGATGGCCCTGTGTCATCCCTCCATTATTATTAGGCCCTTAGTCTGGAGAAAAAATGAAAAAACAACACTTGATGCATCTCAACAAGTAATTCATAGATGCAAGCCCTAATCCTATATGACTTTTCATGCTAACATGAATAATTGGCACAATGCAATAAAGACTTCAAATGTTGATTCAAATTTTGTTCTAAATGCTGAAATTCTGCTCTAATATATCTTTTCAATTAAATTATCAACTCTTGTTTACAATCTGTAGGGCACACCTTATCATTTCATGTCTCATTCACTTGTCCGGGCTGTCCCATATGCACTAATGCACTTGTGTATTTTTAGACTTTTCAAATTCAAATTAGGATCAAATTGGCCTGCCAGCCAACACACAATGGATGGGAAAGGCCGACAAATAGGGTGTACAAAGCACGGGGGACCCAAAACGAGGGTTAAAACCATAACTGTACAATGTATGGTTTTGGGAAACATGCCCAAAACCACAGAAAATCAAACATGGAGGAAAGAGAGAGGAGAGAAAAAAATAGATTAGGAAAAACAAGGCAGAACAGGGCCCAAAACATGGAAAAAAATGTGTCAATAAGAGCTTATTATGAATTGATAATTGACAAACACACAAGTACCCCAAAACAATGCAATTTAACAACTAAAACTATCCCCAACCAAATTTCGTTGTCTACAAGGATGAAAAATACCCTTTCAATTTTTGAATAAAGACGATGGTTTAATTGAGAGCCAACCTCCGAGACCGATCTAGAAAAAAATTGGGTATGGATATGGAGAGTAATGTAGTAATTAATTAATTGAGTAATTACGCTAGTGGGTTTGGTCCTTTTGTCCTCATGTGCTTCTATAATGCTATCTTATGTAGTAGTTAAATAATCAATTCGTTAGTTGGGAATGGTCTTGTACAAAGTAATCTATATTAATAAATCTGATATCCAATATTTTCATCATTCATCATTGTCATGGGTCTTGAAGTATGACACGAAACAGTGATTTTCCCATGCATCCCATGCATTTCTTGAGAGGGTGTGGTTGCTTCCGCTGGGCGAATCTAGGACAGCGTGGACAGTGCCTTTGTCCAAACAGTCATTAGAATTGTGCACAAGAGATTCTTCCTAAAAGCTGTCCTCTTCTACTACCTAAGAATCTATTTATAACCTTTTTCCCACACAATCCCTTTTGCCTTCTGCACTTGAGATAATTAGTTTTGTTACAAACAAATTTAAAAGAAAGTTTCTAGTGGACTCATTCAACCAGTTCCATTGAACCCACAAGGTGCTTTAAGACTAGTTGTGAAGCTTATTATCATTGATCATTGTAACAAATGGATTGATGAAGAAGAAAGGTAATATTTTTATACAAGATCGAAGAAATCATATCAATTAGTATCATTATGGGTGACATCATCAAGCCATAAGTCATCAACACTATTGACACTCCAGGATGAATCTTTTCGAGGGAGGACATGATAATACCTTATGAGGGTTAGCTAAAGATAAAATCACGATGCAGAGTTTGACCATATGGATACACTGATGAATCCATTGTGGATGTCTATTATGCTTATTATGGGTATTCATTATCAGCATCATTGGTCATATTATCATTTCTTCTTTATCTATGCTTTAAAATTCAATTATTAGTAATCATTCGGTGTAGAAACCTTCTGGGTTCACACCAGAGATTGGCATGGAGTAGTGCGCTTACCCGCTCAACTTCAAGTTATCAGCCAAATGATCCATCTATTTGATGAATCTAACTTACGTTTATTTGTTTGACCTTTGCAGGGATTGGATGGGAAGGTAACGTAATACCAATCCTTCTATTTATGTGCATCTAAATCACAGTGTAATGCATGCCTTTTGGTTGCAATCTCCATCTCCAATTTACACTTTACAAGACAACACTTATGATGATGTCATGACTCCTGGAAGAGACCCCTTGTGTTAAGAATTGGTATCTCCATATAGTTATGCAAGAAGAAATCAGTTTTGAGGAAATAAATCATTGGCCCAGCCTGCTATGACCTCAAATATGTCCATGGAGTATAAATTCAAGCACATACAAGTGAATCCAGTCTACATTTGTTCGTTCCAATTGTTTGTGGTAGAGTCAAAGGTTGAAGTGGACGTCAACCAAGTCATTTGTATGTTTTTGGGACAATCTATTGTATTTATTGAAGCACGTGTTGAAATAAACTCCAGTTATGCTCACACACAGAAGCGTTGCATCTCCATCAACTCATATATATCATTATAATTCATATCATATCCCTAGGTACATAACAATACATTTGCAGCTGCATTTGGATTTTTTTGGGTATCTTATCCACTCTAGCACCTTTTCATCAAGATTAAAGGATTCTTAGTTTCTTTATAAAAGCCTTATGGGTTCAAGTTACCAACCAATGTAAGGTTCTATGAAGCTATTGCTGCTTACCATCTATGTGGAATGTTATTCACTCACCTAGCGTTGAAATAAATTTCTAATGGCCTCCAACGGGCCTGTCCATGTCCTTGTGTTACGTGTGGTCCACAGGTGGTTTTTAGCCACCCGCTATATGAAAAACTTGTCTTTGACAACTATATCATTTCATCAGCTGTCCTCTAAAATGTTTCATCAAAAACTTACTCAAATCACTTCATCAACATTATCATGCAGCTTTTATGTCACCAAAAAGCTTGCTAGTTGTCAATTACTTTGTTTGCACCTACCACAGATTCATCCAACATTCCCCCTCAAAATTCTGTAGAACTAGGGCCTTTGAATCCCCAATTACAAATAGCAATGGCATAAACCATTACATGCCAATATGGAAACCACACCCTGTCGAATGACAAGTTGAATAGTATAAAAAAATGTTGCTTGCTTTCATTGCTTGCTTAGTTGGGTTCGATTCCAATTGATACTTTCAACTATTCAAGCGAGTGCTGTGTGCATGAGAGACAAAAAATGATTGAATACTGAGAGTGTTATTGGGAGTAGCAGAATATTTAAAATGATCCTAGACTGATCACTGCTGTAATTGTGTAACCTTTAGAGTCTGAAAAACTGAAATTTGTACAGATAGGCTGCTGCAAATCTGTCACTGCAATTACTGAAAAACTTGGTAGATGAAAGATTTAAAAAATAAAAATAGTGGTAAACAATGAAATCTGAACAGTTGTAAATCCCAAATTTGAATTCATATAGTTGATGAAATCACAAATTTCTAATGACTGCTGTAACCTGGAAAATTCTGATGAAAACTGCTTGAACTGGAAATCTGAAATTTGCTTGCACATCGAAAGTAGAATAATTGAAAATCCAAGAACAGAACTGGTTTTATTTTATGAAAGACTGGAAAGAAAAACACAGCTAAATGTAAGATTCGCAATATTACAAGATTAACTTATTTCCCATGCATCAATTTATCACATCATTAATAACATTTCATAATCGCAATAATAACAAAGGTTGCAATTAATCACCTCAAAAGTACTAAGTACAGTTCTAGATACAATTTGTTACATTGCCTTAATGAATATGTTGATCTCAAGGATCGCTATGTCATTAAGACTCATCAATGACAATAACTATCGAATATATGCATGTATCCAATACAATATCACATGATTGCATTCATGCATCATACTCATAGAAGCACAAATCACCAAGAACTCTGCTCACCTAGAATGTCGTGCTGAACTAACTTGCTGTGCCGAGTAATGTTCAGAATTGGGGTCATCGATCAATAACGAGTGACTTTTTGAATCTCTTGGGAATAACTAGTCAGTTATTCAATAACTCAGAAAATTTCCGAAAACTTTATTCCCAATTTTTTTAAAATGCGGGTTTTGATTTTTTTATTTATTTGCCAGTTTTACACTTAGTTTGTTAAATTTTTACTGTTTTAATCTTGAGTAATTAATATCCATTTACACTTTTAGTTTGCCGAGTCAATGTTGTACTCTTACAAGAAAATATACAAATGCATCAATGTACAATTATCTTTGAGATGTCTTGTGCTTGCAGCTTCATATTGCTCACAATCTGATACTCGTATTGGAAGAGAGAGGAGGGTACCAATTGATCCCATCCGACATGGTTTACCGTATGCATTCCAATCAATGTGGTAGTAGTCTCAAAGGAATGCTTACAAGGAGAGTTACCCCGAGAAGTACCAATGTAACAAAATACATCATGCACGCATATCTATGTACAAGCTATTAAGTATGATGTAATAAAATGAAAAAATCCCATGTGCCAATACAACAGGTCTGAATAAAACCCAGTGCTACGTATCAGGGACATCAACATAAAGAAAGCATACTCTCAATGACCCTCAACTAGGAGTAACAACCAATATGTACATCGGTAATGAAGACCATCAAACAACCATAGAGTGGATATATCATCACAGTGAAAGAGCATACCGATCCATACGAGTAACAATCAAATGAAGTACAACAATTTCATGCCATCAAACATCACATGGTTGTCAATACATGCTCAATAGTACATCTACCACATATGAATGTACAACTATTATCTTGAGGAAGTACCACATGCTACAATACAAATCATACTATAGCATGCTCAACTAGTATCTCTACCATTATTTGAATGTGAAACTATCATCATGAGGAAGTACAACACACAATCCAAAGAATCACCTCAAAAGCTAAAGCTACATGAAGGTCCAATTGCTGGCATATAGCCCACTAGATTTGTTTAACAAGTTGGTTAGACTGCCTTATTGGTAAGTTGGCATTAATTTGAATGTAAAACTATCATCATGAGGAAGTACAACACACATAATCCAAAGAATCACCTCAAAAGCTAAAGCTACATGAAGGTCCAATTGCTGGCATATAGTCCACTAGATTTGTTTAACAAGTTAGCTAGACTGCCTTATTGGTAAGTTGGCATTATGCTTTACCGAGTAGGCTGGCGGCTAACTTTGTTAAACTTGACATTGCTCACAAAGTGTGCAACTCTACATCTATCACTAATCATGATTCCAAGTGGTACCTTGCCACAACTGTGAATCTGATTTAATATTTCAGTGTACACCTCAGAGAGAGAAGTTAAGGTGTATAGAGTCTAAGACACTAACCCATGCCATTTCTCCTTCCTTTCTCATTCCTAGTGATCATGGGATGTGAACTATAGTTAGTTCTATGAACTAAAGATATTTTTACTACTACACCCTTAGCCTATTAGGTGTCTGAGGATATGTGTGGCTGACTTGTGGCTTAACCTTTGACTTAGTCATTTGATAATTTATACATTATATATAAGTAGTAGTCGATGTATACACCTTATTTTCATTTATTGACACTTTCTTTGCAGTACTCATCGGTGGACTAATCTCCCTGAGTGCACGTTCTAAGGAATAAACTGGTATTGGGGTGGGCTGGCTCGTGGTACTTTGTGGGAAATTCAGTCATGTATTATCCTTCCTACTCCCACCTTCAGATCATCATGACATCAACATATTTGTCCTCTTAGGTTTCTGTTTTCTCTTCTGGCCCTCTTTTTCCCTTTACCAACCCTTGTCCGATGTCATTGCCCTGATCAATGATGTCTTGCAACAACTCCCATTATAGCCGACGTCATCGGGCAGGGCGATGATGTATTGATTTCTTTGGAATTCTTTATACAACCAATAACATCGATTAAAACTAAATTTTGACTTTGAAGGATTTGATAAATATTTATAGGGTTCCCATTTGACATTTCTCAAAATACGAACAAGCAATTCACTCTAGTTGTGCTCGCATATCCACCTTAGGAAGGAGGAATTAGCGTTAAAGGAGCTTACACCAAGGAAGATAAGTTTGTGAAAAGTCTGATCAAGGATAGGAGTCGGCCCAACAAGGTCTACCATAGTCTTTGGAGTCCCCGATTGTGTATCACTTAGTTTTTTTCTTCTATACACCTTGACTTCACCTGTAACAATCTCTCACAAAGTGTTATAAGCCAAGGCGAAGTTTAATGCGTGGACAAGTCAACTCGAAATAAGTATCCCTAACCCTATACTCTTTGTTTTGTACTTTGGTTGGTGTTATTAGATGGTTGTTTTTCTCATGTATTAGATAGTATACATTAGCATCTGTTTGTTACTTCATTGCTATCTTTTATATTCTTGTTAATTGATAGCTCTTGCTTACTGCCTAGTGACATATTCAATTTGTTTTACAACCTTTATATTAGATAACTCATGCTTACCACCAAATAGGATTTTAGTTAGTTGTTTTTTACCGTCTAATGACACCTTGGATCTAGTAAGGTCCTTCACCTTATATCTCCTTGGAGATTGTGTGTGTAGATTCCTCTTTTAGATCTCTTACAACCTCTTGTGCACATGGCCTTTGTCTATGGTCCTAGACTACTTTGTGGACTAACATTTTGTGTGCGTTGGATCTAGAATGGTTTTTTGCCTTTTCCTATTTTAGAGGATCCTTATGTTAGAGACTATTTTAGGCTTATTTAAAGTTAGCCTAATTAAAATATGGAGTCTCCATAGCCTAATTATGGTATATACAAGAGTTATTGTTTGAGTATTAGACAATCAATTACAAATTTTGTTCTTATTATAAAGATTGTGGAAGTTGTCCCTTCAAAGTGGCTTAGTAATATATTTTAATATTCTACTCTTCATTTCACATATAGTGCGTAGATTTGTTCTATTCTGCTATTTTTTGTGACTGTTGTTAGTCTGTTCATGCCATATATGAATTTCGATCTAATGTTGTGGATTTGTTTTGCGATATACTAAGTTTATTACAAGTGATAGTAGAGCTTCGATTTGGGCAAAGTTTTTGCGGCACATTAGGGCTTTGGAGGGAAGTGAATTAATATTCCAGGGAAATTTGCTCTTTCTTTGATTTTGTAAAGCTATTTTTGTTTTGTTTGAAATTGGTTGCGCTTTGTGGTGGGTGTCGCTTTTGGATCAAAATTGAAAAATTTTGATCTAAGGGGATTTAGGGTTTTTGTTTGCCCGAGGCATATCGAGGTGAAAAAAGGTTTGGATTTGTTTTTTTTAAAACTTTTGGATAGTATAGCAGTTGTTGGATTCATCTTTGCGAGGCAATCACAACGGTATATGTTTCCTCTAAACCTAAGTTTTGGTGAATTTTTGGGTTATATGTTTTTATGTGATTGCATTGGCATGGGTGTCCAACACCCTTTTTTTGATCTAAAGTCAAAGTGACATCATGGTCCGTGCTTCTACCAGAGGCAAGGATAAGAGTCAAGCCACACTAGGGAAGATTCTTAACAAAGAGGATCCAAATTTAGAAGGGGGCATTAGGCTTCTTGGGAAGAGAGTGTTATTAGTTTGGAGACAAGATTGGACCAACTTAGTCAAGCTCAAATGTTATAGCACATGTAACAGTTCTTGTTAGTTTATGTAACCATAGCATCTAAGGGTGTATTCAATTGTTCGGGAAAAATGCCACAATATCAAACTAGCCACGGGGACTACATTGTCTAGCCCTATGTTTACCATTCCCATGGGGGGAACAGATATAGTGTTGGGAGTTCAGTGGCTCACTATGTTGGGTACAATAGAGATGAATGACCAGAAGTTGTTCATGCACTTTCGCTCCGTGGGCAAGATATTATTATTGCGAGGGTCGCTAATAAAGACTCCATAGATGGTGAGCTCTCATCAAATGCAAAAGTTACTCAAAAAGGGATCGACTAGATTTGTGGCACACTTATTGTCATTAAAAGCTCAATAATCACATGCATTAACACCACCAGATTTATAGTCTATCATTGATAAAGACTCAATGGTATCTAGAGATACGCTGAAAGGATTTCTGCCAAAAAGAGATCATGACCATGCCATTCAACTAGTACCTAGGAGCCAAGCATCCAACATCAGTCCTAGGTTCCCATATGGAAAAAATAATGAGATTAAGTGAATTGTACAAGGGATGTTGGAAGCATGTGTTTTGTTCGGGTAAATGCTTTTGAATAGACCTATGAATTGGATGGACCACAATCTGGGGCCTAGTCCCTGTTGGGACACAAATAGGGGGCCCAGTTCCCCACAATTCAACATGTACAGCCACAATCGATATCAAACACCCAATGAGATATGAACCTGGGTGGGGTTGAGCACAACTAACTCACTTAGCCAACCCACCAACGTCTCATCGGCGTTGGAAGCATGTAATGTTTATCATAGTCAAAGTACATATTCTTCTCCAATGTTGATGGTGCAAAGAAGGATGAGAATTGGTGCATGTGCTTGGACTATAGATAACTAAATAAGTTCACTATCAAAGATAAGTTTCTTATTCTTGTAATTGATGATTTGTTAGATGAGTTATATGGAGTTGTTTTTTTACAAAACTAGATTTCAAGTTGGGGTATTGATCCACACGGTGGTGCCTAGGATTGGTTGTGCGGTGGACCAAGCCACATCTGCAGACAAGCAATGGATGTTAGAATGCACAAATAATGATTAACCTACTAATCTATACAAACACATTCGAGATAAGTGGAAGTCTAATATGCAGAGATTCAACTTCTATTTAAAATGCAAAATAGGGAAATATAGATGTAAAATAAGATAGTAAGGCCAAGAGAGAAGGCTCTTGTATCAGAAAGGGAATGTGTTTTTGCGTATTTCCTCGATTGCTATAAATGAATGCAAAACATGTGTGTTTGATTGTCGGAGTAGGGCCAAGAAAACTCCTATCTTGTATGGGCTGATCCCTCAACTCTATGATAAGTAGATGTAAAAATTTGCAAGCTAACTAACTAGATGGGGTTGAAGGAATTGAGGTGTGTTCCGATGGCCACCATAGTGATTACAAGACACACACACACACATATATATATATATACAATGAAGATGACAATTACTACTGATAGCGGTTGTTGGAGAGATGGTTATGAGTCATTCCATCTTCCCTGATTGAGTGACAATTGTGAACCAACACATGGCATGTTGTGGAGATGCTCTTACATAGCTCAGGTGTAGAGTATCCCATCTGGCACGTTGCGTGGCAGTGAACTGCTGACTGGCAAGCGGTGTAATGGTCTTGCACAGGGCTTTGATGACAACTGGGATGCGAGGAAGCAATGCACAAGATGACTGACATGTGAGAAGACTACGAAGTATTGTGCAATATTGAGGTAAGTTGCAATTTGAGGTAAGTTGCGAGCGATGCGAGGCATCGTAGAAGCTGCAAATAAAATGTGGTGATACAAAAGTTGTGAGCATTGTGGTATGAAATGCGAAAATAGCAGAAGCTACTAGTGCTACGAAGCATATATGCGACACTTAGCGGAGAATGCTAAGTGTCAGGTAGTGTGCGTAGAAAGGAAGAGTTTTGCGAAATATTGTTAGGTGCCGGGCCATCGTTGCACAATAACGCAAGGTTGTGTAATTAACACGATATGTTGGGAAGGTGAAGAGCCCAAGTTCAGCAAGAGGAGTGAGGAGGCTTGTGTGGCTAGCTGTGGCAACTGAAACAATTATGTATAGATCATTTTCTCTTTCTTGAGAAGCAATGGTCTCCATTGGTTGGTGGTTAGCTATGGCAACTGAAACTAAAGTTGCTAAAGGTTGTTCCACTTAGCTTGATCAACATAATGCTTGGCCTTGACCACTCGAAACAATTTATGAGTGCCATGGTGGGTGCATGTGTCTATCACTTCAATGATTTGGTCTTTGTCTGCAGGATGCAAGTGCTTAGGATCTAAATCAGAAAGATGTCACTGCTAGCTCAAGGAGTGGAGGAAAGTAAGGCTTGAGACGCTCCACATTGAATATTGGGTGCATGCCCAAGTATGGGGGTGGATCGAGACGAATGCATTCTCACTAGTTGCGTGAAGAATGGTATAAGGACCATAATGTAGAGGCTTGATCTTCTGGAGTGGACTTTTGAAGTGTTCCTTTCGAAGGTGCAACTAGAATTTATCAACTCGGAATGCATGAGGTGTGCGTTGTGCATCATGACACTCCTTGTACTTTTGTTGTGAGCGAGAAGGATTTTGCTGAACTTGCTAATGAACAAAATTTATGTGGTGCACAAATTTATTTGCTTTGCCTGCTTCCCTTTCTTATGTGGGACTCAGTGCCGTTTGGTATGCAGTAAGAGATGTTAAGAGGTGTTGCAGGTTGAAACCCTAGACATGTTTGGAATGGATTGTGCCCTGTAAAACTGTGAAGAGCTTTGTTGTAGGCATGTTGGATGTATAGAAGATTGTCATCCCAAGAGCAAACATGCACATGGTTGTACATGCAAAGAACAAGTGTGCGGTTGACAACTTCGTCTATCCATTTGTCTGTGGATGAAAAGTTGTCGACCGATCCAACTGCGTACCCATTAGATCCCACAATGCTTGTTAGAAATGACTCACAAAGCGAGGATCGTGGTCAAATACTATGGATATCAGGAGTCCAAAGTGTACCCATACATGGCTGAAGAAAGCCTGCATAGTGCCAACTGCATCAATATCCTTCTTGTAGGCAACCATGATAGCCATCTTTGAAAACCTATCCACTACAAATACCACATCATGTTGGTGCTTTGTCATAGGCAATATAGTCATGAAATCTATGGTGATGGATTCCCATGGTTTGGATGAAACCTCCAGAGGTGTGTAGAGTCCCAACATCCTATTTGTGGCATTTGTAATGCAATGAGGAATGTAGGACTTGATGTGGTGCTCCGTGTCTATGCGCATGTGTGGCCAGAAGAAATGTGACTGGAATATAGCTAGTCTTTTAAATGCAAAAAATGTCTTGATATTTTTGCTTAGTGTGCCTCTCAAATGAGTCTTTGGCGAGGTGTGCAATCAAGTACATAAAGATGACCAAGCTTGTAGAGAGGCTTTTCATGTATGTAGAACTCTTGAACCTGTTTACTAGTTGCAAGTGTGGTGTAGGCTTCTTCGAAGTCCTTGTCAGATGAGTAGGGTGATACCCAATCTGTGAAGTTGTGGCCATGTTTATCCAACACTGTGATTAGTGTGTGGATCGGAGGTTTGCTAAGGCAATCTGTAGCCTTGTTATCTTTTTCTTCCCTGTGATTCATCATGAGATGGAATTGCTGCAAGTCATCCACATCATGTGATGCGATTTCTCCAGCTTGCTTTGTGTCTACAGGAATTGGAGTGGCTTATGATCAGAATGAATGATCGTGTCTTTACCCAAAATGTAGTGTCGCCATTGCTTGACTGCTTACACAATAGCATACAATTCTTTCTCATAGGTGGAGTACCGTTGAATGTGTCGTTGAACGTCTTTGAGTGGTATGCGACAAGATGTCCATGCTGCATGAGTATTGCGCTGATTGCATACTCAGATGTATTGGTGTGAAGTTCAAAAGACCGTGCAATGTCGGGCATTGCGAGAACATGCGTTGCCTAGAGACATTTCTTGAGAGTCTTAAAAGCGTGCAATTGTGTCTAGTTGAAGGTAGCTTTGGTGCGCATGATCTGAATGAGAGGCCATGCGATGTTTGAAAACCCGAGAACAAACCTGTGGTAGAAGTTGGCGAGTCCAAGAAAACTTCTCAACCTTATGAGATTGCCTGGAGTAGGCCAATCTTTGATCACCTTGACCTTCTCTAGATTTACATGTATGCCACTGTAGTCGATTATGTAGCCCATCTACTGGATGCTTGTAATGCCAAATGAACACTTGGCTAAGTTGGCTTGCAAGTTGTGTTTATGTAGTGTTGACCATTTTGGTCTTGCAAGCCAAAAATCGCTCTCTTTTCTTTCTCAGCTGTCTTGTGCGTTAGTCTTGGATGCATCCACCTTACTACAAATGCTCCATTTCCCTTTGCAATAGCTCTATTCTTATGAAAAGTTGAAAGATCTAAGGCCTGTAGGTTCTCGGCTTGATATGGGGCTTATTTCGCTTTGGGCAATTGCCTTGGACAAGCCTTTTGGCAAAGGAATGGGCCAGTTCAAAGAATGCAAGCCTTTTACAAAGCTCCGAAGGTCAAGTGCCCTTGTGGAGGGCAATCAGGTTGCAAACTGGACCGTTCAGCAGGCTCTGAAGGGTAATTTTGGACCCAAGGTGCCCTTGCGGAAGGTAGTGAGCACCTTTGGGAAAGTGAAAAAGGCAAAAAGGCAAAGGATTCCTTTGGATTTTCTGTCTGAAGGAAATCCAAAGAAAAGGGGCAGAGTTTTCCTTCGGAGAAAGACCAAGGCAAAGGGTATAGAATTCCTTCGGACTTAAATCCGAAGGAAATCCAAGGAAGAATCAATGGATGAATTCCTTCGGACAAAATGCCCGAAGGAATTCCTTCGGACATTTTGTCCAAAGAAATTTACAAGCAAGGAACCAAGGCAAATTCCTTTGGACAAAGGCCCGAAGGAATTCTTTCGGACTTTTGTCCGAAGGAATTTATCAAAGGAGAAGACCGAAGAAAGGGCCGAGACATGAAGCCAAGTTTTCCTTCAGGCAAAATGCCCGAAGAAATTCCTTTAGACATTTTGTCTGAGGAATTGAAAAGACAAAGGAGCCCGAAGGGCAAGTGCCCTTGCGGAGGGCTCTCAGCGACCAAAAAAGGGACCTTTTGCAAGCTCCAAAGGGACACCTTCCCTTCGGGAAGGTTCAATTGCAAAAGGCCAAAGGAATACAAAACGCTGAAGAAATTACCAAAGGGGTGACGGGCCCGAGAATGTCAACTTCAGCATAGCGAACTAGTCATTGGAGGTTCAAACGTCCGGTGATGTCCCCGCGGACGTCAAATTCAGGACAATGAAATAGCCGTTGATTCTCAAATGTTTAAAGATGGGCCTGCGCATGGAAATGGGTTAGAAGAGAAGCCGAAAGAATTCATAAGCGCGAACCCGAAGGAATTCAAAGACCTTAAGGCCAAAAGGAAAAGACCACCGAGAAAGGAGCCCGAAGAGCCAAGAAATGATAGAAAATAGCCCTGAGGGCCAAAGAGCCAGGAAGCAGACAGAATAGTCCAGGTGGCACAGAAAGCGTCGGCACAAGAAGTTATTGCTGCGGATGAAACAGTCTCCGCCAAGTGGCCACCAAGGCGAGCGCGGGCATTCAATAGAATGGTCCGTTTTTTCCTCACTTTACATTAATGAGCAGACAATCGCGTGAAATCCATGCTCTTGCAGTGACATTTAATACGGGTTAAGCACCAAAAGTCAAGACTTGCAACTGCCACAACATGGTCCGTTCAGCAGTTTCCTCTTTCCAATGTATTCAACGCAGCATGGGCCGCTTATTCCAGAAAGTGCCAAAGTCTTTTCCTTCATGTTATATATATTTTAACCTCTCAGTTGAGAAGGGGATCTCTCATTTTGTAAGGTGAAGCCCTACCAATTTTCACTTTTGATCAATAAGAATGTGTTTTACCTCTATCTGATTGGTTATGCTTTTGAATGTGTCTGTGTATCAATTCTGTGTTCAGTCATTTTAGCTTGATGCTCTCACAAGATTGACACCAACATACCTAGTGTAGCCAAAGCCATTTTTGCAAGTTAACTGGAAGTGCTTCATCTGGAGCGTAGAGACAAAAGAGTAGCTATCAGACAATGTGTTTTCTACAGCAACTATGGTAAGTTCATTTTCTGTGTCTTCGTTAAGCCCTTTGTTAAATCTCCCCTACAATCTGATCTTTCTGTCAAATGGAGTGTCTGTTCGCCCCTTCTGGTCAGAAGTGATAAAATTGCTGAGTAGATCAAAATAATTTGGTACATCACCGTTTAGATATTTTCTGTTCTGGTTATATCCTTCTCCCTTTTCACCCCCCCATTGTTAGCAGTAGTAGTGAAAGACCTCAGAGATGCATCAAAGGGAGCTAGCCCTTATCTAGAGATTCTTCCCTCAGTTTTGCCAAACCCACAGCAAGAGGGGAGTCTCCGTTGTGCTGTGTGGAAGAGAGAAGCTCAACCTTCTTTCAAGGGTGCAATCCACAACGTCAACAGTTTTTGGCACGCTTGGTGGGACAAATTTTAATGCTCAAAAAAGTTCCAGGATTGGTGTTGGTCCTGTTATAGCAAGAATGAACCACTAATCTAGCATCTGGCGACTTCATTTTCAAGAACATCAGTCTCTGGTAAAAGTTCAGTCTGACATCCCATGACTAAGGTCACAACAAGATTTTTTGCCAATTGTGTCCCTTTTGAATTCGTTGAATTACCATTAAACTCAGCAAGGCGATTGAGATTTACAAGGACCCATCCCTATACAACAAGTCATTTTTCCAGGCTTGCTATAAAATACACTTACGCAAGAAGACCTCGACAGAACTCTGTTATCACCATGGCTTTACCTTTTGTGGCATTTCATGGTCAGAGCCTTTTAAACCTTTTGCATTATGACCCAATCCCAGGGACAGCCCTTAAGAGTGTTCCTCCTTTTAATGGAGAGGGACCTATTACTGCTATTGAGCACATCAAAAATATTGCCAACCTCTGTAATATTCACAATGTCACTGAAGAGAACATTGCTATCAGATTGCTGGCATTGTCTTTTAAGGGTAAGGTTCTGGACTAGTATGGGACTTTGCCTATGAATTAAGTCGGCACATGGAACGAATTAGGCACTCTTAACAAACAGATTTGGGGAGAAGAGTGACCATCTCTCGCTTGCTGAGCAGCTAACCACCATGTAAAAAGCTCCACACGAATTCATGTAGGATTTCAATATCAGGTTTCAAAAGACCTGGGACAGAATCCCCATTTTGGTAAGGCCGACCCCAAGCTATGCTTTCCTTTATTACTTGAAAGTTTTGAATAGCGACATTGCTGTCATGATACAGTCAATGGGAGGACAAGTGTTGCCAGCTGCCTATGAAATTGCCATAGCCGCTGAAAATTCCCTGGTGCAAGCAGGAAAGATATCTCCTAGACCTCATATGCCGCTCTTTCTTGAATTGCTGCCTCCAATTCAGACTGCTGCACCCATCTTAGCTCTTTTGCCTGGCGTAGAAAAGCCGACTGCTACTTCACCCAATGACCTTCATGAAGTTAAAAGTTTGTTACAAAGCATGACCAACGAACTAGTGGCTCTCAAAAGGCAACAAGCTCAAAACTATCGGCCAAATCAGGGATACCAGCAGTTTGGACAAGCAAGTAGACCCCCTTTTTAGAATTATAATCAAGGATAGGGTCAGTTTGCACAAGTCAGACCATATCAAGGGTATAATCTAGGCGCTCCTTCATCGTCCAAGGCTCTTGTGCCCGCTCAAAATAATCTGGTACAGGAACAACCAAATCGCTCACCTCTGGGATATGGTCAAGATCACGCTGCTTATACAAATGAGACGCCGAGTCAATATATGAATACACAAGACAATTACGCTGCTCAATTCCCAAGCTTTGAGACGTTAGTACAATCTGGCATGGACAGCAGGGAGGCTCAGTCTGATTCCACTCTCATGAATCACATGGAAGGTGAATTTTGTGCAGTCAACTATGTGGGCAGTATGAACAACCCAAAGTGATTATGTTTCAGCCAACACAAGGTCTAAAAAGAGAGCTATGGAGGAAGCTCAGGCAGTTGCCTTAACGTCTGCAGCATCTCCTTCAACAAGTATGAACCAAATTTTTTCAAATTATAGGCTGTTGGTTACGCCTTCAGCTCCTCGGCCTGCGCCTCAGGTTGCAAGTGCCCAAAAAAAAAATTTAAAAGATAGCAACCCTCAGATCAACGTGGTAGACCAAATGAAGAAGCTGCACATGAATATCTCTTTGTGGGATTCATTAGCAATGTTAGGGCAAAATGACATACTCCAGAAGGAGTTGCACGAGCTATATGAACCAATTGTCCCAACAAAAGCTGATAACGTTTTGATAATGAATGGGCACCCTTCCACAGCAGGCCAAGCAAAGAAAGATGAAAAGGTTCTCCCTTTCTATCTATCCTTAGTCATAGGAGATTTCTTGGTACACAACTGCATTATTGACAGTGGGACAAGCACCTCAAATACGAGATGACCAAGGGAGTCCTGCAGCTAGATGGATCACCAGCCAAGACACTAAGAGTGGTATGAGGCTTGAATCTAACGCTGCACGCCTGTCCCACTTTCTCAGTTCCCCACGACGTGGTAGTGGCGGATGTTCCTCCCTATTTTGCCATCTGCTTGTTCGGGGATTTTACATCCAAAATAGGTGGGTACCTAGTAGCAAACTGGTCTTACATGGTTTTTAGAACCAAATATGGGACTAAGGTCAAGATTGAGTCGAAGCCAATCCATAGAGATCATCTGGAGCTGTACTTGCTCAAGGTGGTGAATGTCAGCTACGTCATCATTGATGAAGAAGAATTCCAAATGGATCAATCTCCGTCCTTTTTTCTTGAAGGAGTTGCTAACCTGCTCTTAGACAAATGGGGAAGTGACAACTTTGAACACGACCCATACAAATTCATAGAAGAGGCAGGTCTTGGAATTTATTGCATGCATGAAGAGGGTACTCTTCTACCCAATTTGATGAAAGCAAACCAAGAGAGCTCGGGTTTATGGCAACTCTTCTTTGATGGCTCAAGAAGCAAATTGGGAGATGGTGGTGGAGTAGTGCTAATTTCCCCCTCAAATGAGAAATACTTCTCGACTTTCAGGTTCCAGTTTTCTTGCACTTGCAATGTTGCAAAATATGAGTATCTCATCCATGGTTTGGAGTGGGCAAAGAAAAGAGGAATTAAAGAGTTGCAGGTTTTTGGGGACGAGTTGATCGTAAATCAGGGGAGAGGCCGAAATCTGACAAAGAATTCCTTGCTTAAGTCTTACAAGCACAGGGTGTGGGACTTAGTGGAGAGTTTCCTTGCTTTCAGTGTTACTTCCATTTCAAGAGAACATAATAAGCAAGCAGACAGACTAACAATAGTTGGTGTTCAGTTTGACATCCCCAAAGAGATAAGCCGAAATAGCAGTCGGTGCCATTTAAAAGTGGTAATCAGACCCTCCGTCCCTAATAACTTCACCAACTGGCAGGTGTTTGACAGCGATCAACAGATAGCGCTCTTCTTGCAAGAAGAGGCTGAGTTTGCCTCTAGAAATTAAGCCAAGCTACATCAGTAGTATGGCGGTCAGATTGTTCAGCGAAAGAACAACAAACTTCCCAAAGGCTGTCACTCTCGAGAGCATTTTCAATGAGGATGACCAACTGAAAAATGACAAAACAAGCATCACAACGAATAAAGAAAACTACGAAAAGGTTGAGATATTCAAGAACAGGCTGCTTGCACTTGGAAAGGTATGTACAGATCATGAAAGACAGGCTTTCATCTTGTTGTGCCAAAAATTTGTCGATGTCTTCGCTTGGGAGTATAGTGACTTGAATGTTTTTGACCCAAGTTTGGCCCAACATACCATTGAGCTAGAGGAAGGCGCCAAGCCCATCAAACAAAAACAAAGGCCAGTCAACCCGAAGATTGAGCCTCTCATGCGGAAGGAACTCACCAAGCTGATTGAGTCCAGGATCATATTTCCGATCAAACACTCTTTTTGGCTGCCAATCTAGTCCTTGTTAGGAAAAGGAATTGGGGAATTAGATTGTGTGTGGATTTCAGAGACCTCAATAGAGTCTCGTTGAAAGATCATTATCCTCTCTCAAATATGAAGTAGATCCTCCAAATGGTGACAGACAGTGAACGTTTCTCCCTCCTAGATGGGTATTCAAGGTACAATCAAATTTTAGTGCAAGACTGTGATCAATACAAGACAACCTTCACTACCAAATGGGGGACATTTGCTTACTGAAAAATGCCATTTGGACTGTCCAATGCTGGAGCCACTTTTCAACGAGCCATGGACATGGCTTTCCAAGGACTGATAAATAATGTTGTACTGGTCTATCTTGATGATGTGACAGTATTTTCTAAGGAAGCAGGGCAACATTTGAAACACCTTAGGTAAATCTTTGATAGGTGTAGAGAGTTTGGTATCTCTCTCAACCCAAAGAAATGCGTGTTCGCTGTCTATGAAGGTAAACTCCTTGGCCATGTTTCGAAAGGGGGCTTGACCATTGATCCAGAAAGAGTTTGCGCCATCCTAATGCTGTCCTTGCCTAAGCATAAGAAAGGTCTGCAAAGCTTCTTTGGCAGAATAAATTTCATTAGGAGATTTATCCCAAATTTTGCCGAGATAGTCAAGCCACTGATCTCCATGCTGAAGAAAGATGAGAAATTCGCGTGGACAACACAAAGGATAGGTTTGAAGGGATCAAGCAGGCTATCGCCCAGGCTTCTACCTTGATCAGTTCTGACTTCACCAAGGATTTCAACCTCTACACCTTCGGAAATGAAGAGGTAAGCTCCGCCATGCTTACCCAAGCAAATGACGAGAACCTTGAACAGTCGCTTGCATTTTTTAGCCAAGGTCTAGAAGGTTTTGAGATTAGATATACATATGTGGAGAAGCAAGTCCTTGCGGTCATACGAAACCTGAAGAAATTCAGACATATGTTGTCCAACAACAGGGTTCATCTCATGGTGCCACATCTCAGCGTCAAAGATTTCTTGATCAGTCGTGATCTAAATGAAAAGAGAGCAGGATGGATCACCAAAGTAATGGAATATGACGTGGACATCAAAACCACCGAGCTGGTAAGAGGAAAAGGCCTGTGTGAACACCTTGCTACAGACCTTAAACAACAGAAAGAGGACATTTTGCTAATCCATGATGAAGCTACAACAGAAGAACCAACAGTCATAAAGGATTGGGCATTAGACATGAAATGTTTCCTTCTTACCGGTGAGTGCCTGCAAGGCCTTGATAGGACCAAGAGGAGATATTTCAGACTCCAATCTCTCCCTTATGTCTTGATTGACGAGGTGCTGTTCAGAAATGATTTTTCAGGGGTACTCTTGAGGTGCATAGACCCAGGTCAGGTCGACAAGGTGCTGTCCGAGTTCCATGACGGGCCAGTTGGTGGTCATTTTGCTCCTAAGCCTACAGTGCAAGGATTATGAGAGCTGATTACTTTTGGCCCACTCTATTCAGAGACACCCATGCCTGGGTACGAAAGTGCCAGAAGTGTGCTCTCTTTGATGGGAAACAATGACTGGCTGTAATATCTCTATAGTCTATTCAAGTAGAACAACCATTCATGCAATGGGGCCTAAACTTCATAGGGATGATCAACCCTCTTTCCAGTGCTGGCCACAAATGGGTCTTGACTGCTATAGAGTATTTCACGAGATGGGTAGAAGTTGTTGCTTTGAAGGAGGCCAACGAAAGTGCAGTCTTGGACTTTTACGAAGCCATGGTGACAAGGTTTGGAGTCCCAGCTACCATCATATCAGACAATGCATTGGCTTTTTTGGGAACCAGAATGAGCGAGTGGGCGTTGGGATACAGCATCGACCTTAGCATTTCTTCCAACTACTACCCACAAGGAAATGCGCTGGCTGAGTCCACCAACAAGAATTTGATCAGAATTATCAGAAGGACAATGGAGGAAAATCAGAGAACATGGCACGTCAAACTGAAAATAGCCCTGTGGGCGAACAAGGTCACTCCAAAGAGGGTAGTTGGCAATTTACTATACACGTTTGTGTATGGAAGGGAAGCTAGACTCCCTATTTCGCTTGAATTCCCAGCTTTGGATCTTGTTCACCAGCGGCAATCGGAAGAAGGCAACAACATGGAGGTCAGGCTGTGTGAATTGATGAAACTCCAGGAATCAAGGGACTAGGCCATGGTTTCTATGACCAGCCATCAACAGCAAACGAAGAAGCACTTTGACAAGAAATCCTCGTCAAAAGGCTTCTCTGAAGGCGACATCGTCTTAAAATGGGATGAAGACCGAGCTAAGCCTTGAAAACACACAAAGTTCGACGCCCTATGGAGTGGTCCGCATGTCATCACTCAGTGCAAGCAGCACAATGCATTCCAACTCTCTAGGTTGGATGGTGAAGAACTGCATATCCCAGTTAATGGGATATATCTTAAGCACTGTCACTGAGCCTTCTCTCATCATGTATATATTTTTCTTGTTTTTTCCTATTTTTTTCAAATGCTCTTGCGCATGTTCGTAGTTTTTTAGCCTTGTGTGTGTTTTGTTTACCGTTTGGGATAAAAGCTTCATGATTGATTCTTGGATCTCTCAAGGTTATTGTCAACCTTTCGGGCTGCATTCTGACTTCGTGCCCAACGGACTTGTAGGCTACTGGTTTTCCTAAGCATAGCAGGCATGTTTCCCCTGAGAATCGCCAAATTTGTTGACCATTTTGGTTTTGCAAGCCAAAAATCGCTCTCTTTTCTTTCCCTGTTGTCCTGTGCATTAGTCTTGGATGCATCCACCTTACTACAAATGCTCTAATTCCCTTTGCAATAGCGCTGTTCTTATGAAAAGTTGAAATATCTAAGACCTGTAGGTTCTCGGCTTGATATGGGGCTTATTTCGCTTTGGGCAATTGCCTTGGACAAGCTTTTTGGCAAAGGAATGGGTCAGTTCAAAGAATGCAAGCCTTTTACAAAGCTCTGAAGGTCAAGTGCCCTTGCGGAGGGCAGTCAGGGTGCAAACGGGATCATTTAGCAGGCTCCGAAGGGTAATTTCGGACCCAAGGTGCCCTTGCGGAAGGCAGTGAGCACCTTCGGGAAAGTGAACAAGGCAAAAGGGCAAAGGATTCCTTCGAATTTTAGGTTCAAAGGAAATCCAAAGAAAAGGGGCAGAGTTTTCCTTCGGAGAAAGACCAAGGCAAAGGGCAAAGAAATCCTTCGGACTTTTGTCCGAAGGAAATCCAAAGGTAAAGGCAAGGGATTTCTTCGGACTTAAATCCGAAGGAAATCCAAGGAAGCATCAATGGATGAATTCCTTAGGACAAAATCCCTGAAGGAATTCCTTCGGACATTTTGTCCGAAGAAATTCACAAGGAACCAAGGCAAATTCCTTCGGACAAAGGCTCGAAGGAATTCCTTCGGACAAAAGTCCGAAGGAATTTATCAACGAAGAAGACCAAAGAAAAGGCCGAGACATGAAGACAAGTTTCCCTTCGGATATTTTGTCCGAAGGAATTGAAAAGATAAAGGAGCCCGAAGGGCAAGTGCCCTTGCGGAGGGCTCTCAACGACCAAAAAAGGGACCTTTTGCAAGCTCCGAAGGGACACCTTCCCTTTGGGAAGGTTCAATTGCAAAAGGCCGAAGGAATACAAAAGGGGTGACGAGCTCGAGAACGTCAACTTCAGCATAGCGAATCAGTCGTTGGAGGTTCAAACGTTCGGTGACGTCCCCGCGAACATCAAATTCAGGACAATGAAATAGCCGTTGATTCTCAAATGTTTAAAGACGGGCCCGCGCATGGAAATGGGTTAGAAGAGAAGCTGAAAGAATTCATAAGCGTGAACTCGAAGGAATTCAGAGGCCTTGAGGCCAAAAGGAAAAGACCGCCGAAAAAGGAGCTCGAAGAGCCAAGAAATGACGGAAAATAGCCCCGAGGGCCCAAGAGCAAGGAAAAGACAAAAGCCAAGTGCAGGAGCAAACAGAACAGTCCAGGTGGCACAGAAAGCATTGGCACAATAAGTTATTGCTACGGATGAAATAGTCTCCGCCAAGTGGCCACCAAGGGGAGCGCGGGCATTCAATTGAATGGCCCATTTTTTCCTTATTTTACATTAATGAGTAGATAGTTGTGTGAAACCCATGCTCTTGCAGTGACATTTAATATGGGTTAAGCACCAAAATTCAAGACTTGCAACTCCCACATCATGATCCCTTCAGCAGTTTCCTCTTTCCAATGTATTCAACGCAGCATGGGCCGCTTATTCTAGAAAGCACCAAAGTCTTTTCCTTCATGCTATATATATTGTAACCTTTTAGTTGAGAAGGGGATCTCTCATTTTGTAAGGCGAAGCCCTGCCAAATTTCATCTTTGATTAATAAGAATGTGTTTTACCTCTATCTGACTGGTTATGCTTTTGAGTGCGTTTGTGTATCAATTCTGTGTTCAGTCATTTTAGCTTGATGCTTTCACAAGATTGACACCAACATACCTAGTGTAGCCAAAACCATTTCTGTAGGTTAATTAGAAGTGCTTCATTTGGAGCGCAGAGACATAAGAGTAGCTATCAGACAGTGTGTTTTCTACAGCGTCTGTGGTAAGTTCCTTTTCCTTGTGTCTCCATTAAGCTCCTTGTTAAAATACCCCTACAGTCTAGTCTTTCTGCCAGATAAAGTGTATGTTCGCCCCCTTCTAGTTTGGAAGTGTGAATCGCTAAGTAGATCAAAATTGTTTGGTGCATCACCATTTAGATTAGTTTCTGTTTTGGTTGTATCCTTCTCCCTTTTCACCCCCCCCATTGTTAGCAGTAGTAGTAAAAGACTTCAGAGATGCATCAAAGGGAGCTAGCCCTTATCTAGAGATTCTCCCCTTAGTTTTGCCAAACCCACAGCAAGAGGGGAGTCTTCATTGTGCTGCGTGGAAGAGAGAAGCTCAGCTTTCTTTCAAGGGTGCAATCCACAACATCAACATGTAGTGTTTAGGATGTAAGCGATGTGCTCTAGGCTCTCCTCCCAAGTCTTGCTGAAGATGAGGATGTCATCCAAGTAGACAATGGTGAAGGAGTTGAGAAATGGCTGAAGTATGTCATCCATCAAGCACATGAATGTGGTTGGGGCATTGGCCAAACTAAATGGCATGACCATCCATTCATATAAGCCCTCTTGGGTCTTGAAGGCTATCTTCCAGACGTCTTTAGGATGAACTGGAACTTGTTGGTACCCTGACTTTAGGTCAATCTTGGTGAAGTATTGCGAACCTTGGAGTGGTTCCAAAAGGTCGTCAATGTGTGGAAGAGGAAACCGATTCTTCACTGTGAGTTTTTTGAGTGCATGATAGTCTATGTAAAGGCACCAAGTCCCATCTTTCTTGGGAGCAAGGACTATCAGACTCCTGCAAGTCTTGCAAGGAGGAGCTATGCATGGTCTTGCCTTGATCAAGGAGCTCTTGTATTTAGCATCATATTTTTTCATTCTCCCAAAGGGATATGCGGTACACAACGTTGTTCAGAGGCGATCTGAGATCCAAAATGATGTTGTGCTTTAGTGCACAGTGTATTGGGAGACCTTCGGGTTTTGGGAAGACTTCACGATACCACTTTAGTACTTTGTTGTGTTGTTGCTGCTACAATTGTTGACGCTGTTGATTGCGCCTTTGAAAGAAGGTTGAGCTTCTCTCTTCCACGCGACACAATGGAGACTCCCCTCTTGCTGTGGGTTTGGCAAAACTGAGGGAAGAATCACTAGATAAGGGCTAGCTCCCTTTGATGCATCTCTGAGGTCTTTCACTACTACTGCTAACAATGGGGGGGTGAAAAGGGAGAAGGATATAACCAAAATAGAAAATATCTAAACGGTGATGCACCAAATTATTTTGATCTACTTAGCTATTTTATCACTTCAGACCAGAAGGGGGCGAACAGACACTCTATTTGATAGAAAGACCAGACTGTAGGGGAGATTTAACAGGGGCTTAATGAAGACACACAGAAAATGAACTTACCAAAGGTGCTGTAGAAAACACACTGTCATATAACTACTCTTCTGTCTCTGCGCTCCAGATGCAACGCTACCTGTTAACCTGCAGAAATGGTGCTTTGGCTACACTAGGTATGTTGGTGTCAATCTGTGAAAGCATCAAGCTAAAAATGACTGAGCACATAATTGATACACAGAGACACTAAAAAATATAACCAGCTAGATAGAGGTAAAACACATTCTTATTGATCAAAGGTAAAATTTTGGTAGGGCTTCGCCTTACAAAATGAGAGATCCCTTTCTCAACTGAGAGGTTACAATATATATAGCATGAAGGAAAAGACTTTGGCGCTTTCTAGAATAAGCAGCCCATGCTGCCTTGAACACATTGGAAAGAGGAATGCAAGAGCATGGGTCGCTTTGTCTATTTGAATGACAAGGCCGCTTCTTAGTGAAGTTCACGTGATTGTCTGCTCATTAATGTAAAATGAGGAAAAACGGGCCATTCTATTGAATGTCCGCGCTCCCCTTGGCAGTCACTTGGTGGAGACTGTTTCATCTGCTGCAATAACTTTCTGTGTCGACGTTTTCTGTGCCAGTTGGACTATTCTATTTGCTTCTGCGCTTGTCTGTCTTTTTCTGGCTCTTTGGCCTTCGGGGCGATTTTCCATCATTTCTTGGCTCTTCGGGTTCCTTTTTCGGCGGTCTTTTCCTTTTAGCCTTAAGGCCTTTGAATTCCTTCGGGTTCATGCTTATGAATTCTTTCGGCTTCTTCTCCAACTGTTAACCCATTTCCATGTGCGGGTCCGTCCTTAAGAATTTGAAAATCAACGGCTGTCTTGTCATTGTAAAGTTGACATCTGTAGGCCCGTCGCCATTTTGAAAGCCAACGGCTATTTCATTGTCTTGAATTTGACGTCCGCGGGGACGTCGCCGGACGTTTGAAACTCCAACGGCTATTCCCTATGCTGAAATTGACGTGCATGGGCCCGTCATTGCTTTGGTAATTCCTTCGGCTTTCTGCAATTGAACCTTCGGCCTTTTGCAATTGAACCTTCCCGAAGGGAAGGTGACCTTAGTTGAGAGTCCCCCGCAAGAGCACTTGTCTTTCGGGCTCCTTTGTCTTCTCAATTCCTTTGGACATTTTGCCCGAAGGAAATATTTCCTTCAAGGTCTCGGCTCTTTCTTTCGGTCTTTCCCTTTGATAAATTCCTTCGGACAAAAGTCCAAAGGAATTCCTTCGGATTTTTGTCCAAAGGAACTTACCATGGTTTCTTCCTTGTGAATTTCTTCGGACAAAATGTCCGAAGGAATTCCTTCGGGCACTTTGTCTGAAGGAATTCATCCTTTGGTTCTACATGGATTTTCTTCGGACAAAAGTCCGAAGAAATCCTTTGTCTTGCATGAATTTTCTCCGAAGGTGCTCTTTGCGCTCCGCAAGGGCACTTTGGGTCCATAATTGCCCTCTGCAGCTTGTGGGAACGGTGCAGTTTGCAACTTGACGGCCCTCCGCAAGGGCACTTTGTCTTTGGAGCTTTGTAAAAGACTTACATTCTTTGAATTGGCCCATTCCCTTGCCAAAAGGCTTGTCCAAGGCAATTGCTCAAAGTGAAATGAGCTCCATATTAAACCGAAAACCTATAGGTCTTAGATCTCTCAACTCTTTATAAGAACATGACTTATTTCAAAGGGAAATTGAGCATTTGCAGTAAGGTGGATACATTCAAGACCGACGGCTCAGAATAGCAGGGAAAGGAGACCGTTTTTTTTTTTTTGGCCTGCAGGGCCAAAATGGTCAACAACAATGATGTTTGTGTGGTGCGTGTTACCAATGCTTTATTGCTTTCTCATGCAGGTATGTCAGGATGAACCATGAATAGCATGAACTTCTGTTTGTGCGAGATGAGTTTGTGGCATTGTTTGGCAGAGACCAATGTGACATTGGCCGAAGCCAATGATTCAAAGAACTTGAAGAATTGGTCTTTGACATGAACAGTCCATTTTTGCGGCATTGTCTAATATGTAGCTTTGTGGTTGAACAAGTAGGGTCTTCCTAGCAGTATGTTGCAGACCTCTAGAGGTGGGATGTCGTAGGTGACAATATCCTCCATTGGCCTGAATTTGTATGCGAAGGTACATTGTCACCGACCCTATATATCTTTTCTAGATTGGAGCCATCCAAGCGAATAGGGGTGAGGATGTGCGGCAGTAGGAAGTGCGAGGCGTTGAACCGTGTCTTGTGAAATGATATTCTTCTGACCTCCCCTATTGATATGATGACATGGAGATGTTGTGCTTTGACCCAAAACTTTGCATGGAAGAGATGTTCGTGTTCTTTCAAGGTGTTTGGTGTCGTGTTGGTGGTACTTAGGCAAGATCTATTTGGATAAGTGACGTCCATGGATGACGTGATGTAGATTGCACTAGCAGAGATTGTTGCGTGTGACATTTAGAATCGTAGTGGGTGCGTGAGTGATGCTCTTGACACCACATATCACCTGGCTTCTTCTTGCCTTTATTTGAGTTGGAAGGCACATGAGCCTCTTAAGTTTTGTGTGGCCTTAGTAGGTTGTTCCCCTTTGCGAGGAGTGTTATGCTTCTATGTAGGGGGCTGAGATGGGGATATTAGGAAAATAATATTTAGTACTCACATTTGTATGTGTTAGACTATATGTGTTGTGTGAGAAAACATATTTTGTAGACATTCACTTTGGATAAGTGAATATTGAGAGAATATAGGGGTTGTTGATAGGGACAAACTCGTAGTTTGTAGGAGATCCCCTATGTTTATGTGTGTACTGCATTTGATGAATAACAATGCTTCTTGTGTGTAATATCGTGCTTGTAAAGTCTGGCCAAATAATATTTTTTGGTATTGGCTGCCCCTGTGATGGGAGAGGCTATTCTGGGTAAAGAATTAATATAGGCAGTTTATAAGCATTGTTAGTGTTGTTCAAGGTATTGTCATTTATGGTACTGTGATGTGGGTTTGTAGTTTGCCTGTATGGCTCCGGCAGAGTAAGTTTTTCTGTGATTACTATAATAAATCACAAAGTACATGCATTCCGCTCTTGTGCAAGTTATAGTTCATATCAAATCTTCGTATTTGACAAAAGTGAGATTCCTGTTGTGATTTAATCGTCCTCTGTTGTATTTGCCAGCAACATTACGATCTGCATCGTGTATTTTGGACGGTCATCTATCATCCACCAAACTCTTTCTGTGGATACTTGACATCTGTTCTGCTTTGTATGTCTGCTGCAGAACTGTCAAACACGTGCGCTCTCAGCATGTACTCGGTTCTGCACGGAAAAATCGTCATTCAAATCTGCCATGCAGGGTAAGTTGCCAAATTTCTGTTCTGTCGGCCTGCCAGTTTCCATTCACCTGTCAAACTCCTTGCCGTCTTGTCTTCATGTTTCCGTCTTGTCTTCAGATCGTCTTCAATGCCATGCATTTTTGTTGGGTATTTGTCGTGTTTTTTAATATTTGTTGTTCTTTTTTAATTGTTTATGACATAAAGAATATTTCATATTAAGACTTAGTTTATAAGTTTAAATTGTTTAAATTCATATGGTTTGATTTGTGTGAAATTAGTTAAAATCATAGTCAAAATTATGTCATTCAGATTATCGATAGCTAAAGCTATTTAGCTGGGTCAATTTAAGTGTTATATTTAGTTTTATTATGGAGAGTCACGCTTGAGTCAATAGGTTATATTTAGGTATAATCTTTATGTTAGGTCTGTAGGATAGTTCAAACAAAACTATCCTATGTTGTAAAAGATAAGTCTATTATCGTCATAAAGACTCGGGAGTCATTATATGTTGTAATTTTTAGGCCCAAAAGTAAAATTTTCTCTTATAAGGATGCATTTTCGGTGGAAGCCGACGGCTTGTGTAAGTCAAGTTTGTGGGGGGTCATAATGGAAAAACTAATTCTAGTGGAAAAATTTGAAAACAAATATTTTCACACATGGCAAGTCAGGACTCAGCTATTGTTGATTGACAAAGATCTATGGGAGATTGTCGAAGGAAAAACAAAAAAACCAACAAATGCAAATGAAGTAACAAAACGGGAGAACAAGGATAGAAATGCTACAACAATCATTGGATTGGAGCCATCTAATGCTAATTTGCATCATATAGACCTATCTAAGTCTTCTAGTACCATCTGGGAAACATTAAATAAATTATTTGGTTTGCAAATTGGAAGTGCAGCCACGGCTTTGAAGCAGAAGTTGTTTGGACTTAAAATGGAAGAAAGCGACATGGTTCAACACATCAGTAAGTTTCGCTCTATCTTGAATGAAAATATATGTAGATAATGATGATGCAAAAGCTGTCCTATTGAATAACATGCCAACAAGCTATTCAAATATTGTATTTATTGAGTAAAATCAATCCTATTCTAGAGGATCTGATTTCTTCTCTAATAGATGAAGAAAACAAAATTAAGAAAACAAACTCAGAAAAAAAGGAAAGCGTCATGTATGTTAAAAACAGATCCATGTCTCCTTCTAAGTTAGATAAAGAGGGATCAACCTCCAAAGTCTCAAAGAAAAGATGCACCTGTTTCTATTGCAAGTAACCAAGACACATCACTACATGGTTCAACATGGTTCAAAACATCAGTTTCGCTCTATCATGAATAAAAATATATGTAAAAATGGAAGAAAGCGACAACATGGTTCAACACATCAGTAAGTTTCGCTCTATCATGAATAAAAAAATGTGTAAATAATGATGATGCAAAAGATGTCCTATTGAATAACATGCCAACAAGCTATTCAAATGTTGTATGTACTGAGTAAAATCAATCCTATTCCAGAGGACCTGATTTCTTCTCTGACAGATGAAGAAAATGAACTTAGAATAAAAGGAAAGTGTCATGTATGTTAAAAACAGATCCATGTCTCCTTCTAAGGCAGATAAAGAGGGATCAACCTCCAAAGTCTCTAAGAAAAGATGCACCTATTTCTATTGCAAGTAACTAGGACATCACTACAAACTGTAAACAAAGAGCCAAAGATTGACTTGATGGCAAACTAAAGAATAAGGGTTTACTTGTTCGTGGGGACAAAGAAGAAGATACTAATTGGGAAGTAAATACTGCCCATGCAAGTGATCCAAGTGATGAAGAGTATTCATATTAAATGAATACTACTGGAGGTCGGAGGCATTGGAGGAAGGAGGCCAAACAACGCCTCGTTACTCACTAACGAAGAAGATGTGGATTGCAGTAGTGGCACATGCTTCTTTTTATTTTTGTTTGTGTGAGATATGATATTGTATCAGCGAGTAGCCTAGCACTCACTGATAATAAATAAATGTATGTGGGTCTAATAGTTCCAATTTCGTTTGTTGATGTATTTAATGAAGTAGTGTAAGTCTATGTGAAATGGAGGATGAATAGATGTGTGGGTCCTTGTTCATATTTAAGTTTCCATTCATGGTCGACGGTTGATGTGTTCCCGTTTGAATGGTTGATAAGAGGTTGACGGGTTCCCTCTTTACGTTCATTCAGTGTGTGTAGCCATATGTTCCAATGTAAGTACTAGGGAGGGGAATGTCAGGGAAATAATATTTAGTACTCACATTTGTGTGTGTGAGACTGTGTTATGCGAGAAAATATATTTTGTATACGTTCACTTTGGATTAGTGAGTAATGAGAGAATATAGGGGTTGCTGATGGGGAAAGACTCCTATTTTGTAGGAGATCCCTTATGTATATATATTGCATTCAATGAATAACAATGCTTGATGTGTGTAATATCATGGGTGTAGACCAAGACCAAATAATATTAGAGGATTGTACGAGGGTTGGCTATTGTGCACATTGCTAGATGAAAAGGTGAGATGCTGTTTCATCTTGGCTTTGGCTTCAATCTTGGCGGCATTGTGGTAAACTTGCCCCAAAGATTTGGATGTTGAGAACTCTCATCTTCGCACAGATATAAGTTGAGATTTTGTTGATGTACACTTCAATACCTTTTGTTTTTTAGTCAAGTTCTCACGCACGCGTGTGGTATAATTATGGAACTCGGTGGTGTAGTCCTCCACTAACTGCTCTTTGCGCTGACACAATTGTTGGAATTTGATGTATTCATCCTTAAAGTGATGAAGAGGATATTACTCTTCCTTCAGCTCGTTGACAAAAGCCTTCCAGGACTCAATTGGCACACAATATTGTGTACGCTATGTATTGAAAGTCTCCCACTAGTGAATCATCGGAATGGACGTATGCAACACGACAAAGCTGATCTTCTCAGTATTGGTGAATTGTTTGACTGAGAAGTATGTCTCACGCTATCAAACCCAGGCATCCAATGTTGCGGTGTTGTTTTTGCCTTCAAACAAGTGGATGTCAAGATTGACTTGCACTTTGAAGGGGGTTTGTTGCTGAAACTACTGTTGAGATTGTTATGAGAAGGGAGATGTGAATGTTGGGTTGAGTTGCATCATCTACTCGCAGAATTGGCCAAACAGTTCAGTGCCTTGTGCTTCTAAAAGAAAAACATGGGAAGACCATATGGGCCATGTTCATTAGGTTTTACCAACTCTTTAGCAACATCAACTTAATGTAAAGCCTTCTAAGTGTGCATTTGGAGTAAAAGAGGTGGAGTATTTGTGTCACATTGACTCTCATGAAGGAGTCGAGGTGGATCCTAACAAGATCGAGGCCATGGTGGAATATTCTTTAGGACTTGTAAGATACTACCACAAATTTGTCAAGAATTATGGCAGCATAGCAACACCACTCATAACTTTATTGAAAATTTATTTTCTTCTGTTAGAGTGAGCTAGCAATTAGAGTGTTTGAGAAGCTTAAGGAGGCCATATGCACCACTCCACTTCTAGCCACTCTAGATATCACCAAAACTTTCATTTGGAATGTGATGCTTTGGGGCATAGTCTTGGTACTACTCTCATGCACAAAGGCAAGCCCATTGCTTTTGAATGTCGCTAACTCAAAGGTAAGAATCTACTCAAGCCCATTTATGAGAAGGAAATGTTGGTTCTTCTTCATGTGGTTAAGGAATGGAGGCCATAGTCGATGGGAAGACACTTCAAAGTGAAGATGGATCACAATAATGTGAAATGCTTACTAGAATAGAGGCTATCATTAAAAGAGCAGAAAAATGGCTCTCTAAGATGATGGGGTATGACTTCAAGATCATATGCAAGAAAGGGAATGAGAATGTAGTGGTACGTGTGCTCTTTAGAAGGGATGAAAACACAAGGCATTTTTGTGTGCCACGTCAATACTACATTTTAAAATGCTTATTGGAATAGAGGCTATCACTAGGAGAGCAACAAAAATGGGTCACTAAGATGCTAGGGTATTACTTGAGATCATCTACAAGAAAGGGAAGGAGAATGTAAGTGGTATATGCTTTATTTTGAAAGGGTGAAAACACATAGGCATTGTTGTGTGCCATGACAATACTACAGGTAGATAGGTGGATGAGGTGAGATCAAAATGGCAGCATGACATGGATACGTGACATCTCATTCAACAACTTTAGAAAGATCTGAAAACTTCAGATAAGTTTGTGTGAAAGGGATACTCCCTTTGGTACAAGGATAGGCTATTCCTTCGCAAAAGCTCGAGCCTCAAGTAGAAGGTTATAGAGGAGCTCCATGCTTCCTTGGTGGGTGGACGCTCAGTGTTCTTGAAGACGTATCATAGGGTCAAACAAGATTTTTTTTGTGAAGGACGCAAAGGTGATGTTCAAAAATTTGTGGCAGATGGTTTGGTGTGTTAGCAAAACAAGGGTGAAACAATTAAGACTGGATATTTTGCAACCTTTATCTATTTCTAGCCAACAATTGGAGGATATTTTTGTGGATTTCATCACAGGGTTGCCAAATCAAAAGGAAAAAAATGACATCATGGCAGTGATAGATTGACACAAAATATGCCTTATCACATCCTTTTGTAGCAAGTACAATGGCTTTAGCATTTATGGAGACCATTCAAAAGCTAAATGGTACATCGTCATCCCATATTTACTTGTAATTTTTGGACTGATTTGTTCTCTTGTTTGTCTACTCATTTGGCTTATAACTCTTCATATCACTCTTAATCTGATGAGAAAACTAAGGTGGTCAACAAGTGCTTAGAGAGTTATCTACGTTGTTTTAATTTTCATAGGTACTTTCAATGGGTTACCTAGTTGCCACTAGCAAAATGGTGGTACAACACTTATTTCCAGACTTCTTCCAAAATGACACCATTTATGGCATTGTATGGTTACCAACCACCATCCATCACATCAGCATTGAAAATGCAACCAAGAGTTCATGCAATATAAAAGCACATTCAACACCAACAAGAGTTGCTTTCGAATCTCAGAGAGAATCTGGCCATGGTACAAAATAGAATGAAGCAACATTTATGCAAATGTCCTTAAAGTAGCAAAAGAAGGATAAACAAATTTAACCCCAATATTATGGTCCTTATTAGATTTTTCAAAAGATTGGTGGTGGCATAAGAATGAGAGTTACCGTAGCCAAAATACATTCAGTTTTTCATGTTTCATGTTTGAAGAAAGTCATTGGCTAGAAGACTTCAACTCAAATAGAGTTACCGCAGCTTGATAAAGAGGGAAGAATCATCTTGGAACTTGAAGCAATTATCCAGATGTGAATTAGGAGGTTGAGTACTACAGTGATCATTGAGTATCTTATCAAGTGGAATAACTTGCCCAAGGAAGATGTACATGAGAAGATGAATTTCATGCAAAAGTATCCATAGATGGTCAATGTTGAGGACAATAATTTTTTTGAAAGGGGGGGCATGCTATGCCCATAGCTTATTAGGCGTCTTAGGATATGTGAGGCCAACTTGTGGTGCATGTAATCTTTGACTGAGTCATTTGATAATTTCTATATTGGATATTGGAGACTAGGAATTTGACTCAAGAGAGGTGGTTAGTATTTGTGTTAGTTCTAAAATAAAATCAAATTGAAAGAAACACACTAACAAGCATACATCTCTAGGCCTAGACACAAAGGAAGAGCATACTAACAAACATATATATGAAAACAACTAAAACATGAAAGAAAACATCCTTCACCTTCCTTGGAGCTTCCAATTGGTTTGTAGAGTGGCTTGCTTGGCTTTGTGCTTCAAAAGGTCTGTTGCAATGGAGCTTGGCTATCCTCCACCTCCTCTTGGCACCATGTGGCATGTGGCTTTGGCTTTGGTTGAACAATTTGACATTATAACACTAATTTTAATGGCTTTTGGAATCAATTTAGCATTATAACTTTGCACCAAGATAGCTTAAAAATGATGTTCATGGCTCTTCTATTTATAGATTTTCAAAATGGTTTAAGATTAACCATGACCATCCATATCAAGATTGAGATGTGTGGCCATGAATAAATCCAATTATGTAATTAAATTTATAAATATCCACCCTAAATATTTGGGATAGAGGAGCATTTAAAAGGCATGGGGTGGCTTAATCCTGATATTTTATGCATTTATAGCTTGTGGATGCCACCCCATAGAAATGTCATTTGATGATGCAGATATTCAATATTCATTTTCAAAAAGAAATATTCAAAAAGCTCCATGGAATTTTTAATTAGGCTCATGATTTGGATTAATTAGCTTTTAAACATGATTAGGCAATTTTGATGCAAATTTTGGCTCTTGGTGCACAAATTAATCAAATTGGTTAAAATGTCTTGTTATTGGCTTGAAATTTGACTAGATTGGAATTGAAAGTTGATGTTAGATGCGTTGGAACCGTATTCCCATTTAGGATGTTGCCAATACAAAATAACAAAGACACGTGTCTCGTGCAAGAAATTTAGTAGAAAAGAGCAATCCAGAGCACTTAGATGTGAAAATGCGATTTTGACTTGAAATGATTTGATCAAAGTTAGCTGCTTTATAAATTGCATTGCCCCATTTAGTGACACTTTGGCCAAAATCGGCACTTGAATATATCAATTTCAACTCATTTAATGTGTTATAGTGTTTTTAGGCCAAATTGTGCATTTTGGTATAAATTGGTCAAAACCCTGGTCGGAGGTTATTGGTGTCCAGTTTTATGTGTCTACAATTTGCCCCTGTTTGGGAAAATGTTGCAAGCTATAAGCACAATAACATTTTCTCAAAGAATGAGAAGGTCTTGTATGCTTACAACTTCAATGACAATTGATGAATTGTATGATGCCCCCTCGAGGGAACGTTTGGCACAAGTAGGTCGGCAAACGGTCCCTTGAAAAGAAGGAAGCGAAACGAGGGGACCAAAGAAATGAAGATGATGGGGTGAAAATACAATGAGTTTGAAAAAGTAGTCAAAAGCATTGAGAATGCAAGTGGGACAGTGTACAATGGTTTGCCCAAAGATGGTTATAAGCATTGTACCTCGATAGTGGCAACGTGGTATGATAACACAATGATTTGTCCAAAGGCGGTAATAATCATTGAGAAGTGGAGCTGTCCCAGTTAGGACAAACAAACAAGATAACAACATGCTCCTGTTTGGGCATATAAAAAGTAAATTTGGTGAGAATACAATGATTTGCCTAAAGGCGGTTATAATCATTGAGAAATGTAGGTGGGACGGTGTACAATGATTTGCCCATAGGTGGTTATAATCATTGGACTCCGATTATGGCAAACATGATTGATTTGGCCGATGATTGAAGACATGATGTTACCCTGATACAGAGGATAAAGATGAATTAGGACAACGTGCTAGTAGGGAGATGCGCGTCCAAACTAATAAAGGTTGAAATTCGTTCGTTGTTTAATTACTCTGTTTGGGATATGATATGATTGGAATGTCGATGCGGAGATGTCAATGCTGCCATTGTTGAATAGACTTATTGAAGCTGATTTTTGTTGTAGCATGTGACGATAGGCATCATGGTAGAACATCATGAGGATTTGGCCGAAATATGCATAAGGATTGACTCTCGGGATCCAATACTCAAAAGGAAAACAATTAGAAACCATGATATCAATGCTAGCAAATGAATATGAATGGATTCAAGTATAGGTGCGTGCAAGGAATCACCCAATGAATGCACATAGTCTGAATCAAGGCAATGATACTTAAGGCAAACAAACAAATAAGCAGAAACAAATAAACAAACAACTCAATATAAACCATACGAACATTGCCCTTAGAAAATAGGCGACAACTTAACAAACTAACAAAATGGGGGAATAAAAGAAAAGGAAGGGGGTGGCCGAGCCGTCCATATGCATTATGCAAGTGGACGCTGTCTACATAGTTCCATGGACTATATATCCAACAAAAACTTCAGGTCGAATGTAGTTCTCCCAGGAAATGGGAAGAAAATGATAATTGATGAAAACAAACATGATGGATGTGATAGAAGAATATGAATGGTCTTGCAAAACGACAAGTGCGTGGGATAAAAGGCCAAAAAGGATGGGGATACTAAGGAATAAGTGATTTGCTTGTGACTTAGTAAAGGTTCCCAAAATCCTGAATGTAAAGAAGTGGTCAATGTTTTTGGTCTTTTCTAAACGATTTTACAAATGTTTTTGGAATTCTCTAAGAATCTTAACTCAATTGAGAATGACAAGATACTAAAACAGTCCAAACTCGCAAAACGGCGAGAGCGTTGCTTAGGTTGCTCGTAAAACGATGAGAGCGTGGCTTAGGTTGCTCGCAAAACAACGAGAGCATGGCTTAGGTTGCTCGCAAAACGACGAGAGCGTGGCTTAGGTTGCTCATAAAACGGCGAGAGCATGGCCTAGGGGTGATTGAGCTGACCTCAACAAGTATCGAGCGTTGGCTACATAGTCTCAAAGTAGGACCTCAATTTAGTGTAGTTTCATCTTATAGCAGAGGAATTTGACTAGTGTAGCAGTCAATTCAAACAAAATAGGCACAGTTGGTATAAAGGCATAGTACGACATAGAGAATGGCTAATTGGTACGTCAAGGAATGATAAACAAGTGTTGCCCCTAGTTTGCCCATAGGTGGTTATAACTTAGGAAACGACGACTTAGGTCAATGACACTAATTTGCCCATAGGCAGTTATAATTAGTGACAAGACTGGGGAGACACTGATTTGTCCCATAGGCGGTTATAATCAGGCACACTTGGTAGAGAGAATGGAACAAGGAATGAAGGATGCAACTGCCAAATGTATGTCGTACTGCTCCAAAATACTGCCTCTGTCTGGAATGTGTGAAACAATTGCTAAAACTGAATTTGAATCTTCTTACGGTAAGCGATAATGGAATCAAATGGAACGGAACCAAGGTCATAGGGCTGGGTAGGGAGAGAAAAATAAACTCGATTGACGGGGAAGGTATGGTAAAACGAATAGGCGATAGGGAAAGTGATAGGTTGGTATGATGATAGGATAGTAAAAAAGGTACAATACAAAAAAGATTGACAAAATGATACAACTTGAAACGGTCCTTATAGACAATACACCAAGTCACTCAAGCGTAGTAATGCTTGAGGTGGATAATGTTCATCGGTTCATCAAGTTCATGGCCGTTTGGTGTGACAAACCTGTATGCTCCAATTCCAAAGTTTGCTGTAATGATGAAGTGACCAACCCAATTAGGTTTTAACTTTTATGCTTTTTTTCGGCCGTGGTATTCTTTTGGTTTTCTGTAAGGACGAGATCATCAAGTTCAAATTCTCTATGTTTCACGTGTTGATTGTAGTGGCCTTGAAGTCAGTTCTGATAGGCTTGGAGATTGTTCACCGCATCCATGTGTTTCTCATCCAGTATCTTTAGTTCTTACAGGCGAGCTTCACGATAGTCATTGTCATCCAGGACATGCTTGAAAGAGATACATAGAGATGGCAACTCGACTTCAATGGGAAGGATGGCTTTTGTACCATAAACAAGTGAATATGGTGTGGCTCTTGTGGGTGTACGGTATGCACAAAGGACACGGAATATCTAAAGTTGCCAATTGCGATCAACATCATTGACAATCTTTTTGAGAATGTTGACAATGGTTTTGTTCGATGCTTCGGCCTGGCCATTACCTTGAAGGTAATATGCTGTAGAAAAATATTGTGTGATGTTGTATTCGACACATAGCTTGTTGACATCCTTGTTCTTGAATGATCTTCCATTATCAGATATAATGTCGGATGGGATACCATAGTGGCAAATGAGATGGTTGAAGATGAATTTGGAAATTTGCTTTACAGTCACATAAGTGGGGTATAGCTTCAACCCACTTAGTGAAATATTCGGTGGCAGTAAGGATATGTTTATGGCTGTCGGATGAGGTGGGATTGATCTTCCCAATGAGGTCAAGGCCCCATGTAGCAAATGGCCATGGTGTCAACATTGGTTTCAGGGTCTTGGCTGGGGCATGAATCAGATTGGCATGCTGTTGACACTTGTCGCACTTCTTTACATATGCAGCTACATCTGCGTCCATCGTGGGTCAATAATAACCAGTACGCAAGAGCTTTTTGAATAGGTTAACCCTGCTAGTATGGGTTCCACATACACCTTTGTGAACTTCCCGTAACACTAGTGTAGATTCTGTCGAAGTTAAACAACGAAGTAGAGTTCCATCAAAATTATGGTGGTAAAGCGCTGATCCAAGTAAGGTATAACGAGTGGTTTGGTGGATGAAGGCTTTGGATTGTTTTTGGGATCGGTTAGGTGGTAAAACTTGGTCATGGAGGTAGTTGTAAAGGTCTGAGTACCAGATAGAACTAGGACCAACAATATCACAAATCATTGCGATAGTTGAAGGTTCATGCGCTGGTGCTAACAAGTTCTCGACAAGGAAATGATACTCTTTAGCCATGTTGGTTTGTCGAATCAGAGATCCAATAGTGGTCATAGCATCTATGGTTCTATTACTTGCCCTTGGTATATGCTCAAATTGAATGTCGACAATCTGCTACTTGAGAGTGTTAACCATGGCCTTATATGGAATCAGCTTGTCATCTTTGGTCTGTACCCTGATTGATGATTAATTGACAATCACCATAAACCTTGAGATGAGATACGTTCCATTGTATCGCTTGGCGAAGCCCTGCAACAAGTGCTTCATATTCGGCCATGTTATTAGTACAAAGAAAATTGACCCTGAATGATTTAGGGATTAGATCCCCTTGTGGTGTAATAAATAAAAGGTTTGTCCTCGAACCATGTGCTGTGAATGATCCATCAAAATGCAGCGTCCAGTACTGCTCCTCAAGAGGTGTGTCAATGATGGTCATTATCGATTCATTAGAAATTTGGAATGTGAGTGGCTTTGTATCAACAGGGGTTGCTTCAGCAAGCTGATCTGCAAGAACTTGCCCCTTAACCGTTTTTTGATTGATGTATTCAATGTCAAACTCACTTAGAAGCATGATCCACTTGGCCGTGCGGCCTCGTAAAGCTGTTTTAGATAGTAGATACTTGAGAGGATCTACTTTTGAAATAACCATGGTCTTATTGTTTAACATGTAATGGCGCAGTTTTTGAGCTGCGAAGACCATGGCTAAACAGGGTTTTTCTATGGGCGTATAATTATGTTCATATGCGACTAGTGTACGATTTAAATAGTACATGACATGCTCTTTTCCATTATCATCGTGTTGAGCCAAAAGTTCCCCCCCTCCCAAGGCATTGTCAATAGCAGATAGGTATAACAAGAATGGCTTTCCTAGCATAAGAGGCAGCAAAACAGGTGGATTCACTAGATAGTCTTTTAGTTGCTGAAAAACTGTTTGGCAGTGATCATCTCAGTGAAATGTGACTCCCTTCTTTAGATGTGTAAAAGGATGACATTTGTCAGTCAATTGTGATATGAAGCATTGGATAGATTGGATCTTTCCCTACAAACTGCAAAGTTGCTTTAAAGTAGTTGGTGGTTTCATCTCTGTTATAGCTTGGACTTTGGGCGGATCAACTTCAATGCCTCAACGAGACACAATGAAGCCTAACAATTTGCTTGATGTTACTCCAAAGACACTTCTTAGGATTAAGTCTGACTTTGTACTCACACAATCTTTCAAATATTTTGCGTAGCATTGCTGGGTGATTGGCCCTGGTCTTTGATTTGCCAAAAATGTTGTCGACATAGTCTTCGACAATATCATGCATCATATCATAGAATATGATGGTCATGGCTCTTTGATAAGTGGCCCTTGCATTTTTAAGACCAAACGACATAACTTGATAACAAAATGTTCCCCATGGAGTGGTGAACGCTATTTTGTGTTGCTCTTTTGATGCTATCCTGATCTGGTTGTATCTCGAAAAGCCATCCATTAATGAAAGCATTTCATAACTTGCTGTGGAGTTGACTATCATGTCAATGTTTGGCAATGGAAAATCGTCCTTAGGACAAGCTTTGTTTATATCACAAAAATCAGTGCTGACTATGATAACTTCTGGTTTTTTGCTAACTGGTACAACATTGGATATCCACTTTGAGTAGTCGATCGATCGAATACATCCTACTTCTAAGAGTTTTTCCAACTCTTTCTTTACTAATACAACAATGTGAGGATGCATCTTACGTAGCTTTTATTTTATTGGTTTGGCATCAAGATTGACCACAAGGTGGTGTAGAACCAAGGCGAGGTCCAACCCTGGCATGTCAGAATATGCCCTTTCAAGTATATTTACAAATTCCGTCAAAATGGCTATAAGGACTTCACGCTTTTTTTTAGTAAGGGAAGCACCTAACTTGATCCATTTTGGGTCATCTGGGGACCTGATGTTAATCTCTGTTGTATCTTCCACTAGAAGGGTCGAACTGTCTTCAAGAATAGTGGGCAATGATTTGAACGGGTTGGCAACGTTAGAGTCCTCTGTTAGGACCAACTCTTCAAGTTCCCCTAGGCATGATGAATCAAAGTCCCCCAATGGGAGATTCGGCCACGTAACAAAAAATGTTGGAAACTCCTGAATGATTCGATCAAAGGCTTGTTGTTCTACAAAACTAAACTCTGACTCACAGACAAGTTCGTCATTGGTGGTCTCCTGAGCTATGGTTGAGGAAGGCTGAACACCCCCATCTAATGGCGCCTAAAATAGGTTTTCACCACTTGATTGGCCTTTTTCTTTACTTTTACCCTGGTCAGAAAGTGCCTCAAAGAGGTTTTCACTTTGGGACCTCAATGTTTTAATTATTTGCTTTTGGTTAAGGGTGTTCATCCGCTCTCCAAAATATGTTGCAAGATCCAACTTGATTGAGAGCCCTGATTTATGGTCCCCCAACGAAACATTGTCTCTAAGGCCAAGAAAATCACAGAAAGCCTTGTCATTTTGAAACGCATCAATCGGCATGTTGGACACCTGTTGGTCCCAATCTATTAGCTGTGGATAATACAATGGCAGTGGGTTGTGATGAATGACTGGGCTAAGGGTACAAATGGAATGGGTGTCAAACAAATGTCTCAGCTAGTTTGTCAAAAAGGCTATGATCGGACTCTGCTTCGCTATCAACATCTTCATCACTAGACGATGGCGATGGAACACGAGTAAGGTATATGGAGTCACCCCCAGGCGGTTTAAATCCAAGTCCATAGGGTCCTTTGTATTTGGTCATGAAAATTGGCTCAAGTGTTGTTGATTAGGTCTAAGGCCTCCTCCATAGTCTTGATTCTTCAGTATCCTATTGGGAATAGGATACTTTGCATTCTTGTAACAATCAGCTTGGTTGTCATTGTACAACCATGATTCATCCCCTTCAAGAGGGCTTGGTTCTAGGCCAGATGCTGGTACAAACGTGACAGGTCCTTTACCTTTGCTCTTTTGTTGCCATTTTGGACGAAGTGGCTTAGCTTTAGGTCTTCCAAAGGACTTTGGATTCTGTGGAAGGTTTGCAATATGAAAGGTATCATGGGTTAAATACTCTCTTGGGCCATTGGACGAGATGGTATAGTGATTGGATATTTCAGGAGGCAGCATGTGGGAAAGGGAATCAAGGGTATTACGATCAATGCAATTGCCCTCCGATGGATCAAGGAGTATTGCCTTTCCCTTATCTTGCTTGGCCACTGGATTCATGCCGAAGTGATAATTATAGCTCTTGAACTCAACCTCTAGGTGTTTGTAGTGATCGTATGGATGCAAATCTCTCGGTATACAAACTTCCATCCCAGAATGGGAGAACTTGATACATTGGTGTAACGTCGATGGGACGCCATGAATTTCATTGGCAAACAGAGGGTGCCCTGTGATTCTCGTTGCTCATTGTCGTAGGCTTTGATGGTTATTGTCTCTGCTTGAAGATTTGCCAGTGTACCTGAGAAGCTTGATGAGCTTAAGAGACACTATGGTTAGGCCGATCCATTATCTATAAGGACACGTTGCACTTTGTGCCACTGTATGCAAACTTCAATAAATAATGGGTTATTATGCAGTGGGCCGAGGGATGACATTCGCTTTGGTTGAAAGTGACTTGTTGGGCTGGAGCTAGGTGTCCAACCAAAGCTTGGAATTTATCAAGGGATATGCCACTTGAAACAGTGGATTGACTCAAGAAGTCATTCAAAATGTTTTTGTGGATTGTTGATGTATGCAACAAATCTAAAATGGAGATTTGTGCGGATGTCTTTTGCAATTGGTCAGTGTTAAATGGCTTATTCTGAGGTTGAACGGTTGGTTGGGTGATGGGCAAAGTGGCAGATGGCTGTGGGCCTGGGATGGTAATCTTTGACCTTCAAGTTGTGATTGCACAATCGGGATTAAATACATGACCATGATTGCTAACAAATGATGGTGATGGTGTGGGACCGGATAGGACAAGTCTCGGTTGTCAGTGCACTTGTGCGTGGTCACGGGGTAAGGACGAGTTATCGATATAAGGTCCAAAAGTGGGAATCCCTATTTGATGGTTTGTCTGTGTGCAATCCCAGGTCAAGAAAGGATTGCCGAAGTGATTGGATTGGTTTGGTATGGTTAGCAATGGTCTGGTTTGATTAGAATTTGGTCTAGGATTAATGAAGATGGTATTGACGTTACCTCCTGCAATATGGCCGACAACTCTATTGTAGTCATGTGCAATTGCATGGTAGGTTTGTTGGTTACCGTTTTGACCTTGTTTCTGTCTATTATTCCGACGTTGGTTCTGCTGGTTCTGCCTTTGATTTTGATACTGTTGATTTTGTTGTTGCACTGGCCAGTGTTGTTGCTGTTGTGGTTGGTTGTTATGTTGGGAAAAGGGGTTTTGATAGATTCCAAGGGTCTAATTGGAAGTGGAAGCACTGTTATCCAATGTTATCTCCCCATTCTCCAACATATTTTGAATCAAATGTTTAATTTGCACACATCTTCGGAAACTATGCCCGTTGACCTGATGATATTCACATAATTCACTTTGGTGGTACCAATCAGGATAAAGAATGCCTTGAGGATAATGTTTCGGTATAGGCCAACTAATCAGATTAGCGACAACGAGCTTGCGAAACACAGATTCAATAGGCTCTCCAAGGTTGCTAAAAACGCGATGAGTAGGCACTGTTCTTCTTGGAGGAGGAGCTTGTAATGGCAAAGGTGGTTGTATTTGTTGTGCGGGCCTAGATTGTTGTGCTTGTTGCGTTCGCTGAAACGGTTGTGGGTTAGGAGTAATTTGCATATGCGGCGTGGGTTGAGGAAACGGTGTTTGCACCATTTGGACATGATGTGACTCAGTTATTCCAATTTCAACAACATTTTTGTTACGATTGAATTGCCTTGGTCTATCATTATTATGGGCCTGTGTCGGTTGTGACGCTTGCACTTGGACTAGATGTTGGTTTTGGCCATTTCCTAGATTGGTACCTTGATTCTGATTGGACGAGGTAAGCTTGATGATCCCTTTGTTAATAAGGGCTCACTTGATTAATAAACCTTTGTCAATGAGCTCTTTAAAAGTATGCGCACACTGCAGTTCCAAATGATAGGATATCTCACTATGCAAATTTTTGGTGAACTCAACAACTAATTGTTTATCTGGTAAACTATGGGTGAATCGGCTTGCAAAGGCTCTCCATCGTTGTAGATAACTTGCAAACCTTTCACCGGCCTTCTGCTTGGCTTGTGTTAAGTTGACCAAAGAAATCTCATGCTCGAGATTGTATGAAAAGTGCTGCACAACCGTGTCTGAAAGATCATCAAAATCGAATACAAAATTCTTAAACAACTTCAAAAACCACTCCAAGGCTTGTCCCACTAGACTCCTTGGGAACAACAATAAAAGGTATATGTCACTATATGCCACTGGCTGACATGCAACAAAGAATTCAGTCAAATGAGCTTTGGGGTCACCTTTCCGCTTGTATTTATCGAATTTTGGTGGTTCGTATTTTGGAGTAAATGGTATCTGCAAGTACTCCATGTTGAATGGAGAAGAACACGCATCATGCAACTTAAATTTTTTAGTCTGTTTCCTAGCTTGGATGGCAGCAATCACATCCTTCATCTGTTGCAATTCTTGGGCTAGGAAACTAGAGGGAACATTGGTTTGAGGGGGAACATTGGCCTGGGTAGATGGTTGAGCGGTCACTAGTGGAACACTTTGACCAAGGTATGATGGAGGTATTTGTTGGGGTATGTTGGTTTGGTTGGGAAACGAACCAGGAATACGCATACGTGGATTAGAATGCAATTGTTGAAATTGCATTTGTGGTTGTGCAATATTCTGGTTAGGGTTGGATATGTAGGCTTGGTTTTGCGGATTTTGAAGTTGGGATGGAGGGACGTAACTATACTGTGCCTGTTGAGGTTGAAGAGGGACATGTTGTCGACTAATCGAACCTTGCTGTTGAGGGGGTACTTGTGAACCAAGACCCTATCTTTGAATTAGTGGCACTTCTGCACGAAAGGCAAAGGTTTCCTGATTGGTACTTGAGGAACATTGGAATTTCTTTGTTGCACGAATCCCAGTTGGGAAGTGGACGCATGTTGGAGATTCGGCATTTGCTGATCAATAGTCGTACGTTGTTGATTAGACATCGTTTGGCTTTGAAGTGGCACATTGGTCTACGATGAAAGAGGTATGTTCATTGTTACTTGGCGAGGTGGAACATTAGTTGCCCCCTGTTGAGGTGGCAACATATTTGGCCTTTGCTACGTTGGTATGCTGGATTGTGCCTGCTATTGTGGAATACTACTCGTCCCTGTTGGGAAGGAGTAGGATTCGTCACATGTTGAGGCACGACATTGGTTGTTGGCTGGCTACCTAATCCTGTTGGTTGAGTGCTTGACGAAGCAACTGGTTGAGGATTAACGGTAGTAGTTGGTTGAGGTTGGGACGTAGAAACTCCTACTCCCTGATTTTGAGAACCATCATGGTGTTAACTAAAAGTACACCTGCTTGTGTACTAGTTGTCTGCGTACTTACACCACTTTGGTTTGGATTGGATGTTGCTTGCGCATTATGCATTGTGTTTTGGCCACTATTCTGCATAGAAGTAGAAGATACTTCTTTGATGGTTGGGGTATGAAACAAGTTGTCGACTGAAGTGTTCTGGGTGAAGGGGTTTATACCTTGACTGCGTTGACCAGGGAATTCTATCAACACTTATGTTGAAGGAACTAAGTCTATGAGAGGCCTATTCGACATAGTCATTTGATTGAAATTGCGTGCTAGGTTCAGGTAGGTTTGGTATGTTGTCTGCATCTGTACAAAGGGATCCTCCATGGGGTCCTTGCCTTTGACAAGCATACTAGGACCTTGATACGTTGTTTGGACTAGAGCTAAAGGATTGCTAGAAGAAGCCTGTTGATTGTACAGTATGTTATGAGGTATTCTTATTAGACTTGGTAAATTCTCATGGGGGAAGTCTATCGGAAACTTGGCCCATACCTCTATGGCTCTAACCAAAATCTCATCTTTGTTTTCCAATAAGTGACGCTCAAATAGATAAGGATCATACATGGATGGTGCAGTAACATAGTACGGTTGAGAAAAATGTTCTTCAACAATAGGTACCGTAGGTAGGTATTGCTCTGTTTGTGCTTGATCCTGCTCCGAGTAAGGAGGCGTGTTTATCAAGTAATGGGCCAATGGGTCTTGGGTTTGTGCCCCTGTTTGAGTGTTATAAGATGGATAGGCATTCGTCTCACAAGCAACATTATCTACATAAGGGTCTTGCACCATTTCTTCTTGAGCAACCACATTACTAAATCCCGGATTGTACATGAGACCACTACGAGTGTAGGAAGACATGTTGGGATCCATAGTGAATGTTTTGCGACAAAAGAAAATAGAGTTCTACAAACTCTGAAAATGAGATGTCTAAAAAGATGTTCCAACTAGGTCTAACTTGGTCAAAAGGATGGATAGGTACATCCAAAAAGGTTGATGCAATGACTTGTGACAAAACAAGCTAACGTCAAGTGTCGAATGCTGCACATCTCACACAAAAAGGTCAAGTAAAAAGACCTTTAATCGAAATGTCAGATTCTAGGTCAAAGTGTTTTAAATTAGTCTAATCTAGGAAAAACAAAAGTTGCTAGGTCTTTTAGCCAAACATGGCATCAAAAGCTAGGCTCAAACAAAGTGTGTGTGCTAGGACTTTTGGCCAAACGGCGTCAAAAGCTAGACTTTTTAAAAGATGAAATATTTAATCTAAACAGATTTGAAACACTTCTAACAAAAACTAGGCATTTGACTCTTGGTCATAAAAACTTGATTGATAAGTATGAGGTATGAAACAAAAGGCACTTGGAAATAGTTTATTTTCTCTCAAATAATGGCACAAAGCTAGGTTCTTTGGACGAATAAGCTAAACAAAGGTGAACAACGTAATTGTGCTAGACAAAGGCTTGAAATTGTTTCAAATTTTGGAACACTTGGACTCTATGCAAAGAGGTCTATGAAACAAGTTTTGAAATAATTTGAGCAGCGTAACAACGCTAAACTACTCAAGAGGATGAAGCAAATGCTTGTTTCAAAAATTCAAGTCAAAATGGCTCTTAATACAATTTTGGCAGCGTAACACTACTCTTTGCAAATGACACACACACTCTCAAAGTTTTGACAATTTTCCTGAGGCAAAAGGTGTTTGTATCCAAATGGCCTTTAAGGCAAATGAAATAGGATGGTAGCATAAGATGTTTGTTCCTAGACTCAAAAGATGACTTGAGTCCACCAATGATGATAATAAGTATGAGTCTTAAACGGCCTTCAACTCAAATTGAAAATTGAACCTAAGTTCCCTCAAGTTTAGTGCAAATGGCGAACCCACTTAACATATCAACCCTATGAACTTATGAAGGTGCAATTTTGAATTTAAGTTATAAATGAAGGACTTAAACAAACTTTGTAAAAGGTCTAGACTCAATTGGACATCATAACTGTGCCAAAATGGATGATATGACACAAAGTTTATGATAATATTGAACAAGGCAAAAATGATGATTTTTACGTGGGTAGCATAACACCTCCTTGCTCAAAGAAATTTGGGGACAATATGTTTGGTTTATGTCATTTTGTTAACACCACGTTTTGACTCCAAACAAGACCAATTAAGTTAATGACAAATGCAAAGTAATTGTCTTAAGCCTAAACTAACAAGGTTGCATGGTATTATTGGAGTCCGTCTATATACGTCATTTGAAAGGATTTTAAGTTTTCATCCAAAAATTAAATGCACATTATATAGTAGGGTTTTTACACCCCACCTTCTCTCAAATAACAATACGACGACATAGATCTTGAGGCGCACTTGCACCAACAATACTTCCATGACAAGTGATGATTTATTTAAAAACTACAAGTTTTTGAATGTTTCTAGATGGATCAATTGCACAATGACTTTCATGCCAAACGATGCAAAAGAAACGCACTTTAATTGGGTGTTCGTGGCACTTGGCTTGTTGCAAAAAGGTCTTGCTCTTTTTGCAACCACTACATCTGTCGCTTGCTCAGTGTAGTGCTATGTCCAATGTGCAGATACGTCCCGGTGCTTAACCTCAACACTAAAAGGTGGTTTAACTGCTCAAACCTCCGATCCTAGTGGGGGTGATGAAGTCGATGCTGGGAGATGAAACCTCGAGTCAAAACTTTCTTATAGAACTCGTGGGAGGTAATTAAGTCCCCCTCACAAGCCAAGATGCAATGAAATAAATGATTAAGTGAAAGAGCTTTAAAGGTTGTGTCTAGGTCACTCAAGCCATGCGGGTCCTTAAGGAGAGCCTTAACAAATTCTCTTTCACGCCTTTGACTAAGACACTTTGCAATAAAGATGGCGCTTTTGACCCCAAAAGTTTTTTAAAGGGGACAGATGGGAGAGTATACACGCAACGTCCTTTTTTTGCCAAACAAAACTAATTAAACAACTATTGAATACAAACTTTGACAAATGAGTACAATTTTAAGCACTAATTGAAAAGTGTGGTGGTGTTCTTTTTGGCCCCTTGGCCTTAAGTTGTGAACTTTGAAAGAAACAACAAAAACTTAACTAATAAAACACACTAATTTTTTTTTTTAAACACCAAAATGAAGGATTCCTAGTTCGTTTTAGACATCCAAATGAAGTGTGAAAAGACTAATTTAGATTGAAATGATTTTCTTCAAATAGGTCCTGCAAAGAAAAGGTTAGAACTTCGTTTAGCTTTGAAGCTTCATTATGAATGAAACAAGCAACTTGGAAATCTGTTGACCCGCAGGCAAAACCTCAAGAAAGCAAACACATTAGATTAGACTTGGTTAGCAAAAATCTAAAGAAAAAATTGCAAGGCAAGTATTAGACAAAAAAACACTAAAAAAATAATTTTAAACATATGAAAACCTGCAAACAACAAATTATAAGGCTAAAAATAACACATAAAACATAAAAACCTGCACATAAAACATAAAAATCTGCAGTTAGTATTTTTAACATAACTTTTAAAATATAGATCAGTTTGCCACAAAATTTTTAGAGGTTGTTGAGAACTCCAGGGCACAACTCTCTGTAAAAAATTAGATCCAAAAAGTAAATACAAAAAAATTTATTAACTTTGTTTTGAAAAATAAAAAACAGAAAGTGATAGTCACTAAAAGAGTCATAACTTCTAAAATATAAATAGATTTTTAAAATTTTTTCAGAGAATATCAATAACATATTTAGCTATACTCACAAAAATTTAGAAAAAAAATTAAGTAAATAAAAAGTTATTAATTTTTGATGGGTCGTTTTTACTCTAGCAAAACAAAACAAAAAAAAAATTAAAACTATGAATACAAAGAAATTTGTGAGTTGCGGACTCATGAAGATAGTTCCACCGGGTGTGCCATTACGTAGACTAAGCATTTGACTCAAGAGAGGTGGTTAGTATTGCGTTAGTTCCAAAATGAAATCAAATTGAAAGAAACCCACTAACATACATCTCTAGGCCTAGACACGAAGGAGGAACATAATAACATACATAAGAAAACAACTAAAACATGAAAGAAAACCTCCTTCAGCTTCCTTGGAGATTCCAAATGGTTTGTAGAGTGGCTTGCTCGGCTTTGTGCTTCAAAAGGTTTGTTGTAATGGAGCTTGGCTATCCTCCACCTCCTCTTGGCACCATGTGGCTTGTGGCTTTGGCTTTAATTAAACAATTTGACATTATAACACTAATTTCAGTGGATTTTGGAATCAATTTAACATTATAACTTTGCACCAAGATAGCTTAAAAATGATGTTTATGGCTCTTTTATTTATAGATTTTCAAAATGGTTCAGGGTTAACTATGACCGTTCGTATCAAAATTGAGATGTATTGTCATGAATAAATCCAATTATGTAATTAAATATATAAATATCCCCCATAAATATTTGGGATAGAGGGGCATTTAAGAGGCATTGAGGGTTTTAATGAGGCATGGGGTGGCTTAACCCTGATATTTTATGCATTTATGGCTTGTGGATGCCACCCCATATAAATGATGTCATTTCATGATGCAGATATTCAATATTCATTTCCAAAAAGAAATATTCAAAAATCTCCATGGAATTTTTAATTAGGCTCATGATTTGGATTAATTAGCTTTTAAACATGATTAGGCAATTTTGATGCAAATTTTGGCCCTTAGTGCACAAATTAATCAAATTGGTCAAAATGTCTTGTTATTGGCTCGAAATTTGACTGGATTGGAATTAGAAGTCGATGTTAGATACGTTGGAACCGTATTCCCATTTATGATGTTGCCAACACAAAATAACAAAGGCATGTGTCTCGTGCAAGAAATTTGGTAGAAAAGAGCAATCAAGAGCACCTAGGGGCGAAAATGCCACTTTGACTTGAAATGATTTGATCAAAGTTAGCTGCTTCATAAATTGCATTGCCCCATTTAGTGACATTTTGGCCAAAATCGGCGCTTGAATATATCAATTTCAACTCATTTAATGTGTTTTAGTGTTTTTAAGCTAAATTGTGTATTTTGTTATAAATTGGTCAAAGCCCTGGTTGGAGGTCATTGGTGGCCAGTTTTAGGTGTCTACAGATATTAGTAGAAGTCAGCCTAATTGGAATATGGAGTCTTTAAAACCTAATTAAAGTATATATAGGAGTTAGTGTTTGAGTGTTAGACGATCAAATTAGGAATTTTGTTCTTGTTATAAGGATTGTGGAGGAGGTTGCCCTTTCAAAGTGGCCCAGTTCTATATTTTAGTATTTTGCTTTTCATTTCACATATATTGCATGGATTTGCTCTATTTTGCTCTTGTTTGCGAGTGATTGTTGTTATTTTGTTTATGCCAATTGTGAATTGAGATCTAATGTTGTGATTCTAATCTAGCATTATAGTAAGTTCATTACATCTACGAACTATACCTTGTGCTCTATCCAAGCAATGTGTCGCATGAACACATGGGTAAACCCTATGGAAGATGTATTGTATGTCCATATTGTTCACTGTGGGAGCATGCATCACTCTATCATTCAATCCACACATTAGTGTAACGACACTTATGCATGACCCCTGTCGTGCACATGTGCGCATGCATAAACGTTACTCTAGGTTAATCTTATAAATCATGAAGATAAATAACCTATTCAATCATTGTTTTAGTCAAGTAGAGTTGCCTAACAATTTACAATTGTTCAAATTGTTAAAAAAATAGAATTCAATTTCCTGTTTTACTAAACCTCATTACCCAATTGGCAATTGAATTCTATCTAAGCAACAAGGTTTATGTTATCCATCATCTTGTTGTCCTTAGTTTACATTAAGTTCTGGTTTTTTTGCAAGATAGCTTAACCCATGTTTCATATTCATATTATCAGAGTTCAACAAGTTTTCATACAATGTCATATCCAAGTTTTCGATTTAAAACTTAACATATTTTCAATTTGAAAAGGAAAGGTCCCTATGTACAAATGCATGCCTATGTAATAACACTTAATATGTACTCATATATGCATAGAAAATACCCATGAGTGTGTATATAAAACCATAATCACATTCCTTAACTATTATGGCTGTGTATATTAATCGTGTCATAACATCACAAAGGACTACACACACACACACACAAATACACACACACATCTATGTACGTACACACACACACATATATATGTACACACAAATATATGTATGTATGTACACACACGTGTGTGTGTGTGATTGGTAAAACGATGGATTCTACTGGGGCTCTCATCCGATAAGAAAAAAATAAAACAAAACAATGCTTGCCACATGGAAATATGGTTAAAACGAAAATTGTACTTAGCAACAAAACACTAAACAACCCATCAACATGCCACTTCAGAACCCAATTAAAGGGGAGATTAACCCAAACCTTTGCTTGATCTAAGAGTCATATGGTTGGAAGAGGGAATTTTCCCCTGCTTGTTTCTTTTCTTGACCTCGGTCCATCCTTGATTAGGAGGACCCTCAACAAGCTCCTCCAAAGGAGACCTCAAGGGGTTTATGAAACTCGAGGGACCAAAAGCCTTTCCTGCAATCTGCTGTTCCAAAAAGAACTCAACATGTTGTGCTTGAGGCAGAGTAAGGAACCAACTCCTCCTAGACTACACCTATCAACAAGGTGAGCTTCACACACTTGGGCCGACTTTGACCTAGACACAAAGGGGGATACCACCACCTTTGGGGCAGGAGACTAGACATTAGCACTCAGATCCTTGGAAGTTGGCATTGCCAAGTGTTTTAGTTATGCCCCATGCCACCAAGGTAGATGGGAATTTCCACCTTTTTTCCATTTACCCCCCAAACCAAAAGATTGCTTAGCCAACCTTTTAGGGCAATCAATTGCCAAATGGCCATGAGCAAGGCAAGCTCGACATCTGAAAGCAACTACTTGTAATCAATTTTCAGGTTCCACACTTGATCTTCAACCTTGAGCCACACCTCACTAGCAAGCCATTCGTGAAGTTGAATTCAAAACATAGTCAGTGAAAGGTTGTGATATGCCTTTGAGCAGTATCCAAAGAGCGAACATGATTTTTCCTTAGGGCATTTGTAATGGATTGCAGATTGGAAGGATTCCAAAACTGCAGGGCATGTTCAGGTGCCTAACCCATACAGGGGCAGATGCGACAGAGTTTAGAGAAGGGTCAGAAGAGAGTTTTTACGGTTTCATACACAAGTTGGGACTATCCCAAAATCGGGGCCCCTCACTTTTGAATGAATTCTAGATCCATTGTAAAATCGTACTCTACAATGAGAAAACCCTTAGTACAAGGGTAGATGTAGATTTCATTTGAAATCAAGGTTTCTAGGAAAACGAGACTCACTAATGAAGCTATGATAGCCTAGAATAGAGACCTTTGAACCTGCAAATTAACCCATGGGCTTTATAAAATCCCTTCTACTCAACAAACTCTTGACCCATCTCAAGAATCGAGATTTCATCAACCACTTCCACCATACATGAAACGAGAATAGGGAAAATGGTGCACATAAGCAGTGGAAGAAGAAAGCTGCTTAAACGTATTTTTAAGGATAGAGGGCTCTCATTCGTGAAGACAAGGGAACTATAATCTTGTTGGAAAAATATCTAGGGTTTCCAAGAAGATGGGCTCCATTGGTGAAACTATAATAGCCTAGGCCAAAGATTGTTGAACCTACAAATTAACCCATGTTCCTTATAAAAATACTCCTACTCAACAACCACCTGATCCATCTTAAGAATTGAGATTTTATCAATGACATCCACCTTAAAACAGGGGTAGGGGAAATGTTAAACAAAAGCACTGGAAGAAGGTTGCTTGAGCACATTTTTAAAGGACAAAGGGCTTTTGCCCACGAAGACAAGGGAACATCAATCTTAGAAGTTTGGGAACGTCTTCTTAGGCGACGAATCCACCATAGGCGCAAGAGTCGAGGCACCATAGAGACCCATAGCTTGGGGTGTTGACGAGTCCATTGCACAAACATGCCTAAAGCTTGGCACAAGACCCTTCAAAAAGGTAGATGCCTAAAGTAAGCAGATGTGATTGGCCAACGAAGTTGAATCCAAAATTGCAGCGATTGCATTAAAAGTGCAGAATATCCTGGGCTATTTCCACCTGGGGTTGAAAGGGCATTGGAAATTGCCCACCTCGAGGAGCCAACAAAACATCATGGGTTGGCATAGGGCTCGACACAGGGGCAACAATAGGGGGGCGAGACAAACTCATCTCCACCAAGTGTGGAATAGGAGATAGTAAGTGCCAAAGGCGGTTGAAAGCACTGAACAATGGCATAGACAAAAGTTGAGGCAGAAGGCAATAGTTGCAGAATGGGTCTTTGTTAGCTATGTAGGTCTTGAGCCAGAGAACACTAGTAGCCCATCAGATGCTCATAAGTAGGAAGGCGCAGGGAGGAGGTAGGGAGAACGCCACAAGTTCGCAGCAAGGGGGCCAGATTGAACATGAGCTTGAAGAATATCCCATTACCCCCTGAAGTCTAGAGCTCTCTAAAAGTGCAACTATTCCTAGCAATATACATATATTATATTAAAATAAATTTATATTTACTCTATACATTTAGTTAACACACACACACACATATTTATTTATTCCTAGCCTCAAAGTTGGCTACCAAGTAGCTTCAAGTATAATCAAAACACTTCATTTAGAACACATTTTTAATCTACCGTTAATCTATTGTATGGTTATTAATGATTCATACACATCATCCTTCAGTGCGGTCATGACTATGTATTAATAAGTCATTCTTACAATACCATGCCAAATTATCAACTTATTAACAATCATCAAAAGTGATTAAAATAGGAAGGCTTCACCACAAAAATAAGCAATAACGAACATCGATGCTATGAACATAAGATCCAAACACTACATAAATTCCATCAATAAACCAAACAATCAACATACAATGCACAATGCAAAATTGATGCTTAGTGAAGCAATCCTTGACCATGAGCATGCAGTCGCGACTACCATTGCGTCAGTGGTCCCCCCTCATTCAATTGAGAAAGGGATCCCAAAACCTTGCAAAACATACAAACAAGAAGGTAATAGTAATATCATGATGATTATGCCAAAAATCAGAATCAAAGCATAAACCCATTAAACATGATAACATATAATACGGCGTCAAAGTTAATCTCGTAGAAGCTAACAACCCATCAATGATCGATACACCATGCAACTTACATTCAAGGATAAATAGTAATCAATGTCATACTCATAAATGCCAACTCATAACACACAACTAAATCAAATATAGGCACAATGATAAATGACAATCGTAATCGCTCACAAAGGAATATGCAATGTAACTGTAGTTCTAATGATTTCTTTGCCTCTATCAGGTGGCATCCCCTAAGGCAACTTCTGAAATGCATCCATAGACATCTTAAGATATTTGCGAGGAGGAATAATGACAGGTTGGGATCTGCATTCCATTTTGACAATGTTCCTCTTTTCCCCTATCAGATGGCGACAGACGGAGTAGATATAGAATTACATCTGCTAACTCTTCGATCAGCCATTGCACTTCCTTTTGTCTCGCTGGTCTTTGTGTTTTTACTTTGAAAATTTGTATGTAAGTCTCTTTGGCTGAGATTAGTTTGTTTGTGCCCAGTTGCAGCCCTCTAATGGTGCTCAATTGTTGTCTATTTCAAACCTCATGTACAATTTGTTAAGATCAATACAAAATTCGGGCAAGGACTTGTTGAGTCACATTGTCTCCATGAACACATCATACATCATGACACAAAAATCTGAGCTCATAGTAGTCAAGTTCCAAATCCCCTTACAATCTCATCACCCTGCTATTGACCATTGACCTTATAGCTGCAGCAAAAAGGGTTGAGATCCTACTAAATCTGCAAGAACTGTATTGGTTGGAAGAGAACTATAAAGGGTTTGTGTTTATGCTGGAGAACCACATGCTTTATTATCCATTTATTTTCATCACCACTATTTGGATACCCCATAGACTCCTTAGTGAGATGAGATTTACAGTTTCAAGATTCTCTGGCATTTCATTGTTTTGCACTTTATCTTATTGGAACCTGCATCAGAATATTGAGCCATAGATTTTGGATCTCCTATAGATATTGAGGTTCCCATACATGGATCTTAGTTTGAGACCATTTTTGGTATTTGGTGACACCATTTGTAGCATCCCTCTTCTAAATCCATCCTTGTTTTGACCTCTGAGTTGTACGTTCTTTGTGCATAATACATGGCAGTCTCTAAATCTGATTCATATTTTCAATTGAAGGAAATTCTGATTGTAACCTTCAGTTTTTTTCTAAAATGTCCTTGCTAATTTCCTTTCCATATGTTGGTGTCCGTGCATGAGGTCCAAAAAGTGCTCTGATACCATTGAAATGATCCTAGACTGATTAGTATTGCAATTGTATAACCTTTAGAGATCTGGGACCAAAACACTGAAATCTGTATAGAAAAATTCAGCCTTCTGCAAACCTGGAATTGCAGCTTCTGAAAAGCTACAATTGATGAAGGGTTTAAAAAACTAAACTTAGTGGAAAACAATGGGATGAAAACAGCTGTAAATCCCATATTTCAACATATAAAGCCGACGGATTTTTAAATTTTCAACAACCTGTCCAAATGGAAAGGTTTTGATGAAAACTGCTATAACTAAAAATCTGAAATTTGCTTGCAACTGGAAGCTAAAAATTATTGAAAATTCAATAACATATAACTGTTTTTCTTTTATTTATTTATTTAATAAGTGGAGAGAAATACATAACTAAAAACATGGCTATAAAATATAAGATTTAAACCATGAGTCGGATGTGTTACATTACAATGGCCTGAATATATAACCAGGCAAACAATACACTATGAGATCATGGAAATAACTAAATCCTAGAATTTCCTAGCAACTAACAACTGGCTAAAACTTAGTTAACAATATACTAACAATATTGTTTAGTATCTAATATATCTAACACCGCCCATTAATGACTAAATTGGATACAATCTGAATGATTTAGTCATTAAATCAATAAAATGATCGCGTAGAATACGGGGCTAAAAAAAATTCCATTCACTTTCAGCATGACCAATCCCTCAAAAAATTTCCAATGATGGATGTCCCATCACAAATGATCTGACAAGTACCCTTTTTTTCAAGTACCTCCTAAATGTGCCATTTCTCAAACACACCTCAGGTGTCATTTCTTAGATACACTTCAGGGGTCATTTCTTAGACATGTCTCAGGGCCATGTTCACTATCGAATGCCACTAGCTTCCCACCCATTACAGAGTTTACTAGCCTCTACTCATCATAGAGTACTTCCACTAGCTTCCCACTCATTATAGAGTAATTAGCCTCCACGCATGATAGAGTGCTTCCACATCAGAACACCTTGTTAGATGAACACTTTGTTTGATGCACCTTTTCCACATCAGAACACCTTGTCAATTGAACACTTCGTCTGATGCACCTTAGCCATGGAAAATCCTCTTTGGTTCCCTCACCTTGAACCGGTTCTATCAATCTCAATGGATGAGATAATTTTCTTCTCCGCTACCTGAAACCAATACACCATTTGCCAAGCAATCTATTACATGATTTAATATGAACATTTTTATATTATTCTATTAATATTTTTCATTTTATTTGTCAGTTTTGCATATTTATAAAAGTATGCTCACATATATTTGTATATATTCCGGATCGGATTGTTCTGAACTTTATCAAGAATTCTGGATTTCGAATTTTTTTGCCCTCCCGAACAGATCTGAATTTCTGAACTTGCTAACTATGCTTACAGCAACAAAACATATTTTGTCAGGGAAATACATCCATCAATTCCAACTGTTTATCATGTAGACAACTTGATGTCGATATAAAACTTTAAAGATCTACAATAAGTTACAATCACACAACAAGCTTTAGATGAAGCACATTTTGCCACAAAATCTCTGAAACATAGCTGTACAACTCTCCAACATCAACCGTATTCCCATCCTCACATTTTCAGTTTGAGCATAGATGAAACTATACATTTTCAGTTTGAGCATATATGAAGTCCATACCATTTCATCCCCTGTAGTAGAAGAAAAGAGCAAAATACGCCAGCTCACCACCTTGAACTGTTTGTATCCTTGATTGGCTTTCCCGTGGTAATCCATCCTTTTGAGCACTTTGGTCTTTGTCATTGGGTCTCCTGATTTGTCTGTCAAACCTTATTATCACTTTGTTCTTCTGCAGATCCCTCCCTGGAACTTGATCCCTCTGATGTTCCTGACTTTGAGCCTTCTTTTATTTCAATATGAAAATGTTAATAAAGTAAACAATACAGAAAGAATATAATCACAGTGAAAAGCAATAAAAAGGGACAGATTTGAACTAAACACAAATTTACGTGGAAAACTTGGAAGTGTTCCAGGGAAAACCACAGGGCAAGGGTCTCTCAGTATTTTGATTAATATTAGGGATCAATCCGCTATTACATCAATGGCATAAACATTCTCTAGCTCCAATAACTAACAACCATACTACTACTATATTTTCTCCTAACTCATGAGTTCTTTTTATAGAAGGAACTTGAATTAGAAACTGCGGTACAAAACCATGCGTAGTACAACTACGTGCCATACAACCGTGTGTAGTACAACCGCATGTGCCGTACTATATAGACGCCTTGAAAAATGCGTTGTATGGACACCCTGAAAACGCATTGTACGGACACCATTTTTTCTCCAGCTCGGCCTAACCAACTGCTCTATTAATGATGGAAGAATAAAACTGACTCATACCAACAAAAAACTCGTTCCAGAATTACTAACAACAATATCCCTTCATTACTATTTGTAGACTTACCAAAGAGAAATATCTTCTCATCTACAACCACAAATTTTACTTGTAGAGACATCTAGTAACCAATATGCTTTTGACTGCTCACAATAACCAGCCAAAATATACATTTTGCATTTCCTTTTTTTTTAAAATAATGCAAAAGGAACACGACTGTAAACATAAAAATCACTTACGCATGGTTTGTTACAAATTCACTTATAGATGGTCACCTATCGGACCATTCTCCCTCGGGTCTCCATCATATCACACTCGATGCATATGGCAGATTTTCAGAACCATCCCATTCCTCCTCTCCACAACTTTTACTGCAATGTCCACTCGAACTCAGGTTCTCTTTTGTTGATCCATTAGAATGGATGTTATCGTCTTGACCATGCTACCTCAGGAAAGACATCCTACGATGCTGAAATTTTGTAACTATTTGCCCATCTGTTGCAATTGTAATCAACTCTGGTTCCACTCTGCCAACTCATCACACTTCTATGAACTCTGTATCTTCCAACTTTCCACCAACTTTTCCTTCATTTTCCTTGAATGAATTTGTAATGTACGTGCTCTGACATTCTTAGTTGGTGATAAAACCCTATCTTTTGACTCAGATGACCTGAACGTGTTAAGCTGGGACTAAAATATTCACATGATTTATAGATGTTATCACCTTTATACGATCATCACTGTTAAATCCGTAAAGTTGAATCAATAGATCTAGCATAGTGTGTTGAACTTCTCTATCAACACTCCATTGTCAAATGCTTGGTTCCAATTACATCAACCTCATCTATAAAAATAATACAAGGAGCTTCTCCTTTCCAAGCTGAAACACATCTTGAGCAAGTTTTGCACTATCTCCAATAAACTCTATGGCAGTCATGGCAGATGTGGCTTGTGCTTCATTTAAGATGAGGTTTATAATAGTTAGGAAACTTTATTCCTTCTAGGGCATTGTATGTGGTGCCTCTATTCCAGCTCTCTTATCATTAGGTCCACCCACCATGCCAAAAGCAACTCTTGTTGACCTGCAATGCCAAAAACAACTTTTCCATTGTTAGCACTGGGAGCAAAACTGTTGTTTGCTAGCATGGTAGCACACGGCTAATAATTTTTTGGGTTCCCCATTAATAGAACAACAACCTGGTTCTTCCTAGAACTTGCAATTTCAAGACCCAGCTTGTCAGCCAATGCAGTGCCGCTGCCAACAGTCCTAATACTTCTCTGGCTATCGCTACATTGTCTTCTTCACCAACTATGTCATTGCAAGATTATGTCACCAGCGAACTCACCAACTATGTCACCAACAACAATTCCAGTCACTTCACAACGAAGAACAATTCTATTGACGTAGCAAAGAGTGCAGGCTTCTGGTGCACCAGGTCCATTTGGGCACACAACCATTTTAACTGACAAATTATGATAATGACTATGTCCAGCAGAATATATCCACTGGCCAGATTGTAGAATCTTTCTAGCAAAGCAATGAGCATCGACTTTCCCGACCTGCTGCTGCCTTGTAGTAGCTCCTCGCACTCCACAACTCTATGCTTCAGGGTCCCCTCCAAATTATCCCTCACAAGCCTCCTGCTTTTCCACGATCAACATGCTGCTGTAGAGATGCAGTACATGTAGCTTTTCCGAGATGGCCACACTCTTGGAGATGGAACTGCTTAATTTTTAAAGTTTTTTTAGCATCTGGCAGTATTGAAGCTTGCAGAGTTTCCATTCTTCAGTGGATAGCATCCTGTCTGTACAACCTTGATCTTCACAACAACCTTTGGGTTGAAACTTGATTTGATTCCTACACCGTCAAGAAAACCAATTGAGCGGGTCCGTTGTGGCATCTTTCGACGATTTGATCAATGTACAACAGGTTTCCATCATGAGGAAGAGAATTGGTTGAAACTTGATTTGATTCCTACACCGTCAAGAAAACCAATTGAGCGGGTCCCTTGTGGCTTCTTTCGACGATTTGATCAATGTACAACAGGTTTCCATCATGAGGAAGAGAATCGCCTGCCTCCATTGGACAACTGTCACTCATTGCTTCATCGAAGGCCATTCTCGTCATCTGAACATGCGAATAAGATCATATCAGATCCATAAATACAGCCCTTCTATTATTGTTGCTTAAAGCTCCTGCTGATAAATTAGCAACTCACCGTGCATCTGTTGCAACAAGATCTCTCTCTACCCTTCAATGTGTATATATGCTAACTCTGTAAGCCATGCCAAGTCTGCAGGACTTCACACATACTTCAATAGCTCTATAGACATTGTGCATGATAAACCAACAAGCTCAAACCTGCTCACAGGCATATGAGGTGTGAAGCCTCAAACCTGCTCTGATACCGTATAAGTTTTAAACAACGGGTCGAATGTATTACATTACAATGCCCTATATATATAACCAGGCAAAAAATGCACTATGATTCATGGGAATAACCAAGTCCTAGAATGGTAGCTTAACAACTAACAAGTAGCTAATACTTTGCTAACAATATACTAACAATATTGTATAGTATCTAATATATCTAACAGAAAATTGATCATACGTTACATAGAAAGAGATTTGCTTTCCTGAGATAGCATGGATGCCGACTCAGGCCAAATTTAGGGCAGTATGAATGCTTCTTGGCCAAACTCAGTCTTCACACTTGGGTACAAAGACAAATTTTCACCAAACATGCTCTAATCTGCTACCTAGGAGCCTATTTGTAATATTGTTTTCACTTTAGCTCTTTTGCCTCTTGCAGGGGGGATGATTTCTATGGACCCAAAAAACGGGTTACAATGGATCCACAAGATATTCATTTACCGAATTTTTTTTTTAATGGGCCTTAGTCACTGAAATTCACAATATTAAATATCATAATCATTACCAAAAATATCCATAACAACCCCAATGGGTCAGAGGGAGAAGGTACATCCTCAATCTCAGCCCTATTTATTTTCTTTTTCTCCTCTTCTTAAAATATCTCCAAATAGGCATTCATTTCTGTCATCTGCAGTCAATGTTTCATGCACAGCCTCACGTCTTGGCCCAAAGTTCTTGCAATTTTTTGGTTTTTGTATTGAAAGGTCTCTCTTATTTTTCAAAATTTTTTGGTATGAAGAAAAGGGAAAAAAATGGAAAATAGCTAGGGTAAGTAAAAGAGCTTTAGTTTTGGGAAAGAAAAAATGGAAAAAACAGCAAGATGGAAATAAATACATACGAAACCTCTTCAAATTGTGAAAGCATTGGTTTTTTTATCATGAGAACAACTTCTCACTCAATTCCTATAGTTGTCATTGATGAAAAATAGATTTCATCCTTGCCTGGTGGTGAAGACCTGACAAAAATAGTGCCAAAGACCATATCGCAAGTTTTTACCCTTGTCCAGAAGGTAGATTTGTTTTATCACAAATAAAATGCATATTTATTTGCCCTAGACCTGTTCATTGATTGTGCTGTTATCAAAGAATCCAAAATGATGAAAAAAACAACCGTCACTTTTTTTATGTGGCTGGTCAATTGCATGGAGTTGCCTAGGCTTGGCGAATCTAGCTGAGATGTGTTGAGTCGGCCCATTTTGGCTTATTTTGATCCATTCCTGGCTGGGACACTTGAGTTTCTTGGTCAAGAGAGTCTTCGAGGACCTGTGCACAAAACCTCACCCAAAAACATGCCATCTCCAATGTCTAAGAAAACATTAATAGCCAATTTGCTCAAATTAGTTCTCTTCTTTTGCATGTAGAATACCTAGACTTAACATAAAACTCCATTAACTATAAATAAAAATACGAAATCTGAACCATGAATACTCATTAATAAAAGCAAACTTTTGTTTATTTATCGTAAAGACTAGAAAAGTAGAATCATTATTAGACATCTAATTACTAGGACATTACAAATATCAATCCTTATATTACTTGAAAAGTAGAAGAAATACAACTGTTATATTATTATATTATTGAAATATTAGTCCTGGAAGTATATAGAACTTTCTTAAGAAGGCTTGTGCACCAACTCGGGCTGAGAAGTCTCGAATAACAAGTCTTTGTAGCTCGTGTTAAAAACCATTCATACCAAAGGCAAAAATATATGATCTACTCAAATGCTGTTGATCGCATTTATTGCTAATGTTTTCATTCGACGTCTTTTATCTTTTGCAGCTGGGATAATTATTTTATTTTGACTTTTTAAAAAAGTTAGCATATTGATAATGAAAAGGTGTTATGAAAACTGCCAGACAAATTGAGATGGGATCTCATATGCTGGGCATATTGCATACAGTTTCGAAAAACAACAGAGAAAGAGAATCAAAACTAGGCTACAAAGGAACACTAAGTATACTGGTATCCATCCCACCAACAGGGCAGTCTCACCTTGTCTCTTGATTACAAAGATAGCAAACCTTTGTGGTAGCTCCTGAGTTATTGTGAATAACAAGGGAATCCCAAGAAATATGGTCTACTTGTGCACCTAGAAGATTAATGGGAGAGTAAAGAAATGCCATCTATAAAAACCTTTGTGGCAGCGACTGTAGCTTGTTGGAATGGACATATCATTGGTTTAGGCATCAACTGGAATCCAATCAGCTCTAAAATAACCTTTTTGCTGGCTCCTGTTAGCTATTGTGTTCAATTCTCGAGGCATAGTGATCAACATCTATCCCTTGATTGTGGATGGGGAGCATTAAAATCTGCAGATCAGGCATAAAAAGAATAGATAAATGTCTTATCAAATCCCTCAAACTTCTGCTGGTATCTTGTTTGGAGGGCTGTGACAGCAGAACCGTGTTATAGATAGAATATTTACCTCCCCCTCATCCTATCTTTCTAAACACTACAATGCCCACTATCTAGATGGCCATTAGAAATCAAGTGTTTGCTCCATTCAATAGGGGAAGTCCACTGAATCTAGCACAGTTTGATGACATTCCTGTATCTGCCCTCAAAAGTATTCCATTCTTCTCAGGAGAAAATCAAACAAACCCTATTGAGCATATCCAGGATGTGGCTAATCTTTGTTCAGTTTATAATGTTGTTGAGGATAATGTTGCTATTAGATTGCTTGCTGCTTCTTTCAAAGAAAAAACATTATAGTGGTATAGAACCCTCCCACTCAGATCCATTTTCACCTGGAATGAATTGAGTGCAGCCTTAGTCAAACAATTTGAAGGCAAATCTGATCACTTATCTTTAGTCGAGCAATTAACTGCCATACAAAGAGCTCCTCATGAGTTCATGTCCGATTTTAATCTCAGATTCCAAAAGACATGGACTAGGATATTGATTCTGATTAGGCCATCCCCTGAATATGCATTTCTATATTTTTTTAAAACTCTTAATTCTGACATTGGTGTGATGATACAGTCAATGGGTGGTACTACTTTGCCAGATGTTTATAAAGTTGCAATAAGGTCAAAAAATAGTTTGATACACGCAGGGAAGCTTTATCCAAGACCTCCAATGCCCATATTTTCAGAAATAAGTTCTATACCAACCCCTCAAGTTCCTCAAATTTCATCTTTGGCTCCAATTTCAGCACCTCAAGTTCCTATTGCAGCGCCTAATAGTCAAGCTAGTGAGATAGGAGAGTTGAAAGTTTGCTACAGTCTTTTGGAAATGAAATGGGATAGCTCAAAAGGCAGCAATTTCAGTCAAATAGGTCCTATCAATAGCAAAATCAGAGCAACTATCAGTCCTTCAAAGATCAAAGGTTTCCTTATCAGGGTTTTAGAGAAAATAGACCACCTTATCAAGCATAAGGAGCCATAACTCCAGCTAAGCCATATGTTGCTCTTGATCCGAATGCTCCTTTCACTTCAAAAGCCATTGTTCCAACCCCACCTCAAAATAATTTGGTGCAGGATTCAGGTTGGCAGCGCTCAAATTTCAATGATGCTCAAAACCAAGCCTTTGGTATCACATCTGCCACTACCACGTCATGGGGAATTGAGAAGGTCAGACACAGATGGAGAGTTAGATTCAGGCCTTTTACCACTCCCAAGGTTTTGGTTGGTGATCCATCCAACTGCAGAACTCCTTTGGTTATTTGCTCATATTTGAGTCCTAGCTTATCAGCATGCATTTGGACATAACAGAGGTGCTTGTTCCATTATCAATAATGCAATTGTGGACCAATAATCAAGGATAGGTTAAAAAGAAGGGACCTTTTCATCCTTTTTTGCTTGACCTCCTATGGGAGGAGCCCCATTCACTATCAACACATTATCATCCTTTGCTGGGACAGTTCGTTCACTTAGCCCGTGCAATTCTTTTTGGAGTATATCCTTTTGCCCTGGCATTGCGAAGGAATCTCACAATGAGATGTTCATGTGCAACTTTTTCATTTGGTCCACTACATTGATCGAAGGATTGCCCCCGTTGGAGGTCTCCTTGGGGACGTTTGTAACTTGTGGTGCAATCCAAGGAGTTGAAGCTGCAACTGGCGGTCTGTAATTGAGAAACTTCTGATTTACTTGTGATGAAATAGATGTTGCAGATACTTGAGTAAATGCTTGAGCTTCATCCATAGCTCTCTTTTTGGACCTGGTGTTGGCTGCAACACAATCATCCTGATTATTTGTGCTCCCCACATAGTTGACTGCGTAGAACTCCCCTTCTAGGCAGTTCATAAGAGTGGAATCAGATTGAACCTTTCTGCTGTCCATCCTAGGTTGTGTTGACACCTCAAAACCTGAGAATTGCGCTGTCTGATCACCTTGTGTGGTCATACATAGATTTGGTAGTTCATTGGCATAAACAACCTGTTCTTGACCATGCCCCAAGAGTGGATAATTACGCTGCTCCTGTACCAGATTATTTTGAGTGGGGACAAGAGCCTTGGAAGATGAAGGGGCATTTGGATTATAGCTATGATAAGAACTGACTTGCGTAATTTGACTGTTTCCTTGATTATAATTTTGGAAGGGAGGCCTATATGTCTGCCCGAACTGCTAGTAGCCTTGATTTGGCCTATAACTCTAAGCTTGCTGCCTCGAGGGCAACTAGTTCGTTGGTAACACTCTGCAGTTGGGTCTTAACTTCGTGGAGATCATTTGCAGGGGTAGCAACGGGCCTCTCTACACTAGACATAGGAGCTAAAGTGGGTGCAACACGCTAAATTGAGGGCTGCAAATCAGGAAAGAGTGGCATATGAGGTTTAGGAGCTATCTTTCCTGCTTGAACCAAGTAATTTTCAGCAGCTATGGCTATTTCATAAACCGGTAGAACATGTCCACCCATGGACTGTATCATGACATCAATGTCACTATTCAAGGCCTTCAAGAAGTAAAGAAAGGCATAGCGTGGGGTTGGCCTCACTAGATTTGGGATTCTGTCCCAAGTCTTTTGGAACCTAGTGTTAATATCTTTGCATAAATTCATGTGGGGCTCTCTTCATAGTGGTCAATTGCTCAGCTAGAGACAAATGATCACTTTTCTCTCCAAACCTATTTGTCAAGAGGGTCCCTAATTCATTCCATGAGCCAACTGAATTCATAGGCAAGGTCCCATACCAGTCCAAAACTTTCCTTTTAAAGGACAAGGCCAACAACTTGATGGCTACATTTTCTTCAGTGATATTATGGATGTTGCAGAGGTTGGCTATGTTTCCGATATGCTCAATGGCAGTGATTGGGCCCTCTCCACTAAAAGGAGGAACACTCTTGAGAGCTGTCCTTGGAATTGGGTCATACTGCAGAAGGTTCAAGGGACTCTGACCATTGAAGGCCACAAAAGGGAGAGCCATGGCTGTGAAAGGATTTAACTGGGGTCTACTTGTGTAGGTGTATTTTATGGCAGGTTTGGGAAAATGGCCTGCTATGTAAGGATGAGTAGTTGCAAACCTTAGCCTCTTTGTTGAGTTCAGAGGCAGCACAACAAATTCGAAAGGGACATCCGTAAAAGATCTTGTGGTGACCTTAGGCATGAGATGTCAGGGTAATCACTAACTAGAGACTGAGTTCTTGAAATGGAGTCGCGAGATGCTGGATTATAGTTCTTTTTTTTGGATTTTTTACAGTAACAAGACCAACACCAATCCTGAAACTCACAAGATGCAAATAGTCCCACCAGGGGTGTCGAAAACTGTTGATGCTGTGGATTGCACCCTCTGAAAGGATACTAAACGCCATTCCTCCACGTGGCACAATGGAGACATTCTTCTTGCTGTGGGTGGCAAATTTGAGGAATGCATCTCTAGATTAGAGGTTAGCTCCCCTTGATGCACCTTGAGACCCTGAATTTTTACTGCTAACAATGGGGGTGGTGAAAAGAGAGAGATACTTTAAAACAGAACCTAACTAAAGTGGTGATGCACCAAAATTGATTTGTCTACTCAGCTTTCACCTACACTTTGCACCAAAGGAGCGAACAGACACTTCATTTGAATGAGAAACTAACTGCATCATGCTTCAACAAGGGGTTTTATGGAGGTATAAGGAGGAACCTACCAGAGGTGTTTTAAAGACACACTGTTGGACAGTTGCTCACCTGCGTCTATACTTCAATCTGGACACTTTTTGTTGCCCTGTAGAAAAGAATTTTTAATACACTATATATGCTGGTATAGACTTATGAAAGCATTAGAAGAAATGACTGAACATAAGACAAGACCACAGGCATATGCAAAAGTGCAAGCTCAAATGGAGGTAAAACACTTTTTTTGATTAAAAGTAAATTTCTTCAGGGCTTTGCCATACAATGCTGAGAGATCTTTTTCAAAATGAGAAGTTACAATTATATAGAGGACTGGAAAAACAGGTCATTGACCAGTCAAGAGAAAGAGGCCCATGCTGCATTAAACACTCTTGTAGCGAATAATTAGCCCATGCTGTTGTCGTCTCTCCTTAAATGCGTTTGTGAAAGCCATGCTGTAGGTGTTTCAGATTGTGACTTTGCTGTCTGGACTTGCAAGAGCATGGGTCTCTTCTTTTAGCAGCTGACAAGGCCATCCCTCATGTTCTGGGCCATGCTCTCTTGAATGCTCGCGCAACTGGCTACTCATTAATGTCAAAACAAGGAAACACGGGCCGCTCCCTTCAATGTTTGCAACCAACTCTCTTAATGGTTCTTCAGTGGAGACTATTCCACTTGAAAGCATTTACTTCTCCCGCTGACGACTCCTATGCCACCTGCCCTGGTCTGGTTCGTCCATGCGCTTGACTTGCTACGGCACCTGGAGTGTTTTGAGCGTTTGTTTTATACGCACATGGCCATGTTTTGGGTTAGCCGCTTTGATTTTCTCTTTTCTTGCTATTTCTTGTCTTTTTTCTGGCAATTTGGGCTCTCGGGGCTTACGAAATTTCTATCGGGCACCTCATTTGGTGGGTCGTTGAGTCTTATTTCGGGCTCTCGGGCTTTTGAATTCGTTCGGACAAAATGTCCGAAGGAATTTCTTCGGACATTTTGTCCGAATGAATTCTTCCTTTGGGCTTGCCACTTTTAAAAAACCCTCCTTTGACGAGCCTTTAGGCCTCCGCTCATGAGTTCCTTTGGACAAAATGTCTGAAGGAATTCTTTCGGACATTTTGTCCGAAAGAATTGCTCTTTGACTTCTTTCCAACGACTAGTCCATTGTAGAACCCCAAGTTCCCTCTGATTCTGACAACTGACTGTTTATTTGGTTTTTTCTGAAGTTTTTGAATTTTTTTGATGTTTTTGGGTTTTTTGCCAGTATTTGAAGGAAATGCGATTTTTGCATAAAATGATAAATAAATTCTATAAAAATTATCTAACTCTGTAAATTGAATACTATACTGCAAACTCCAAGCTTCCTTTAATATAAAATCTTCCTGAATCGATTACAATTAAAACCAGATGCATCTAAGGTAAAAAGCAATAATATATTAAAAACCTGGTTATTCTGGTACAGCATTAAATGCCCTGCTGGAGATGGTACGGCTGCATATGTTTGACATTCTTTTTTGAAACTGGTGATCTCTGCTTGCCCTCAATACAACTGCGCTCCAAAGTGAGGAAGAACCAGACCAGAAGCAAGGCGTATTTTCCAATGACAAGAAGGTACGGCCTGCTGGTTAATAGTACGGACAGGTACATGTACGGCTGGGTCAAAACCCAACAATTAATGAGGTTGTACGGCTTGTCTTCTGACTCTCCAGATCTCCAAAAATAGGCGCCTAAATAAACCGTCTGTTGAATAAATAACTCTGTTGAAAACCTGTAAATGAATATCCTCTGAAGATCAATGATTTCTCTTGAATGAAGAAACCCCTGCTGCAATAAATCAGGGGTTATTTCACACCCTCTGAATTGCTTCCAATGGAGATGGCACGTTCCCCAAGGAATTCAAACTTGAAACCCTGAAGCTTCTTGCTCAGACCAAAGTTGATCAATTTTCAATTCTCCAAAATGACATAATGGCACGATTCCCAATGCAAGTGCATAAGTAACCAAAGAGGTGCAATTTCCTCCATAATAGGGCTTTCAATTAAAAAAATCGCACTTTTTTAATATTTTAATCTTTTCATAGCTTAGGCCAAATTTTATAATAACATATAATCTTAAATTTGGCCCCTTCCTGATGATGGGCGCCCCCTCAGCATTAAAATCACTTAAGTTATAATTTTTAATTATAATTAATATAATAGTCTCGCAATATTAATATTTAATTAATACAATTAAATATTAATATTTCCCTCGTTACTCGCCCGATGACTGAACCGTCTGAAGCGGTCATATACTGAAGTGATTCTGAATGCTGTCAACCCACATTGCTAAAAATAGCAGGGGTCCCACTCTGACCACCAAGAACTGCTAAAAATAGTAACTTCTGCCAGGAGTCTCCGATCGAGCCCAAACGAAAGCCAACTGATCGAACTCTGCCAACTGAAGCATGTGCCAAGCTCCAAAGTGACCCTCTATCCAAACTATCAGCCTACGAGGGTCGTATGATAGGCTAATCCTGTACTCTGAGAGATGTCACTGAGAAGGGGACATGACAGTCCGCCCCTCCTGAAACTGCTTGTCCTCAAGCAATCTCAATGCCGGATGCTGTAGAATATCCTCGCTCTCCCATGTCGCATCCTCAACAGGGAAATCTCTCCATTTGACCAGATATTCCCTGATAGTCCTTCGACGCAACTGTCTCTCCCTATACTCAAAGATGGACTCAGGTACTAAAATTAGTTTTCCCTCGTCATCTAAGGGAGGTAGAACCGCAGACGGTACCACACGATGACCCAACGCCTTCTTGAGGCGTGATACATGAAAAACGTTGTGTAACCTGCTCTCTGCTGGAAGCTCAAGCTCGTAAGCCACCTCGCCAACTCTCCTCAGGATCTTGAAAGGTTCGTAATAGCGTGGCTTAAGCTTCTTTGACCCACTCTTCCTAAGAGTGGACTGACGGTAGGGCTGCAGCATGAGGTAAACCATGTCACCCACCTCGAAATGCCTCTCCGTCCTCTTCTGATTCGCATACTGTGTCTGCTGATTTTGTGCCTTAGCTATATTTTCCTTGAGAGCCCTCATAGTGTCCTGACTCTCCTGCAACCAACCTCCTGCACTTGGCACTCTACTGTCGCTCAGCAGCAAATCAAGGAAACTCGGCGCCTCATACCCGTACAACGCCATGGAGGGTGACATTTGAATGGTCATATGGAATGTCGAGTTATAGCAATACTCACACAAATGTATCCATTTGACCCACGCCTTCTGCTGCCCTGCTATGTAGTTTGGGAGGTAACCTTCCACCCACTTGTTCACAATCTCCGTCTGCCCATCAGTCTGCGGGTGGTAGCTAGTGCTCGGAGTGAGCTCAGTCCCACAAAGTCTGAAAACCTCCTGCCAGAAGTTACTCAGGAACCGGCTATCTCTGTCGCTCACTATACTCCGAGGCAACCCATGAAGTCTCAATACCTTGCGAAAGAAAACCTCTGCTACCTGCGTAGCTGTGTAAGTCGTGGTGATCGGAAAGAAGTGGCCATACTTCGTAAGCCGATCCACAACTACATAAATGCAATCACGCCCTTGGGCCTTAGGCAAGCCCGTGATAAAATCCATCGACAGGGATTCCCACTTCCTGTCAGGTATCGGAAGTGGCTGCAACAAACCTGCCGGGTACGTGTTCTCTTGCTTGTTCTGCTGACAAATAGGGCACTCACGCGCATACTGAAGAACATTTGCCTTGAGTCATTTCCAAGTGAATCTCTCTCGAATCTGCTTGTATGTTTTGAAATATCCAGGATGTCCTGCTGTAGGCGTGTCATGAAAGGCTCGCATAACAATGTTTTTCACTTCTGACCCTGGGATCAAATATATCCTGTGCTTGTAAATGATCAAATCATTCACAAGTGTATACCTGGTGTCAACTGCTGATCCCTCAACAATGCTGGAGGCCCAACTATCCTTGGCATATTCTGCCACTATCATATGCCTCCAATCCTCTGAGATATGAACCATAGTGCTCAAAAACGGCTTACGTGAAAGTGCATCAGCCACTACGTTCTGTGTACCTTTGATATATGAGATATCAAAGTCATAAGCTTGCAACTTACTGACCCACTTTTGCTGCCTATCATTGAGATCTCGCTGCCCTAAGAAGTGTCTCAAACTGTTATGATCAGTTTTAATGCAAAATTTGCTGTCGACAAGATACTGTCAAAATTTTGCTAAGGCATGCATAATCGCGAGCATCTCCTTATCATATATACTATACAGCCTCTCTGGTCCTCTGAGCTTGCGGCTCTCATACACAATCGGGTGCTTGCCCTGCATAAGCACCGCACCAATGCCCTCACCTGATGCATCGCATTGAAGCTCGAACGGCTTTGTAAAGTCGGGTAGTGCTAAAACAGGGCATGTGGTCATCAACTCTTTGAACTTCATAAAACACTCCTGCGCCTCTGAAGTCCAAACAAAGGCCCCCTTCTTCAATAAATCTGTCATCGGGGCTGCATGTCGTGAATACCCATTCACGAATTTGCGGTAGAACCCACATAAACCGAGAAACCCTCTCAACTGTGTCAGGTTTGCCATTGTAGGCCAGTCAACAATGGCGCGGATCTTTTCAGGATCCATGCGCACTCCATCTGCACTAATGATGTGACCGAGATATAGTAATTCGGTCATCCCTATATCGCACTTGGATTCCTTGGCGTACAAGGACTCCCTCTCCAAGATACTCAACACTGTCTCCAAATGAGCTAAGTGCTCCTGCCAAGTCCTGCTATACATGAGGATGTCATCGAAAAAGACCAACACAAACCTCCTCAGTAATGAATGAAAAATCTTGTTCATCGTAGACTGAAAAGTGGCTGGTGCGTTAGTGAGTCCAAATGGCATCACTACGAACTCGAAGTGCCCACAATGGCATCGGAAGGCAGTCTTCTCTATGTCCTGCTCTCGGACCCTGATCTGATGATACCCCGACCGTAAATCAATTTTAGTGAAGTAACATGACCCATGGAGCTCATCAATAAGCTCGTCAATCTTCGGTATCGGGTATCTATTCTTAATTGTCCTCTTATTCAGGACCCTATAATCAATGCACATACGTAAAGTTCCATCCTTCTTCACCAAAACAACCGAAAAAGCAAATGGTGACTTGCTAGGCCGAATGTGACCCATAGCAAGTAACTCCTTTATTGTCTTTTCTATCTCATCCTTCAATCTTTTTGGATGCCTGTAAGGAGTTATCATAACGGGTTTCGCACCCTCCTCGAGCTCAATGATGTGCTCTATGCCCCTGTCTGGAGGTCTACCTGGCGGAATATCACTGAACACCTTGTCATGCCTGACTCTCAACTCCTGTATATCCGGATGATATTCTATCTTTTGCTGTCCCTCCTGTATAGGTGCTAAATGACACTCGGCAGCCCACTCTACCATGTCGTGACGCATAAGCCGCTCCATCCGGCGGAAAGAAATTGTTTTGATGTTGCTGTCCCGAATTGCCTTAAGTATGTGTGTCTTCCCGTCAACATCAAAACGGATCTCCATGTCCTTGAGACGAAGTGTGACCTCATCCAATGAATGTAACCACTTCATCCCCAAGACCAAATCAATGTCCCCCATATTAACAACATAGTAATCTGCCTTGAACTCATAATTGTTCAAGCATAAAGGGAGATCCCTAATCATGCGTTTACATTTCAAAGTGTACCCATCGGCCACTTTGACTCTTATGCCCTCGAACTCCTCAGTGATGAGTCCACGTTTCTCAACAAATCTAGCATCTATGAAATTATGTGTGGCTCCTGTATCAAGTAGGGTAATGACCCTCTGTCCTGCCAACACACCACGAATCCTGAAAGAACCCTCCTGCTGGATACTAGATAAACGGGCCTCCTGTCCCTGAAGCTCGGGCTCTGTCTCAACTCTATGTTCTGGAGCCTCTGGCTCTGAATCTTCGAAACTCTCCTGCTGTTCGGAATCCTTTGATCCGAGTCCTCATAGAACGCCCACATTATACGATTTGCCTTGCCCTTAGGTCTTAGAGGACAATCGTGATTGGCGTCATATGGTCCTTTGCAGTAGAAGCAAAGCTTCTTCCTGCGTAGGTCATTAAGGGCCTCATGATTCAAAGGTGGGGCTGCTAATTTACCTTTTGGATCATTCCTAGAGTTTGATTTTTCTTTGCTAAAATCAGAGTTATCCTTATTCCTGTTAAAGCCCTTGTTATCCTTGAATGATGAAGAACCTCTGGAGCTGAATTTATTCGATGGTGCTGCTAACTCCATGTTTCGTGCTTTCTTCATCGCCTCCTGTAACGAAGGAGGATCAAAAGCTTTGATCCAACCTCGCAATGGTTCCGACAACCCCTCCATGAAGAGTACTACTAAGCGCCTCTCTGAGATGTTAGGGACCATAACGGATAACTTCTGGAAGTCACCTATATAGGTCTCTACACTGCCACTCTGCCTCAACTGTGCTAAGTCTCGGAAGTAAGTTTCTGGATCCTTCCTGTTAAAGCGCTCAACCAACCTATCCACAAACTCCTGGTATGTAGTGATCCTGTCATGCTGTAAAGTCACCATACCGTGGTGCCACCAGTCGTAGGCAACTCCCTCAAGATGCAATGTAGCATATCTAATGGCGTCACTCTCCGCCATCGGGTGCAGTGTAAGGAAGGTATCAAGCTTGCTAATCCAAGCTTGGGCTGTCACCTTACCACTACCATCGAACGTCGCCAATGTGAGCCTGTTCGTAGCATGTTTTAGATCATTATTCTGCTGACGAGGTCTCCTATCTTGTCGAGATCTGTTGTGCTCTCGCCTCTGTGTAATAAAACGGTCAAAAGTGATCATCTCTTTGACCGCAGGCGGTACCAACTCCCATTCTTCATGAGCTGCCATAAGGGTATCAGCGAATAACTCATCATGCTCCTCATCTGGTATAGCCTCGCCGGGCTCCTGTCTCGTGAAAGTGGGCCTAGTAGGCCTATCTGCTGTCCGTGACGCTGTCCTAGTAGCCCTCCGTGACCCTGCCTCACTCCTGTCATCGTCACGGTTAGGTGACGGTCTCCTCGAAGTACCCAACCTCTGCAGTGCCGCTGCCACCTGTTGTAATACATCATCGGACCGCCGTTGCCCTCCACCAAGATCTCTGAGCGTATGCATGAACTCTGCACCCTCCTGATCTCTGTCATTATGCCCTGTCCTAGGTATATCTGTTTTGTCAGCCATATTTTTCGGCTGCCTGCTCAAACTCTGTTGCCTGTCAATCAGGGCTCGCCTGTGCGTGTAATACCTGGGTGACCCAATCTGATCTGGCCGCATAAGATAGCTAAACCCGTAGGATGGCAGGATTTAGCTTTGATACCACTGTAGGAACCCCAAGTTCCCTCTGATTCTGACAACTGACTGTTTATTTGGTTTTTTCTGAAGTTTTTGAATTTTTTTGATGTTTTTGGGTTTTTTGCCAATATTTGAAGAAAATGTGATTTTTGCATAAAATGATAAATAAATTCTATAAAAATTATCTAACTCTGTAAATTGAATACTATACTACAAACTCCAAGCTTCCTTTAATATAAAATCTTCCTGAATCGATTACAATTAAAACCGGATGCATATAAGGTAAAAAGCAATAATATATTAAAACCCTGGTTATTCTGGTACAGCATTAAATGCCCTGCTGGAGATGGTACGGCTGCATATGTTTGACATTCTTTTTTGAAACTGGTGATCTCTGCTTGCCCTCAATACAACTGCGCTCCAAAGTGAGGAAGAACCAGACCAGAAGCAAGGCGTATTTCCCAATGACAAGAAGGTACGGCCTGCTGGTTAATAGTATGGACAGGGACAGGTACGGCTGAGTCAAAACCCAACAATTAATGAGGTTGTACGCCCTGTCTTCTGACTCTCCAGATCTCCGAAAATAGGCGCCTAAATAAACCCTGTCTGTTGAATGAATAACTCTGCTGAAAACCTGTAAATGAATATCCTCTGAAGATCAATGATTTTCCCTGCTGCAATAAATCAGGGGTTATTTCACACCCTCTGAATTGCTTCCAATGGAGATGGCACGCTCCCCAAGGAATTTGAATTTGAAACTCTGAAGCTTCTTGCTCAGACCAAAGTTGATCAATTTTCAATTCTCCAAAATGACATAATGGCACGATTTCCAATGCAAGTGCATAAGTAACCAAAGAGGTGCGATTTCCTCCATAATAGGGCTTTCAATTAAAAAAATCACACTTCTTTAATATTTTAATCTTTTCATAGCTTAGGCCAAATTTTATAATAACATATAATCTTAAATTTGGCCCCTTCCTGATGATGGGCACCCCCTCAGCATTAAAATCACTTAAGTTATAATTTTTAATTATAACTTAATATAATAGTCTCGCAATATTAATATTTAATTAATACAATTAAATATTAATATTTCTCTCGTTACTCGCCCGATGATTGAACCGTCTGAAGCGGTCATATACTGAAGTGATTCCGAATGCTGTCAACCCACATTGCTAAAAATAGCAGGGGTCCCACTCTGACCACCAAGAACTGCTAAAAATAGTAACTTCTGCCAGGAGTCTCCGATCGAGCCCAAACGAAAGCCAACTGATCAAACTCTGCCAACTGAAGCATGTGCCAAGCTCCAAAGTGACCCTCTATCCAAACTATCAGCCTACGAGGGTCGTATGATAGGCTAATCCTGTACTCTGAGAGATGTCACTGAGAAGGGAACATGACATCCATCACCTTAAATTTGACATCCGCGGCCCTGTCACTCCTTTTGGCAATTCCTTCGGCGTTTTTGCAAACGGATTTTTTCAAAGGGAAAGTGACCCTTAAGAAAAAATGAAAAGGTCCTCTTTTCAAGGCCAAGTGCCCTTCGCAAGGGCACCTACCCTTCGGACTTCTTTCACTTGTCAAATTTCTTCGGACAAAATGTTCGAAGGAATTCCTTCGGACATTTTGTTTGAAAGAATTCACTCTTTGGGTGTTCCTTTTTGGATTTCCTTCGGACAAAATGTTCGAAGGAATTTTTTCTTTGGCCTGTCAAGTTTCCTGAAAGGCAAGTCCCTTTCGGGCTTTTTGCCGTGACACTTTGCGTCGACCATCTGCCCTTCGCAAGGACACCTTGATCTGAAAGTTGTCCTTGGGGCTTTTGAAAAGGTCATGTTTGTTGATTCCCTGCCTCCTGCAAGGGATTCTTGGCCTCTAAGTCGCCTTTTGAAAGAATTGCAAAGGCCTTGTTTGGCACCTAAGTGCCCTCCACAAGGGTACCTACCCTTCATACTTTTTGTAAACGACCCCTGGCCCTTTGAACTTGGTCCTTTTTGTCGATTAAAAAGCCCTCCAAAGTAACCTACTTGCCCTGTTAAGCATTCGAGATCAAAAATGAGTTTCAAAATCGACTTATGCTTGGCAGACCCAAAACACTTGGCAACCAGAAGAAGAAAACACTTAGTTTTTTTTATGGAAATAGGCCTGTCAAAGAAAAGTCCACAAGGCAGTTGCGAGATGAACTTGTCGTAACCTGGGTTGAAAGACCCTATGAGGAAAAGGAAAGAAGAGTGCTCAATTTTGGTCTGCAGGACCAAAATTGGTCAACAATCACCATGCCACAGATGACACAAGAGTTCTCTTTTCAAGGAGGTCAATATCAAGTTACAGGTTTAACATTACAAGGAGAGACTCATCAAGTTCAAGGGTGTCATGATGCTATTAATGTAAATTGGCAGGTAGATGATCATGTTGTTTTTATTCAGAATGTTAAAACTAACGATTCAAGTGGTCAAGTTGCAGCTATAACTTATCAGAGAACTAAAAGAAGCGTTGTTGATGAAGCCCAAGTGGTAGCAAATACTTCAAGTACTTCTAGTATTGTTGTTAAAAGTACAAAAGAGCAGCTTGTTGCCCCCACAACCCATAAAAATCAGAATATAGAGGTTAGTAAAGTGCAACAAATACCTCTAATTCGTGAGCGGCAGGTGCTTCAGAAAGTGCAATCAAAAGTTAGTGCATCTCAATTCAATATTGTAGATCAAATGAAGAAGTCTAACATCAACATTAGCATGTGGGATTCTCTTTCAATTTCAGGGCAAAAGGATACTCATTCAAGAACCTTCAGCTCTTGAATTGTCTCTAAAATCGGTAAAGAAAGGTGTTTTGACAAATTCAGATCAACCAACTAAGCAACAGGAACAGCAAGGAGATAAGATGTCAAAGGTGGACAAAACTAAGGTAAAATCAAAGAAAACTTCTTTTTATCTTTCTTTGATAGTGGGTGATATTTTGGTTCATAATTGTATGGTGGATAGTGGAGCTAGCAGTACAGTAATGCCCAAACAGATCGTAGACAAGTTTGGCTTTGTTTATGAGCCAAATACTAAAGGGGTATTGCAGTTGGATGGTTCACCAACAAAGACAGTAAGCATTATCAAATATTTGAAATTGACATTACATGTTTGTCCTAACATTACTATTCAGCAGGTTGTAGTGGTGGACTTGCTTTATTTCGCTTTGTGCCTTTCAAAGGACTTCATCTCAAAGATTGGGGGATATTTATCTGCTGATTGGACCTATTTGCTGTTCAGAATTAGGTATGGTACAAAAGTTACAATTCATTTAGAGCCTATTGCACGTTTTCATATGGAGCTTTATAAGCCAAGTGTTGTCAATGCAAATTGTATCATCTCAAATGAAATATTGCAAACTAGTGATTTAGAAAAGGACTCACCTTTGGATGGAGTTCCAGATTTGTTTCTTGATGAGTGGCCTTCTACCTTGCATGAGCATGATCCCAACAAGCCGATTGAAGAGGAAGGTCTTGGCGTGTATTGTCTTTATGAGAACGATGCACCAATTCCAGCTATGGTCAAAGAAGACGAATCTAATGAAGGCTTGTGGCAATTATACTTTGATGGATCATGAAGTAAGCATGGAACTAGAGCTGAAATGATGTTAATTTCTCTTACAGAACAAAGGTATTTCTCCTCTATTAAATTTCAGATTGGCTGTTCAAACAATGTTGTTGAATATGAAGCATTAGTTCACGGTTTGCAGTGGGCTAGGAAGATGAAAGTCAATTGTTTGCAAGTGTTTGGAGATAGTGAACTTGTAGTCCACCAAGTAAGAGGTTTGAATGTATGCAAGAATCTGTTGCTTAAATCTTACAAACACAGAGTTTGAGATTTACTTGATGATTTTCAGTGTTTTAATATTTAGGGAATACAAAGAGATAGGAATAAACATGTTGATAGGTTGGCTGCTGTTGGGGCACAATTTAACATTTCAGTTGATGTAAAAAGTGACAATTTTCAGTCACATATAAAAGTAGTTGTAAGGCCTTCTGTTCCGGATAACCATAAGAACTGACAGGTGTTTGAAAATGACAATCAAATTGTGAGATTTTTGCAGGAAGAGGTTGAGTTTTCTTCAAGAAATCAGTCAAAACACTTACAGTAGTATGGTGATCAGAGTGTACAACTGAAAACAAATAAGCTATCCAAGGGATTGGTCACTCTTGAAAATATTTTCAGTGGAGATGATGAGCTAAGGAAAAAGAAATCATCGTTGTCAACAAAGGAAGAGCACTATGCCAATGTAGAGATTGCAGTTGGTAAAATTTTGAAATTGGGCAAGGTATGCACTCCTTCACAAAAGAAAGCTTTCATTGATTTATGCACAAGTTTTGTTGATATATTTGCATGGCAGTATAGTGATTTCAAAGGTTTTTGATCCAAGTTTGGCTCAACATACCATTGAGTTAGAGGATGAAACTAAACCAGTGAGACAAAGACAAAGGCCAATCAATCACAAGCAAAAGCCTTTGATGAGAGCTGAGCTTCACAAGCTTATAGAATCAACTATTATATTTTCAATCAAGCACTCAACTTGGGTGGTGAACCTCGTTCTGGTACGGAAAAAGAATGGTGAGATTCGTTTGTGTGTTGATTTTCGTGATTTAAACAGGACTTCGCTTAAAGACCACTATCCATTGCCATCAATGGAACAAATTTGACAGCTTGTTACAGGTTCAGAGAGGTTTTCTTTGTTGGATGGATATAGTGGTTACAATCAGATTTTGGTCAAAGAAGAGGACCAATTCAAGACAACGTTCACAACTAAGTGGGAGACATTTGCATACAGAAAGATGCCATTCGGTTTGTCTAATGCTGGAGCAACCTTTCAGAGAGCCATGGATATGGCCTTCCAAAGCTTTCTTAATAGGTTTGTGCTTGTTTATTTGGATGATATAATAGTGTTTTCAAAGAACACAAAAGATCACATGGTTCATCTCAAACAAGTTTTCGAAAGGTGTAGGCAATTTGAGATATCTCTAAATCCCAAAACGTGTGTATTTTCAGTTCATGAAGGTAAGCTTCTTGGACATGTTTCAAATTATGATTTAAACATAGATTTTGAAAGAGTTCAATCTATTTTTGTATTCTCCTTGCCTAAGCACAAAAAGGCTTTGCAAAGTTTCTTTGAAAAAATCAACTTTATAAGGAGATACATTTCAGATTTCGCTACTGTAGCTAAACCACTTACAACCATGCTAAAGAAAAATTAGAACTTCAACGGGTCCAAGGAAGGAGTAAAAGGGTTTGAAGATGTTAAGAAAGCCATAACAAGTGCTCCTACGCTTTTAAATCTAGATTTTATGAAAGATTTCATTCTGTATATGTATGCTAATGTGGACACCATTTCAGGTATTCTTATGCAGCAGAATCATGAAGATTTTGAGCAGCCAATAACTTTCTACAGCCAAGGCTTGGAAGAGTATAAAACAAGGTATTCTTTTGTTGAAAAGCATGTCCTTTCAGTTATAAGATCTCTAAAGAAATTTAGGCACTTTTTTGTCTAATAATAAAATACATCTAATGGTTGCTCATCCAAGCATCAAAAAATTTCTTCTAAACAAAGGCATAAATGAGAAGAGAGCTAGTTGGATAACCAAGGTAATGGAATATGACTAGAGATTAAGTTTACAACGCTGATTAGAGGCAATGGACTTTGTGAGCATCTAGCTCAGGGCTTGCAAGAAGCTAATGACACTGTTTTAGTGTCAAATGATGAAGATATTGCTGCTATTCACACTTCACCTTCCAGCTGGTTCCTTGATTTGGTAAGCTATTTACAAAATGGTATTTACGCTTCTCACCTAAGTGCTTAAAAAAGAAGGTATTTCAGATTGCAATCAATTCCATTCTTACTCGATGAGGTTTTGTTCAAAAAAGATATTAATGGAATGCTACTAAGGTGTGTAGAACCAAGCCAAACTCAAAGATTACTTGAAGAATTCGATGATGGACATGGTGGACACTTTTTCGCCAGAACTACAACACTTAAAATCATGAGAGGTGGGTATTATTGGCCTACTATATTTGACGATTGCCATACATGGGTTAGGAAGTGCAAACAATGTGTTATGTTTGTAGGAAAAGTTAAATTTGCAGCCTTGCCCCTTCAGCCAATTGCAGTGGATCCGCTTTTTGTCCAGTGGGGATTGGACTTTATTGTTCGCATTAATCCTCCTTCGAGTTCAGGGCATAAGTGGATTCTAACAGCTACGGATTACTTCACATATTGGATGGAAGCAATTGCATTGAAAGAAGCAAACGAAACTAACGTTCTTGATTTCTATGAAGGTTTGTTTACTAGGCTTGGAGTTCCTTCAACCATTGTTTCTGACAATACAATATCTTTTGTGGGATCTAGGATCAGCCAATGGGCTGTCCAACACAGAGTTTATCTCAGCATTTCATCGAACTATTATCCACAAGGAAATGGCCTTGCTGAATCTACAAACAAGAACCTCTTAAGGATCATACGAAGGACTATTGAAGACAATTAGAGGTCATGGCATCTCAAGTTGAAGTTAGCTCTAATAGGTTCACCTACAAGAGGTCAATAGCCAACTCTCCATACAAGCTAGTATATGGTAAGGAAGCAAGGTTACCTATTTCTCGAGTTTTCAGCTTTAGAACTAATGCATCAACTTGAGTTGTTGGAGAATGAGCCTATGAAAATCAGGTATGCAGAGCTTATGGAGTTGGAAGAGACAAGAAATCAATCCATGCTAGCCATGAAAAGTCATCGGGCACAGGGAAAAAGAACGTTTGACAAAGGAGCTTCTTCATGAAGCTTCAATGAAGGAGATTTGGTCCTCAAGTGGGTTGAGGATCGAGCCAAACTAGAAAGGCACACGAAGTTTGATTCCCTTTGGAGTGGCCCATATACATCTCCAGCTGCAAATCCCACAATGCCTTCCAACTTGCCAAGATGGATGGCCAAGAGCTTTCAATCTCAGTCAGTGGAATACATCTGAAACATTGCTATTGAAGAGCAAAGCTCTATGTACATAGTTTGTTTTTGCTTTCCTCCAAGTGCTATTCAAGCACAATAGTTTTCTTCAGTTTTGTTCAATAAATGCTTGTTTGCACATTTGCTTCTTAGTTAGTATTTTTGCTTTTGTGTTTTTCCCTTCTCATTTTGAGGGAGAAAGGTTACATCAGCCAAGGTCAGGTGGAGATTTTCAGTCAGAAATCAGGTTTACCATTTGGGAGTTCGAATAACATCTATATGCTCTGAGTTCTCTAACATAGCAGGCATGCTTCCCAGTTGAGTCGCCAAAAATATTGATAATTTTGCCCCCCACAGGGCAAATTGTCACTCCTACTATTCTGAACTTTGCTATGGTGCCAAGTTTGTCTTGTGAATAAGTTTTGGAGTCCTTAAATATGCATTTACAGCCATCCAAGTGGCCATCTACAGCCAGGTATAAGCCAAAGTGGCCATCTACAACCAGGTGAAGTTTAGTCAGTCAGAGGTTTCCAAAGAGCTTTCTTAATTACAACCAACACAATGTACAAATACAATCATACAAATGATGATGAAAAGGTCTCCTACGGCCATTTAAATTTTGATGGACTCCTACAACCATCATATAGAGCAAAAAATTCATTCAAAAGGATGACACATGCAACAGTTTTAAGAGGGTTTTTCTCTTTTTAAAAACGTCATCTACAACAGTTTGAAAGGGTTTTTCTCCTCTTCTAAGCATCACGTACAGCCAAAAGCCAAGACATACAAGCTGTAAGTTCATTTAATTTGTCTTCTCAAGGATTTTTTCAGGCTATAAGAGGTGGACTATTTCTTCGAACATTTTGTCTGAGAGAAAGAGCTCTTAAAGGACTGTGTAAAAGTCTGAAAAAATGACTAAGTGGCAGTTGTGCAAAGTTTATTTCCTTCAGACAATTTGTCCGAAAGAAATCAAGGACAGGAATCCGCAGAAGGGTGTCGGACAATAAGTCTGAAAGAATTTGGGTGCATTTTTTTCGAAGGGCCATTTCACAGCCGGAGGGATATTATCAAAGTATATTAAAATTAAAAGCACAGTTGAAAAGACTCGAAGGGCACCTACCCTTCGAGAAGGTCCAATTCAAAAGTCTCGAAGGGTATGTACCCTTCGGGTTGGTTCACTTTATGTTTTTAAGGATGCAGACAATTCATCCGAAAGACAACTTCAAAAAGCTCGAGTGCCCTTCAAAAAGCTCGGGTGCCCTTCAAAAAACCCGAATAAATATAAACAAAGGAAAGAAAATAAAGAAGGAAGGAATCCTTCGGACTTTTTGTCCAAAGGAATTCCTTCGAAAAAGAGAAGACAACAGAAAAAATCCGAAGGAAATGAAGAAATTAAAGGGACTTTGGACATTCTTTCCGAAGGAAATAAAACCAAAGAACAAATCCGTAGACATAAAGCCAGTAAACAGGTTTTCCTTCGGAAAGGGAAAGGATGTAAGTGCCAAGCGAAGATCTTAAGACAATTCCCGCAGACATTTTGTCCACGGGAGAATGGAAAGAACAAAAGCCCAAAATAAATTATTGATAAAGACCTGAAATGAATGAACAGAAAAATACACAAGCAAATAACCAAGGAAAAATATACACATGAAAATCACGGATATTTGTCCAGACAGGCATGAACAAAAAAGCCGAGAACCAAGTCAAGCCCGGAAGAATCTATTTGTAGATTTCATGCAAGGGAAAACAAAGGGAAGATTCGTGGAAAAGACAAATACAGATGGTGAACATGCCTAAATAGTCCGAGAATACAAGAGCATGCAACAGCGATGAACAGTAATAGACACGTCCAAATTTGATTGTTCTAACATGTCACTTTCAGTTTTTAAATAGAGGCTCGCTTTGCATGAGGACTCGAGTAGTGGAACGATGGAAAGCTTAAACAAAAGAAATTCCATGCATGCACTCTTGTTTGTCTCAAAGCTTTAAATGTTCCAGCGGTTCAAACATAATTCTTAATTTGACATTTGCATTGATTTTATGCAAAGGGGAGACTTTCAAACGTTCCTGCAGTTCGAGTGGATTTGACTACTCTTGTTTTGGAGTTGACTGTGTTTCAAGTCAAGACATCTATTCGTAGATTTCATGCATCCAAATCTTGTCTTCTTTTTTCAATGCAAGGAATTTTCATGCAAGACAAAATAGACTTTTATAAAGGCTGAATTGGTTTGAGTTTACTCCCTCTCTATTTTTCAATGTCAATCTTTTAGTTTTTTGTAATTTTCTATATTAATGGCTTTTTAGCCTTAGATAAAGCATATCTCTTTTGGCAAGCAATCTTCTGCCAAAGTTTGTGCTCTTAACATTTTTCAGAATCAATAAGAAGAGGACTGTGTTTTTTCAATTTCCAACAGCTGGTATAGTGTACTATTGTTATAGATTTGCCTAAGTGATAGATTTTTTCTTCCTTGTCAAATCTGGATTCGTACCTAGTTACTAGTTGGTCATTTATGCAGGTCATTTTATGTGTTTAAATGTCTTTTGTTGAATTTACTGTGGATATTAGTGGTTATTTAATGCCTTTTGTTAGGTCTATTTTTTCATTTTCCTCAATTTAGATCATCAGATTAAACCTTTTCGTGAAATACTTGTGTATTGATCAATTGGAGTTGAAGTTTTGCCTCTTCTTTGTTTGAATCAGTGTTCTCAGAAGCTCGATTTGAGTGGATCAAGCAAATTAGGTGTATCACTGTTTTAGCTAGGATTTTCATTCAAGTTCTTTCTCCTCTTTTCCCTAGGCAGTTTGTAGCGTAGAAGTTGAAATCCTCATTGATACATCTTACAGGAACCAGCCTTCTCTGAAGGTTCTTCTCACTATTGAAGCACTCACCCTCATAAGAAGATCTCATTGTTTCAACTGGAGCGAGGATTAGCCATTTCAACATGTCTTTGATTCAAGGTGCAATTTCAAATTGACAACAATAACATGGGAAGAAAGGGTGCTTTGCTTTGCGCTTGTTTTGCCATCACTGATTGGGCAATGAGGTCTTTTGAGTCCATTTGTGTATAGCTTTGTCCTCTCTCTTCCATCTTAGAAGATGGTTTCCTTATTTTTTGCAAGGTGTTCGCTGTCTTGGATGTTCTTAAAATCTAGATTTGAGGGGGATCTAGGGTTAAAGGGGGAAGAGATAGATTAGGTCATAAGGATGGTAGACTATCTCTAGAGTAGGTCAATTATTTGCAAAACTTAGATAAACATATATTGAATTTATTATGCTAAGATATGCTAAGAATAAGTACAATTATGCTAGATATTGCAACAATAGTGAAAACAAGATACTTAATTGGTTTTGATATTAATACAGATTTGGATTTAGAACAAGGGAAAAATGGATTGGATTTGGATTGTGGAATAGTCACCTGTTTCTAGAAATTGTGCTTCTGTAGCAACGAACACTTGCATCGACCTGCAACAGTTGTGTCGACTCTACTATTTGACTTGGACATAGGTGTCTAGTACATAATACCTCTTGAAACAAGATGTGACCATTTGGATGCTTTTGGTTTTTGTATTGTATTTGCTTTGGTGCATTCAGATCTAGGTCATGGACTGTCTCTCCTTTTCAAATAACAAAACCTTAGTTTCTTCATCTTCATAGTGGCTGTGGAAAAAATAGGTTATTGGGCACACGGTATTGAGCTACCCCAAACACCACTCTATCAATGAGCATTGCATACATGGCCAATACTCCAAAGAGGGTCTTAGACTTATGTAGTTCTCTCCTATGTGTTGATTTGTGTGTGAATCATGCAATGTGTGATAAGTATAATAGTGACTTAGCTTGTAACTTGGCAAATGTGGCTTATGGAGTGCTTCTTCAGTACTTCAGAGTTGCTCAAATGCACCATATTTTTTTGATCGTCGGTTTTTGCCTGCAAGCGAGTACTCACCGAGTACTCGCGATTTTTTGATGAGTACTCACTTGCAAGCCTAGAGATTCTTGTTGTATTTGCATGATTATGAGATTTTGTACTTTATTTGAATTCAAATGTAATAGAAAATGCTTTCCTAATATTTTATAGACTCATTTGATACATAATGACATTATGCAATTGTAATTTCTATAAAAAATATATTTTTGATAAATTTAAGTATTTTTTTCCTGTCGATTATTCTCGGTTATTCCACCTCTGTCAAATACTCTCCGGTTATTCAAAATTTTTCCTTAGCAAGTACTCTCCGGTTATGGGTATCTATACTATGCTTGATAGAATGTTTTTGGTAAGTTGTCATGTCCCTCTTTTGATAGGGACATGGTAGAAGACCCTTAGCCTTAAAACCCTTTCTAGGGGCTAAGGGACAAATATAAAGGGAAGTAAGTATTGAAATGTTTTAATTGAATATGTAAAAGTACTTTATGTTTTCTAATTCACTTAAAAGGGAACCCTTAAGAGTCTTGATTGTTTAAGTGATTAAAAAAAAAAAAAAAAAAAAAAAAAAATCCATAAGGGAAGGGTCTATTAAGATCCTTAAGTTATTCTCCCTTCCCAATTTTGGGTATTTCACTTGGAAGGACTATTTAAGACAGAGGAATGATCATTTACAATATTCATAACTAATTTTGATAACTATTTTCTTGGAGTCTAAGCACGAAAAGCTGGGCTTGCACTTGGAAGATGGAAACCTTTCAAGAGAGCTGAATCAAGGACAAAAACCCTTGAATTCAGACCTAGGGCAACTCACCATGGAGTTGTATTGAGCATAAATTGACGATAACAAAGGTGTTTTCAACACCAAGGGTCATTTGCAGGTGGGCAAACCATTGGAGGAGCTTGGCGTTTGCTTCGAAAGGGCTGTTTAGGGCAGCAAACCACATTTTGGAGGGCTGCATACATTTGCAAGGGCAGCGACCAGTCTGTGGAGGTTGGTGACCCACTTTGGGGTCTTTTTGGATGCAATTTGATAGTGTGGAACAACCACACATTTTCTGAAGTTTTCCATAAATTTTCAGCTCTATACTTCACCAAAAAATTAGGTTCTTGGCTGGTTATTTGGCAAATAAATTAATGTATTTTCTGCTATTTTTTTGAGATTTGAAATAATATTTTTGGAGCTAATTTCAAGGTAATCTACAAAAGTATTTGTTATTTCAGCTTGCTAGGGTTAGAGATAAATCTGAAAATTCATATTTGGTTGTTGGAGTGATTGAATAAATTATTGTTTAAACATAATATCCCTATAAGGGACATTACAGTGGTGGCGGAGCCAATTTCTTAGCTAGCTATGGGAAACAAGGGTTACATGTCAATCAGTGACATGGACAGGGCTAGGCTCTAGAGGTTAGCTTGGACACAAGAACAAATGAGAGTAGTAATGGGAGAATTCCTTCAAACAGTGAAAGGATATGAGGGGAGATAAAGAATAGGGTTTGGCAAGCAACACCGTGGATATGAGTATGGGATCCGTACTTAAGCATAGGGTTCTTCCAGAGGAAGCCACTTCAGGGAAAGAGAAGAAACAACCTTCTTACAAAGCTGATTTGTTAGCATCATATGGAGAATATATGACTTATCCACCCCTTTTCGAAAGAATGAACTTTAATGGGTATGTCACTTGGAAAAAAGACAGAGGAGGTTCCAAAAAAGGGCGGGACAGCCATTTAGAGTGGAATGAAGAGATAAGGATGGTTACTCTACCTACTTTTGATGGTGCTACAAATAATTAGCCAGGGCTTGGATCAATACGGTGGATACATATTTTTCATTGCGTAAATTGAAAGAAAATGATGCTTTGTCATTAATTACTATACATTTAGAGAGAGCTGCCCATGAATGGTGGCACCAAGGTTTGATAACCCTAGGACAGAACACCATAGAGACCTATGAGGAATTCCGAAATAAAGTCATTGATGAATTTGAAAAGGCAGATTTGGACTTGCATATCCAAGATTTGGCCCACTTGCAACAAGGACAATCTCTAGAAAATTACATTGAAGAGTTCAAAAGGATATCCACCTTGGTTAAGGATGTTTCGGAGAATAGACTCACAACATGGTTCATTGAAGGATTATCTCCATCTCTCAAGGGTTTGGTTAAGGCTTTTAATCCCCCTTCATTACACATGGCCATCAAAAGAACCCAAGATTGTGAGTTCACAAACCCTTTTGTGCAAAATCTGCCCTTCCTAAGGCCTAAAAACAGCGATGTACCTTGTATGGAGCATGAGGAAGGGTGGAAGGCAAGGCAGCCTAGGGAGTTAATTCAGAATTTGACAAAATCAGACACTAATGTGCAGGAAAAAAAGGATTTCCAGCAAGGAGAAAGACATCCAAAGAGGTTGCAAGTGAGTTCAAAGACCGTCCCACATAAAGAGATGAATTTCCAGCCAAAGGGAGGACCATTAGGACTGCAAATAAGTGACAACAGTATGGAAAAATCTGAGACAGTCCTTAAAACAGTAGAGCAAGCTATAAATGTTGATGAAGGCAAGATGGGCACCCTAGCAACCATAACAGGGATTCCTAACTGCTACCCATTCAAGGTTTAGAGAAGTTTTGCAAGGCAAAAAAGTCACTATACTTATAGATAATGGGGGCTACACATAATTTTGTTGACAAAAGATTGGCTACAAGGTATGGTTTGAACACTATTTCTTTTGAGGGTTTCAAGGTAACTCTAGGAGATGGATTGTCTATTCCTTGTCATCATAAGATTTCAGATTTGAAACTCACCTTGGATAAGCAAAATGTTGAAGGAGAATTCCACATGATGGATATTGGAGAGGTGGATGTGGTTTTGGGGGTAAAATGGTTGCACTCTCTTGGAGAAAACACCCAAAATTACCAAACAATGGAGCTCAAATTGGATGCCAATGGGAAAGAAGTGATTCTACATGGTTTGCATGATAGGGCACCCAAGGGGGGCACTGTCCAAGAGAATGAAGAGCATAATTTATGAAGGAATTCAAGTAGGGGCAGCCAGACAAGTGAATTTTTTTGAGTTGGAACAACCAACTCTTATGAAGAGAATAAGTCACATACATGGCATGTGGGGTGAAGGAAAAGTGGGAAAAGGCTTCCCATGCAAAAAACTCAATATTGGGGGCATAGGGCAGCCGCTAAGGTATGCAAAGGAACATCTAATTCTGTGTTGAAAAACTTAATGAACTCTAGAAATGTAGATACCAAGCAAGTCAATCAAAAGAATAATTTGCAGTTGGTGAGAAAGAGAAGTAGATCTGAAACTAGCATTGCTAAGAGACTGAGGTTATACTCAGAAAAATCAGAGAAAGAAGGTATGGTTCAGCTCCTAATAAATTCTGAAAAACATGTGCAAAATCTGATTTTTTCTTCTTAACAAATCTTGAATTGATAAGGCAAGTACAACTGCTTGTGAAGGACAAAGGTTTTAATTTGGTGGGCATGCTACAACCCATGCTAAGTTCTGAAAATGCTTATAAGTTGGGACACTTCCTTCATGACAAAAGATTGGTTGGTACAAGTTTGGTACAACCCCCCTCCCACTCATAAGTTTGGACCCTTGTTAGGCTTTAAATGCATTCTCTACATGATTGATAGGGTTGACATAGGGGAGAAGAAGGGAAGGCGTGAGGCACACATGAGGGCCCAAATGCAAGGTTGCTTTAATCCCCATGATATCTTCTCTCAAGGTATGCTTCCAATGTGGTTCAAGGTTGTTTTTTTCTTGCAAGATGGGAAAGGTTGGTTAAAGCACATAGGATGGGCTAAGGAGTTGGTGCATGCTTACCAAGGTAGTATGCACTCAAGGGCTAAGGATCAAATGAACCTTTTCATATGGGGCTGCAAGGCTTCAATTTCCAGCCATACATCTTTTCTTAGCACAATTTTTAAGTATATGATAATGTCCAATAGAGACCTAAGTGTGAAGAGTTCATTTGAACACATCTTGGTAGTGAATAAATTGACAGTTTGGGGCACCTATGGGGTTGTAAGATGCAAATACAGTCCTCTAATCAGCAAGTACACGTCTCTTGGTGAAGAGTTCCCTCCAAGGATGGAAGGCCCAATGGCATGAGGGCCAAGGATTGGATGACAATCATGGGAAGGAAGTTTCCACCTCGGAAGAAGCACGCAACGGCGAGTTTGAGGATATTTCCAGCCCTTTGGATACATCATTGGAGGAATTTGAAGAATAAGTTCAAGAATTTATTCAGCTATTATGAGTTGCATATAGTAGGTTACACTGGGGGCAGCAAGATGGTAAAGGGAAAAATCATTGGATGTAGGGATAAGGAGGTTGATAAGGGCTGCATCCTTCATGACATTCAGAAATTTGCAGCCATACTTCCCAAACACATCTTGGTCAACAACACCAAAGAAAAGGGGAAAATGATTGTTTTGATTAACATGTTTGCTTTATGTGCAGATGAGGACATAGGGGCAATCAAAGCCCCCACAAATGAAGACTTCATAGCTGGAATACCAATTTCTATCCACCTTTGTGATGACAAAATCAAGGATTTTCTTGCTTCCAACATCTTAGGAGAGCATCTTTTGATCATGTGGTTTCAAGAGTGAAAGTTGACAATATAAGTTGCTGGTTTTGCATTTTCATTTTGCTTAAGACACACGAAAACTTCATATGCAGCTGTAGAAGACATCACCAAGAGGGGTCTTTCCTTTGGAAAAGGCTTAGGTTTGAGTTTGACGCAAGACCAATCATGGAGATAACATTTTGGTTACTTCTATTGCTCGAGGACAAGCAATTTTGGATAGGGAGGATTGTTATGTCCCTCTTTTGATAGGGACATGGTAGAAGACCCTTAGCCTTAAAACCCTTCCCAGGGGCTAAGGGATTAATATAAAGGGAAGTAAGTATTGAAATATTTTAATTGAATATGTGTAAAAGTACTTTTTGAAAAGTACTTTATGCTTTCTAATTCACTTAAAAGGGGACCTTTAAGGGTCTTGATATTTTAAATGATTTAACAAAAAAAAGATCATAAGGGAAGGGTGTATTGAGATCCTTAAGTTACACTCCCTTTCCAATTTTGGGTGTTTCACTTGGGAGGACTATTTAAGACAAAGAAATGATCATTTGCAAGATTCATGTCTAATTTTGATAACTATTATCTGAGAGTCTAAGCACAAAAAGTTGGGCTTACATTTGGAGGATGGAAACCCTTCAAGAGAGCTGAATCAAGGATGAAAACTTTTGAATTCAAACTTATGGCAACTCACCACGAAGTTGTATTGAGCAGAAATTGACAACAACAAAGGTGTTTTCAACACCAAAGGTCATTGGCAAGTGGACGAATCATTGGGTGAGCTTGGCGTTTGTTTTGAAAGCGTTGTTTAGGGCAGCGAACCACATTTTGGAGGGCTGCGTACATCCACAAGGGCAGCGACCAGTCTATGGAGGTTGGTGACCCACTTTGGGGTCTTTTTGGAAGCAATTTGATAGTGTGGAACAACCACATATTTTCTGAAATTTTCCATAAATTTCTAGCACTATATTTCACCAAAAAATTAGGTTCTTGGCTGGTTATTTGGCAAATAAATTAATATATTTTTTGCTATTTTTTGGAGATTCGAAATAACATTTTTGGAGCTAATTTTAAGGTAATCTACAACAGTATTTGTTATTTCAGCTTGCTAGGGTTTGAGATAAATTTGAAAATTCATATTTTGTTGTTGAAGTGATTGAATAAATTCTTGTTTAAACATAATATCCTTAAAAGGGACATTACATAAGTTGCCTTGTGAGTAAGTAGGAAGTTTCCAAGTGAAGAATGAATGAGGGTTGATATTGTATTTATACCAATATCTTTGGAGAATATGTCGCATTAAAGCACTTACGCCAATCTTTAAGATACGTTTTATTTGCAAATTGGATGACTTTAGGGCATTGGACACTTACGTCGGGATAGGCACTCATGTCGATGCAAACATGTGACTGGGATGCATGTGTCTGGGCAGTTGGAAAACAAGGGTAGGTCCATAACTTGCAAAGATGGAAGATAAACAAGTTTATAGCATTCTGGGCAAGATAGAAGTTCTGAGTCATCAGTGTAACATAGGTCGGACTAAGAGATAAGCAATTAGGCATACAAAGATAGTGTATGCGAGCCTTTTGGTAGCAAGAAAAGGTCTAAAGTTGAAAGCACATCCTTGATATGTATTTGCCAAATGTATAAGACTGTAGTGCTATATAATTCAGAAATAATGTTTACATTTGCCCTCCCTTTAATCTAGTAATGAAATTATTAGTTTAAAAGCGAAGAAATGCATACATGGGTGTGTATAACACACCTTGTCTTTGTTTGACTCCAACTTGAGTGCTTTGCTGGTGATTGCTTTGCAACCAAGAGCATGCTACAATATATAATCAACGCATATAATCTAAATTTGATAGTATTGAAATGATTGAAATTAAAAGAGAGCAAGGTTTAAGAGTACACCTGTGTATTGATGCAACCGTCTTGCCTTTTGACAATTTGATTTGAAAGATATATTATTATGAATCACCGAAACTGAGATTATGACAAATATAAATCTAGAAAGTGCATATATCTAAAGAGATAGAGAGAGATTGGGAGATTGGAAGGCATGTGCCCCTAACCTTGGAGAAAAGATGAGTTGCCACCTGACAGTTGAGATTAGCTCAACTGTGCAACCCAATCATATTTATAATCTGGCGAGTGTGAGTGAAGCAAGTCAACTCATAGTATAAAACTGGTGAGGCTGAATGATGCAATCAATTCCAACATATAAACTTGGCAAGATTGAGTGATTTAATCACCCAACCATATCCAAAAACAAACCAACTACTATAGTAGATTGTCTCAATACAATCCGTAAAAATTCAATCAGGTGGTGGTGTTAGTCCCAAAAAGTGTTTAGAATCTGAAACTGATTTGATTTTGTAATATTAAGCACACATTGCATAGCATATGCATTTCAGATATGTCTCATGCTAAAACTGTGTATAATAATGGTACCAATCTATAGAATTTTGTCACAAATTTGTATATGAATCATATAATTATGCAATTTGGCCAATTTGAAATTGTGTGGAGAACATGTTTCCAAAACATGCCCCCACTATATATGGAGAAATTTAAAAATTGATATAAGTGCCAATGTTGAGAACATGTTTCCATAACATGTCTCTGATGCAATTTGAATCTAAAAATTGGTGTGTCAATGTGAAGGATATGTTTCCAAAACATGCCTCCACTGTAAGCTATGTATGCCGCATATTAAATAAATGTGGAGAATATGTTTTCAAACATGCCCCTATTGAATTTGAAGCTGTGATAAATGTGAAGAACATGTTTTCAAAACATGTCCCCACTACAATCTGATTTTATGAAGCAATGTGGAAGTCATACCTCTATGGCATGCCCCCACTGAATGCCCCTTTTTTGAGGTGAGGGGAAATAGCAACTAGGAGTTACCTCAAAATGATAAGATAACCATGTAAAATGTGAAGCACCATGTAGCATATAGCGGGAACATATCTAGGTATATATATCATTGGAGCAGAAAAAATGTGATCACACCAAGTTATAAGATGCATGATGTAGATCATGACAACATCTAGATAATAACAATACAAACTCAACAAGCAATCAAACACACACAAGAACACTCAAAAAACAAATCAAGGGACAAGTTCAAGAAGACCGCAAACAAGGGGCATGTTCAAATGCTTTACAATCGAAGGGACATGACTTAGTCAAATTTTCATAAAAACAAAAATGACATTCAAATGTCAAAGAGGCAAACAAAGGCATAGGGGCCGCAAACAATGAAGCATATTTAAATGCTTAAACAAACAAGATAGTAGCAAGACAAGACACTCAAGGAAGTGCATAAATGAAAGTATAAGCAACCAACATGAACATATCATGCTAGTCTGTGGATATATGTGTTAGCAAAAAATGTTAAGTACACAACATATCAAGTACACTACAAAAAATATAAGCATGGATAAAGGTATGTGTAAGTACATTTATGAGTTCAAACATGATAATGTCAAGTGACTATAGAATGATATAACCTGGATGTATCGTGATCATAGAGGTGGATGCCCCCAACGTTTTGGTGATTAAGTAGAGGGAAAGCCCAATATTAAAAAATGCATAGATCATGTGTCTGTGTATGTCTGTATCACACTCAAAAGATGTGTGAAACATGTGTATATAGGAAGTACTAATATGCCATCTACCAACATGGGACCACAACATATATGCCAAGGAGCTAATAGGATATGTAAATGCTGAACATATTTTGGATTTTTGGAAGTTTTTTTATTTTTTTAGTATTTTTGGAATGCGATAGGAAAAAACTATCCTATGATCACATCCAAAGGATGGTCATAGATATCTCCCACTGTGAACTTGGTGTAATGAACTAGTGATGTTGTCGAGTATGCATAGGTGCGATATCTGTTACAGTAGTTTTTGTGATGCTCTGCATATGTAAAATAGGACTCTGTGGTCGTGAAATAGAAATAGGAGTAGAGGTTCATGGAACCCATCGTTGAGTGTTTTGTGGTTTGTTTGGAACAATAGAAACAGGGACATGTGTAAGTGCTCTGGATATCTGAATATAGTGTGTAGTAGATGACGATTCCGTGGAACTCACTATGAATCTCTTATGCAATGGTCTCTCAAGTACTGGCCGCCTGGTAAAGGGGATAGCATGTTGCTTACCCTTTTGCAGAAATTAACCGTGTGAGGTTTGATAATTAATTGCTTGGGTACAAATATCTCTTGCTTAAGAGGATGTTCATATGGAATTTCAGAAACTGTAATTACTCGATTGACATGAATGTATTTAACACACCCATGCATTGTAGAAGGTATTGGTCGAAGTGTATGTATCCAAGGTCGTCCCAATAACATATCAAAAACACCTATGGAAGGTATAATTGAGAAGGTAGTAACTACATGGGTGGGACCCACCTGTAAAAGTAAATCAATCTCATCAAGAACCTATTGTGAGGTCCATCAAATTCACTAATTGTCGTGGCCGAAGGATGTAAATCATTTGTATAACCTAAATGCGTGAGTAATGTCATGGTACAAACGTTTTTGCTACCATAACATTGTGTATAGTTTGGTGATCACAGTATGCTCGAATGAATAAGGAATGAAGCTCTGAGTCATCATCCCTAATTTCACTGTTATCAAAAGTAATAAAGGGTCTCTGAACTATAAGGGGTATATGCTGCATATAAGTACCAATAATCCCATCCAATGGGTACTCATAATGAGATGGAGGATGTGCATTATATGCCATTTGCACTTCTATATCCGTCTTTGAATGATCTTGCAAATTATTGTTAAATATTTTCTGTTTGTGGGCTCACCAGGTTATGACCCTGATTCCTTTGGAGGATCATCAAATGTAATCTTTTGGTCATTGATGAGGTCTTGGATCTTATGCTTGAAGGTGAAACATTTATTTGTAAAATGCCCAGGGTCTTGGTGATAGTCAAAATAAGTATTCACATTATATCCTTTGGGTAGAGGTCTATTCGTATCAACCTCTAAGATGAGGGAGACACAAGATGACACTCTACAAGCCGCAAGAGTAATAAGCGGGAGACTCAGGGAAGCGTGTAAATTGTTTTCGTGGTGTATTGGATAAGACAAGCCAATTAGGTTGTGACACCACATTAATCATGGTTGTTTCTTTTTTAGCCTCAGGAGGTTGGACCTTATAACTTGGTTTGATAGCAAACTTGTATTGGATGTAGATGTAGTTGGTATATTTGCTACATATTTAAGTTAATAAAATGAGATATTTTTCATTTCACTATCGCGAACAATATGGCATAAGTCATCGAAAGATTTGAACTTTTTGAAAACAGTAGACTCATCTAATGGGACAAGCAAAATTTGCTTGAATATGTCTTGAAGTTTTATATATGCCATAGGATTGGTCATTTTAGCCAACGTTGTCTTGTATCGTAAGACATATTCATTGATAGGTTCATTGGTTCCTTGTTTGATTTTTTCAAATTGGACATATGAAACTTTTTCGGTAATGCTAATAGAGGTGTGCCAAAAAGTAATCCACAAGGGGTTTGAAGGTGTTTATTGGTTGAGTTGGTAAATCATAGAACCCCCTTAAAGCATTGTCCTTGAGGCTTCTTGGAAATAATTTGGTCAAAAGTTCATCATTGGAGGCATAATCAAGGCTTGCCGCATAAAAGGATCGAAGACGCTGTTCAAAATCATCCTTATCATAAAATGTGAATTTAGGTGCAACAAAACCAATTGACAAGGGGTGCAATGATATCTTTGGTGCAAGAGGATTATGCAATACTATAAGGTGATTTCATAGAATTTTGTTCAATATTTGTAACTTTAGGTTGCAAAAGTTTTATAGTTTGAACAAGAGCTTGCACCTCTTGGTCTTTTAGGTTGAATATTCAAGAAGTCACCAAAGGAGGTGTACTCATGAGTTGGGTAGATATTGAAACCGGTATTTGAGTTGAAATATTATGCTTTCCATTGTAAGGTGTGGCAACGGTAGTTTTAGGGAACAAAGGTTGAAAGACATAATCCATACCTCCACTAGATGTAAGTAGATTGATTGGTATAGAATTAGTTGTAGTACGTTTTAAGGAGTTACCATCGCTAGGTGAGGAAGCCTTAGCTTTATCATGCTTACCAATTTCATCTTTTGTAACATATAAAAATGCATTTATTAAGCCCTTGTTATTATTGAGATGAGTGATCAATGCTTATTTATCTTTCATTTAAAAATTGGGTTTTTTGATTATTATTTTTCATTGTTTAGAAATGAAAAATTATAGAATTTGAATAACAAACTGAAAACCTATCTGACTAAAAACCTTAAGAATTAGAAAATTGTATTCATACGAATCAGGTTCACTAAATGTTTAACCCTAAAATTTAGATATGAGGGGGATCTAGGGTTAAAGGGGGAAGAGATAGCCTAGGGCATAAGGATGGTAGACCATCTCTAGAATAGGTCAATTATTTATGAAATTTAGATAAACATATATTGAATAGAAAGTACAACTATGTTAGATATTGCAACAATAATGAAAATAAGATATTTAAAAGGTTTTGATGCTAAACAAATCGGGATTTGGAATATGCAGAAAGTGGATTGGATTTGGATTCTGGAAAAGTCGCTTAATTCTGAAAATTGTGCCTCTGTAGCCACAAACATTTGCGTCGACCTAGGACAATTGCGTCGACGCTACTGTTTGACTCGGATGTAGGTGTCTAGTACATAATTCCTGTTGAAATAGGGTTTGACTACCTGGATGCTTCTGGGTTTTGTGTCGCCTTCGTTTTGGTGCATTCAGATCCGGATCATGGATTGTTGCTCCTTGTCAAATAACAAAACCCTAGTTCTTCATCATCATAGTGGTTGTGAAAAAAATGGGTTAGTAGGCACACGGTGTCGAGTTGTCCCAAAATCCCTTTGTCAATGAGCGTTGCCTACATAGTCAATGCTCCAAAGAGGGCTTTAGACTTATATAGTTCTTCCTTATGTGTTGTCTTGTGTGTGAATCATGCATTGTGTGATAAACAAGTACAATAATGATTTAGTTTGTAACTTGGCAAATGTGGCTCAAGGAGTGCTCCTTCAATACTTTAGACATGTAGATGTGTTGTCCCTATGATTGATATGGAAATATGTAAAAATAGGGAAGCTTTGCTCATTTGAGTGCTTAATAGAATGTTTTTGGTAAGTTGCCTTGTGAGTAGGTAAGAAGTTTCTAGGTGAGGAATGAATGGAGATTGATTTTGTATTTATACCAATCCCTATGGAGAACATTTCGCATTAAAGAACTTAGGCCGACTTTTAGGATACGTTTCATTTGTAAATTGGATGACTTTAGGGCACTGGACACTTGCGTCGAGATAGGACACTTGTGTCGACGCAAGCGTTTGACTGAGACGCATGTGTCTGGGCAGTTGGAAATCAAGGGCAGGGCCAAATCTTGTAGAAATGGAAGATAAACAGGTTATAGCATTTTGGGCAAGATAAAAAGTCCGAGTCATCAGAATAACATAGGTCAAACTAGAGATAATCAATTAGGCACAAGGAGATAGTGTATGCAAGCCTTTTGGTAGCAGGAAAAGCTCTAGAAGCTGAAAGGACATCCATGATATGTATTTTCCAAGTGTATAAGATTGAGGTGCTATATAATTCAGAATTAGTGTTTTAGGATGACCAAAGATTGAAATTGGATGGGATAAGATCTATGAGATAAAAATCTTTTTGAATAAGATTATTATTGTTTTTCTGTCTTTCTCATAGAAGATTTGTTATCATTCGCTTTGAAAGAGCAAGTAGTAGTGAGAGGAGACTCACCGTAAACTACTAATTGTTGTTTTGATTTGCAGGATTCTTGCTAGGGAATGAAGTTTCTAGGGTGCTTTGCTAACACCTTTGTACTCGATCTGGTTCGTCTGTATCCAGATTTGCTAATACCTCTGGTTTTGGTGGGAAGGTTTAGCTGCTGTGGAAGATGATTCTTTGTCTTTACTCACATAAGTGTTTTTTTTATTTTCTTTCTGATTTTTGTTCTGCTGTTGTATGCTTATTCCTTCTGAGATTTAGGGGATTGTGTTTGTGTGTTTTGCTGGTTGATGTGATATTTTCTCTCCCCCTATGCTTTCAGAGGTTGTGTAGATTCCTGAGAGGGTTCCTGTGATAGTAAAGGGCTCACCCTGGCTTGGTAGACATGATCTGGAATGGAAGGGGACATTTTTGTAGTCAATGGTTGTTTCCTTTCTACACCCCAGATATCCAAGATCAGGGGATCTGGAAGAGGTTCATGGAGATTCAGGTTCAGACATATGCATGCATAGTTGAGATCTCCCAAATTCCTAGTGAAATCAGATGATGTGATGTAATCTCCATATACAAATCCTATTTTCTTTAGAATATATTCTTGCCAATATTCACTGGGAAGCAGAGGTAGATGAACCCAGTCTCAATAGTGGTGGGCAGATCTTGTGCTGGGTTAAATGCTGGACCCTCCTTGTGCTGGGTTAAATGGGTTTCATGAGAAGACTTGATTTGTTCATGAATCAGGGTCCTCCTTGAAAAGCTTGATCTCATTCTTGCTTATGAAAAGATAGCCATGAACAAGGTCTTCTGTTGCTCAGTTTCTAAGGTTTAAAGAGTTGCATCTCAGAGTCTTGCCTTGAGCATTTGCATGTGGGATAATTAGACTTTACATAGAACTCCATTACCCTGCCCAAAATATTAATTCTTTAACAAAAACATAAAATGTAAATGACTATCAAAATTTCTGTGATCCACATAAAATAACGACGACTAACAGTTAAAACAGGTTATATAAATGATCTGGGTTGAATTGAAAATCTGATAGACAACACACTAAATTGTAAAAACTTAAAAATGTTATGAAAGCAATTAACCAAACCAAAAGGAATCAACACAAATGATATTGCAATATAATGAAGTTTTATTGGAACCAAGACTAATCTACAAGAAGATAGCAATCTTTGAGAAGAGATGTGAAGTTATGACACATTCAAATAACAAATTTATTTATAGCTCTTTCTTAGCAGGAAAAGAATAGTCTAAAGGTAGAAAATGAAATGATTTGCCTTGGAATCTGAAAATCCATTTGACAAGTGTTCTTCCAAGAAGTTGAGGGGATTTGTCAATGCATGAAACTTACAAAAACATAATTTTGGTTTTCCAAAACTTTTGGAATTTTCGAGATCTTCGACATTTTTGAGATTTTGGTAGGTGGAGAGCACGACTCAAGCTTTCCAGCACATTGAATGGTTTAAAATTCCGAACAACGGTGGAGTTGCACCTGACTAGTTATTTGGGTATTTTTCCAAAGTTTTGCACTGAATTGTCACCTGGATCAATAGAGGCATTGTAAGGATGCAGATATTTCATTTGATTTACACTTTTGGGTTTGCATGTCTTTGGATCTGTTTTTTTTAATGTACTTGTAATACTCTAATATGAGACTTTTGTTTGCAGTTTTTTGCTTCTAACAGCTAGGTTTATTTGCTGCTCCACATTTATTTGTCTAAGTTTTGTATTCTTAAATGAATCTAACCTAAGAGTGATCTTTCAAAATCTGCATCACCTTATCTGGTGATTTTACTTTAATGCTTTTTGTTGCCTGCTATGAGCATTCAACCTCTGTATTGCACCCACATTGCCCAACTAATATTATCTATCTTCAAATAATTGTAGCTAGCTAGATTCAATTACATTTTGCATTTCGACCATTTTTTCTTTTTCTTTTGTATGTTTAGACCTATCTACATCCTAGTGCATGTTGAAATTGTTACCTCCCAATCCATTTGCTGGTTCAAATTCTTGTATTCTAATGGCCGTTTTAATTTTTTTTGCAGAGGTTGCATGAAGTTTTAGACAGGAGGATTAAAAATAGCATTTATAGTTGCATACAAATGGATTGCATTTGCAGTTCTACTATATTGGATTCTTCTGATATTTCTGAATTACCTATTGTGGAAGATCAGCTTTTACAACAAGAGTTAGACGAGACAGTAAAAAACAACATTTGTATTCCTAGAGAAATGGATTCTGCAGAGCTCTCGAAGTCATGTCAAGGGGGAGAGCTTAGTGATTTTCAGACCGATCTGTTTAAAGTGGAAGATCAGAATTTAGGAGAAGATTTGGACAGGATAAAATAAAGATCTCATTTGTATTAATTCTAAAATAGGTTGTGGAATTTTCCAAGTCACCTCAAGGGGAAGAACTTGGGGATTTTCTCAGTGCTGCCGTGGTTCATCCAATAAATGGTGTTAAGAAGGTTTCTGTCTTGTCTTTGTTTTGAGCCTGAGTTCACAGGTTTGAATTTTCCACATGTTGATGCACACAATTATTTTCGAATTGCCTGTGCTCTTGTTATCTTGATTCTTAACCTATTGGGATGTATATTAGAAAGTGTGCCAAAATAGCAGCTTTGCCTCATTACAAACCTGCAGTGCTGAGCATGCCATGTTATTATAGCCATTTTAAATGAAATACTACAGACAAGGCTTGAAACCGAAGATTGTAGCAAATGTTGCAAATACTGTGTCATGCATGCTTATTTGCTACAAAGCTTGATTCCTTGAGTTGACTCTGGCATAACTGGCTTTTGAACAGAATAACAAAATTACAACATAACTCCCCATGGCTATGGCTTCGCTGAAAAACCATAGCATTTTTATGCTATCTCCAATGTTATACATGAAGGTCCTGTCATTTAGAATTGATGAAAGATGTTCCCACATGAGCAGAGACACAAGAATCATCGTTCATGGTTCTTTATAACCATGAATTTAAAGTGATATTTTGACGAACAGTGCCTTAATACTTGTTAGTATTATATTATTACCTGAGAATTCGCAGTGAATAAAAGTGGCATCAAGGATTGGCGTTTTCGTGATCGAATTTCATTGTCAATGTTTCGAGCCACCACTTAGGCTCATCATCATGTCAAATACAATGGTTTTCGCTTAAACCTATTAGTTTGCTTTGGAATCACACCAAACAAAAATTAAATTATTTGTTTAACTTTTGACAAATATAATCTACGTTAACTTAAAAAAAAAAAAGAAAAATAAATAAAAAAATTAATTGATTTGTTTTATAATGGTTAACCTTATTTGTCAGACTCAAATATTAAAATAAATTAAATAAAAAACTCAAAGCACATCTAAAAAAACTTGAAAATTTAAAATGAAATAATAAAAAAATTCCAAAATATTAAAAACGACCCTTTGCCTTCCCTACGAGAGCATATGCATGGTTGTTTACTGCACGCTGAAGCCACGTCGCAAGGCAGAAGGCAGGGAAACAAAAATTCAAAAAACACTCCTGAAAGACACGTCGTTGCCTCCCTTTTGAGGGTGCACGCATGTTGATGTAATGTAAAATTTTATCCTGTTGCAAAGTAGTGTGATTGAAGATGTGTCAAGAGGATAAAAATAATTATAGGCCCGTTTGTTGAGAATGATCGTAAGAATTTTTAAGTTTTGATCCAGTCGAATTCGTTGGAGTCATCTAGAAGAGACTTTAGAGAGACTTAAATAGTAATGTTGATAGTCTATCGCCAGAGGGGCAAGGATGACTAACACAAGATCGTTGAGATTCTATGAATAGTGATTTACATACAAGAAGATAATACTGTCTTCTAGGATTCGACTAAAAATATGTCATAGTAGTTATAGCTGGGAGTCTACAAGAAAGTAACATAAATTCACAAGTCAAGGGGCATTCATGCTTAATAAAAGGGGACACAAATTTAAAAACCTTGATGGTGATGATGACATCTCTAGCACTTCATCCACAATAAAGTCATTTGGTTTGATTGCAACTCAAGAAGTAGAGGAAGATATAGACTAGCAAATGCCCCAAAGGTGCAAGTTATGTCAAAATGGATGTAATATTTTGTTTTTGTAGAGCAGGTTTTGTAAACCAAGGGAGTGTCAATCGGGTATGACCGTTAACCCTATCTCTACTTTTGTGTCAGCAATCATAGATTTCGAGTTAGTTATGACCATTGATTTATAATCTTTCGCTTTACAAAATCATGTTTTATAAAAACAGAAAATGACAGCCCTTTTGGTGTAACATGCATTCCTTTAGCTGTCTATTAAACTTTGGGGCCCAATTTTTTGTAAATTTACAAATTGTGATAAAAATAAAATAAGTCATGCCCAAACTTTACAGATAAAAACCATAAATGACTGCCCTTGACGATTGTCACATTGAAGTACAAGCCCTCATATATGCCATTAGGCTCAAAAGAACATCTCCATACATAATCATAAATAAGCAACCAGATTTTAGGTAGTAGATTCTTACTCCTTCGGTGTAGTCCAATATACCCTAAAAATATGTAATTTCATCTTCTTTGCTCCAAATTTGGTCAGGGTTTTTCCCAACAAATGATTGATGAGGTGAAATAGACTCTTTGGCAGTGGATCGTAGAGAAGATACAAAACTGCCCTCGTTTTTTTCCTTCATCTTCTTCTTGTGGGTGGCAATAGGCTCTTCCTCCACTACATCTGAAAATTATGGTTTCAAGACTTGACACTGACTCTGTGGGCTTATGTTTATTTTTGATGGGGTTGAGCAGCTGCTTTTGCTTTTCTAGTGGGTGTTTTTAACCTTTATCTTGTTTTCGATCCTCAATGACTTCCACACAAAAATAGTGGAAATGAAAATGTAGAGAGTCAGAGATGAAAGCACAATAGGGAAGAAATTATGAAAAAGCAATTCATGAAGAAATTATAGGCTTCACAAGACTAAAAAAAAGTTATAGGCCAAAAAACTTTTAGGGGCCATCAATGGCTTCTCCATGGCCCTCAAGGTTTTTGTTGCTTTTGGATATTTAAAAAACAGTATTAGAATGTAATAAATTATGAGAAAATTAAAATAAGATCAAAAAACCTTTTTTTTTATAAAAATTTTGATGCATGGAAACCAATAAACAATTAAGCAATGTTCAATGATTTCACAAAGGAAAAGTTGGAAGGTTCAAGATCTAGGACTCAAAAATTCATATCCTGAGTTCTACACAGTCTAACAACATGTCATGAATTCTAGTGAGATCATGGTGAAGTATAGAATTTGAATAAATTATTTTTGAAGATTTGGTGAGGTTTACTTGCACTAAAAATTGTAAACTTAAAATAAACTCTTTAGGCTCTTAAGCACTTGAAGCATGTTGAACGCTTTTCATGTAAATTTATTTATGTATCATGAATTTAAATTTCAAGAACACACATATTCATTTATCTTTTTCATTTTTATTTTCATTTACAACTTTTCTCAATAAAGGAGATTAGAAGGAAAGGCAAGGGGTGTTCAACACCAATAACTTGCCTCAATAAAATTTACACATATGTACATCCTCTTTATAAGATCAATACTAATATTGTACAAGGCCCAAACAACCATTTAAATAATTTTACAAGTGACTGAAGCATAGTCTTAAATTCCAAGAAGACATCCACAAAGCTCTAAGAAATAATCCACAAGGCCTAGGCAAGGAGGGGCTTGCCTCCCATATTTTTTTCATCATCAGGTGGTGACCCTAGGCACCATCTTTGATTACAAGTGTACCGAAATTAATGATGCTAAGCAAGATGAAATGTATGACTTATAAGTGGAAGGAAACTAAACAAAACCTTTTAGTTGAATGCTTATAACTGCATGTTAGTAATACTCTTCACTCAATGCCAAAACACATAACAATATCACAAAAAAACTAACACAATTCTTTAAAGGAATAAACAACAAGGGAGAAGGGGGGGAAAACCCTATGAATAAGAGAAAAACATGCAAATGCAAGAGGACATGCCATCACCATTGGTCTATCTAGGTATGGGTGGAAGATTTTCTACAACCACATATGAGAGTAAAACTCACACCCTATAGGAAGAGGGAAAGATGGTCTTTGGGACTGACTCACCAAGATTCCACACTATCCTCCAGGTTGCTTGTTATACACATAACAATTAGGCATAGGTCCAAGCTTCACATCTCATTTATACAACAAACAAGTTAAATCCATTCAAAAATCTTAATGCTTCCATTTCAAGTCCATAAAAAGACAACAAAAGCGACAAGATCAATGGGAGGAAAGTCCCCAAAAGACTCTAAAAAGGGTCACCAAAAAGTATAGTGGCCTTAGGTCCAAACAAGATTTAAAATAGACAAAGGATTGCAAGCAAATGACCCTGCCAATCCATTAAAATATTACATTTTCAAATAAAAGGAAAAGCAAGAAATTTAAAAAAAAGAAAAAATAGGCATGAGTGATCCAAGAGAGACCCTACATTGGGTCCACCACTTGGGAAGTATCCAACCCTTTCATAAGGTTTTTTCTCCAACCTAGTCTTAATATTGAAAGGCTTCTTTTCAATCCCCCCAAGCTTGAGCTCCCATATGTCACGCCCATAATTTTTCATGAAGAAATCCCCACAAATATGTCATTTTTTGGGGTATGAACACTGCACACAAGGTGACTTGCAACATTTCAAGTGTCCACTAAAGTGTGCTACATGAGAAGTCAGGTGCATTTACCAATGTAGTAGCGGTCGCATAGTCATCACAACGTCCACACTAATCAACCTACTGTGACCTAGATGACCTACATGAACTCTACGAAATTGGCAAGCCCCATGGTCCCCACATACTTGGTTTGGGATCTCAGTCAATACAAGGAGTTCCACATGGTCTAGGGTCAAATGACCCATTCTTGCCCTCAATGGGTTCAAACTGGACAGTGAATGGTTCCAAGCAATTAGAAGGCTCAAATTTATGACGCAAGTCACAACGGGAATCTAATTTCAAGTTGAGTTGTTTTTTCCAATAAGGCTTAATAATGTCAACAAGGTCTCATATGACCTAAAAGGGAGGATGGAGCACTTGATCTCCTTCGTTGAATTTGGCCTTTCCTAAATGTTGGATTGTGTTAGATCACTAAAGCCCTAAATATCCTTATGAATGACTATAAAGGTTCTTTATTTAATTAAGGATGAGAAAAATCTATAGGAAAAGAGAAATGAGGTTTGGAAGGGAAGGACAAACTTTTAGTCCTTCATGTTCGTACCTCGAGATCCTAGCTGACCACACTTGAAGGGGTCATGTGTAAAAACACACATTCCGAGGTGGTCTGTAAATTGGACTTCAAAAACTATAATGTGACACTGGGTGAATTCCTAGTCCAACAACGCTCACGACACCTCTATGACATGTCGAGCTCACACAAACGAGAAAGACATAAGTGCAAAACTTGTCTAGTGACCATTAATGGTCGCCTCTAGGTCCTCGACTTTGATTGTCGATTTGGAGTGATCTCATTGATCGAAAAGGCGTTTGGGGATGCAGGGGTTCCCCTTGGGATCTACCTCTATCTTCTTGGTCCATTTGGCGAAAAAATGTTTTGGGTCTTCGAAACTTCCGAGGGCCATTAATGACTCCTTGTAGCTCGATTCTCAGAAAAAATAACAAATTTTTAGTTTAAAACTATTATATTTTCACTTTAATATGAAGGGGATCCAAAATTAGGGATCGGTCCCTTAAGGGCTACCCTGCTCCTATACTTCCAAGAACACGCAAATGCACTTTAATCCCAAAAAGGACTCCCTTCAAAAAAAAAAGACGTATATCTAATTTAATTTATGGTTTCAATATTTGAAATATATTCTGTGTAGAGGAGAATGGGATTTTATGGTAGGGGGGGTTCGCTTTCGAGCCACCTAAGTGCCCCCAAAAGGCCAAATAATTTCCTTAAAGCTAAAAGCCATAATGACCTTTCCAATTCTCACCGAACCAAACCAAACCATTGTTATGGGAACATCTCCAATGCCCCCTTGTGCCACTGTCTACTCATGCCTCTCTAGCTTCACTGCCTCAATCTTTGCCCCTTGCCCACTCACCTTTGTATACATTGTTAGCATGGGTAGAGGAACATAACTGCCCCAACCTCCACTATAATACTGTCACTTAAACTTTTCACTGGTTTGACTATTCCTTTGTAGTCTTAAACTTCTAAATTCACCATCCTCCTCTACTCTACCCCTTAGGTGCTAAAACTCTCTATCCATAGTCCTAACCACTAGCAGTCAGCTAGTGGTCACAAGTGTAACCATTGGTGGTGGATACAACCAGACTTTTCATTTTTCATTGGCACAACAATCGTTCACATGGGTGATTGACCGTTTAAATCTTGAGTCCCTGCCCTGCAAAAAAGACACTCGTAAAACTAGAAACCTGTGGTAATTTATTCTCACTCCAAAATTGATTCTGCCAAATTTTGTGGAATTGTTATGATAAATTCCACTATTCATAAAATCTATTTCAAGAGTATTAGGAAAAATCTTAATATAGTTAAAATTAAGGAAAACATACTCGCCATTTGAGGCTTAATAAGGGATTGTAAGTCTTTTTACGTGCTAAAAGTGAAAAATGAATATTTTTATTTACACCACTATATTTTAACCATAATGATGACATCTTATAAATAATATTCTAATTCAAATATTCCATTAAATTTACAAAGTATATATATTTACTAATTATTTCTTTTCAACAAGGGTATAAGGAGTGTCTCAAAAATTGCAAGATCAATAAAATTACATATTTCTTCTCTTTCTCAATCACTTTATAACTGAAATAAATACATTTTGAAGGCTCTCAACAACCAATCAAAACATATAAAAATTAATAATAAGAAGAGTAGTTTCTAAAAGAATTCACAAGTTCCATGGTACATCTCACAAGGCCAAGGAAAGGAGGGGCTTACCTCCTATCCTATTTCCATTATTAGGAGACTTCCCTAGACACCCCCAAGCCAATGACTCCCATCACTGGTCATGTAGATTACCATACAAATTTACTAAGTATGAAGGAGGGTTCAGTGCATTTTAAAAGAAAATGTAGTCTAGGCAATACCTCTTTTTTAATACCTCATCCTACAAGCTAGGAAACATTTCCTACATTTGTGCCCAAAAACACACATCCTAAACACAATAAAAAAGCATTCCCAATAAAATATACTCTAATATTTTTTATTAAGAATATGAGAGTCACTTAAACAAGCTTTCACTACTAATTTCCAAGGAATGAGAGAAGGATGGCTTGGGGAAAATCACTCACCCTTAGTCCATCTTACCACAACAATTCAAACCCAAGTGGCAACATAAATTTCAAAGACTCAAATATGATGATAAAAAAAATGGAGTGGGAGAAAAACCTTCCCAAACACCTTTATGAGGGTTTACAAAAAGAAGTGGCCTTATGCCCAAAGCATGTACAAAGCAACAAGAGGATTGCAAGCGAAAGACTTTTCCAATCCATAAGAAGCTTGAAATATTTCAAGGATGATAACAATAGGTTATTTTAAAAACAAATACATTAAAAATGAAGGTTTATATAGACTTCATACTTTCGGTTATCCATTTGGGAAGTAATAAATCTTGTCAAGGCTAAGGAATGTAGAAGAATCAATAGAAAAGCTACATGGATATGATAAGTAAGAATATTTAATTTATTATCATATAAAATTTAAATCCACTCTAAGGAAATCAATTATGACACTACTTATCAAGAAGAGGAAGCACACTCTTATAGAAGACCTATTAAATTTTATTCTGTCAATCATATATTTTTTAAACCAAAGGAAAGAGTAGCACAACAATCCAAAAGATTTAAGTATAACACAATAGAATCCACTAACATCATATATTCCACTCCTACATGACAAGGAGGATGCCAATTAATCGAAGGTGATACCAATATTTGAGGGGTCCATTAGGATCCCCTCCCCTAGAATTAGTGTGCCTAAGGCACCATATCTCTATCAAAAAAAATTACACTTGCCTAGGTGAGCAAGATCATGTGCTCGCACAAAACCTACTAAAGATAATGCAAGTTGCCCTTGTGATTTTCATACTAAACACAAATTTAAAACATCATAAAAGATGTTCAATCTAATGAGCTTGAGAAGGCTCTAAGATATCTGTTCATGAGACTCATGAACTACACTAGTGTAATAGTCTACCCAACATGGTACACATTGTGCACTCATAATGTTTGGTTTATGGAGTTCAATTACTAACTTTTTTAAGTGGACAAGTGATACATTAGGAAACAAATTCAAACAAAATAGGGCCTTTCTCAAATGTCCTTTAATTGCATCCCACACAAACAAGGATTATGTGTCATATCTAATACGGTGCATTTGAATTTGGCTTGTCTAGAGGACGAGGTCAAACCTGTAATCAAAACTCTTAGAAGTTCCTAATAATTTGTACAAAAATAAACCACCATGTGAAGAGAGGGGAAATACATCTCAAAGGAGTAATGGTAAAATCAACACTCCTAGATAAGTATAAAATAAACACAACTCAAGAAGGCACTCACTCAGGTGAAACACAATGAATCAGGGATGTGTAATGTATGCACTCCTCAACAATCCATACACAAGGAAGGCCATAACATCACAACCATGCAAGGGCATGGTATGGTTCTAAAAATGAGGCATTACAAGCCCCAAGGAACAACAAGAACTTCCAAGTAAGATACCACAAGCCACATGAATTTTCATGCATTGGTGCATTGCATACTATCTCTATGAAGAAAAGGTCAACACAAAGGAATGGGTGACATATAAAAAGGTCTATGATGAATGATTTAGGAAAAAATAATTCATGATAAAATGGAAATAACATAACTTATCATAATCCTATTTAAGTGGGAATGAAGGCACACCCACTCAAGTGTTAAAGATGACTACAAGCTTTGCTAGAACTACCTTAATGTCAATGCCATCTTAGCTCATAAGAAACTCACTTTACTGGGTGTAACCATCATGTCACAATGCTCCTATACTAGGTGACAAGGATACCAATCCCTATGCTCAAGATAAATCCTTTTACTGTGACACATCGATCATGGCATGATGTTCCACAATAAGAATCTAGTCTCAAACCTTTAGAGTAATGTGGAACAATATGTTCCTCACTAGGTTTCATACCAAAAAAAATCTCCTCGAATTTATTGTTGGTTCAACCCAAGGGTGTTCAAAATAAAAAAAATCTTAAGGGGTCATATCTTAAAGGGGTTGATGACCAAAAAATTTGGATATCAACATCCAAACTAGATCCATATGACTTGGGTGTTAAGCAAACATGCCACAAGAGGAAATTAACACATTTATAACATAGTCATGACTTAATGAAGTCAATGACCACACCTAATTGGTGTTAACTTCCACACATGTTCCTCTCCAACCATCACTAAATTAAAATTCTAAGAAACTCGCTCTATCTTGAGGTCACCAATCAAGGCATAACTCACTGGTAAAAGAGATGAGCAAAGGTAAAAACAACATGATCCACAAATGGTTCCCTAATAGGTCCTTCTCCATGGTATCATTAGTCCAATCACACAAGCTGATTAAAATATCTTGTAACACTCCCATGTACTCCCCTAGGTTGCATACCAAAAATCCATGTGGAAAGTAATTAGGTTTTTGGTCCCTTGAACATACCAAGTATGTTTGTAAGGTCTTTATAACCCTCTATGGTTTAGTTAAGACCATCTAACTTGGTTATAATAAACCAAGGCCAATCTAACCCCAAAAACATATTTGAAGTCCTCAAGGGCAACATGCGTATACTTAAGGTGATGGTGAAGTCACACATGCCTAACACATAACAAATCATTTGAGAGTTATCGATCAACTGGCCATTGTATCCATTTGACCTCCCAATACCTAGATGTAGCCTTTTCTCCAAGCATTTACCATAAATTAGCTATTCTCCTACGTGGGTGAATGTCCAACGAGTCTTAACATGGGTCTCTCGGGCACAAAGACCTAAAAAACAAGCCATGCTCAAGTGTCAAGTCTCTACACTAATGTGTTTTAACTATTTTAGAATCAACACAATATAAATAAGATAAAAATATTGAAATTCAAATTATGCAAGATAGAGCATTAACCATACAAATATGAATGTTAAAGAGAGATTGATATAACACTTGTTATTTTGATAATGCAAGACAACAAAGTGAAAAAGGTACTTAATTAATTTTTTAATTTATAGTGCTCACTACTTACATAACAATATTTATAAATGTTCCATTTTACTCTATAACTGCTTAGATAAGGAAATATACCATCAAAATCTACATGGATGTTGTTATTGATGCTCAAACTCTTATCGCGACTGATACATCTAGCCTCTATCAGTACTGTTCCTATAGTTTTTTTTAGTCTGTACCATATTAGATAGTTGTGCCTCCACCTTTTGATGATTTTCATGTATATTCTTTCCCTCAATTATGTGCATAGATCCTTGATTTACTTCTCCTTGACTTGAAACCCTAACTTCAATTTTGACCCAAGATTGGATTGGAAAAAGAGGTTAGAAAGATGGGTTGGACAACCAAAAACACTCCCCACTAAATGATTTACCATTTCCTATGTTCTAATACTATTTAGAGTGTACAAACCACATGTAGTTATCCCACCTAGATGTGTGTGTTCTCAGTAAAAAATGACTTTTAACATTTGAAAACATTGAACTTCAAATATTCAGACTTAACTCTAGTTCTGATCCTTTGAGGGGTTTTGGATGTGTATTCATTTAGATAATGTCTAAAGTAGATGTGCATATTGATTTCTCAATGTGTATGCTAAATATTGAACAAGTTAGCCCATATCAATAAGACCTTATGTTTGATTTGTATTTATAGATGACTCTTTTATATCTCCCCCCATAATCAACATGTGAAACATGTTTATAATGATCCAAAGGAGATGTTTTAATTTTAAAATTAGTTATTGGAGGCTCATATATGTTACCAGTAGAGATGAACACCTACCACAAATCCTAGCTGATTGAATGTTGCCAACAATGTCATGAGATGGAAAATTAGTAATTTGGAAGATAGTCTGCTTAGGATTATATAGTGGTTTTACACAGACTAGGGAGATCTTGAATATGTGTATTGAGGAATTGGTTGGCCAAGAAAATAAGTGAGTAAACAAATAGGGTAAAGTGTGCATAAGAGTTAAATGTGTATGAACAAGTCCAAGAATGTAAATATGTGTCAAAGTTGATGTTTTCAAGTTTCTAATATGAAATCTATATGTCTACATAAGGCCAATTATAGGTCCAACAAAGGTCGAAGGATAAAGTATTTAGAGGTCTTAGGTGAGATTTTCATGTCTCTACTCTAGTGGGAAAACATCTCAGTGACAATCCCTATGTAAAGGAACACCTAACAAACAATTTCATGATCTCAAACTCTCAAGTGGAAGCCATAAAAAAATCACAGATATCTCTCTGATCACAAGTAAATATCACTAAGTGGTCACCAAACATTTCCTACCTATCTCTGAGAGTCCATGGTCCCATTTACATCGAGGTCCTAGTAAACTCTTCTTATGTATTGTGCCTACCTCCTCAATGACACATACCTCATAACTACGTACACACATTTGGTTTGATATGGAATAAGTGACACTAAAAAATAATCTCAAGAGATCTTGGTGTTTAAACATGCTTTGATAATTTCATATAAACAAATCAAAAAAATACATATCATCTATGTTTTGTATGTAAATTTCATACACAAGGTGAATTACAACACTCCAAGCATCTACTAAACTATGCTATGTTAAAATTCAAGTGAAATTACCAATGCATAGGTAGCTGCATGTCATCATAATGTCCATGTAGAACTTGCATGAACTAATCGATCTACTATGACTTGGATGGCCTACATGACCTCTAAGAGCATGGAGGGCCCCATGATCCATACATTCTTGGTTCAAGATTACAATTATTATGGGAAAAATTTCCACATGGTCTAGGGTTAAACAACCCACTCTTGCACTCAAAAGGGTTTAAATGAGATCATGAGTAGTTCTGACTAATCAAAAGGATTAGATTAATGACTTAAGTCACTACTAGGATCTGATTCCATGTTGAGTTGATTTTTCAAAAAATTAGATTGTGTTATATCATTAAAACCCTAAATATATTAATGAATGCCTATACAGGCTCTCTAAATCAACTAAAGATGAGAAAAAACTCAAGGAAAAGAGAAAGGAGGTTTGGGATTGAAAGAAAAACTTCTAGTCCTTCCATTTTTTATCTCAAGAGACAACCATGTTTGGTGGGGCCATGTGTAGAAACATGCATTCTGAGTAGGTATACAAATAATACTTTGAAAACTACAATTGAACATTGGGTGAATTATGAGTCCAACAACACTCACAACACTTTTCTATGACATTATAGGCTGACACATAGATGTAAAGCATGTTTATGTGCAATACTTTCATAACAACCATTAACGACTTCTACCAAGTCCTCAAATCCAATTATTGAGTTTGAGAAATATCTTTGATTGGAAAATCATTTTGGGAATCATGAGTTCTCCTTGGGAACTCTGTCTAGCTTTCTAGTCTATTTGGAAAAAAAAAATTTAGGTCTTCGAAACTTCTGGCATTCATTATTAGATACTTGAAGCTCGAATCTTTGAAAGGTAGGAAATTTTTAGTGTTAAATTATTATATTTTCACTTTAGTATTAAAGGGATAAAAAATTAGGGTGCAATCTCTTAAGGGATACCCCACCATTAGGCCTCCAAGAGCCTAAAAATGCAGTTTAAGCCCAAAAATGATGGCCTTCAATAAGAAAGACATAACTGGTTTAATTTATGGTTTTAGTGCTTGAAATATATTTAGTGCAAAAGAGAATGATATTCTAAGTAGGGCCCCACTCCAAATCCACATAAGCTCCGTAAAAAGGACAAACATTTTCTTTAAGGCTTTAGGGATTAATTGGCCTTTCTAAGGCTTAACATTAATTTAAATAAAATTGACTTTATAAAAAAGAGTGGATAGATTAAAAATTGTAGTCTTATTTAATATAACATCTAATCACAAGGTTTAAAACTTTCCATAGCCAGGTAAGTCTACTGGTTTTGTCACTCAACTATTTCCTACGTTGGGTTTGCACCATCAATTCATCACCAAACCAAACCATCGTTGTTGAGAACAACTCCAACACACCACCAACTAGTTTGATGGCCTCAATGATTGAGTGATTTATTTCACCTATGTTGCCATCTACTCGTGCCTATGAAGTTTTTCCACCTCCATCCATGCAACCTAACCAATTGCCTTTGTGTTTTATGCATGTTTTGTGCTACCATGAAGGGTGGAGCTGATTTATCCTTTTCAAAATACCACTTTCTTGATCTCCACTATAATATTGTCACTTATTGCCTTATATGTAGCTTGAACTCTGCATATGGTTGGCTAGATCTGAGCCCTTTTTTTGACTCATTTGCAATCTTAGATTGTTGAATGCACCCTATGTAGCTATTGAGCCACCCCAACACCACCCTACCTACTCTACTTATCCCCTTGGGTGCTAAAATATCTATCGAAATCCTAACTTGAATACTAGCAGTTGCATGTGTAATCACTAATGGTGGATACAACTAGCCTTTTTTATAGGCACAATCATTGGTCACATGGGTGATTGACCAATTATATATTTAACCATTTCCTTGCACAAGGTCACTTTCTCTTTAATTAGAGGGTCTGTGGTAATTTTCATCTTATAGATATTTATTATTATAAAATTTTCCATGGGCACTAAAAATATCTAAAAATTATGAAACAAATTTATATAGGTTTATAAAATTATGTATTTCAATATGAAATTATATTGGAAAATTGATGTTAAATGGTTTGTGTGCATTAATTAGTGAAATAAAATGTAATTTACAAAAGATCTTGAGGCCATTTAGGACCTCCAACTTTGAAAATTTGCTAAACTTAAACCATGTCCCCTAATTTGATTCTTCAAAATGATATAGAATCATGATATAGTCTAGTGAAACATAACATTTATTTTATGAGCAATAGGAAAGATATTAATAATTTTTTTTTTTTGGAAAACAGACTATCCATTTAGGGTCTAAGGGATTGCAAGTCTTTTTAAGAACTTAACAAAAAATGAATATATATCTTAACACTATAATATTTTAACTAGAAAGATGGAATTTTAAAAATAATAGTTCAATTCAAATATACACTATATTTACAAATTCCATATATTTAAAATTTATCTCCTTTCAATAAGGATACGAGAATGAGAGTCTCAACAATTTCAAGCTCAATAAAATTACAAATATCTTCCTATGTTTCAATCAATTTACAAAAAAAAATAAATGCATTTTTAACGGTCCCAACTACCATTTACAAAAAGTACGTAAAGTAAGAATAAGAAGAGTAGTCTTTAAGAAAATCCATTAGCAGTACAAGTACATCCCTCAAGGCCAAGGCAAGAAGGGGCTTTCCTCCCATCCTATTTCCATCATCAGATGAATACGCTAGATTCCCTTGAGCTAATATGTTCATTTATATTACCATAAAAGTTTTATAAGTATAGAGGGGGTGGTTCATTTCAAAGAAAAATGTATACTAGGAAACACCTTTAGTTTAGTACCTCATCCTATGAGCTAGGAAATACATCCCACGCTTGTATTCCAAAACATACATCCAAACCATAAGAAAATAATAAATCCAAATTTAATATACTCCAAAATTTTTTAGTAAGAATATGAGATCCATTTGGATGAGCTTTCACTACTAAATTTTAAGGAATGAGAGAAGGATGGCTTAGGGAACATCACTTACCCTTAGTCCATCTTGTTGGCCATTTTTGGCCCACATACTAAAGTTCTTGCATGGTTTGATGGAGTAGTGGATCAAAGGCTTGAGAGAGGATCCAAGCAAGGTTTTCTAAGGACCCCAACAACAGTATTCAAAGATAAACCTGCAAGCCAGAAGCTAAGTGCAAAATCTTTTATTCACCTAAGTCTTTACTTGTTCATTCTTTCAGACTTTGCGGGGACTAAGTGTCTCCTTTATTTTGAGACCTTTTTGGATAAGTGTTGAATTCTTTCAGAAAAGTTGTCTGAGGCAAGGTTTTCAAAGGGATATTTCTTTTGGATAAAATGTCCGAAGCAAAAGACAAAGACCTTTTCTTTCGATAAAATTGTCACAGATAATTTTCTCGAAGGGTAACTCTTTGATGGTCCTATTCAAAGTTCGAAGGGTTCTTTCCAAGATTTCGAAAGGTACTTTCCTTTTGAAAAAGATATTTTCAAGGTTTTTACAAGACCATTTCAAGAAAACTGAAAGGTTCTTTGCAAAATTCCAAAAGGTTCATTGCAAAAACTCCGAAAGGGCACTTCTCGAGAAAAGGGGTCATTTTCAAGAAGGCCGAAGGGTACTTTCCTTTTGAAAGGGGGCATTTCAAGTGAAAAATAGGGCACTTTATAAATTCTTCCGAAGATCCATTTTTAAAAAAAAATTGTTCAAGGCCAAAGAAAAGGGTAAATTCTTCCAGGAGATTTGTCTGCGAACAAATAGTCCAAAGAAATGGTCGAAAACAAAAGTTTGAAGGAATTAATGATGGGTCCACAAACATCAAGTTTGATCCCTTGCAAGTAACTGTTGTCTTTGGTCAAGTTTTTTTAAAAAAGTTCATCAAGATTGTCATGAGTTTGACACTTGTCAAGATCTAGCAAGGAGATCAATGGATGAGAAAAGGCTAGGTTTTCAAAAGGATCATAGTGGGATTTCGACAACCAATCAACAAAAAAGGATGAGGATTTCTCCTTTCAACTTTGATGACATGGTCTACAGATCAAATTTATAACATGTAAAGTGGTCAAACTAAGAAGAGATGCATCCAAGTGGAGAAGCAGACATGCAAAGTGAAGAAACATGCCAATTTTTAAATGCAAAAGATCAAATCATTTACACTTGGCGGGAACATGCAGCTACCCGCGACATGGCTCTCTTAGATCCAATCAAGGGAGACTTGAATGCACAAGGGGATTGAGGAGATTTGTGCTGATCTTAGACAACTTATCTCATGGTCAAGGTAGTTGCAAGGACATAGTGGTGGTTATAGCCATTTATGACCCCTCTCTCTATTTTCTCATGCAAGCCCATTCTTCTCTCATTCCTTTCTGCTATATATAGAGGATTTTGAGCCTAAAAATATATCCTAATTTTGACAAGGAGAAACCCTATAAAAATTTGTAAGAAAGACCTTTCGAAGCAATAAATATCAATTTTTATCTATCTCTTACCTGAAAATTGTGTTTAACAAGCTTGTGCATGATGGCCTTATGAAGAAGTGTTCCTCCATGTCCATTGTCTTTATTTCTTGCCTATTTTTAGGTATTTTAAATTTAGTTGTAGGTCTGAAATTGAGCTCTTTCCACCATTAATGGATGCTTGGTGTGGATTTTGAAATTCCTCTTTGCTTCATGTCTTATTTGGTGAGCCTAGTTTATGAAACACTTATGCAAATTAACTAGTTTATGAGGTTGTGTGAGCAAGAATTATCTTATACTGAATTAGTGTTTATTTCATACTTATGTGAGTGTCAATAAGTTTGGTGTATCACCCATTTATCTCTCTTAGTTACCCTATACCCCCTCTCTACCTCTTTTCCAAGTAGAAACATTAGTTTAGGTGATCTACCAAGAGGAAACCAACCTTCTCTAGAGGTTTAACCTCACTGCAAGATACCCACAGCCTGAGGTTACTCCAATATTGTAGTTGGGAGTGAGAGAGCCTAAAAAAATCTCCCACAAGGGTGCAATTTCTACCTATAATAGTTTTTGGCACGTCCGATGGGACCACTTTTGAGGAAGATTGGTCAAGTTTGATGCTGGTTTGATCAATTTATAGAAATTATAGATTTCATGTTTCAGTATCTGGCGACTCTAAAGAACACTCAATAATCTGGTGGTAGAACAGTAACTATCTTTCATTCCAAATGTGACTACAAGATCATCTTCTAGAGGTATTCCTTTTGAGCTTGTTGAACTCCCCTTAAATTCAACCAAAAGGTTAAGGTTCACCTATACTCACCCATACAAAGGAAACCATTTTCCTAAACCAATTGTAAGGTATACCTACACAAGAAGACCTTTGTTATCCCCTTTTGTTACCATGATTCCCCAAAGAGATTTTGTAGGTTTCAGTGGCCAAAGTCCTTTAAATCTGCCACAATACGATCCTATGCCAGTAGCATCTCTCAAAATCATCCCATATTTTATAAGAGACCAAGACACAACCCCTACTGAACACATCAATGATAGCCAATTTTTTGAAATATCCATAATGTCATTATAGAAAATATATCTATTAGATTATTAGCTTAATCCCTTAAGGGAAAATATTTAGATTAGTATAGAGGCTTAGCTCCTAATTCTATTCAATCATGAAATCAACTAGGAGAGGCCTTGTGTAAGAGATTCACTGATAAGAGTGACCATTTGTCACTAGCAGAACAACGTATCACAATCAAGAGAGCCCCTCATGAAGTCATGCAAGACTTCAACACAAGATTTCAAAAATCTTGGGATAGAATTCCAACCTCTATGAGACCATCCCCTATCTTTGTATTCCTATACTAATTAAAGGATCTAAAAAGTAATATAGCTATAATGGTCCAATCCATGGGAGGGGACATATTCCCAGATGCTTATGAGGCAGCTATTAAAAAAGAAAATTGCCTAGTTCAAGTTGGCAAGCTTGCTCCTAGACCCCCAATGCCTCTTTTCCTTGAGATTAGACCAACCCCTACAGTTATTTCCCCACTTGATATTATTCTTCCAACTTCAACAATTTCCACTATACCTTCACCTAAATAGGAAATCCATCCACTAGTGGATCAAGTGATTGCCAAGAGCAGAAAAACTACCTAGAACTTAAGAACATGATCCAATCCTTGAGAAATGATGTAGTAAATGTTAAAATGTAAAAGATTCAATTCATTAAACCTTATCAAGCTCCATATCAGCTTCAACAACAATCCTATCAAGGGAATAGACCACCCTTCAAGGGAAATTTCCAAAACCAAAACCATGAGAAAGGAGAAGGATACCCTAACTATGCTAGACAAAGAAGCTATAATCCAAATACCGCAGGCTCTTCCAACTCCTTGATTCCTATTCAAAATAATATGGCTCAAGAGGCTGAAGGGACCATACCTTGGAATCAATCTTTTGGGCAAACCATTGTCCCAACTAATGGTTTTAACCTAGCATTCAATGACTAATGGAAGCAAGCTGTTACTTATAGATACAATCAAGCTCTTATAGAGCAAAAGACATAGATCCCCATGATGACAAAACTAGGATAGTCTCCATAGGACCAAGGATATGATTAGGTACCAAACCAGCTAGATGCTAAAATGGTCATTAGTGAGCAAGAAGAGTGTTATGCACTCAATTAGTAGGCTAGTTTTAGCCAAGCATCCATTCCAGTGGCAGATAATACAAGGTTCAAAAGAAGTAATAGAGTTGGTAATCAAGAGGTGGTCAAGGAACCTCCTATCATTACTCCTTTATTTTCTAAGCCTAATGAGCCTGCTATCACTCTGAAGGTCCTGGCACCTCTTAAGAATCAAAATCAAGAGAAGGGTTCTGATACACAAGACTCACAAATTCAACAAACAACAATAGTGAATCCCAAAGCTTAGACGAAGATTGGTGGTCCACCAATCAACATTGTTGAACAAATGAAAAGGTCCAATGTGAGTGTGCCAATGTGGGACATGTTTTCCATGCCCAATCAGGTGGATATCCTTCAAGAAGGTTTGTCCAAGATAGGTGTTACAACAACTAGGTAGACAACCAAGCCAATAAATTGAGGTCCTCACCAATGCAACCCAAGGTCCTATGGGAGAAGGATCAAGTAAGATAGTCAAACCTCCTCTATTATACATTTCATTAATCATTGGTGATTCCTTAGTGCATAATTAGTTAGTAGATAGTGGAGAACACTTCAGTAATGCCAAAGTCTATAGATGGTCAGTTGAACTTCAAATATGAGCTGCATACTAAGAGAGTTCTACACCTTGAAGGTTCTTCCACAAATCCATCTAATATCATCAAGGAATTGTGCTTGACCTTGCATGCTTGTCCTAATGTTTTGATGGTTTAGGATGTGTTGATCCTTGATGTAACTCCTCGCTTGCGTTATGCCTATCTAGAGAATTCACAACAAAAATTGGGGGTTATCTAGCAGTAGATTGGTCCTACATGGCATTCAGAACAAGGTATGGGACTAAGGTATCAATCAAGGATGAGCCCATGGCACAATTTCACATTGAATCCCATCAACCAGATAACATAAACCTCAATTTTACTATCCTTGATGAGGATGAATTTATAATTGGTCAAGAACTGAATACTTATCATGAGGAGATTCCAGACTTGTTCTTGGATGAGCTATGGGGGGATAGTCAATTCCTCAAACCTTTGGAAGGTGTTGAATAAAGACACATGGGTGTCTATCTGTTACATGAAGAAAATCAACTCATGCCTTCCTTCATTAGACCTAAAGAGGACCTCAATGGTATGTAGAAGTTGTTCTTTAATGCTTCAAGGAGAAAAAATGGAGTAAGTGCAGGGGAAATACTAGTTCCCCCTTCAGATGATAAGTATTTCTCTTCTTATAGGTTCCATTTTAGTTGATCCTCCAATGCAACAAAATATGAAGGCATAATCCATGGCCTCCAATGGGCCAATAAGAGGGGAATCAAGCAGTTGCAAGCATATGGAGATAATGAGCTTATAGTGAACCAAGTCAGGGGCCTGAACATTATGAAGAATCATTTGATGAGGTCCTACAAAAATAGAGCATGGGACCTAATTGAATATTTTAAAGCATTTAACATTCAATCTGTGCCAAGAAACCAGAACCAACATGCTGACAGGTTGGCAGTTGTGGGAACCCAGTTTGATATTCCAAGTAAGCTAAAAGAGGCCAAGGTTTAGCCACATGTCAAGGTGGTGGTGAGGCCATCAATACCAGATAATGAAGCCCATTGGTAGGTCTTCAAAAATGACAAACAAATTACTTATTTATTACAATAGGAAGTAGAGTTATCCTCCACCAACCAAAGTAAATTTAAACACTAGTATGAGGATCAAATTCTTCAACTAAAATCTAACAAGCTTCTTAAAGGGCTAGGCACCCTTGAAGGTCTTTTCCATGAGGGAGACCATATGAGGAAAGACAAGGTAGTGATGTCAACTGATGAGAAGAATTATGAAAGAGTCCTTATTGTCAAGGACAAGCTCCTCAAGCTAGGGAAGGTAAGTAATGAGGTAGAAATGCATGCTTTCATTGAACTCTATAAAGAATATTCAGATGTCTTTGCTTGAGAATATAGTGGCCTAAAAGGTTTTGATCCAAAGTTAGCCTAGCATACTATAGAATTGGAGGCTAATGCTAAGCCTTTGAGGCAAAAATAAAGGCATATTAACCCCAAAATAGAAGAGCTTATGATGAGAGAGCTGACCAAGTTAATTGAATCTAAGATCATCTTTCCCATCAAACACTCATCGTGGGTAGCCAATTTGGTACCTATAAAGAAAAAGATTGGGGATATTAGGATGTGTGTTGAATTTAGAGATTTGAACATGGTCTCCTTGAAGGACCATTACCCTCTGCCATCCATGAAGTAGCTTCTTCAAATAGTTGTAGGCTAAGAACTTTTTTCTCTTTTGGATGGATATTTAGGTTACAACCAAGTATTAGTAAAAAAAGATCAGTACAAGACTGCCTTCACCACCAAATGGGACACATATGCTTATTAGAAGATGAATTTTGGCCTATCAAATGCTGGGGCCACTTTTCAAAGAGCAATGGACATGGCTTTCCAAGGATTGCTGAATCAAATGGTGCTGGTCTACTTGGATGACATCACAATTTTCTCCAAGGATGCCAATGAACACATAGACCACTTGAGGTTAATCTTTGAGAGATGCAAAGAGTATGGGATTTTTTTGAGTCCCAAAAAATGTGTGTTTTCTATTCATGAGGGTAAACTCTTGGTTCATATTGTCTCAAAACAAGGATTAACTATTGATCATGATAGAATAAATATAATCTTGGCCTTATCCTTACCAAAGCGTCAGAAGGGACTCCACAGTTTCCTTGGGAAAATAAACTTTGTGACAAGGTTTATACCTAGTTTTGCAAACTTGGTTAAGCCCATCACTGCTATGCTGAAGAAGAACCAAGTGTTCACTTGGTCAAGTAAAGGTAAATCAACATTTAAGGCCAAGTAGGCCATTGCCCAAGCACCCACACTTATGAACCCTAATTTCTCAAGAGATTTCATATTGTATGCCTTTGCCAATATTGATAATATATCAGCTATGTTGATGCAAAAGAATGGTGGACTTGAGCAACCAATAACATTTTTAGTCAATGGCTTGAGGGGTATGAGGTGAGGTATACTTTTGTAGAAAAACAAGTCCTTGTAGTGGTAAGAAGATTTAAAATTTTTAGGCCAATGCTCTTTAATAGAAAAATCTATCTTATGGTGTCTCATCCTAGAGTGAGAGACTTCCTTCTTACCAAAGACTTGAATGAAAAGAGGGTTGGTTGGATTACCAAGGTCAAGGGATATGATGTAGAGGTCAAGGTCACTAAGCTAGTAAGAGGTAAAGGCTTGTGTGAGCATATGGTCGATGACCTAATTGAAGACAAAGAGGTTATCTTAGTAACACAAGATAACCCACAAATAGATGCACCTCCACCTCACACTAGTTGGCTCTACGATATGACACATTTATTGATAATAGGTGAGTGCCCTCAAGGTATGGATAGGGCAAAAATAAGGTATTTTAGACTTAAATCCATACCTTATGCATTGGTTGATGGGGTTTTATTTAGAAAGAACCTCAATGGAGTGATCCTAAGGTGCATAGATAATGAGCAAGTGACCAAGCTTTTGGAGCAATTCCATGATGGACCTGTAGGAGGTCATTTTGCACCTAAAACCATATCAACAAAGATAATGAGGGCTAGTTATTACTAGCCCAACCTCTTCAAAGATGCATATGCATGGGTAAGAAAGTGTCAAAAGTATTCTTTATTTATGGTTAAGCAAAGATTAGTATCCCTTCCTCTCAACCTAATTTAGGTAGAGCAACCCTTCATGCAATGGAGGCTAGATTTCATAAGAACGATCAACCCTCCATCAAGTGTAGGACATAAATGGGTGCTTACTATAACCAACTAATTCACTAGGTGGGTGGAAGCCAATGAGTTGAAAGAAGCTAATGAAGGTGCAATCCTAGACTTCTATGATATCATTGTCACCAAGTTTGGTGTTTCATCCACTATCGTCTGTGATAATGCATTAGCATTCCTTGGTCTGAAAATGAGTGAATGGGCTCTCATTATGGGCATCTACCTCAACACCTCTTTCAACTATTATCATTAAGGAAATGGATTGGTTGAGTCCACAAATAAAAATTTGTTAATAATCATCAGGAGAACTATGGAAGAGAATCAGAGGACATGACACACTAAACTAAAGATAACCTTGTGAGTTGACAGGGTGACTCCTAAAGCTGTCATTGGTGATTCTCCATCTGTATACGTATATGGAGGGGAGGCCAAGTTGCCCATTTCTCTTGAGATGCCTGTATTAGAACTAACCCATCAACTGGAGTTGATGGAAGATGAGCCCATGCATGTGAGACTTGCATAACTCATCGAGCTTGAAGAAACAAGAGACCTTGCAATGAAAACACTAGAATCACATCAAGCTCAAGTCGAGAAAGCCTTTGACAAGAGAGCCATAGTAAGGAAATTCAAGGAAGGGGATCTATTCCTCAAGTGGGATTCAAACAAGGCCAAACTAGGCAACCATACCAAATTTGACATCTTGTGGAGTGGTCCTTATTTGATCCACAAATGCAAACAACATAATGCTTTTCAACTAGCCAAACTAGATGGAGAGGTACTACCCATACCAATCAATGGGATTCAACTAAAGCCTTGATATTATAAGAATTTTCATCCATTGTATATATTTTACTTTTTGTATAGTTTTTCATGTTTTCTCCTAATTGCCTTGTGCACATCTTTTTAGTTATGTGTTTCCCTTCCCTAAGTGCCTTGGGAATAGTGTTTGTTTTGTTCTTATTGTCCTTATTGCTTCAAAGGGAGGTTATAGATAGATTTATCCTTGTCAAATAAATTAGTAACTCTGTGCCCAATGGATCAGATGAGGCAAATGAGCTGGTTTCTCAAGCATAGCGAACATACTTCCCTGTGAGTCACTAAAAATGTTGGCCATTTTTGACCCACATAGTAAAGATATTACATGGTTTGATGGAGTAGTGGATCAAAGTCTTGCGAGAGGATTCAAGTAAGGTTTTTTAAGGACCCCAACAGTAGGATTCAAGGATAAGCCTGCAAGCTATAAGCTAAGTGCAAAATATTTTATTTAGCTAAGTCTTTACTTGTTCATTCTTTCAGACTTTACGGGGACTACGTGTCTCCTTTATTTCGAGACCTTTTTGGCTAAGTGTTGAATTATTTTAGATAAGTTTTTTGAGATAAGGTTTATAAAGGGATATTTATTTTGGACAAAATGTTCGAAGCAAAAGACAAAAACCTTTTCTTTTAGGAAAATTGTCCCAGACAATTTTCATGAAGGGTAACTCTTTAATGGTCCTCTTCAAAGTTCGAAGGGTTCTTTCCAAGATTATAAAAGGTACTTTCCTTTTGGAAAATAAATTTTCAAGGTTTTTGAAAGACCATTTCAAGAAAGTCAAAAGATTCTTTGCAAAATTTTGAAATGTTCATTACAAAGACTCTGAAAGGAACTTCTTGAAAAAAGGGGTCATTTTCAAGAAGGCTGAAGGGTACTTTCCTTTCGAAAAGGGGAATTTCAAGTGAAAAATAGGGAACTTTATAAATTCTTCCAAAGGTCCATTTTTGAAAAAAAATTGTTCAAGGCCAAAGAAAAGGGTTAATTCTTTTAAGAGATTTGTCTACGAGAAAATAGTCCAAAGGAATTAATGATGGGCCTAAAAATGTCAAGTTTGAGCCCCTATAAGTAGCCATTGCCTTTGATCAAGTTTTTAAAAGAAAGTTCATCAAGATTTATATGAGATTGACACTTGTCAAGATCTAGCAAAGAGATCAATGGATGAGAAAAGGCCAAGTTTTTAGAAGGATCCTAGTGGGATTTTGACAGCCGATTAGCAAAAAAGGATGGGGATTTCTCCTTTCAACTCTAATGATGTGGTATAAAACTTTTAGTTAGAACATGTAAAGTGGTCAAACTAAGATTAGATGCATCCAGGTGGAGCAGTAGACATGAAAAGTGAAGAATCACGCTGAGTTTTAAATGCAAAAGATCAAATCATTTACACTTGGCAGGAACATACAGCTACCCACGACATGGATCTCTCAGCTCCGTTCAAGGGAGACTTGAATGTATAAGGGTATCAAGGAGATTTGAAATGATCTTGGATGTCTCATCTCATGGTCAAGGCAGTTGCAAGGACATAATGGTGGTTACAGCCATTTATGACCCCTCTCTCTATTTTCTCATGTGAGCCCCCTCTTCTCTCATTCCTTTTTGATATATATAGAGAATTTTGAGCCTAAAAATATATCCTCATTTTGACAAGGATAAACCTATAAATTTTTTTAATAAAGACCTTTTGAAGCAATAAAGATCAATTTTTACCTATCTCTTGCTTGAAAATTGTGTTTAGCAAGCTTGTGCATGATGGCCTTGTGAAGAAGTGTTCCTCCATGTCCATTGTCCTTCTTTATTTCCTATTTTTAGGTGTTTTCAAGTTAGTTTTAGGTTTTAACTTGATATCTTTTTTCCTATAATAGACGCTTGGTGTAGATTTTGAAATTCCTCTTTGCTTCTTGTATTGTTTGGTGAGCCTAGTTTATGAAACACTTATACAAATTAACTAGTATGTGAGGTTGTGTGAGCAAGAATTATCTTATGATGAATTAGTGTTTATTTCATGCTTATGGGAGTTTTAATCAATTTGGTGTATCACCCATTTAGCTCTCTTAGTTACCCTATACCCCCTCTCTACCTCTTTTCCAAGTAGAAACATTAGTTTATGTGATCTACCAAGAGGAAACCATCCTTATCCAGAGGTTCAACCTCACTACAAGATACAGACAGCCTGAGGTTGATCCAATATTTTAGTTGGGAGTGAGAGAGCCTAAAAAACTCTCCCACAAGGGTGCAATTTCTACCTACAATACATCCTACCATAGTAATTCAAGCGCATGTAGACATTAAAAGAATTCATTTTAAACACTCATATATAATGGTAAAAATATAAAATAAAATGGAATAAAAAACTTCCCAAACACCCTTAAGAGGGCATACAAAAAGAAGTGGCCTTAGGCCCAAAACATGTACAAAACAAGAAGAGGATTACATTGCAAAGGACTTGACAATCCATAAGAATCTTATAATATTTCAAAGAGGGTTAAAATAGGTTATTTTTACAAGAAATACTTAAAAAATAAAGGTGTAAAATGCTTCTTACCACAAGTTATCCATTTTAGAATTAAAATACCTTCCTCTAAGGTTGAGCTTCCAACTTAACTTCTAACTAGTATTCGTCTCCCAAGGTTTCCTCCCAGTCTCTCCAAGCTTGAAATCCAACTCCTTTTTCTAAAATTGAAAAAGGTGTGCCCACAGATAAATTCCAATTTAATTCTAGAGAAGGACCTCAATACTTAGGCAATGGGAAGGTGATAGTTGTCCCTTATTATACCTTTGCCTTTTCTTTAAAAGTCTTTTATAACACTCACTCCTCTGACAATGCCCATAATATTTATTACAAGGCATGAGGGAACTCATGGCTCTCCCACACCAAATTAATGATTTCCCCCTTCTAATTCCATTAATGATGACATGGGATTTCCAAAGTCTTATAATACTTCTAATATTAATCATATTCATTCCTTTTGGTCATAAGGCTCTAATTTCACATCAAAATATCTAAAATTAAATTTATACAACTCTCCAAATTTGGATTTCCAATTACATTAATTTTTTTACAAGTGGAATAATCATGTTGACTCCCTTTAATCCTTTAACATCCTAGATAGTTTAATAAAATTTTAAGGCATGGATAAAGAGGGTGTGAATAATGTTAATTCGCCTAAAATTTATAAAATCCAATACTAGCAATAAAGACATATTTATGAATATAAATTAACCTAGGTTTCAACTATGGACACTACACATAATAAATGGTAAAATACATGACCAATGTAGTCCAAAGTCCCTCACTTGGCCATTTATACTCTTTCACATCAATGTATACATAAAATTTATCCATCTTATGATATCGAAAGCAATGGAATTTGAAACAATATCAAGTAACATGTATAAATACACAATGTAAACACAAAAGCATCACAAGAATCATTTTATCTAAACATATCATATTAATTAATTTCAAATGTCCAAGTATCTATATTCTTAAACAACATGATATTAGTGAAAGAATATAACAAACAAACATAAATAGGGAAGGTATAATTTCAACCTTATACCATATCCATTTGTCAAAAAAGGAAAAGTGTGTACATTGATTTCCTTTAATACACTTATAGAAAAAGGTCTAAAATTATTATCAAATGGGAACATGAAAATCTCCCCTTTATTTCCCCAAGTCTTCTTTCAAAATTTCCTCCTAAAAACTCTAGTTACAATTACAATAATTTCTACTTACAAGTCACATCGAAAAAATATAACTTTTAAATTTCATTATTCTTACTTTATCTAATGTATTAATGAGGAAAATTTCTACCCAAAAGTAATAAAATTTAATTAAAAAATCTCCTATGTTCATACATAATGTAAAGGGTCTTAAATTTTACCTCTAAGAAGACTAACTTGCACTCTACACCACTTAGAAATGGGTTTCATCTTACATTCAAAGTTTGAAAGTTGGGAAAGAATAAATGATTAATCACTCTCACACTTGATCCTCTAGAGATTTAGAAATTTTATGGGTGAGGGTGAAGGTATTGGGAAGTGTCAAAATAGAAAAGTTTCCAACTATGTCTAATAGATATCCAACTATGAAAAACACTATGTGATAAGGACTAAATAAATAAAGCTAATGGAGATGATATTTAAATGATCAACGTAGTCCAAGATCCCATGCTTGGCCATCCATATTACTTACACACTCAATGGATACATCAAAATGTGTAATCCCTAATATATCTATAAGAATTAGAAGACACAATAATATAAGCAATAAATAAAAGAAAGACTCCACACACACACACAAAAAAAAAAAAAAAAAAAAAAGAACTCAATCCTAAAAAGTATATCCCATGAAATAAAATAACACTACAAAATCATAAAGAATCTATGGTATCTATATACCAAAACTAACCAACATAAACTTTCTAGCTCAACTATCTAAGAATTATCCAATGTATTTGTACGTAACCACAATGATGTACACATGCTAACTCAAATATCCACACATCACCTATGTAAACAAAACTATCCATGAGTTAATAATATAGTAACAATACCCGATGCCTACAAATCAATAAATTGTAAGTCTATCTCCCTAGTATGATGAACAATGCCTACATGAAATACATGCAAGGTGAAAATTAGGCCTTACATTCATTGTACATGTTATTGGATAGCTGGCCAAAAATGTCGATGCTAGTAAAATAACACACCAAATTATAGAAGAATCATGTCATCACTTAGGCCAAGTTTATAAACCCATTCATTATGTTTCATGTCATATATTCAAATTATAATCCTTTATAGTTTGTACCTTTATGGGTGAGGTTGATTTTTCATGCAAAAAGAAGCATATGGATATGTTGTGGTAAGTAGGTGTACACAAACGAGGTAATTTTGTAGATTAGGGGTATGGATTAAAAAATTTCCCCTAGAGTGAGTGAAAATGTTTTTTATTCTTGGTGTTTCTTTCTAGCAATAATCCATAGGAAAATTATTGATTATTTTTATTTATTTATACAAAATTTTTCCTGTATTATTATCATTCCTAAATTTGTTGATTGTGTGGAGTGAATAATTGTGGGTGAAAAAATTACTATTATTTTGGGATAAGAAACTTGATCAATATGGATGAAATTCAATTTCATATTAACTTAATTAAAAGTGATGAAGGAGGGACCCATTAGATATTGATTCCAACATGGATAATTTTATTACATATACCATGTTTTATCCTCTTACCCTTAATATTATAATGGTCATGGTTAATAAATCCTAGATTTAATTTACTAGTTCACTTCATGTTATTATTTTCCTAGGTATGTTTTAGTGTCTCCACTTGTGGTTGATTTCCATTCTTAATATATTTATAGATAACTATTATTTTTGTGTTATGGGTTGAGAACTATAATCTATTGGTTTGACTATTCGGTAAAGTTTCTCAATTAGTATTATCATTACTAAGTGGACATAGGTTTGAATTATAACCTTTGCAGTGCATTGTGTCAAACATATCTTTAAAACAAAATAGGTTTATGCACTATTTAGGGAACAAATCAACCTCTTGTTATATGTTATCTTGAGGAATTCTCATACAACATGTGAGGAGATACCTTAGGAGGTAGATGCCTAACACATAGACTATATGATCCTTCACTTTAATTGTCAACCTAGGGACACATAACCTTGTAATGAGTCTGCACTATATATGAAACACTAAACTACTTGGAATATTGGGAATACTACTACACACTTTCTACAAAGTAAACACTCTTGCATAATTTAAATGATTGGAAAGTAAAATGTAGGAAAGTAACTACTAGTTAGTAAATTACAGGAAAGGAAAGTACATGAAATAAAGTGTTAATGTTGATTTTGAAGCTTCCCACACAACATAATTGAAATACACAAATAGAATTAAAAGATACACACACTTACATAAATGAAATTAAATTAAATTCACACACGATATAAATATACTAACTAATAGATGAAAAACTAGAACATCGAATCCTTGTGAGTGGGCCTTGCTTAGGTTGGACTAGATATTGAATCTCCTTCTTGATTAAGACATAATTAAATAAATGCAACTCATACTATATCATCAAATTAAATTTATAAAGGTCTAATTATAAATTATATTATAATTATTTTTTATGAATTTCTATTATTCCTATTCTATTCTCTATTCTAGATTCTTGATTATTTTTACATCTCGTAACTTAAATAGAGAAGGCAACACTTTATTTGGAGATCTTGAATATTAGGAGTTATAATCATAAATCTAAACAAATCTATAAAAAATATAATATAGTTTTATAATAATAATGTTAAAATAAAGTGAGCTAAATAGAAAGGAAGAGAAAGGAAATAAAATATTTCAGTTGGAGTCAATTATTCCATCCCTAGATTCAAGGAACTATGTCTGCCCCATAAATAATGGAGTATATTTAGTTCCAAGTATTAACTAAATATCATAGTATGAAATGTCTACCTTCAATATTTTTTACAAATGCACACAACTTGTTTCTATAGGTGCACACCACTAGTTGCTATGCGTGCACACCACCAATTGCTATAGGCACACACAACCAATTGTTACAAGCTAAAAACAACCTTGATTGATTCATTTTTTATTATTGTTGTGGGTATATTAGATATTATGAATTATTATTTCATCATTGTGAATACCATAAACATTAAATCTATTAAATCATACTCATTTATATAACGATAATTAGTTTTAACCAAAACAATGTGCATATACATCATTCATTTAATATGTTTATACATCAACATAATATGGGTAAAACAAATGTAAATGGTAAAATAAGGAGTTGTTTATGAAAGATTAATAAACAAGATAAGGGATAATTATAGGCCTCGTAATACTCCCCCAAGTTAAGTATTTTCATGTCCATGTGCAAAAGATAATAATTTAGTTATGGTAAAATGGGGAATGAAATGTACACAAATAATCCTCAAACCATAAGGTGGCATCTCAAACAATATCTCTAGGAAGGAATCCTTTATATTTATAAATTTTAGACCATGTATTCATCTCTTCCTGTTCATCAATCTGTCTTGATGTTTGAAACCTTAAAATTATAACCAAAGAATGGTTATCTCTATTGTAATGGAATGGTAAGGTCTTTCCATCACAATAAAAATTGTATGTTTCCCTATAGGCTATATTAGAATAAAAGATGAAGTGGGTTAGAACTTCATTTTTGAATTCCTGAACTGTTTAACAAATTTTGGATATATAGTCAATTGCTTCCATTGATCATTCATTTTTTTGGCTATGGATGCTCTACTTTGAGACATAGTATTTGTAGATTTCTCTACCTTTGTATAAGCCATAAAATCATTTTTCATTTTTAATTCACAAAAAACTCAATGAAATATCTCAATCAATTGCATTATCAAATATGACAACATACCTATACAAAATATTTGAAAATTGAAAACATAAGTTTTGATTAAAATAACCTATACTAATTTTACATATGCAATTAATTTTATATTTTAATAGCTTGATGGATATTTTCCTTTTTCTATCATACAAAAAGAACCATCCATAACTCATAAACTGAATAATTATTTGATACTCTAATGTAAAGATGCAATTAATAGAAAATACCATATGAGTAATAAGAATGATTGAAATAATGATATTTAGAGTAATAGTATGAAAGGAATTTTCACTGAGATATATTGAGTTTCACCTTTAACAACATGTGTATAAATTTTCTTACTTACATCAACTTCTTATGGTTCAATCACAGTGAAGAGAAAACCACATCCTAATAAAGTAAATAGAGCAAAAAATTTGACAAACATCTTTAGTTAGAAATGACAATGTCTTTTATTCAAACACAACAACAAAATGTAGGTGTTTTTATCTTGACATGTGACAACTTCTTTAACCATTTACATAAAAAAAATAAGCTACAACCATTGTTATAGGTAAGCTACAATAATTTCTAAAAGTAACCTATAATGGTTGTTATATGTATCTCCAAAATTATTTTGGGTATGAAACTCCTTGTAAAAAGGATTATATTAATGAATATTTGCATTATTCCTTGATACATATGACATGAATTTACATTATACCCCTAAATTAATGTTTGAAGGCCATATCGATCCAAAGGAGGTAAACATAATTTGTGTCCTTATTCTCCCACAAGTTAATGTAGACAGTTGTATTCAAGTGAAAATCATGGTTTGATTTTGAGAAGGTGGTTAAGAAATGGGGCTTACATAGGTTCGATAATTATTACAAAAAGTAGGGAATATGATAACCAACTAGCATCATGAGGAGATTTTGGGTGTTTGTGACATAAAATGGGATGATTGGGATGAGGTTGAATGAATATGGCATATGGTTGACATAACAATGGTTAAAAACCATAATAGAAAATGGGTAAAAACACAAAATACAAACACTGTACATACATATTAAAAATGAACAAACATAATTATCCTAAATAAATAGTATAATTACTTGATTTGGTGCAAAGATTTAACATTAAAAACAAAATTTTTTTATAATATTTTGGTAGTAGGTCTATTAAAGTAAAAAATCATAGTATTTCATGTAATGTGACAAATTATTATTTTAACAATCAAGCATCCCAAGTACTGAGTAGAAAATGGACAATTGGAAGTTAAAGAGAAGGGTGTAAAATTCTGTGAGATCAATAACTTGTGGAATTATGACATAGACTTTATGATTTATTTTGGGATGTGTAGTTGAATGGACATGAAGTGAAATATCCCAATAGTGTATCAACAAACTCTTGATAACTATAAAAACATAACAGGCTTGCTAAATGTCTTATAACTTGATAACGAGTAAACATTGATAGAAAACATGAACATGTCAAGGCAATAAGAGTCAGTTGTAAGATGATAATAATGCTTATAAGACCAAAACTATAACAATAGATGTAAAATAAAAATTGGTTAGTAATGGATGCAGGTTAAAATTTAGGACCTGTAACTGTTATGCAGAGAACAAAAAACCACATAGACACAATGAGAACATGGATTTGAAACCCTATAAAATTCTATAAAATTTTGTAGCATGGTAGGTGGGAATCTAAAACATGAAAAATTAAGAACATGGAGCTCATAACCCCTAACAAACAAGTGTCTTTATCATATGTAGTGATGGTGGTGTTTATTTAAATGTTGCAACTAGGACATGTAGTAAGGGTAGACTAACTTATAACATTGTAAGAAATATCAAAGATAATAGAGGCCTACAACTATAGATATTGTGTTTGTAAAAATTTAGAGATAAATATAAATGAAAAATACATGGTAGATTGTTTTATTATTTGATTTATTTTGGGGTTTTTGAGTAGCTAACAAGCTAGTTTTATACTTAGGACTATTTTATTCATTCCTTGGTCAACTGACAAGCTCATTTTCTAACCAAAACTATCAACAATGCTTGAGGGTTTTTCATTTTTTTTAAACATTTTTGAGAAATGATGACATGATAAATTTTTTGGAAGAGGATGCACCATTGCCTCTACAACTATCAAATAAAATGAAGAATTGAGTGTTTTTATGAATTCATCTTTAGTTTTAAGCTCATTGTCCAACATACATTCAATCTTAAACCATTTGAATTGAATTTTAGCTTTATTTTCATGAAATCATCAAGAAATGTATAGTATTCTAGTGGAAATCTCATTGTTTTAGTGAACTCCTAATGCCATAGGATTATCATTTCTTGAGTGAGCTATAAGTGATATCCAACATTTATCACACTTGTGGGTGTATGTTGTTGTATATATTTAACAATTACAAATGTTGGGAAGACTTTATTACAACCAATTTGCTATAGAACCTAGAAGCTTTCAAAGAAAACAAAAAAAAAGTGCATTATCCACCTGTATACTTTGTTCATGAGATGTTAGCTGTGAAAGAAAATTAGTAATATAATTATTTGTATCAAGTTTTTCTATGGTAATATTTATTTTTTTAGTAATAAAACTATAAATAGTGGAACCATTATGATTTAGTTTATGCTTGAGACTCCAGATGGTTAGATAATCAATATGAATAAGAACTTGGAATATACTAATGGAAAAAAATGATTAATAACATATATAAACACAATGAATTAATTCATAATTACCATACAATTGAGATATATGCTATATAGGGATTTTTGGATGAAGTGTGTGGCATGGTTCAATTATCCATCCGTTAGTCCAAGGACAAATTGTGGTGCTTTGTTAGCTACATAAGTGAGGATATGCGAATAAATTTATTAAATCGAGTCCCTAGAAAACATGTATTGACATGAAGATGTCATATGAAACCTAAAAATATTCTTAACATACATTATTTAAATCAAAATACACATCATTATAAAATAGAGAATTTATTAGTGATGTTATTTTGATAAGATATGCCATTAATACATGTATGCTCAAGGAAAATCTTAACATTTTTTTCTTATCGAGGTATGTTTATTTTTTATATCTACCATAGGTGGGTTGATGTGAAATATATTGGCTGATGTTAATCATTTATCTTGTTAAGGATCTAAGGAGGTTGCCTTTGAAGGCTAGAAACAAGCTTGGTTGCTGCAAAAAGGGACTGTAATTTTTGTTCTAAAAGTTTCCTAAGGAAAAATTAATGTGGAAAGGTGTGATTAAGAGTAATAACATCCATAATATATTCCAAATATCTCATAGTTGGGATTATATTTCAATGAGGATAATCAATATGCTAGATAAAATTATAATTGGAGTGATTTAGTGTGTTTATATTACTAAAGATGATTGTTTATACGTCTAGTGCTATTATTTGCTTGTCAATGGTGCGAATACATTAATGTAGACACATAAATTTAATCATTAAGTGATTTAAAATGTGTAATATTGACATCCTTACCTTACTTGGTCAATTTTCCATTTCACTAACTCATAATCTGTAAGAGATCTTCTATTATCTTGAAAATACTTAAAATATCATACAAGCATCCCTATTTTAGTACCATTCATCCATATTTAACTATATGTTCTTTCCAAAACTTTTCCAATAGTGTTTATATTTATGGGACATGATTGTGCTAGGTTAGACATGGCTTCACTATGGCCTTATCCACTAGCGTGACCTTGCCCCTTGCACTTTAATAGTTAATTTTTCAAATTGAGACATGTCAAAATGACTCTTTCATGCCTTATGTAAAGTTGGTTAGAAAAAGTATTTGAAAAATTCTCATATATAAGCACATAACTCTTGATACATCTATAAATCACTTGGAAATTCTACTCACATTGAGCAAAAGAGCATTATTTCTTCTAGTTTTAATTTTATAATATTCTAATAGTCATAGGCCAAGTCTGAATATTGTTTGTTGTAGGTCAAGGGCATCCATTTTCAAGAATTTTAATCAATATTTTATCTATAGTTGTTTAGTTTTACTATTATAGATTACATAGTCACCCTAGGATGGAGAAGTACATCGACCTGAGACCAATTTGGGATATGTAGGCAACATTGAGATTACACAGGGTTTTTTGAGGATATCTTGACTATTTCCCTTACTCATTGTTCCCCTTTGAATTTGATATTCTAATTGGTATTTGTGAAGGAATAAGGGTTTGTATTTTCAAATTATTTTGATTGGTATATTGACACACATAATTAATTAATAAACCTTCATAGATAGTTGTATAGACCTAGATCAATAAATTAGGTGCATAATCAACTAGAATATGAGAATATTAAGTAGATAAGGCCACAATATGACCCTTTATTCCTCCTACAGACTTATCTTAGTGCAAAATTAATTTATACATTCGGTAATGACACAATATACATGCCATGTCAAGTAGTTTTTAATCACATTCAGCTTACACAGTCAAAATTAATTTTTTTTAGAGTGGTTTGCACATCTTTAGGCCCCTTTACTATTTTTAACAATTTCTAAATTCCATAGAATTATGTAACATATTGTATTTCATTATTATATCTATATATTTAAAAAAATCTATTTTAATAGTTTAACTTATATTAGTTTTGTGTTCATTCAATTAAAATAGATTAAACATTATAGTAAACCCACAATTTTTATAACTTTTTTTGTTGTTTGCTTTATTTTTGTCCTAAGATTTCATAGATATTTTTATAAATTCATAACATTAAAAAAAAACTTTCAACCTAAGATAAAATCAAACACATAACAATTAAATTCTCTTCAACCTTGGAGTAATCTAACATTGAGGAGAGTTGTCTTGTCATATTGGATAAATCTAAAACTAAAGCTTTTTATTTTGGCCTTAGGTTGAATTTAATCAATATCTATACACAAAAATATTTTACTTTTATTTTCTCTTTATTTTCAATTTGCTTGTGCTTGTTTTCAATAATTATGTTCCAAAAATTTTCAAACTACTTAGTGATTATCATAAATGGATACACATTTCTTTGGTTATAGACATCATGGAATGAGGGGTTTACCTATTTAATAATAGCCATAGTAGAACACTAAACATGAAATTTAGTTTCCACATACCTCACGGTATATCAAAAATGCCTAGGGTCTCTTGTTTATAATATAATAATTATCTTTTAACCATTTTATTTGTGGTGCATTTGAAAGGCATATCACCTAGAGAAGTAACTCTCACTATACCCTTGGAAATGGGGTTAGTGGGTTATAAACATGATTTTACCTTTATAGTTACTGCTCTAAAACATTGGGTCATTTTACCTCTATGAGTTTACTCTCACCGTCCCTTGTTTATATCATAACAATTCTATTATATCTACTTGATTTGTGGTTTAATTGAGAGGCATATATCCCATATAAGTTACTATTATCATACCCTTGGATACAAGGTTAGTGAACTACAAGCATGGTTTTACCTCTATAATTAGTGCTCCAAAACATTGGGATAACACTAATCAATGAACAAGTAATTATATTTGGGATCCCACATAATCATTCAAACCCTTGCCTAGATCATCCTTATACCTTGATTTTTTCTTGTATTATATTAATTATCATTATCATTGCTTGATTCATACTTATTTATATATTCATAATGGAATAAATGAATGGATATTTCTTTCATATGTTTCATAGGATTATAAAATTCAATGTTGCATCTTGTATTACCTTTAAATATGCTACTCATTATGTTTTTACATGGATTTAATGTAAAATTAATACAAAAGCTATGATAAACAAGGCCCAATCCCATTGTCTTCCTATTTCACATTTGTGATCCTATATCATGTCCTTATTCTTCCTCAATATATTTTTTCAAATCTAAAATGACCTGGGATAAAGAGGAAGCATATATTTTACATTGTATAAAATCTCAAAATTCAAGGAATCTTCCATTACCTACTTCACATCTTATTGAAAGGTGCATCATGGATCTCATTTCATAACCCAATAATCTTGAATAATCTAGTCAAACTGATGAATAAAAGTTTATGATATATCTTCATGAACACCTAAAAAAGGTTTACTCATTGTTCTATGTTACTAGAGATGAATAAAATAAAGGATCCCATGATAGTCTTTCCAATATTGTTATATATATTACTACATTTATTCCTAATTCTACACATCTTGTTACTTCTATAACACCATCTCTTTGTTTGGGAACATCCCTTGGTTTCCAAAATTTATCTATGTCCATGCTTACTCATACTACCTATAATGCTCTTATTACCTTTAAAAATTATACTCTTGAGCACACCATTTTTGCATTACAAGCTAAACTTTATAATATTGATAAAACTATTTATCATGCTAGATCTTGTGGACTCATTTTCTTTGTTACATAACCCTTTGACACCCAAAATTGAATATTATCCATTAGTAGTTGGCTTTGTGGATCATAAGATTCCTTTATATGAAAGTAAAGGTGTTTTTGAATAACCTTTGTGTGTATTCCAAATAGCTTGTCTAGACTATGTATATAATACCAAATTGTTAATAAATCTCTTTCCAAGAAGTCTCAAATAATATGCTCTTAGATGGTTTTATGATCTCCTTGTTCAATTAGTAAATGATTTCAACTCTTTGAAAAATTAGTCTTTAACACACTTTTATATCAACATTAGTGAAAAGCTTTCATATCTCTAAATTTTAAATCTCAAACAAGGGTCTAATAAAATAATTAGTGAATATGTCCTAAAATATAAGAGCAGACTTGAAAAAATTAACAAATCAAATTGAGGATAATGAGCTCCAGGATATTTTTACTGAATGCTTTTTATTTCCACTTCAAGAGTCAATTATGTTTGATAAACTCAAATATTTTTATGAATTATGACATATAGTCAAAGGGTGTGAGGTCAAGTTACTAACTTTGAACAAGCTTAAGTATACTTCAAATGCTCCTTCTATTTCAAATGTCAAATATTAAAACAAGCTAATTTATAAGAGCAAACTAAATGAAAGTGAGAATGAGGCTAAGATTACAGTTAATTCTATCTCACAACCACCTCAAAATCTTCAATTACAAGCTCCACCAAGGAGGAAAATTTCAAGGTTACCATCTCCTCATGTATTATTGAAAAATCTATTTGAATGCAATATAATCGCTTTTCCTTCATAAATGGAAGTGGACATTTCAAGACCTTAATTTAATAATTTTGATGGCATGCATATTGTGACTATCATAGATATATTGGGCATTATACAAAAAAATGTTTCAAGCTTAAGTAAAAGATTCAAGATCTTATTAATGAGAACATTATTGATATTGGTACACTTATTGAAGAGGCTAAGGCACAAGAAAATGGAAATTCAAAGATCAAAATGTACAAAGATATTTTTCCAAACCATGAAACAAATAATAAGGACAATTCCAAAGTACATTACACATATAATTTTCATCCTTATCCTTATGCATATGGACATCCATTTGATAACATCATTGGTAAAATTACAAATAAATAAACATAACGTCCTATGATTACATTTGATGATAAAGAAGTTGTTGATGATGAATTGGATATACATGCATTCTTTATTTGATCATATATTTATAAATTATCTATACATAGTGTTATGATAGATAATGGATCGAGTGAAAATATATACACCATAACAATCCTTCACTCACTTGGTTATACACATCAAGATTTACAAGATACTTATAGAGTTGTCAAAGCATTTGATGGCCACACACAAGATACTCTTGAGAATTTAGTACTACCTTTACAAGTGGGCCCTCTTATAGTGCCCACTCCATTATTAGTTCTAAAAAGCACATGGGTATTTGATATGCTATTAGGATTCCACTGGATATGAAGTATCATAGCAATACCTTCTACAATGCATAAATATCTGAAATATATTCATGATAATCAAGTAGTCAAAATTACATGAATCCAATATGAATATCCTTTGGAGACTATAGAAAAACTTCATGTCATAATTATTGAGAAACATGGGAATGAAATAGTCTACAAAACTATTCAAGAGCATGATTCACATATTCCAAATCACATTACAATTTATTCTACTAGTAGGCATGAACATATTACTGAATCCATTTCTCCATACATTTATGATTATGAGCATATTAAAAAATCAATTTCTCCATCTATTTATGAGCATGATATAACTACACACGAGCATATTAAATTAGTTTCAAATATAATGATACTCTCCTACCCATAAAATGACATAAAATGAGGCCTTTATCTCCTAAGGCACAACAAGTTATTTAGAGAGTTTCATCATAAGTACATGTTGCTACATCTTCTCCTATGAAACATAAGGATACATGTTTATAGGGGAATATGAACAATGATTCAAAGGGTTATGATACAACATATGGTTCTTGTTTAGATTCAGAGGCATCCATAGTTTGCACTCCCTCTTCATAGGAAGTCAATTCATACAATATAATTGGGTATACATATGTGCATCCTCTTGATGAGATCCTTGGTTAGACACCAGTTTTTATCTCCTCAAAATACACTTTTTGGGATGTGTCTCTTGATTAGATAATTGCATTTTCAATTTGTATATAGCTTAATTTAATTCCTTGATAATTATTCTTTTTCCATTCCAAGCATTCTTATATCCCTTGGATTTATTTTTCACTATGGGCACTTGCCCTCCTACTTTTCAAAACCAATTTGAACAATCTAACACACTTATCTCTTTGACATCCTATTTACTATTGCATCATAATACAAATTTCAATCACTTAAATGAACATATCTCTCTTGCATATGAGGAATATGTAAATTGATATCTATTAATTATATATGTTATATAGATAGGACTCATTTACACATACATTGGAGGCATCTTACTTACCTTCTTAACATATTATGCTTTTGCACATTATTGAGGATTGTTAGAATCCATTCCACTTCCTTTATTTTGGAATATTTTCTTGTTAGCATCTTTTTCAAATCTTTTTATATTCAAATATTTTTAAATACAAGAAAATAAAAATATACCTACATGCATTTTTCAAGTGTTACTAACTCACTTCTTTACATATGTTATTTGTTTTATGTTAGCATATTCCAATTTTCAATACACAGTGATTTTCACAAGGTATTTGAGAGTGATATAGAACACACATTTACATTTTTTTGATGTTGGGATTTCTTTATTACCTAATAACTTTGTTAAGTTTGGGGCATCTCTTTGTTATCCATGGATAATTTAACAGGTTATATCTATACACAATATTTCTATCATGTTGAGCTACATATCATACAAATGTTTTTATACTAACTCATACTATGTATGTTTTAAATAGAAATACTATTTTATGACATTGACATAGATACATATGGTAGATGTAGACTAGTCTCACTTGTTTTATGTTTCAATCTTACTTTATTGCATGATAAGATAGCTTTTGTTTGATTATTGTGTGTGGCCCTTGGTCTTGTGTGTGAAAAATATTTACATATCCTTTCTTGAAGGATATTATGATGCTATTTATATGTGTTACTTGGCCTTGTGTGTTTATGTGACATTCACATGTCCCTTGTATGTGGCCTTTAGGCCTTATGTGTAATATTATTTTGTAAATTACTCAACATTATATGACATTGATTTCTTGTTCATTACTTGTTTTAGATTAAGGTAAAAACAGGTTTTGAAGGGACCCCGAAACCCTACACAAGGAGAAAGATAAACCTTAAAGCACAACTAGGTTAACAAAAGAACCTGAATACAAAAAAGAACCAAAACCAGGTTTTACAGGGACCTGTTACCAACAAATAAGACAATGAAAAAATAGCAGTCAAAACACTGATCTGAAAGTAAACCAATTGGAATAGCAAGCTGAACAAGCTTCCAGACCAGTAACCTGCAAACCTAAAAAACTGGTTTGCAGCCCCCAAAAAACCAATCAGCAGAAAGGAGCTTTGGATGAATCTTTAAAATTAAGATTTTTCTTTTTGCTTGACCGAAGATTCATATCAAGAGGAGGGACCAAAGACTTAGACTTCTTTCTTCTAACTGCTGTCCAACCATCCTCTACCTTAGCTGCCTCAGCAACCCATGCCTCAGAAGCCAAAGAACTTTGGACACCAGAAGGCATAAGTTCCTTGTGACAGTCAAACACAGTCTGGCTCTTAGAAAGATCCTCCAGAACAGGGAGAGAGACCACCACCTCCTCCTCAGGCTCAGCTGTATCACTAACTACAGCCTCCTCAGAGGCTTCATTTGAATGATTCTCCTGAGATTCCTCTTCATCTTCTGATTCAGATTGCAATCTTTCTTCATCCTCGGTCTCGGACTCTGTTGTTGTTTCTGAAGGTAGTTTGTCTATGCTATGTTCAGAGAAATCCTTTGGCCACCAAGAAGGTGAACGTCTAGGATTGATTTTCCCAGCAACACAACGAGTAGCAATATGTCCCGTCTGGTGACACTTCCTACACCGGAAAGGGATCCCCTCGTAATCCAAGATTTGTGTCCAGGTACCCCTTGGGGATTCAATGCATATCGCCTCAAGAAGGCCCTTTGAAACATCCAGGTCAACCAGAAATCATGCACAAGTCGAATGGTGACTCTTCGTGCTGTCTTCTTCATATAAAAACTCCCCTATTGCATTTCCAATGGTTTTATAAACTGCCTCTTGCCACAAATGTATCGGAAGATAAGGGAGCCGCACCCATATAGGGATCTTGTTAAAGGATTTCGAGAGAGGATTAAAATTCTTATGCCAAGGTTTGGCCATAAGAGGAAATTTGCCCTGCCAAGAAAAATTATTATGACACAATATAGACTTTCTGTCTTCAGGGCTTTGAAATATTACTATAAAAAAACCCCTGGCGCAAGGCTGGATTTGACCATCTTTAATGTGCAGCCAGCTCTTGGCAATCCAATTCTGTAGGTCAACAAAAGAGGGCCAGAAACCACGGAAATGGAAAATTGCAGCACAAGAGGAAAACCGTTTTTCTTCTTGGAAAATATTTTTTGCTAATTTAGGGTCTAGAGTTACCCTAATAGGTTTTAAGGCACTTACAGGTGAAACGTAGGTAAGTACAGGTGTTGTATGAGGCCGAGCATCGTGTATATCTACTTCAAAGGCCGCCACATCCGCATAGGTTCTCCCCCTGGTCCATGCCCTGCACCAGGAGCGTAGGCCGAACGCACAGCTATAGTTTCTTCGATCCCCGTAGTAGAAATCCCTTTGAGGGTATTCTGGTTCCTCCCTCTGCTAGCAGGAAAAACCTCCTCCGAAACGGCAACCATAGTCTCACCGGCCGCTCGATTCACAGCAACCGATTTCAAATTTTTCTGGTTCGCACGCGCAGGAGCCATCAGGAGATAGTATTGGAAATTAACTCGTATCTCTTTGTTACATCAATAATTGTTCATTACTTGTTACTATGGTGCCATAATTCATATTAAGCATTATTTATATATATTCTATTCTTAGTTTAGTGTCATGATTCATATCATTCACATCATAATTATTTTCTTCAATGATATTTCAATCTTACACATGAAAATTTAAGGATATATTCAAATACTATGAATACATTCAAAGATTCAACTGTTAATACATGATTCTATCTTTAAAATATGATTTATTGTGAGATAAGTGACATTCAGGATACATCTCTCATCTCAAAAAGTGGAATCACAATGGGCTTGTCTTGAGAAGTCAATTCCTCATGTGAAAAAGTTTAAATTTGTGGCACTATAAAAATTTCAAAAATTATAGCATGATTCAAAATTTTCAAACTATGGGGGCATCTGACATGCACATGCACCCATTATTATAGTTACAAGTTACAAGGTTTCAAATAGTTACATGTTTAAATAGTTTCAAAGTTCAAATGTAATTCAATACAATTCAAAGGTCATGATACTTATTCATGTTCAAGTTTCTACATGGAAATTTAAAATTTCTCAAATTTTCTCAAGTTTTAAAGTTGCAAAGTTTCAAATAGAACCTAAATTTGTTTGCAATGTTGTGATTCATATTCATGTCACAAGTGGTCCAAATTAGAGTCTAGTGACACTTAATGTCTATGATTTTAATTTATATATGTAACAAGACATAGTTGGTGGTTCCACCCCTTTAATTTCTAACTCAAGAGCATTCAAATATTTTTAAAATTAAGACTTGATCATTATTAATTCACCACAAGTTCAACATTTCTAAAAATACCTCAACAAGGGGAAATAAGTTATCTTTTTTCTAGTTAGAGGCTAATTATTTTACATACCTTTCCATGTGCATATTTTCTTTGCTCTTTTTTTGAATTTCAAATTTCAAATTTTTAAATATGGATAATAACTACTTTTAGTGGCATTGTTGTAGGTTTTCGACTAGGACATACTTCATGATAAAGCTTCATATCAAAAGATAAGGTGTGCATACACACCCAAGTTCATATCTAGTTTACTTTATTAATTTCATTTTCAACATCATTAGAATAAAGTGGGGGAAAATGTATACACATAAATTTCATCATTAAGTGTTTGACAATGTTTAATCTTGACATCCTTACCTTACTTGGTCTATTCAATATTTTATTAGCTCATAATCTATAAGAGAGCCTAAATTGTCTTAAAAAATCTAAAAATATCATATAGGATTTCATATTTTAACACCATTCATCCATATTCAACCTACAAGTTCTTTTTTGACCTTTTATAATAGTCTTTGTCTTTTAGAGATATGAATGCACTAGGTCAGATGGGGATGCACTATGGCATTATCCACTAACACAACCTTGTCCCTCACAATCTAATGGTTAATTTTTAAAATTGATACATTTCACAATGGATATCATATATTTTATGGAAAGTTAGGTAGCAAAAATATTCTAAATATTCTTCTATAAAAGAACATCAAGTAAAACACTTGACGCATCTAATAGTCACTTAGAAATTCTATTTCACACTAAGAAAAAGAGAACTATTTATTCCAATTTTAATTATTCAACATTATAACAACCATAGGCCAAGTCTGAATATTATTTATTTTAGGACAAGAACATCTATTGTCAAGCATTTCAATTAATATTTTAGCTATAGTCATATAGTTGTAAAATCACATATCACATAATCACCATAGGAGGGAGAACTACATTAGCTTAAGACCTATTTGGGATATGTAGGAAACACCCAAATTATGTGATGTTTTTTTTATGATAGCTCAACTATTACCCTTAACCATTTTCGCCATTTACATTTGATATCTTATTTAGTTTTTGTGAAAGAAAAATAATTTTTATTTTTAGGTCTTTCGAGCAACATATCAATACACAAAATTAATAAGTGAACCCTAATATAAAATTACATAGATCTAAATCAAGAAGTCAAGAACACAATAAACTAGGATGTATCCATAGTAAATAGACAATGCCATAGTGAGAACCTATCTTCCTCCTACAGACTTATATTAGTGCAAAATAGTTTATTTCTACTTCTCTACCTATACTAGTGTAAACTTGTTACAAGAACTTGGAATGAATCCCTTTATTTTGAATATACAAAACCTTGGGAGGTACATAAATTAATAGTTTTGTTATGCCCTTGCATTCACAATTTATTCTTCGTAGTTGTGATTATATTTTTTGAATGGAAAAAATAAACATAGGGATATATATAGACTTGGAAATAAATATTTTTAATGGAATTATTCACCCCAATGGACCTAGGGGTGAGAATATGCTCTCACCCACAGGCCCATGGGGGTGACCTCACCCTGAATACTATTATAGCTATATTATTTATGGTTTTACATTAAATGAAATACAGTGGGTGTTCATTATTTTTGAACAATTTATCATGAAACTTAGAAACTCACTCAATATTGAATAAGGGTTTAGTTTGTTTATAAGACCATTTTGAAGGACATTAAACTATAATGAATAAATATTTTTTTTTTATTTGATATTATAATATCACTATAGAGTTTGGACTATTTATAATATTATCATAGAGGAACCTAAAACTATGCTGAAGCATCTTTGTTGTTTCCATTGATATTATAGATGGATGTAGGGTTGTATATGTAACTAAAATGAAGTTTTTTTGTGGTTTTAATGTATGGTTGTAGGGATATAGTCTATAATTGAGTTAATAGAAGCATATTACAAATAAATGAGTTTATAGATGTGTATACATTGTCTGTCCACTATATTTTTTAGTTTACATGCACAAGTGATGTCATATTAGATAGAGGAGTATCCATGGTCTATATGAATACTACATGTAATAGTGGTTGTATTACACATTATTATAGATGATTTCTTAATGTCTGCATTATTATTATCTTTCCCTTCATGAAGGGAAGGGCTAGTCCCAATGGGGAGGTATGCAAGAGACTAGTGTATGGTTGGAGGAAAAGCACCCAAATGATGTTCTCCCTCTCTACAACTGAATTTGAACCAATGTTATTATATACTCATGGTTACCATTCTATTTTAAAGAACTATTATATGTAAGCTCCATTTTAATATTATAGTTTTGATATAATTGTACTTAATTGGATCACATAATAGTGGTTATTGTCATACATGTACATTCATTATATATTGTATTGATCTTCAATAGTGGCTATTTCTATTGAATGTGAAAGAGGTTGTTTGTTGTACTTTTAATACAGAATCATATATTGGTGTACCTTTAATACTATTATTTTGTACCACTATGTAATCTTACTATTTATACATCATTGAAAATAAATTTATGGGCTAATATGATATGCATTCATATGATTAATTCAATGAGTTACTAAGAAATATGTGATTATTATATTTAGATGTTTTCATCATGATAAAAATAGAATATTATATTTGAATATCACATAACCATTAAAATTATGTTGTTGGTACTTCTAATATGATTAAAAAAATTAGTTGACCTTCTAACAATAGATGATTGATCTTAACTAATTTTAATTTTTTGTGTAACTTTGTATTTGAGCTTAGTGGGGTTTTAACATTTGGTATTAGAGTGCATGTTTAAATGATCAGAGCTAATGAGTTCACTAATGTTGATCTATCACTCCTCATTTTAGTAGGATAAAATGACATGTGGAAGGACACATATTGAATGAAATTCAAATTAGGATAAAAAACCCATTCCTAATTTTTTTTACAGTAGAACAAGATGTTAAGCCTGATCAAATCTTTGTAGTCTTGATTGAGACATGAGATAGAGTAACAACTCTTGTTGTTCCCTAATACACACACCCCATTTTAAAATTTTCAAATAGGGGCCCATTATTATTTGAACATCCTTTTGGCCACTTTTTAAGTATAATTATATGATATAGAAGTTTTAAAAGTGTGAGTTTAAGGAATTTATCTGATGCTTGAGAAAATCACTTAACTATCTTAGTTTCTAGTTGTTTACTTAATAAAATCCACATGTTTCATCTTATTGTTTGTAAGATATTTTTGAAGCTAAAAGGAATCATAAATATGTCTAAGCCATACTATATGATTTAATCTTCACCTTTGGTTTTATTTAAGTACTTATGTACATGGTCCAATTTATGATTTATATGGCTAACCAAATTTACATGTTTTGCTTGTAATGGGGTTTGTTATTTATGTTATATATTTTAAATAGAGTATCTCACACTTAGGAATTTATTGAACCATAATAAAGTTAATTATTTCCATGTTCATCATTATTCTCATCTAGAGCACCAAGATAAAATTTACAAGTCATCCTAGCCTATCAGAGGTGATGTTGGCAAAGCCTTTTATATAGAAGCTTCTAGGAAAGCAAATCAGTGAGAGCCATCCATATGTCGTCATCCCACTAGCCTAATAATGATGCCATAAAAGACTTTTTTGTAGACTATCCTAGTTAAGTGGATCGCTGAGACACATTCATGTGTCACCATCCTAGCTTCTCAGAGGTGACATTAGTAAAATATTTTGTACATATGATCCTAAGCAAGTAGATCACCAAGAGCTATCCATGTATTACCATCCTATTAGTGTAGTAGTGATGTTAGCATGGACCTTTGTATAAAATATCTTAGAAAAGAAGATCGATGAGATTTATCCATGTGTTATCATCCCACTCACCCATAGGCCCTCTATTTATGTCAAATTATTCAACAAAGCAGTGAGATCCTACCACTTATCACCATCCTGCTAACCCATAGCCTAAAGAGCAAATTACAAGAAAATGAAGCCTAGTTATTCAGTAGAGTAGTTATATCTTACCACTTGTCACCATCTTACTAACCCACAACTTGAAGAGCAAAGTACACTATTTAAATCTTAGTTATTTAACAAAATAATGATATGATTACACGTGTCCTCTAAAGACACGTAAGTAAATGAAAAAGACATCACTACCAAGTCTAAGAAAGATGAAAATAGACATTTGTCATATTAAGATGACTAAGCATCTAGGAACTTGCAAAAGAAGCCACATGGCATTAAAAATCCTTGAAAGGCAGTTTTATAAATTTGAAATGAAAAGACTAGGCAAGGAAAATCAATGAAAGCTGTTGCATCCATTAATTTGGATAAATCAATTAATTAATACATTGAATTATCAAAGCATATGAAACTAAATAAATATATTTTAAATTGTCAAATGTAGTTTAACCACATTAAATTCAAACATTTGAAGTGCATATTACGAATTTGGAGCTTTTTTACAATGAATAAATTTTTGACTTTTCAGAGAGAAATATTTTTCAAAACTAGAGATTCAATGGCAAACACATCTCATATTCTAGTTCCATATACATACTCTATTACATGGTCTACTAAATATATTGATATAACATTTGATTCGATAGCCCTAAACCATGAATTTAAGCATTATTCTACCATTAGGGATGTGTCAAGGAATCCCAACCCTATAAATCTTAAGATTAGTCATCCATATTCATGTTGAGTTACACAAATGACCTAATAGCCATTAAATTATTAGGTCTCAACAACACAACAACCAAGTGTGAGGTAATACCATACATAGACCTATTATTTTATTTATTCATAAATGGTATTTTTTTGAAAAAATATTTCACTTCAGGCTAAGTAAAACACCAAATGCATATATCAGTGACAATGCCTTCAAAAATTATTATAGACATCTAGTGCTTGAGATGACATACAAGAAATATATGGTGAACTTATAGTTTTCTGAAAATAATATCAACATAAAGTTATAGGAATAGGCTAGTAACCTAAGTAACTTCATAGTATAGGGCCCCATCTCCACCATTCCTATCACTATTTAAGCTAGGGTGAGAATTTATATGGCCCTTTTGAATATAATATATGGTTTTTATACCTTTACCTATGTTAATGAGATATGGATCCCTTTATTGGACATAATTATGACATCCAACAAAGTCATAACTATTAGAGAGATCATCATCTCAAAATTAATTTTTAGAATAAAAAATAATAGAAGTTTTCCATATGGAAACTTCTATATGATGTCATACATAGTGGATGTTACAATTTTGACAATCTAATCACCATTTTAGTAACCCTTGTCATCAACAAAGTATCCTCTGAACATGGTATGCAATGAATTTAACATTAGCCATGCATATAAGTTTAGGAAGAACATTAGGAAGTTGACTAAAACATTTTACCTATGTTTTATCAAATAATTTATAAAAAGAATATGCCTAGACTATCCAATCAAATAAATAAGTCTATTTAGAAAATGGCTGATTACTGGTTGTACCCTGAGTGTACATTAATCAAAATTGAGTGCTCAAAAGCACACTCTTTATACCTACCAAAGATTGTTCCTGGTAAGGTAGTTGAGTGAGAGATTTCTTTCCAACTAGTAGATGGTCTTGATACTGACTTAAATAAAGCCAAGAAAGTAGCTCTCCATACCACCCCTCTCAATATTAGTAGAATGAAATACACAAAGTGGGAACACCTATAAATTATTGGGAAAATTAGGGGACATTATGGGTTTAAACATGTAACTTTATATATTAAGACCTTAGAGATAATGATAGAGGACACCTTATAAAATATGAAAAAGGTAAGGATTAACTATGGGCACCGATTTTATGATCATGACATCATATTTATAAATGCAAAATATGATTCTAAAGTGGCCATTAGGATGTGCAAAGCCAACATGTCTATTATTTTGGTACAAAAGATCCAATATGATCCTACTATCACCAAAGAAGATGCTCAAAGGATTGAGAAGTAGTAATGGGTTTTAAAACCTATTCATGAACCCCCTCCTGAAGTAGAACTATAAACATTCTACTTTAAACACAAGAAGAAACTAACCCATAAGGGGTAGCCCATGTTGAAGAGAGAGTGGAGAGTCCTCCAACTTACCCTACACAAATAATTATTACTTACTTTCCACAACACAAATTTGAATAAGAAAGCCCTACAAGTCCAAGTAAAACAACTAGTATATTTTCTATGTTGCCTTTGCCTCCACTAACCATTGATTGCATAGTAGATAATTCTATTTCTATTTTGGTTATAAGTCATCCAAGTCCACATTCTTTGGAAACTTCCTTAATTTATAATATAACAAGTATAACACATTATTTACATTATTTTTATCAAATAGCCTAGCCCTAGGCTATTAATGAATTACCAATTTTGCTCACCAAAACCTAACCTACTACTATGGATCCTATGACACTAATAGTATGAATGTTTGTGTTTCATATACTTATGTTACTAACTATTTTCAAAATATATTAAGCACCTAGTGATCTATTCAATTATTAGTAGGACTATTCATCAGTCTCCTGAGCCAAGCCAAGGGGTACATTTTGAAAACCTGATGTCTACCTCTATTTTTATTACAACAATCACCCCTCCCAGGTCACTTACACAAATATAAACTCCTATTGGATTATCCATACAAATAGAGACACCCATAATTTTGGTGCACAAAATAGAGGGGAAGGCTAAATAAATCATAGATACACTAGTCTAGAAGTAGGTTACTAGTTAGAGGAAGGATATTCCTCCTTTTCCTGTAAGAGGGACATCATCCCCAAAGGCTATGATTCCTAAAAGACCATCCCATTCAATTACTAAAGGAGATCATCAAACTTAACAAACATCACCTATAAGGAAAATAGAATAAATAGAGCAACAAGTTACCCTGAATATTCCTTTATAGATCAGGTAACTATAATAGGAAGAATAAACTAAAAGACATGAATTGGTAATAATTGAGCAATCTATAGTTAAATTACATTTTAATAGATATATAATTACTCAGATAAAAGTCAAGAGGAAAACTGTGATGGCTAAAGGCCAGCTAATAGAGCTAAAGTAGAGAGAAAATATATTCTCTCTAAAAGAAGGAAGGTGAATATTTTAGACCCAGATATGATTAGAGAATATCCTTATAGTTTTATAGATGTGACAAGAGGCTTTATCAAGGAAATGTTTAGAATTTTTGATCAAGCAGTGTAGAGGTAGCTAGAGGTAAGTACCATCCAGGCCCCCAAAGAGATAGTGAATAATTTACAATGGATAACTAGGAAGTTATTTGATACCATTAGTTCAATAAGGTCTGAAAAGGCCACCTCCCAAATGAAATTGGGAGACATTCTTCAACTGTTTAACAAAATAAAATATATTGATGGAGAATTGTATTTCATAAGCTAAGAAACAAGAAATAAAGCTTATGCACACCTCCATTTAATGATAACATATAAAGTTATTTGGGCACATAAATATATTACTACAAAAATGGGATAATATACTTGAATGGCGTCAAGATATGTGGGGTTTGGTCCAAAAATATTCAAAATAGGAGAGGGAAGTTATCTCTATCATAATTGAATTAAGAGCCATTTAATTAAACACTCCATAGAGGCAATTGGTGCCTAAGCCCATTTTTTAGAATCTTCTGCAAGTAGCATTGGACAAATTCAGCCTAGAGATCAAGGGGACTCTTTACAAAACCAATTATGAGCTAATGCAATTGGGAAATTTTTCTAAATAAAAAATTATAGGGATTGAGTCACTACATGCTGAGGTTAGAGTTACATTGGGCATACATAAGAAACTGATGGATAAACTTCCTCAGTTATTCAAAAGAGCTCTACTTGATTTTTAGACTATAGAGATTGACTTCTAGGTGAGTCATGTTATTTAACTTCAGATAGAAGTAACTAAGAAAGTAATTATGGTAGCAAGGATCATGCCAGCCCCACCTTAGAGTACTTAGCTTCCCAAGTACATAATAGGTCATACTAAGAATGGGCTAGCTTATGTCCCACTATCAATAGCTACATCAGGTTCAAATTTAATTCCACTGACTCCTACATATATTTTGAGCTCACTTATAGTTCCACCACCTATCTCAATTTTAACTTTGATTACAACTCTAGTTTCATCCATGTCAACATTTACATTTTCCATATCATAGTGTAAATTATCCTAGTGGTTCCACATCAACACCGTCTAATTATATGTATGTACTTGTATGGTATAGTTGAGCTGGAAATTTTAGTTCCAAATTTATTTAACATCAATATATTATAATTTAGATGAAGAATTATATTTTGAGTGATCAATGTTGTACATGCATGTTTTGCTTGAGATTAACATACAATGCTATTTTTGGACTTGTATTTTTAGACTTCACTTGAAATATGAGGCCTTCCCAATACAAAGATTATTTATACTTTTATCTTCCTATTCCAAATGAATAAAAATTTTGGTTGTTGAGATTAATAGAAAATTTTGAGAAGTTTTGCAATTTTGGTCTTGATTTGAAAATCTTGATTCTTTTCCAACTTGTGGATTGTGTAAGAAGTGTTATCATTCTAGTTTCTTATTATTTGGTTGTGTATGAATCATATTTTATATATAGTCATTTATATTAAGCTATAACTTATCTAAATACCTTTTGTACATAAATCATAACCCCCCATTGTAAATATTCTATTACATTATGACAAATGTGATAACCTTTGATTTCATGTGTTTAAGTATACCATATTTTAGTTCCCTTTGAATCATAACTATGTTTTATTGTGAGTGTGATACAATAGATTATAAAAAATATTAGTCTTCTGATTTATTATCCTACTTAAGTTCAATTACTGGTCTTGAAAGGTTTTATTTGGTGTGGTACACAAACCACCTTTATTGCCCTAACTTTCCATCCTTTTTGAGTTTCTTTTGAATTATTACCAATATTATTTATAACCATCATTATTTCACCCATTTTAAGTAGATATAGGTTCATCCATAGCCTACTCGTCCATGGTAAACAATTTGCCTCTCTCACCACTATTCCACTAATAGGATATTTATAAAACCCTATACCATATAACTCATTCCTTGGAGTGAATACCTTTTCACTGATCCTAAAACATTAGAGGATAACTCATAAATTTACTATGGTGTGTATAAAACCCACATTAATAGATTCAAACTTAAGCTGGTGATAGAAGTAGGGCCATACCTCTACTTCTATTTTATTTGAAAATAATAACTTGAGTTGAATTAAAAGCACCCAAAAGACTTACAAGGTGAAACTTAGATACTAACTTATTGTTCACACATTTGAAAATCCATATAAAATTTAGGTCTGATAAAGGAGTTAGGAGAGAATTTCAAGCTCAGTCATTCTCTCCAAGTAAACCACCCCATCTTACATTACTCCTAATGGCCCATCTATAGCCTCCAATCCAAGCTATAGTTTAGGCTCTAAGTTAGATGTTTGGTTATGATATTAATGTTATAGGAGCTATCCATGACTTACCTAGAAACCATGAGAAATATCTACCTTCTTCTTCTCCCTCAAGAGGAAGGACTACAAAAGAACATATCAAGGCCTTCAAAAATCCTTTGGGAATCTTGAATGTAACTAATGAAGATATGGCATGCATATTATTTCCCTTCACATTTTAAGATGCTACCTATGATTGGTTTCTCAATATCCTAAAAGGTTCAATCGCCTCTTGGGAAGAGTGTCAAAACACCTTTTTAACATAATTTAGCCAGGTCACTAGTGCAAGTATTGCTTACTAACACTTTGTAATCATGAGAAGAGATTCAAACAATCCAATTTTAGACTTCAATACTTGATTTCAAAAGGTATATAACATAATTGAGTCTACTTACACACCCAATGAGGATTTATCCCTAGAGATATACAATAATGAAATGGACCTTGTGATTGCTATATTTATATGCAGAGTTGTTGGTATTGATACATTGTATTTGGCTTATGCCAAAGCTATCAATGTAGACAAATAAATAAAATTTTGGATGAAATCTTTGGCCCCACTCACTTTTGGTCCTATTTTTTTGACCTTTAGTCTAATCCCAAATATAAATTAGAGCACTGTGGTCCATAACTAAAACTTGGTTTATAATCAGTTTCTATTAACCCATGAATTAACCCAATCAACATCTCAATTTCCTAAATTATTTTGTGCCCAACCAACAAAGACTAAAGCAATAATTTATCCTAATAAATACTTATAAAATAAATATAAATGATTTTGATTCCTCAAAAATAGAGTTTTAATCAATCCAGAAGATGGTATAGAAATTGAGCAATGAGTTTCTAAACATGCAAAAATGTATGGGTAATACTGGAGGCCAGAATACCAATCAAAGCTTTAGAATCTAAAGATAAAACATTCCTTTCAATAGTAATAAAAATAATAAATAATATAAATTTCCATCCAATAGGATGCTAGTGATCAACATCATAGAAGCAACCCTTCCAAATTGATGTAGAGTTCATAACATTGCACAACATGGTGAGCTCAACTAAATTGAGTTTTGCATAGCATTAGAGATATTTCAAAAGTATATGGATAGGCAAGAAGGCTCTATACATCAAAAAAAAACTTCTTTCTCTACTAATCCTAGACACTCCAACACAATAATGGTCTTTGATACCTACAATCTCCAATTTGTAGAAGAGAATGATAATGAACTAGAATACAATACAAATGAGATCCATGCATTCAAAATTTTGTAGAGGAACACCTAAAATATAAGGATCAAGTAACCAATTACTACTTCAACACCTTTGAACAATAATGTACTACTTCTCTAGATTCTTAGGCCAATAATAACCCACCTCCCCTAAGAGAGATGAACAATTATAGAGTATAGAACCACAAAGTAGGGTTAGATACAACATTATTGAGGACATGAAGAATATTAAGGCCAACATCACCCTCGATGAATTGGCTCAAATCATTGAACAAAGAGAATTGTTTCTCAAGTCCCTAATCAGGAGATCCTATACATTAGATAAATCCAAAGCTATACACACCAAAGTGATGGTATTTAAAGATAAACCTAAAGTATCACTATTTCTCCCAATTATTTGAATGTTCAAAAATAGTTTTCACAACTTCTTGGTTGATTTTGGTGCCTTGGCTAATGTGATGATGATAGCTATATGCCATAAGTTAGGCTTGACCCCTAACAAGTCAAAGAGAGTGTTTTACAATTGGGCAAGTCTTAGGTCCCATTTGTTAGATAATTAATGAATACAGACATTCATTTGGAATTTTAGACACATATGAAACAAACCATCATCATATTAGTAATTTAAATTATATTCCTATGGGATATTATAGAGATATGATTGGTCTAAGACATTGAATGGATACATGGCCACTAACTTCTTGCACATCTAGTTTCCCTAGAAGGGGGTAGCCAACCAGATTTGAGTGGACTGTGAAACCATTATGTGACACCTTATCATTGAGTATAATTCCATGAATAAAAATGTAAAATTATTATCTTCACTTGAAAGCATATACATGTTTACCACTAGACAATAACACACATTTTATGAATAAGCATTTGAAGATCCATCTTAATTTTGAACTCTTCATTTTGATAGAGCCAAGTTAAAACAAGGTTTTGGTGTGGGTGTGGACATGACCGATCTAAATGGAAAGATGTAACTTGTTACTTATAGGTTGTAATTCCCATGTACCAAAAATAGATAAAAATACGAGTCTCTAATCCCCAATTTGTTTTTTGTATTCAAGCATAATGTTAAACTAATGTAGATCTTTGGCAACTCTAAACTGGTGGTCCTTTAGGTTAGGAACAAGTATATATGTATGGTCACTTACCTAAAGAAGTAAAAACATAGAGCTTGAGACTTGATTGATTAATTGGAAGTATTCAACATCAAAGTCATTTCGAGAGAGCATAACTAGACAACAAATTTTGTATCAGCTTCAACAGCTAATCTAGTACCACTACAATAGTCAGAGATGTAGAAGCTCTTAGTGGATTTGGTCCCTTTCCCCTCCATCTTAGATAACATGGAAAACTTCTAGGTGTTTGAGGATGACCAACATATAGTGTAATTTATGAACAACTCTAGATATTTTAAAGCTTAAAAATAGAGGAAAAGGATGCCAAATCCATGCATTATGAAGACTTAGGATATTATGGTGTTTTTGAATTAAAAAATAACTATAACTCTCTAGTCATGATCTCCTTATAATGAACTTTTGATATAGAACCCCAAGATCAGAAACAAAAACCACCAAGAGTAAATGAATTAGCTTTTGCCAAAGAAAATTTGAGAACTGACCAACACCATCAATAGGTGAATGTAGGCCTAAGTTTCACTAAAATTGAGAAATTAAAACTGAAAGACCTACTGGTAGAATACAAAGATGTGATATCCTAGACATATAAAGACCTAAAAGTCTTCTATCCCAAAGTCATTACTCACACTATCCTATTGAACCTAGATCATAAGCATTTTAGGTAGAGATAGAGGCCAATAAATATAATTATGGAATATTTAATTAAAATAGAAGTACAAAAACTACTTGTGGCCAAAATTGTCTTCCCAATTAGGTACTCTATTTGGGTAGCTAATTTGGTACTAGTCAAGAAAATGAGCTGATAAATTAGACTCTATGTTGATTTTAGGAACCTTAATAGAGTATTAGAGAAAGATAATTACCCCTTGAATTCATTGGATGAGGTAATTCAAGTGGTAAGTGGATTAGATATGATGTTCTTCTTAGATAAATTCGTTGGTTACAATCAGGTGATGGTAGAGGCAGAGGATCGATTGAAGACTACCTTCAAAAAAAGTTGGAAACTTTTAAATATAATAAGATGTCATTCAACCTAATTAATGTAGGAAAAACATTTCATATATCCATAAAATTTGCTTTCCAAGGGTTGGTTAGTAAGTGCATCATCATATGCATGGATGACCTCACTGTGTTCTCCAAAAATAGAGACAATCACGTAGACCATCTCTGAAAGATGTTTGAAAGATGAAGTAGATATTCAGTGTCACTCAACCCAAAAAGAAGTATCTATGGAGTGACTGAAGGGAAAGTTTTAGCCCATATCATCATCAAATACATAGTCTCCATTGATCCAGATTAGGTCTAGGCCATATCCAAATCAAAACCTCCTAGCAATAAGAAAGAACTAAAGTCATTATTTGGTGAGATAAAATTTGTGTGAAAATTCATTTCTAGATTTACAAATATTGTCAAGACATTAAATGCTAAGTTGGAGAAAGATGCTAAGATAGAGTGGATGAAAGAAGCCTAGATAGATTTCTAAGACATCAAAAATGGCATTGCTCAAGTTCTAATTCTGATTAGTCTATATTTTAGTAAGGATTTATATCTCTATTAATTTGCTTCAAAATATATTGTGGTTGTTATGCTTATCCAAAAGGTAGAAGACAATGAACATCCCATTACCTTCATGAGTACTAATTTGAAAGATGGTGAGTTGAATTACTCTATGATAGACAAGTAGATTTATGAACTGATTAAATATGTCAAGGAATTTAGGCAGTATATCCTACAAAATAAAATGTATGCCATTGTTCATGATCTTGATGTCAAGCTCACACTTGGATGGAATGAAATAAGTGAAAGAAGAGGCAAACAAATGGCTAAAATTTAGGAGTTTGACCTTGAGATCAGGCCAATGAAGATAGTAAGAGGCAAGGGGATAATCCAATTAATCACCAAGATTAATCCATAAATCAATATTGACCACATTATTTTAACTTAGGTAACTGGTAGTGAGTGGTACATCCAAATCATCCATTACTTTCTCACATGTACATGTCATCCTGAATTAAATAGAGATCAAAGATGACTACTTAGGATTAAATCAACTCATTACATGATCAAGAAAGGAGTATTTTATAAAAATAACTATGAAGGCATCTATCTAAGATGCATTTAAAAAGAAGAGGATAAAACCATCCTGAATAACCTTCATTAGAATATAAGCAACGAGCATCCCTCATGATACATAGTAGCTCATAAGATTCTAAGGATGGGATACTACTAGCTTACAATATTCAAAGACACCCACAATCATGTTATGACCTATCATGACTGTTAGGTATTTGAGAAAAGAGAAGTAAATGCTGCCATGACTTTACAACTAGTCATTGAGGGATGTTTGTTTGCCCAACAGGCCCTTGATTTTATTGGGGTGATAAACCCAAAATATTTGGTAGGACAAAAGTTTGTCCTCATAGTTACTAAATACTATACCAGGTGTAGTGAAGTTGTAGCAACAAATAATTCTAAAGCAATTGATGTCATTAAGTTTTTGGAATAATACATATTAACCAGGTTTGGGCCTCTCATTTCCATAGTTTATGATAATGGTCTAAATTTTCAATCTTCTAAATTTATAGAATGAGCTTATGACAATCAAATCACATTTAAGTTCTCTTTAAACTAGTACCCACAAGTAAATAAATTAGATGAATCCACTAATAAGAGTTTTATGGATGCCATTGAGAAGTTGACACAAGACAAACTAAGAGAATGGCATCTCTTATTGAAATATACACTATGGGCAGATAGAACTAGGGACAAGCAAGCCCTTAGGACTTCACCTTTTCTGTTGGTCTATGGACAATAACTAGTCTTCCCTATTACTCTCAAGATACCAATGTACTAGTTCATACAATAGTACATGGGATAAGATGAAAGAGTACAATCAAGACTATTAAAAATAATCCAAATGGAGGACATAATAATTATAGCACTGCAAAACTTCAATAAACATCAAGATAATGTCAAAATACATTTGATAACAAATCCAAGATCAAGGCCTTTAGGATCTCAGACTTGGTGCTTCTATGGTATAAATCACATGAGAAGAAAGGACAACATGATAAGATCATTCATTTATGAAATGGACCATATCAAATATTAGAGATCCTAGGTAAGAATGCCTTTTGGTTGAGAGACGTCCAAGGTAATGACCTCACCTTTCCAGTCAATGGATAGTTTTTGAAGCACTATTTCATAGATGATCTAACTAGAGATGCCTTAGGATGACTGTAAGTGAAAGTTTTAGATCTAGGATCATAGTAGATTTTTTACTTTCAAGATTATATTTCTTGCTTTCTAGGAGTAGTCTTTCTTACTTTCTACATTTTTTGCTTTCAGTAGATTAGTTTTTATGATTTCTAGTTTATTTTTATAAAAACTACAAAATAGAATCATCAATTTTCTATGTTGGAACTTTAAAAATAAGGGGATTATATATAAGGAAGCACAATTAGTTTTCATAATAATTTATTTTGACAATACTAGACTTTTTGGAGCTAAGGTATGTATTGTGATTAAATTAGGTTATACTTGGGATGAATAAGTTTACTATAATTCTAAGATTTACTCTAATATACTCATGTAAAATTTAGAAAGCCTTTCTATTTTAGAGGATTTATTGCATCATTTCATGCTAACATTTTGATGGGAGATAATAAACATAGGACTGGATACATACAGATAGGGACATATTGACAAAATGTGTTTTCTTATATATACACCCAACCAACAGTGGTTCCCAATCCTTTTATATTTTATATAAAAAAATCATACAAACTGATAGAAGATGGGTGATTCAAGTAATCGCTAATAGGGATATAGACAATTGGCTAGCAGTACAACAAGGCTTTGAGTAGAATCAAAGGTATCTATCTTAGGGCTATAGATGCTTGGTTAGTAGTAGAGAAATGTTCTGGATTTCCTTACTATTTGGTTACAAAATAAAAAGTCAAAATGAAACTTATAGTGGTTATTTAGGTCTCTATTGAAACTTTTATAACCAAGGGGAACTGATTTCACTAGATCACACACATAAATCCAAGGAATGGAAAGGCTTAGTATGTTAGGAGTCTATTTCAAAGTTTTTTTTACTTATTTTTTATTTGAGCTAAGGTTTTATCATGATGCATTACTAAAATTATAGGTTCTCAAAATATTTAGGAGTATTTTCCCTATGAGTCACCATTTGTTGTTTCCTAACACAAACACCCATTTTAAAATAGGGGCGCAGTATTAATTAAACATAATTTGGCCACTTTTAAGTAGACATCTATGATACAAAAGTTTGAAAACTATGAGTTCAAGGAATTTATTTGATTCTTGAGAAATTTGATTAACTATTTTGGTTTTTGGTTATTTGCTTAACATAATTTATAAGTTTTATCTCTTTGTTTGTAGGGTATTTTCAAAGCTAAAAGGAATCAAAGATGTGTCTAAGACATACTATATGTTTTACTCTTTGCCTTAAATTTTATTTAAGTGCTTATGTACACAGTCTAATTTGTGATTTATATGGATAACCGAACTAATGTGTTTCTTTTATATTGAAGTTTGTTGTCTATGTTGTGTCTTTTGAATAGAGTATCTCACACTTGGGTGTTTATTGGACCATCCTAGAGTTCATTATTGCTACATGTCATAATTACACTCATGTAGAGAGATAAATGAAAGGTAAAAGTCATCTTAACCTCTCAAAGGTGATGCCAGGAAATATTTTTGTCCAAAATTTCTCACGCAAGTAGATTGGTAAGAACCATCCACATGTTATGTCATCATCCCGATAACCTGATAATGATGTCAACAAATATTGTTTGTATGGATGATCATGGCAAGTGAATTATTTTGAGATCCATCCATATGGCACCATCCCATCCTCCTAGAGGTGATGTTAGCTTAGTCTTTTGTATGGATGATCCTAGTGTTGGGCTCCTAATGTATCTAAGTATGGATCTGTATGAACATGATAGAAACCTTAGTTTGAGGTGGTTATTTGGAATGACTGCTATTTTTATACCTTTTGTGCCAATTAGAGGAATCAATGCACATCTTATGTCAGCTGGTAGGTGGCTAGATAATGTAATGATTTCTTGTGCATCTTCAATGAGTGGTAGCATGCAGTAATCATAGCATGAAGGACAAAATGTAATAGAAATGGTGGAATGATTGTTAAAAGCTCCAAATCGATAATCAGTGTGCATAGCTCCACCTTGGAAGAAGGTTCTCATATAGCCTATGAAAGCAAGCTTAAACTAGTGAGTATAGGACATGAATGGATGTAGTAAAGCTCTATAGAATTGACCCTAGATATAATGGTCATCATTAATATTAGAACTAGCTTGGACACCATAATGTCTCCATTTATGTAATCCCAAGCTCACATATGAGCCTCTAGGTGGATGATTAGTTTAGAAAAGATTGTAATATACCTTATATACTTTGTTTATGTAATATAAACTATGATCTATATTTGAAGCTTTAAGTAATGAAGAAGAATGGTTACGGTAATACATGGTGTCCTTTGATTGAATGTCTTTTGATTCATCATTGAATTATGCAATAACTATAATAGTTATAATGGGTTAGTTTTAATATACCATATGTTAAGTTTAAGCAAGCTTTTGGTTTAGATTGTTAATAGTGTCCCTATATAAAATATGATGTCAGCCTAGTTTATAAAAATGGCCTAAATATAGATAATAACCCATGATTAGTGATGTTGTCCTTACATAAATCATGAGCCTAGTATGAACTTGATCTAAGGCATCCCATTAACCCCTCAAAGTGTTGAATGACTCTAAGCTTAATGAAACAAAGGGTTGCTCCCTTGAGGAAAAATAACCATCCAATATAGGCTTGCACCTATAGACCATTAGACCTAGCCCAAAAATGGCTTACACGATTGAATCTACCAAAATCGTTTTTGAGATGCCCAAGTCCTATAAGTAATGAATTAATCCATGGCACAACTAGCCCAATATGAGCCTTGATTCTTTCTATGCTATGCTTTAGGTGAGCACATAAGGCTTGCACCTTATGTGAATTAATGCTAGTGTAGTGGAGTGATAAATGTTGAGCACTACAGGTATGGATCATGTTTTCACCTAGTTTAAATGAGTCCAAAAGTAACTTGAATAACTGAATGAGTTCCTAACCTCATGTTTGATGAATGAAAACCCCAATTACATTATAACATTTTGGTTCCATTGTCGAGACCCATGTTGAATTTTGTTTTTATGATGGTACAATAGAATAATGCTATAACTCTCCCTCAAGAACATCAAGCATTAAATGAAATAGGTGAAAGATAGATTTACACTAAAGCATCCATCTTGTAAAGGACAAAATCCAAGAAAGTGGGTTTAGAATAACTTGTATGATGCTAAGTATGAGGTCTTATTTTATGAACCACTTGAGCATGTATATCGATGGTTAAATACCTATACAACCCATAAAAGATGAAGCTATAGATACTACCTTAAGTGGATGAAAGATAAATTAGAGAGACTTGAGACTCTATATGCCACTTGGACTAGAGGAGTAGATAAATGGTGGTAAAGAGTGATGAACAATTACATGCTTGAGTTCACTATTTCTACATACTCCTACCCTGAAGAAGTAGAGTATCAATTTTTGCATGAACCTAGAGGAACATTTATGAAAGAGTTTAGCACATAGCTTAAGAAACTAATAGTGGATTATGGATTTGAAAATATGAGGATGGAAGGCTAAAGTCCTTTCACGTATGAGTAGTATAGAGGAGGAAGAGGGGATGTATAGGTGAAGCACAATAGAAGGGGATGAGCAAGTTGACACTCAAGTGCTCAGGTAATAGACTTATAACAAGAAAAGGCACATGTTGATAAAATATCTAGAACCTAGAAGTGCTGAGAGAACTCATAATGAGTAGTAAGGGTGTGGGGAAGGATATCTTGAATTACAACCATGCCATGAGGAGAGAAACATTAAATCCATTTATCAAGATCAATAATGGATAGGTGTAGAATTATACAGGTTCCTACATAATTTAACCATTGAAGATGCATCAAAACAACCTACCCAATTTGAACCTATAGCACAAGCTCATGCACTATATCCCCTACACAAAGAAAGAAGAATGATAATTGTCCTTATTGTTCACATAAAATTTGACCATTTTGAAAACTTGGAGTATAATTTTGTACTTGAACAAGTTTGTCCTTATGAGGAGTTGAGTGAGGATACTCTAAACCATTTGGTAGTAGTTCACCAAAATAGAAAGAAAGCACAAATGTACCAGATTAGCCAATGTTGGATTTTTAGATTGGGAAATATCTTGAAGGAAGTGGCCTAACACCACAAGTTAGTAGTACAACACCATCATCATCTATGACACTAGTAGTAACAATCGGACCAATGCTTAACCTACTGGCTGAAGGTGTTAGATAGATACTACCAAGATAATAACTAGGGGGATAAGCAGCTACGTGATAGCTGCCACCCCACTATAAATCTATTACGAGATGGCCATGCACTTACCATAATATCATGGCATAGATAATGCCACAGAGAATGTGCTAAAGTGTGAATTACAATGGCACACTCAGGGTATAACCTAGTCAGAGTATAAAGCAAAACAATTTTGTAATAACTCTACTTGATCATGCTCATACTTAGTATAGGAAATTTGATCCTAACTATGCTATGATTGACTATGACACCTTGAAGGAAGCATTTTTGATGGAATTTGACATACCTAAGTTTAAATAATAGAGTATTACCGTGCTTCAGGAGATTAACCAAAAGTTATTAGAAAGTGTGTGCCTGTATGATGCTAGGTTTAAAATTCTTATTTATAAGCTTCTAATGACATTCCCCCCTTTTAAAATGCACAATGGTTTGTTGGAGGATCACTAGTACCATTTTAAAGAGTTATGTCTATAAAGACATTCATTGACCCTTATAAAGTGCTTGAAGCCATACTCAGAGTTGAGGTAGTAAGGAGCATCAATACTATAATTGGCCCATTCATGGAGGCATAAATTATTTCTAAGGATAGACAAATCCTAAATCTAATTGCTAGTTCAGTGTAATATGCTCTAAGTGGATTATGGTATATCAACTACGAGATAAAAGGCTATAATAAGAATAATTACCCTCGATTGAATGTGCAAAAATTTCTTCTTAGCTATGAGGTTTATCATGAGGTACATGATGTTTGAAAATTCCCTTTATTAAAATGCACCAGTCAGGTTAACAAAACCATCTATTTCCATTTGTATGAAAACTACACTCATACTATAGCTGACTATCGAGTGATTGACAAGATGTGTGAGAATATGGAGAGAGGTACATGAAATGAAACTATTAGCAATCAAAGGGCCAACTAACCAACGAAATGAAGGATATGACTAATAGAGTGTAGGCTATGGGATGTAAAGATGCACTAGAGGGAAAAGTGGAGGAAGATTCCCACCATGTTCATGTTAAAGTGTAGTTGGATAGAACATTATCAATGTGACTGCCTTACACATCCAAAATGTGGGTATTGTCAAAGAACACATAAGGTCAAGGAATGGTCCAGCTTGTAAAATAAATTAACCCAAGGTAGGATTGGCATAGACAAGGGTGAAGCAATGATCATGAGTGAGCCAAAAATGGAAAAGTGGACTCTAAAGGTGAAACCAACCTAGACAAATCCAATCAAAGTGTAGGAAACTACTCACAGTGGATTTACCACTCAATTACTAGTTGCACCTAGAATATGGTGAACAAAGCCACACTAAGTGCATAATATGGCCTAAAACCAAAGCTAAACCTTACCCTTACCTTGCATGCCATAAAGATGTATTGTAATCAGCTATAAGTGTGATTTAAAACCTAAAAAGGGAGCTCCAACTAGTATGAGACCTAGAAGTGCAAGCTGTTGTCTCTCACAAGAAGCAAGATCTATATGTGAGGTCCTTATGGACATGAGTGCTGAGGTCAAAATATTTATAAATAATGCATGGGATAATATTGGTAGGCCAACGTTGAGGCCTTCCCCACATGTACTTTTCATGGCCAATAAATCTAGGATGTAACCAATTAGAATTTTAAAGAGTACCATTATAGATATCATGGGCAATGAGTCATGTGTTGACTTCAAAGTAATCAAGTTGGATAAAAAATATAATTATCCAACACTCCTGGGAAAGCTATGGTGCTACATGAATAACACCAATATGTGATTTAATAAGTGCTATATGACCTTTGAAAATGGAAAGTAGAGGGTAGTTATTGCCATCTCAGGTGAGCAAGGACCCCTCTATGTAGAAAGTATTGATATTGAGGATGAGATAAACCATATCTACAACATCATGACATAAGGCACCAAGACTCTCAACCCCAGTGACCAAGGAGTGATTTCTTGGGAAGATGGATAGTTAGCCTTAGATACCACCAATGTTTCTTATGATTGATGGGTCAAAGAAGCTTATGAGATGATTGCTCAGAGGTGCTACTTAGTGAGTGTGAAGGTGCTAAAGCCTATGAAGATTGGCTGGGTCTAGATTGATTGCACTTTAAAGAGATGGGCCCCTTACAATATAAAGAAGGGAAAGATAACATTTCACCTAAGTAAAGGTCAACTTATTGTGCTCCCAAAATATGAGGGGAGTAATCCTATGGAAGAATATGTCCATGACCTCAAGTCATGCATCCCAAAGGAGGTAGATAGGATGGGCGCATTGGTTTATACTTTGAGAAGTATTACTAATCATTGGTGGGTAGCACAAAGGCCTAGCTTACCAACTTGGCAAGATGTAAAAGTAGCCATCTATACTAGATTTAGGAAAAGCAATGAAGACTTGGACATTTCTACATACTCTAGCAATTCAAACCCAATAGTGCATGTGTAATTATGTGAATAAACTTGGATTATCTGTGACAAGAACACCCCAAGGAACCCATGGGTACAAGCCTTCCACATAACCTTGAAGACATGGGTGATAGCATGCTACATTGTCAATGAGATGCAACGTGAGATAACAAGTTGGGAGGTACTTAAGGAGTGATTCATGCACACCTTCTCCTTTTTTTCATAAAACCTAGAATTGATTGAGCCACTGCAAGTAATTCATAGGTTAGTTTTTGAGGATAATGTAATCCTAGCGGATAAACTCAAAGATATGTTCAATCAAAAAGGAGTGGCACTCCAAAATTTCTTTAATGAACAAGTGATCACTAGTGACTCAAGTGAAGAAGGTGATGAAACATGGAAGGCATGTAATTAGATGACCTTGATAGGCAAAAAGAAGCTAGTGCACCAAGTAGATGATAAAAAACCCAACACAAAATATCCTACTCATCTTCACATAGAAACAATTGAGGTAACTAGATAAGTCAAGGACTTGCATCAGTTAAGAAATGAGCCCTACCATGCACTGCTTAAAAATACCAAGGTAGACATCAGCTCAGAAAGGGAACCAAATATGGCTACTTTAGCTGCATATTGGTCTGATATAGAGCTGGATCAAATTGTGGATCTCTTAAAAGAGTTCTAAGAATTATTCCCTCAAAATTATTGAGACATGAAGGGAACCCACTCATCCCTTGGGAAAATGACTATAAAGCTAGTAGACGGTGCAAGACTTGTCACGAAGTACCCTTAAATTATGAACCCCAATCTCTATGCCAAGATAAAAATAGAGATTTATGGGATGTTGGATACATGTGTCATCTACCCTGTACAAGAATATGAATGGGTGAGCCCCATGGTTATTAAAATCAATAAGGATGGGCACATTCATATTTGTGTCAATTATAAAATGTTGAATGTTGCCTACCTACATCACTGACCCCTTCTCGACTCTATTCACCAATGAAGCCTTGGATGGTGTTGTAGGCTATGAGATTTACACTTTCACTGATGTGTTCTTTAGATACCATCAAATCCATATTGAAGAGGACAAGCCCAAAACAACCTTTGCAATTGAATGGGGTTGTTTCACTTATAACATGATGCCCTTTAGACTCAAGAATATACTAGTCATGTTCTCCAAAGTGGTGATCATCATATTCAAGGACTTCATTTAGAAGTTCCTCCAAGTGTATTTGGATGATTGGAAAATGTATGGGATAGTAAAGGACCATTATGATCACTTACACCTCATATTTTATAGTTGATGATAGTTACAAATATATTTAAACCTCAAGAACTACATGTTCATGACACCATTTGGCATCTTACTCAGGCACATCATCTACAAAGATGGTCTGCTCATCAATCCCACAAAGATTTCAATTATTATACAACTCTAGACCCCTTCCATAGAGAAAAATGTTCATGCATTTATTATCCATTGTGTCTACCATATAAAGTTCGTAAGGAGCTAAGCAAATATTGTGGCATTGTTAGAGGAACTCTTACACAAGGATGGCCCATTCTATTAGGGGGTAGTGTAAAAGGATTCCTTTGAAACTTTGAAGCTCAAATTAGATAGCATGGATATTTTATAATTTCATGATTGGATGACTCCATTTCATGTCTATGTTGATGCATATGGAATTTTAATTGGTACCATTCTAGCACAACCCAGAGAAAGCAAGATGGATCATCCCATTTCCTTTATAAGTAGGAAATTGACCCAAGTAGAGTAGAAATATACCACCATCGAATGTAAGGTGATGGCCATGGTCTACACCCTAAAAAAATTTAGAAAACACTTGTTGGTAACCCCATTCATCTTATTCACCAATCATGAGGGGATTATGTACCTTGTGAATAAGCCCATTCTTCATGGGTGTATTTGTAGATGGATAGTTATATTTTAAGAAGTTTAATTTTTAGTTGTTTTGAAGCCTAAAAAACAAAACTTGGGCTCAGACCATTTATCCTACATAGACTCTAGTGATGAAACAATGCCTATTGAGGATGACATGCCAGATGCATAACTCTATCGAGTCTAGCATGTCCCTAAGGACTTAGCATAGATAGCCAATTTTCTAATGTTTGGATCTACACCCCAAACTATGACACCCAAAAAGAAGAAATAGCTCATAGTTTTTGCCACCCCTTTCATGTCATTAGTGGGGAACTATAAAAACTAAGCTAAGATGAAGTCTTATGTCGATGTGTCTTGGAACATGAAAGGGACTCTATCTTACAATAGGTGCATGAGGGTATAGAAGGAGGCCATTGCACTAGATATGAAATGGAATGTAAGGTGTTACAATCAAGCTTGTGGTGGCTAAGTTTGTTCCAAAATGCAAAAGATTACACAAAGGCATGTATCATATGCCAATGCATAGGGAAGTCTAACTATTAGGATGAGATGCCTCTCATCCCCATTATAGCCCAGGTGCCATTTAAAAAATGGGCCACTAATTTTATTGGGCTGATCACTCCCATAACAAGGCACATAGGCATAAGATATGTTCTGGAAGCCATTGATTATTTTACCAAGTGGGTTGAGGTAGTGCCAACCAAAGAATGCATAGTTGTCACCACCATGAGGTTCATATGGGAGAACATCATACGTTGTTATGGGTGTCCACTCAGTTTGACTAGAAATAGAGGCACACACTTCATCAATGAGATTATGTATATCCTACTGATCGAATACATAGTGGCACACCATAAGACAATGCCTTATCATCCAAAATTAAATGATACAACTAAGGCATTCAATAAGATATTAGGAATGTGCCTCACAAAGATATGCAACATTGGTTGTAAGGATTGGGATGAATGAGTGTCAACAATACTATAGGCATACCACATGACCTATAAGCACCTAAACAAGGCTACACTATTCCAACTGGTGTTTGGTGTAAAGGCTATCCTACCAATGGAGTTCATGGTGCTATCATTCTGAATTATACGTATTGGTCATCTAAATGACCAATAATCCTTGAATAAAAGGATATAGGACTTGGAGCACTTGAATGAGATGCATGCCCAAGTAAGGTGGAGCTATTAAATAGAGAAAGCATGCCAAAATTTGTGGCATGATCGACATATAAAGTATGAGGTACTTGTTGAAGGAGTATTGGTCCTACTCTATGACTCTAAGTACCTCAAACACCTAAGCGAGCTATAAATTAAGTGGAAGTGCTCTTTATAATTCATAGAATATTAGAGATAGGTGCATGCAAGCAATGCATGTTATCAAGTCAATGTCATTTCAATGTCAACTAACTAAAGCCTTATAGGTAATAAGATGGTATTTACACCATTAGAACATTGACTTCCCAATCACAAGTTGGTTATGTTTTGATACCCAAAATAAAGTTTGGTGCCATCCAAACATTTCCTTATGTTTTGTGTTATGTTGGTGATGAGTGAATAAATGAGGCACTTTTAGGCCCAAAAAATAACTATTTTGGCACTTATATGCATAACTACAGTCAGTTCAGTCGAGCATGGAATCTTTCTAAGCACCTGAGGCTAGACACCTAAGTTTTTGAGCACATGGAGTTTTCCAAATTTGCACAAATATGAGTACTGAATGAAAAAGGGAGACACACAGTTGCTAGTGTATAAGCTATAAAAAGAAGGTGCATTGGATGATCATGAATAATAAATCAATAGAGGAGAGTGAAGTACTGGAGGACTAGTGCAAGAATTTGTATGGGGTTGGATAGGCCAAGGTAAGAGATAAAATCATAAGAAATAAATGAAGAAATGGAAGTACACTTAGAAGGAAGTGTAGTAGAGAGAAAATATGGAATCAAGGAGGTTGAATCATGTGCATATGAAGCACTGTGCCTAGGTTTCCATAAAAAGGGATAAGGTCATGCCAAGGTGAATGAAGTGCATAAGGAAAAATGTTCAGACAAGCTAGCATCCACCCAACGATAGGTGGGAAGTGACTATTTGAAAACACTTATCACTTCACAAAAAATATCATTTAAAGAATTTAATAAGGTAATGATAAAGGCTAAAAAATCTAAAATAAATGCATGTGTGGTGGTATATTTTCATGGATTCCATGGGTTTTAGTATATTTTAAGAAATCTAAGCACCACCATGCCATTACTCACCTAAAATTAAGATGTTAGTTGAGAGTAAGGTATAAAGAGGCTAACGATGCATTAGTTTAAGTTACAATCCTTAAGATAATTTGAACCATACATGCAAAATTAAAACTAGAGTTGAACCAAAGCCAAAGTGATACAATGCTACTAAAGTGAAACCTTGAATACCCATGGCCACTAAATGAGAATGACTAAATAAGAGAGGAGATTGCATTTTATTTGAGATTGAAATATATGTGTAGGGAGAAATAATTACTAGAGAACTAGACATCAACAAAACTGAGAGATGTTGAGGCCATCATTAGTGATGAATGAACTCAAGATACAAATTCATAATCATAGACCCCATGACTATGCAAAGTGCCAATAAACATTAGAGGCTTCCACATAATCAATAAACTATGCTTCAATACTAGCCGATTCAAAATGGGGAAAAACGCATAAGTTTTGGTCCATTAGAAGAATAGAAGGATGAAAAATGGGAGTGGATGATAGAGGAAATGGTTGCTACAAATAATAAATCACAAATAATGGAAGGGGTTATCATCACTAAAGTTAACCCTAAGGCACTTACCAAAATATCTAGTAGAGAAATGCAGTTCCCGCTAGAAGTCCTGATTGGGGAAACTTGGGTGTCCTTCATACACACCTATAGGCTAAAAAAATACAACCATCATACCCTAAGTAATATTAAAGATCTAGTACAAGAATATATGGTTGACATATGAGAAAAGATATAGGTAGGAACAACATTATTTGATATCTCTATTTGAGACAAGCTTGTGATCACTAACACAACTCGACTCTATGAGTTACCATTTTTTAGTAAGCTAGAGGAACTCATGTACTTATTCCTTTTGCACATCCATAGAGACCACTTCTAATTTATAGGGAAGTGCATGAAAATATTAATATGCCTAATTGGAAGAATCATTAGGCTCCTAAACTCTGGCACAGACATCCATTGGATGATGATAGATGATGCAAAAGTAGAGAGGGTCATGAATCTCTTTGGGTACTATGAGGAGGATTCATGTTCCCAATAAAATATATAAGGGACCCTGGAATGATGGCCATGACACACATAATTATCTCTAAGATTTACCCCAGTGGGAGATGGATGGACATCAATAAGGCCTACTTATGCATTGCCCACCACATGGTATAAGGGGTCAAGTTTAACATAGTGAAATTCGTTGATGAAGAGATGGTGAAGAATGAACTTGAGTATCACATAACATAAGAGACATTTAGGTAGGAATAAATGTTGATATGGATACTCATGGATGATATCGATGTGCTTGATGGTGATAAAGATAATCTCTAGGTATTCCAAATGCATAAAGACTCTTTGGTGTTGAAGTATTAGGACTTCCCCTGACCCCTTCCTTTTTTAAGAAATACAAGGCAAAAGTAACTGGGTGGTACATGCAATACATAGAGGCATTTAGGATATAATGGTGCATCCCCAAGGAACTTCCCCAAAGCATGTTTGGAATGATGAACTTATCTATCATGAAACACTTCTATGTAGTGTGCCTGACAATTATAGATGATAATCATTTAGGATGGCTCAAAATCCCTTATGCATTTTCTATGAAGTACTTCAGGGATGCACTAAGGAAAATTATCAATACATAATAAATAGACATCCCAGTGAAGGTTGTGAATTTGGAAAGGAGTAGGTTGTGGTGTTAGTATGCATACCTAGGAGGAAAAACTACAAAAGATGAGGAGGATGAATTAGAACACACAAACCTCCATCCCCTTTAGAGAGAATTCATCATGGGGAAAATATTCAATCTTTACTACAAGATGAAGCCAAGGAAGAAGGGCATTAACCCTGAGAAGGGTGATGATCACCCTCACTAGATTGACAAAGAAGTAACACCAACACCAGTAGCAAAAAATAAGTCTCCCCAGAAGAAATGGGGAGAAACACTTGAAGAAATTAAAGAGTTCCTAAGGTTAAGGATTGCCTCCAGTGAAGAAGTAACTCCTTTTTCCCTAAAGAAAAAGTGTGTGACCTTCATGCCAAGGACTACTTCTTTTAGATAGAAGGAGAAGGAGAAGAAATCTAAGTGTCCCATTGTGATGTCAATAATAACCTTGATATAAATGGAAGAAAAATAAGCCCATGCATAAGAAATTGAGGAAGAGGTAGAGGAAGAAGGGACAAAGGTATATATTGTCCAAGAAGAAGTAGGAGAGGAGCCCAACACCGAGGAAGTCCAGAATTCCCTTTAAGGTAAAACCACTACCATAGTTAGAGATGTAGAGAAGCCAACAAGCACCTCATCCAAATGGCCCTCCACACAACCTACACAAATCGAGGAGGAAAAGAGAAAGGTGTGAAGGAAGCTAGGAATGAGTGAAGTATTAATTCTAAAGGTAATAGTGATAGATAAGAAAAGAGAGGTCATGAAGGTAGTTGACATAACTTAGGAGAACATTGAAAGATTCAAATCCAAGGAAAAAGTGGTTGAGGAAAAGAAGGCCATAGAAGATAGGCACAAGAGAAATAAGGAAAGGAAAGAGAAGGAAAAATAGGTTTCTAAAAGTGTAGAACCAATTGAGGAGGCAACAAAGAAGGCACTTAGTAGCCCTACTAATGAAGCATATCAAGCTACAAAGTAGATGCACCTAATTAATGAAGGGGAACCTAAAAAAAAGGAAGGTGATGCTGGTGCCTTAAAAACACAATAGACAGGGAGTGCCAAAGAGATTGAGTAGAAATAAGAGGATGGCAAAGCTGGTGCCAAGGGACAAGAAGAAATGGATAAATGGGACACATTTGAATAAGAACCCCTCAAGGAATAAGAAGAAGAAATCTCTGAGGAAAGTTCCAAAGAAAGTGGTATCACTGAGGAAGAGGAAGAAGAGAAAACATAGCTAACCATTTTAGAATAAGGAAGTGCAAAATTGAGCCTCAGAGAGAAGATAGAAAAGGGGTGGGGAAAGGATGAATTTTACATGTTTGAATACATGCCCCTCGAATCTATCATGGATAGGATGTGTAAATAAATTTTATTTGTGTTTGATAGATACATGGATGAACCTCACTTTGAGGTGCCTCAAAAGGATATTTTGAGTATGGATAAACCTAAGGAGGGGTAGGAATCCTTTATCATAAATACCTGTGCCACGAACCTAGTTAGGTCCACCAATGTGATCATCTGGATGGCCACTTACATTGAATAAAATAACATAATCAGTGATGTTAGGGAAAAGAAATAGAAGAAGATTACCACATATGTTGAAGAGGAGGCATAAACCATGAAGTTAAAACTATAGTAACTAGTTGAGTGCATAGAGGCCACTAAACCATCCCTTTTGGTTAGCATTGACACATTCAACCTCTAAGAGGTTGAAAAAGTGTGTGTGCTAGTAGAAAAGATTCTCTTGAGGTTTAAAGCATAGCCAATATAGGAAGAAGAAGAAGATCCCTACACTGTGATATAAAAAGAGCTAGCTTCCAAAATTGAAGAGGTAAAATACCTCTTTACAAAGCTATAAGAAGGTAAACATGCAACCAATGCCATCTTCATAAAATTATCCAAACAATCATTAGTCATTGACATACACCTCAAGCAAGTAAAGGGGGAGAAGGAAGATCTGATGGTGTAGGTGTAATCTATAAGTAAGGTGGAGCATGCACAAATAATGGGAAGGGTCAACACACTATGTGCATAGATAAAATACTAGGAGTAAAACTTGAAAGAACTCTTCTATGCCCTGTAAACTAAAGTTTGTAACCAAGGAGTAATCTTGGATGGAGGAGTCAAAAAGGCTAAAGAAAGGCTAGAAGCTTTCAGGAAGGAGTTAGATAGAACTGATGTGCTATCACTTAACACTGCCTCCATAAAAATAAACAACACCATGGAGTAAATCAAGCTTGTTATAAAGGGCTTCAAGGACTTGAAGATCACACCTGAGTTTTGTATTCCTAAAGATTTAGAAGTATAGTCTAAGGGTGGACTAGTAATTTTGTATGGGGTAATGTTGGGCCCCTATTTAGACTAAGTATAGATCCATGCCAACTCAACAGACACCTTGGAATGAGGTGATCATTTGGATGATTTTTATTTTGATATCTTTTACACCATTTGGAGGAATCGACACACATATTATGCCAGATGGTATATGGATAGCTAATTCAATGATTTCTTGGGCATTTTCAAGGAGTGGTAGCATGTAGCAATCACACCATGAAGGGTGCAAGGTAATAGATCTAGTAGAATGATTGTTAAAATCTCTAACTCAACAACCAATGTGCATAGCTCCACCCTAGTAGAAGGTGTTCTTGTATCCTAAAAAATCAAGCTAGAAATAGTGGGCAGAGGATGTGAATGGATGTAGCGAATATTTAAAAAATTGGCCATAGATATAATGGTCACCATTCATATTATAACTAGCTCTAATGCCATAATGGCTCCATTTATGTAGACCCAAGCTCACATGTGAGCCTCTAGGTAGATAATTAGTTTAGAAAAGCTTGTACTCTATATATACTTTATTTACACAATATGAATTGTGATATGTATTTGAAGCTTAAAGTAATGAAGAATAATGGTTATGATAATACATGATGTCCTTTGATTGAATGTCTTTCAATTTATTACTGAATTGCATAATAACTACAATAGTTATAATGGTTTAGTTTTAATATATGAATGTTAAGTTTAAGTAATATTTTGGTTTAGATCGTTAATGGCATTCAAGCATAAAAGATGACATCAACCTACTTTGTAGAAATGGGCTGAGTATAGATAAGAACCTATACCTAGTGATGTTATCCTTGTATAAAGCATGAGCCTAATATGAAATTGATCTAAAGTAACCCGTTGACCCTTCAAAACATAGAATGATGCTAAGCTTAGTAAAATAAAGGCTTGCACCCTTAAGGTAAAAGAACCATCCTATATAGGCTTTCACCTATAGACCATCATACCTAGCCTAGAAACATCTTGTGTCATTGAATCTACAAAATCCATTATTGAGATGACCAAGTCATATAAGTAATGAGTTACAACATGGAAAAAATACCCCAATGTAGGCCTCAATTATTTATATGCTACACTTTGGGTGAGGACATAAAGCTTGCACCTTATATGAATTGATGTCAGCACAATCGAGTGATACATGTTGAGTGCTATGGGAATGTATCATGTTTACATCTAGTTTTAATGAGTCTAGAACTAACTTGAACAATCGAATGAGTGCCTAACCCCATGTTTGATGAATGAAAACCCCAATTATACTAAAATACCTGAGAAAGTAGATTATCAAGAGTTGTCCATGTATCACTATCCTACTATCCCAAAAGTGATGTTAGCATGGACCTTTGTATAGAAGATCTAGTCAAGTGGAATAATGAGATCATTTCACATGTCATCATCTCACTCATTTAGAGACCTTGATTTATGTAGAATAAAATGAAGCCTATTTGTTCAATGGAGAAATGAGATCTCACCACTTGTCAATTTCTTGATAACCTATGGCCTAAAGATCAAATTAAAAGAAAATAAAGCCTATTTATTTAGTAGAGAAATGAGATCTTGCCACTTGGCACCATCCCACTAAACCATGGCTCGAAGAGAAAATTACACTAAATGAAGCCTATTTATTTAGTGAAATGACACACACATGTCTTATGCAAATATGTAAGTAAATGATAAAGACACCATTATTATGTCTGAGAATGTAGAAAAGAGACATTTATCATATTAATGACTAAATAGCCAAGAACATGTAGAAGAAGCCATATGACACTAAAAAACCATGGAAATTAATTTTATGAATTTAAAATGAAAATACTAGGCATGAAAAAGCAAAAATCTAGTTTAATCACATTGCTTTTTAACATCAGAAGTGAATAATATGAATCTAGAGATCTCTTGCAATGAATAATTTTTTGAGTTTTAGAGAAAAAGATTTTCAAAACTAGAGATTCAATGGCAAATGTAGCTCACATTCTAGTTCCCTCTGCATACTCTATTACAAGGTTGACTAAATATACTAATACAAAATTTGATTTAGTAGCCATGAACATTGAATTTAACCATTATTCTACCACTTTGGATGTGGTTGAGGTAGCCTATCCCTACAGAGCTAAGGATAAATCATCCATATTCATGTAGAGATACACAAATAACCTACTAGACATCAAGTTAATGGGTCTCCACAATGTAATGGCCAAACCTGAGGTAATTCCATGCATAAACTTATTTTTTGATTTATTCATAAATGTATTTTTTAATAAAAATACTACACTTTAGGCTAAGAAAAATTCCAACTGCATATATCAATGGTAATGCCTTCAAGAAGTATTATAGACTTTTGATGCCTAAGATGCCATATAAATAAGATATGGTGAACTCATAGTTTCTCAACATTAATGTCAACATTAAGTTATAGGAATGGGTTGGTAACCCAAGCAACTTCATAGTCTACAACCCCACCTTTGCCATTCCTATCATTATCATTAGGCCAAGGGTGAGAATTAACATAGACCTATTGAATATAATACATGATTTTTCAACCATTACATACATTAATGAGATATGGGTCCCTTTACTAGTCATAATTTTGACATCCAATAAAGTCATAGCTATTAGAGAGATCATCAAATCCAACTTGATACTTAGAATCAACAATCTTGGAAGTTTATTAGATGGAAACTTCTATATAATTTCATACATAGTGGATGCTATAAATGTGATAGTCTACTCACCATTTCAATAACCCTATCAACCATCGTATATTATCCTCAAAATAGGATATGTGATGAATTCAACATTATCCATGTGCATAGGTTCAAGAAGAACATGAAGAAGTTCATTGAAACCTTTTACCCTATGGTTTATCAAGCAATTTATGAAAATAATATACCCATGTATTATGATCAAATAAATAAGTCTATTCAAAAAATGGGTGATTATAGGTTGTACCCTGAGTGCACAATAATTGAAATTGAGGTCATAAAGGCACATTCTTTATACCTACCAAGTATTATGCCTAATAAGGTAGTTGAGCAAGAGATTGTTACCCAACTAGTAGATAGTGTTGATACTAACTTAAAGAAATCTAAGAAAGAAGCTATCCATCACACCCATCTCAGTATTAGTAGAATGAAATACACAAGGTGTGAACACCTACAAATTTTTGAGAAAATTAGGGCACATTATGTCTATAAATAGGTACCTTTTGGATATTAGGACCTTAGAGGGAATGCTAGAGGACACCTTGGAAAATATGAAAGAAAGGTAAGGATTAACTATAGGAACCAATATTATGATCATGACATCATATTTATAAATGTTGAAGATGATTTTGAAGTGGCCATTAGGATGTGCACAACCAACATGTCTATGATTATGATGTAAAAGATCTAATATGATCTTATTATCATCAAAGAAGATGATAAAGGGATTGAAAAGAATCAATGGGTTTCAAAACATATTCATGAACCCCATCCTCAAGTAGAACTCAGGATATAAGAATAAGGTAGCCCATTTGGGGTATCCCATGCTAAAGAGAGAGTGGAGAGTCCTCCAACTTCCCCTACATACACATTTGTTATTACCTCTCCACAACACAAAGTTGAAGAAGTTAGGCTTGCAAGTCCAAGCAGAGAAACTAGTATATTTTCTATGTTTCCTTTTCCTCCATTAACCATTGCATAATAGTTAACTCTTACCTCATTATTGTCTCAAGTACATATTACTCCTTTGACACTACCAATAACATTATCCTAGCCTACTAGATGGATACCTTTACCAGCCATAATTATTATAGTAGTGACTAATATTTCCACTTAATCACCACCTACCATTGCCATTAATTCATTTTCTACTCCACCTCTTACAAGGCCAACCTATAATTCTACCAAAATAATACTTACATATACAAGGAACCCCAATACCCTGCCTGTTTATCCTTAAAAGGTGGAAGTGAAGGAGGAACCATCATAAGTCCTTAAAGAGAGGGAGGATATAAGATAAAACACATAAGGATAAAACCCTATCATGGTGTATAATAGTGAAGAGGAAGAGATAAGAATGGCCAATGAATAAGACTGGGTCTCTAAGACATAAATTAAAGAGTCACAATTAGTCAATGTGACAACAAAATTAGACCCAAAAGATGAATGGATTTCTGAGTAAAGTATCTAGTCAGGGGGAATAAAGTTGATAAAAAGATTTGAAAAGATAAACCAGATGGATGATAGCTTGATAACTACCAAAATATTATTTGATAGAGAGGGAGATGTAATGGGAGAGGTAGAGTTACAATTGCAATATATAGTAAAGGGGTTATCCCCAACTATATCTCCAAGCTCTCCACATTAGATCATAATAATGTGTACTATAGTGACCAATTCTCGAATTATTCCTCTTTTGGTTTTAATTCCACCAAGTCCATATTATTTGGTAGTTTCTTTAATTTTTATAATAACAATAGGTATAAAACATTCTTTACATTTTTTTCTCAAATAACCCATCCCCAGGATGCTGCTGCATTACCAATTTTTCCCACCACAACTTAGACTACTACTATGGATCTTATGACCACTAATACTATGAATGTTGGGGTTGCATATACTTCTATAACTAATTATTTCAAAACCTATTTTACAAATCATCCTGATGACCTATTCATTTTTTAATAGGACTAGTCCTTAGTACGTTAAGCCAAGACAAGGGGTACATTTTGAAAACCTGGTGTCTACCTTTATTTTTTATACAAAAATCACCCCTCCCAAAATATCTACACAAATATAAATGCCTATTAGCCAAGCCACACAAATAGAGACACCCATAGTTTTGGTACACAAAGCAAAGGGGAAGGCCAAATACATCATAGATACACTAGTCCAGAAATAAGTTACTAGTTAGAAGAAGGCTATTCCTCCTTTTCCTATGATAGGGACATCCTCCCCAAAGGATATGTTACATCCAAGATCATCCCCTTCAATTACTTAAGGAGATTAGCTAGCTAAACAAACATAGCTAGCTTAACGAACATCACATGTAGGGAAAATATAATAAATAGAGTAATAAGTTGACCTAAATATTCCTTTATGGATCAAACAACTACAATAGAAAGAATAAAATGAAAGAGTTTCCATGACTATTCCTTTATGGATCAAGAAACTGGAAAAGGAAGAATAAATTAAAAGATAGTACTTGGTAAAAATTGAATAACCTACAATTAAATTCCATTTTGATAGACATACAAACACTTTGAGAAAAGTCAAGAGTAAAACTATGATGAATGAAGGCCAATAGAAAGAGCTAGAGTAGAGAGCAAATATATTCTTTCTAAATAAGAGAAGGAAGGTAAATCCTTTAGACCCAGATAAGATTAGAGAATATCCTTATAGTTTTATGGATGTGAAAAGATGGGTAATCAAAGAAATGTTTAAATTTTTTGATCAAGTAGTGCAAATGCAAGTAGAGATGAGTACCATCTAGGTCCTTAAAGAGCCAATGGATAATTTACAAAGGGATAACTAAGAAGTTATTTGATACAACTAGTTCAATGAGGTCTATAAAGGCCACCTAAAAATATAAATGGAGATACATTCTTCAACTGTTTAACAAAATAAAATATATTTATGCAAAATTAAATTTTATAATCCAATAAAAAAAAAGGCTTATGCCCACCTCAATTTAATGACTTCATCTAAAGTTGCTTGGGCACAAAACTATATTATTGCAAGAAGTGATATTATACTTCAATGACATCAAGAGATGTAATATTTGGTCCAAAAATTAGTAAACTATGAGAGGGAAGTTATCTCTATACCGAATGACTTAAGAGTCATTCAAGTAGGCACTCCATAGGGGCAATTAGTGCCTAGGCCTAGTTTTGAGAATATTCTACAAGTAACATTAAACAAATTCAAAGCAAAGATCGAGGGGACTATTTACAAAACCAGTGATAAGGTAATGCAACTATTTAATTTCACAAGAGATAATATTATAGGGACCAATTCACTACATGAGTAGGTTAGACCTACATTAGGTATACATAAAAAACTAATGGATAAGCTTCCTCAGTTATTCAAAATATCTCTACTTGATTTTGAGACTATTGAGATAAAATTACATGAAATTCATGCTCTTTGAATTTAAATGAAATTATATTAGTAAGAAACTATGGAAACAAGGCTCATGACAACCCCACCTCAGAGTACTTAGCTTCCCAAGTTCACATTCGTGCATACTTAGAATGGGCCAACTTATGTCCCATTACCAATAGCTACATTAGGTTCAACTTCAGTTTCACTGAATCTTATGTCTACTTAAAGATCACTTCTAGTTCCACCACCTATCTAAGTTGTAACTCTGGTTACAACTCTAGTTCCATCCACATCAACTTATACATCTGCTTTATCATAGTGTAAATTCCCCTAGTGCTACCACATTAACACTATCTAGTTATACATATGTACTTTCATGGTCCAGTTGAGTTTTAACTTTCAGTTTTAATTTATTTAACATGTATATATTGTATTTTTAGATGAAAAATTCTATTAAGAGTGATCAATGTTGTACATGCATGCTTTGCATGAGATTAACATACAATACTATCTTTGAAATTATATTTTTAGACTTCACTTTAGAGATGAGGCCTTCCCCATCCCGAGCTTATTTATACTTATATCCTCTTATTCCAAATAGAGGAGAATTTTGGTGATTTAGATTAATAAGAAATTTTGAAAAGCTATGCAATTTTATTCTTGATGTGCAAATCTTGATTCTTATCCAACTTGTGGACTGTGTAAGACGTTATATCATTCTAGTTTATTAGTATTTGGTTGTGTGGGATTTATATTTTATTTAAAATCATTCATATTAACCTATAGCTGATCTGAATACCTTTTTTAGATAAGTCATATTCCCCCTTTATAGACATGCTATTATAGTCTGACAAACATGGTAACCTTTGATTTCATGTATTTAAGTATGTTGTATTTTGGTTCCCTTTGATTCCTAACTATGTTTGATTATTAGTGTGCTACATAAGCTTGTAGTCAAAATTGGTCTTATGATTTTTGTCCTACTTAAGTTCAAATATTGGTGTTGAAAGGTTTCATTTGTTGTGATCTATAAGCCTCCTTTCCTACCCTATGTTTCCCTCCTTTTTGAGTTTATTTTAAAGTCCTACCCACCTTAATTAGAACCATCACCCTTACACAAATTTAAATTAGATCTAGGTTCATGCATATCCTACCCATATATGGTAAAAAATTTGCCTCACTCATTTATATTATACCTATAGGTTATCTATCAAACCCAATACCCTAAAAATCATGCCTTGAGTGATTACCTTTTGACTGATCCTAAAACATTAGAGGCTACCACATAAAGTTATCATGGTGTGCATAAAACCTATTTCAATAAATTTAAAATTAATCTAGATCTCAAACAAGAAGTTCATGGGCATGGTGAGGAAGAATACAACCAAGAACAAGAGGAATAATGGGCTGGTTAAGAAGAGCACCAAGAGCAAGAGTATGCTAAAGAGCATCAAACTGGAAAGAGTGTAAGTGGTTATAGAACTTGTGAATGATATGAGAAAGGTGAATCCACTTGAATTTTATGGAATGATGTTATGAGATGGAGATGAAGGTTGTTTCAAATAAATTAAAAAATATTTAAAAATTATAAATTACTTTAAGGTGACTAAATTAGTATGGGAAGCATACCAACTAGCTGGTGAAGCAATAGCCTAGTGTGCTAATAAAAAGTTGGTAGTGGATTTTGAATCCACCACCACCACCACTTGGGATTAGTTTGTAATGTTGTTCAGGGTTAAGTGGCTACCACAATTCTACTTTGATAAAAAACTCATATATTTTTAAAATATGAAGAAAGGGGACCTATCAGTAATAGAGTATTGGAAATAATTTACAAAACTTTTCAAATATGTTCCCCAATACTAGAAATATTAATGTTTTTATATCTAAAAATTCATCATGGGTTTGAGGCCATAGATCAAGTCTTTGAAAAATCTTTCAAGTAGGAGTAAAAGATCAAATCTCTTGCTAAAGTAATAGATAAGTATAAAAAAAAGTTCACATGTTTTAAAACTTATTTAAATAAGAAAATTTGGAATCCTGATGGAGATTTTAAAAATAGGTTTAAAGAATCCCAGGGTTAACATATCTTTAGGGGCAAACAAATTAGGAAATGGCTTTAGGGAATGAAATAAATGAGGTAACTCACCTAAAAGAAAAGGACCACTTGGTGGATGTTTTACTTGTGGAGGATAACATTATGTAAAATATTGTCCTTAGTGGAAGACAAGAAGAAAAAAATCATTCATCATCATATTATCAACAAGGAACTTTCCAACAATGAATCCATGTAGCAGTTGACAACCATCAAGATGAGTTTCAGATCTCACCAATAGAGGTGTCATGTGATTTTTTTGGGCATTATAATTCTATTTTGATAAATACTTGAACTAATTAGTGTTTCATTTCTCCTAGTTTAATTAATAAAATACCTATAAAAGTGGTGTATATGGTAAACATATGGACTATGCACAATGGAAATCAATCTAGGGTCAAAGTAGATAAGTAATAGTAGAAGTAGAGGTGAAATTACCTAATTTCACCATCATAGTATACTTGTTTGAAGATCTATTAAAGTCATATGATGTGATATTAGGAGTTAATTTTATTTGAAAGCATAAGTAAAAGGTATACTTCTCAAGGAAGGTGGAATGTTTAAATGATTTGGGAAATCAAACCCAAATCTAAGAAGATAAAAAATAGCTTAAGTTAAGGTAGATCTGATTCATTTAGCTAAAGAAGGCTTAAAGGAAAGCATTTCAGGTGTTCATGGTTAAGGTGGATGAGGTAGAAGAAACTAAAGAGCCTACCATAGAAGATTATCCCCCTTTTTAGGAATTTAAAGATGTGTTTTTGGAATATCTACTTAAATTACCTCCAAAAAGGGAATTTAAATTTATAGTTTTTATAATTTTGGGATTTAAACAATAATCCAAGGTACCCTAAAAAATGAAAACAATAAAACTTATGGAATCAAAATCTTAACTCTAGGAAATGTTGTTTAAAGGATCGATCTGACCTAGTGATTCACCATGAGAAGCACCGATGGTGTTTGCTAATAATAAGGATGGTACTCTTCATACGTGTGTAAACTACATAAGTTTAAAGAAGGCAACCATCAATAACATATATCGCCTACCCCATATTGATGATATTTTAAATCAAATCCAAGATGAAATGGTCTTTTCAAAAATTATCCTTAGATCAAGGTACCATTAGTTAAGAATCAAGGAGGAAGATATTCCTAAAACTACATTCAAGACAAGATATGGGCACTATGAATTCATAGTTTTACCCTTTAGACTAATGATTACACCTACAACATTCATGAATCTCATGAACAATGTGTTATGAGATTATCTAGATTAGTTTTTTCTCATATTCTTAGATGGTATTTTGATATATTCCAAGAATGAATAAGAGGATTTTCATCACTTATAGTTGGTTATCAATGCTTGTGAAATCATAAATTCTATGATAAGGTATCAAAGTATGCCTTATTTCAGAAAAGGGTGTAATATTTGGGGCATATAATTTTAACTAAAGGAATATCTATGGATTTAAAAAATATTAAAGTCATCTTGGAATGGATATCACCCAAAAATGTTCATGAGTTGTGTAGTTTTATGGTTTGACAAGGTATTACTTTAAATTTGTACCAAATTCTCAAAAATAGCTAACCCCATCACCTCATTAAAACCTAAATAACAATGATTCTTATGGAATGATAAGTGTGAACAAGCCTTTAAAATTTTGAAAAAAATCCTTACATTCACACCTATGTTGCATACCCCAGATCCTAATAGTCATTTTTTTCTAGTAATAAAGGATTTTGGGGATGGTCTAGGTGGAGTATTATTGCAATAAGGCTTCGTAGTGGATTATGAATCAAGAAAACTAAAGCCTTATGAAGACAATTACACTCCACATGATTTAGAATCGGAAAAATAGTACATGATTTATAGGTTTAGAGGCATTATCTGTTGGGAAAACCATTTGAGATTAAGAATATGGGTCTCAAGTATATCTTCACACACCCAAAGGTCATGGCTTGAGTTTTTTTTCATATTATGATTTTGTTATCAGCTATATAAAAGACAAAGATAATAGATTTGTAGACACTCTTAGATGTAGAAGGTTCATGGTAACTATGGTTACTATTAGAAGTATCTTTCAATATTAGATTCTAAAATTATCTCCAGGGGATGAATTATATGAGTAGGTTAAGGAATCTATATCAAAAAATCCTAAAGATCATAGATATGAAGGATTCCATTTTGAAAAAGATGAACTCCTAAGGTTTAATGGGAGAATTTATGCACTAGAGAGAGATAATTTAAGAGTCATAATGATTGAGGAGTTGCATAATGATCCTTATTTTGGTCATCCAGGAGTGACCAATATTTTGGTCGAGTTAAAACCATTTTATTTTTTAAAAGGAATGGATAAAGATACAACTAATTTTGTATCATGATAAATAGAATGTCAATGAGTGAAAGCATAACAAGTTCATCCTAAAAGGTTATTTTGCCCTCATGATATCCAATAATGGAAATGGAAAGTCATTAGCATGGAATTGTCTAAGGACCACCCATGTTGAGAAATATACATGATATGATATTACTGGTAGTTGAAAAACTAACTAGTGTAACACATTTTATATAAGGTAATTTAAATGATGATGCACCAATTATAGAAAAGAGATTTATGTAAGAAATTTATAAGCTGCATGGAATTATTGAGAAAATCATTTTTGATTGACTTATAGATTTTGGAAAAAATTAAATGTAGCTTAGGAACTCAATGAAATTTTAGCATAATATATTATCTTAAAACATATGGGCAAACATAAAGAGTAAATTAGGTTTTAAAGGATCTTTTGAAAATGTATTGTATGGACCAATAATATAATTAGGGAGAGTATTTTCCACTAATTGAATTTTCTTATAATAATTCATTTCATTTAAATTTGAAAATGACACCTTTTGAGGCTCTATATGATAGAGGAATCTAGAACACCTATCAACTAGGACAAACTAGCATATAGAGTGGTTTTTTGACCTGAAATACTTATCAAAATGGGAGAATAAGTGAAACTAATTAGAAAAAAGTTGGCTAAAGATAATGATAGGAAAAAAATTTATGTTGATTTGAAAAGAATAGAAAGGCAACTCTTAGTTGGAGATAATTTTTATTCTTGTTAAATCATAAAATAACTCAATCAAATTTATCAAATTAACCCTATTGTATATAATATTAATTTTACACTAGAATGAGCTCAGATTCATAATGTTTTTCATGAATATTATTTAAAGAAATATATGGCTGATCCTTTACATGTACTTGATTGGAATACCTTACAAGTTTTGGATTTAGGACTGGTAACAATAGAACCAATATAATACTTGAAAAATGAAAGCTCAACTTTTATAATAGAGAAATGGCTCAATGCAAGGTCTAGTGGGAAAAATATTTTGAAGATAGTACAACTTGGGAGGACTATGAAGAGTTTCATAGGTTTTTTGCTCATTTATTTTATTGATAAAATTTGTTGAACTTATAAAACAATTTTCATGCATGTTTTTATTTACAATAATTTCATTTAGATGATGACTTGTTTAAGGGGGGAGGATGTTAAATCTTGTCCTATCCCTAACAAACATCTCTTATTTTTAAAACATATGGTTAAAATATTGATTAGTTAGATTATTGATTTGCATGGTATAATCAGATATATCATATTGAGATTTCTTTATTTGGGTTGCTATTTTGTTAATGATATGATTGATTGATGATGATATTAGCATTATATATTTGTATATATAAAGTTACAATGATTTTGAAAATTATAATTTGAAGTGATTATATCTAATTTATGTTGTAATTTTAATAATTCATAAAATGCATTTTCTTATATTTATATTTCCAGTTATTTGTGATTGCTTCAAACTAACCATACTTTTCTAGATGAGATCGATGCAAGATAGTTATACCCATCACAACACATATTTATAGGGAGATAATCATAGGGGAGAGGGTTTAATTTCATGGTATCTAGGGTGAAAAAGAATGAACTAACACATCTATAGACTCACACTAGATTATTTTATCTTCATGATTAACATGCTATGTGCTTTCATTTTATATAGTTTATGTGTCAGGATAATTCCTTTTGGGTGTTATTTGCTGGATGTAATATTATATTAATGGATTTTTGTCAAGTTGCATTATTCCATTACTTACTAAATTAGATGTTAGTTGTTAGTTTTAATTATACTCCTATTTGTGATATATAACAACCGTTTATTTCTTAAGTAGTGTGCATATTGGATTGTGATTCATTCAACCTGCATCTTAATATGTCTACATTGTCAGGATCCTACTCCACCAATAAGAGTATATATGATTACCTCTTGTATTAACAACTAAACATGGAATTTAACCAGAATGAATAAGTAACTAGAAATATGAAACAACACAGGGTATGAGAGACAATACACAATTGTATTAATAATCACTCAGAAGAAAATACAATAAAGAAGATGCCACTTCTTCTTCCACCTCACTTCCCTCTCTCTCTTACGGTCCCAACAATCAACTCCAATACAGAGTTGGTGTTCACCTCCACTAGTTAATAACAATGCTACCAGTACACCAAGTACACAAGCGTACTCCAAGTAGATCCCCCTTTCCTTGCTGCCACCTACAAATCAATAGACCTTACTTACCCTGTAGATATCTCTACACCCTAAAGAACCCTTGTCCTTGCCTCACCAAGTCCTTATGATTCTTCAACTAGTACCCCAGTGGATCTTCTACCAGAACTTGCACACTTGAAACTCTCCAAGATCATACACACTCAGCACCTCTTTGGAACTAGGAGGAACACACCATGCTCTCTTCTCTCTGAAGGAGCTAATTTCTACTCTCTTACTCTCTAGCACACTTTACAATATAGCCCATGAGTCTATTATATAGATCTCATCCAAACAATAATTAGACATCTAATTACAATAATTAGATCCACAGCTTCTAGTCTAAATTTGGCTCTTGACATGCAAACACTTGGTTCGTTAACTAACTACCCATAAAACTTGCAGTTCTAAACCACACAGGCGATCGACGTCGGTCCCTATCTACCTAGAGGTGATCGACGTTGACCGATCTCTGATCGACATCGGTTGCTTATCTTCACTAACCTGATCAATGTCAGCTGATTAGACCGACGCAAATTTCTCTGCAACTCAGCAACCTCCTCCCCTATTTGCATCAGTGAAGCTTTTAGCTCCACAACCTAACAATCTCCCACTTGGAGATAAATAGCTGCACCTGTACCTGTACCTATACCTTCATCTAATTCATTCCCTGGCTTGTATCCCTCTTCAAGATCAATCTTAAAGATCAACCACCACACAACCTGTGATGCTACACCTGTCATCCAAGTAACCTACCACATCCAAACCTACAAACCCATGTAGTGAAGACCTTGACCCTGCATAACATGAATCCCTACTGCTGGTCCCTCTCAGATACCTGAGAATCCACCTTCCCCGAATTGGCTCCAAACTCTCTGACAACTCCCACTGCTTGGGAGAAACTCAGGTCTACCCCAGACCTTATGTGATTTCAAACCCTGTTCTAAGCTAAGCTTGAACTGTCTAGCCCTTGGTGTGCTTACTGATTCTACATCCTGCATCTTGAACCTCACCAACACCTTCTTCACATCAGCTCCCACTAGAGACAAAATATCCATGTCTCTTATGCCAAAGAATTTTGTTGCTCTAAATTCTTCATGACATACCTTTGAACTAACCTTACTCTTAGCTCAACAAATCCCTGTATGTATGAACCTGCTAGCATATCACCCACATATAGTAACAGGATAATGTTGCGACCATCATCCACCTGGTAAGTCAAACACAATGGTTACACTGACATTGACTGAAGCTCTGCTTTGTCATCTACCTGTCAAAACCTGTACCACTATCCTGCATCTTCCTCAAGACCATATACCTTAGCCTTCTGTCTCATATATCCATCCACTCTCTTCTTCAACTTGGGAATCCATCCATCTTTCAGTCCTTTCTTCCAGATAACAACTCTACCAACAAACTCTTGTTTGGTTCTTCTCTAAGGACTCACACTCCTCATCCATGCCAAGCTCCCACTGTTTTTGGATTCTACCTGCATTGCCTCTTCACGTCTTCTTGGTTCTCAACCATCAATAAGCAACTAGTAAGAAGGTGAACAATGAATATGAGGTCCACTTACCCTTTTAGTCCTCCATATGGGCATTTAAGACTCCTTGATAGCTTGCTATCTGCCCAATATCCATTCCAGTGACCGATCTTGATCATCTCCCAATCTGCACCTGACCGACGTCGATTCCCTATGACTGACCCTATCTACTGACATAGTTTCCTGACCGACACTGGTGTACCTCTTGCTGACGTTAGTTAATGTATGACTGATGTCGATTCCTTTTGCCTGACATCACTGACTCTGCTGATCTACACATGACTGACGTCGGTGCCTGTCTGTTCGATGTCAGTTCCTCTTGATTGATGCCAGTACCTGTGTTCACCTATGAGTGATGACTTTTTACCTACGAGCTCTTTTTGGATCAAAACCTTATTCAAATCAACATAGCTCTGCTCAAAATAATTCAATCCCCTCAGCTGATCTCTGTCCGTCATCTCCTCCATGAACACCAAGGCTTTCCAGTTCTTAAGTTTGTCAAAGATATCTGTCTTCTGCTTAAGAACATGCATTCCCCTTCTACATATGTGACCAAGCCTACAAAGCCACATATCTACAACAAAAGGTGAATCAGTAATATAAGTAGATAGATAAAGGATACCTACTTTCTTACCACCGTCTAATTCAAGTACATCCGCTGTGAGAGTTACTGTGCATCTCCCATCACCCAACTTTCTTGAAGAAATTAGATTCATCTCCAAGACTAGTACCTGCATGACCTCCTTCAACACTTGTGTGTTATCTATATGCATTTTTAGCTTCAATTCCCCTTTGCCAACAATTTGACAAGGCTCACCAACCCCTGAATAAATCTCTCCAAAGTCTCTAAAGACATACCCATGAAAAGATGCTCTATTTTGGGCTGCATGGAAAGAGGAAAAAGAATGTATAAACCAAGATTCTAATTTATTTAGAGCAACTTGTGCAACATCACCTGCAACATCTACTTCTACACGCTGATCTTCTACCGACCAACAATCTTCCTTTACCTGCTCTTTCTTTCCACCAATCAGACTATTCGTGCTATTCAATTTCTCTATTCGTAGCTTACTTTCTTCTACCATTGCTATACTCCCACTCACTCTAAAACTCCTGAGAGTGACCTATAATCAAAAAACACTAACTGAATATGAACCACCTATTAATCAACCCAACCAAAAGCTTTGATACCAACTGTCAAGTGGTATCAAGCTCTAGAACCTACAACCAGGCTCTGATACCACCTGTCAGGATCCTACTCCACCAATAAGAGTATATATGATTACCTCTTGTATTAGAAACTAAACACAAAATTTAACCAAAATGAATAAGTAACTAGAAATATGAAACAACACAGGGTATGAGAGACAATACACAATTGTATTAATAATCACTCAAAAGAAAATACAATAAAGAAGATGCCACTTCTTCTTCCACCTCACTTCCCTCTCTCTCTTACAGTCCCAACAATCAAGTCCAATATAGAGTTGGTGTTCACCTCCACTAGTCAGTAACAATGCTACCAGTACACCAAGTACACAACTGTACTCCAAATAGATCACCCTTTCCTTGCTGCCACCTACAAATCAACATACCTTACTTACCCTGTAGATATCTCTACACCCTGAAGAACCCTTGTCCTTGCCTCACCAAGTCCTTATGATTCTTCAACCAGTACCCCGGTGGATCTTCTACCAAAACTTGCATGCCTGTAACTCTTCAAGATCATACACACTCAGCACCCCTTTGGAACTAGGAGGAACACACCATGCTCTCTTCTCTCTGAAGGAGCTAATTTTTGCTCTCTTACTCTCTAGCACACTTTACAATACAACCCATGAGTCTATTATATATATCTCATCCAAACAATAATTAGACATCTAATTACAATAATTAGATCCATAGATTTTAGTCTAAATTTGGCTCTTGACATGTAAACACTTGGTCCGTTAACTAACTGCCCGTAAAACTTGTAGTTCTGAACCGCACAGGTGACCAACGTCGGTCCCTGTCTGCTTGGAGGTGACCGATGTCGGCTGATCTCTGACTAACGTCGGTTGCTTATCTTCACTAACTTGACCGACGTCAGCTGATCAGATCGACACCGGTTGCTCTGCAACTCAGCAACCTTCAGCAACCTCCTCCCCTATTTGCATCAGTGAAGCTTTTAGCTCCACAACCTAATATACATAGTCATATTTATACTTATGTATGTAATCTTATGTCTATATTTTATTGCCTAATCATATCCTTAAGCAATTGATCTTGATGCATAGTGGCTGGATTATTTCACATAAAGTGAGTTGTAAATAGAAAACCTCCTTTTTTGGTTCATTAGAATCCTAAGGGGAATTTAACCACTTTTTGGTGGATTTAAAGAACTTGAGGTACATTAAAAAACCTTATCATAATAAAATATTATAACGTTTAATTATTTTATAAAAATTTAGTAATATTTAGTGCATGTTTTAGAGAGATTAGTAAAAAAAACCTCATCATTATGGATTAAGGATCCACAAAGTTAGAGGTAAGATGAGTTGTGGATAAGATTTAGATGTTTAATTTTTTTAGCGGGAGTTGATAGAAATGCATGTTGGGATGTGAATTTATTCATAGCATGTAACCCTTTCTATTAGGGGTAAAAAACACTGCATGGATTTGAATTTGAGTCTAATTAGAAATAACTTGAAGTTGACATACCTACAAGTAAATACACACATTTATGATCTCTAGTTATGGGTTAAAAGATGAGTTTTTTACAACAAAAATGGTGACATGTAATAACTAGAGTATTAGAAGAAAAAAGATCAAAAGGAAAAAGAGAGGAAAATGAGGTTGAGACTATTGTGGAAGAAATCAAATAGGTGAACAAGGGTAACATTTTTGGGAAGCATAGCCAACTACCACTTTTTGCATCTCTCGAGTGAGTATGTTTTAATACATTATGGGTATGGGTTTTTTAAATGTTATTATTTTGTACAAGGTTGGGAGTAAGATATAGTTTATTTATACTTATATGTCTATAGTAGTATAAACTAGTTACAAGAACTTGGAATGAATACTTTTATTTTAAATATATAAAACCTTGGGAGGTACAAAAATTGATAGTTTGGTTCCCCCTCACAGTCATAATTTCCTCTACGTAGTTATGATTATATTTTGTGAATGGAAAAAATAAACATAGTGATTTATAAAATCCTCAATATTAATGTTTTTAATGAGATTAATCATCCCAATGGACTTGGGGGTGAGAGTACACTCTCACCCGCAGGCTCATGGGGGTGATCTTGTTGAATATTATTATAGTTTTATTATTTAAGGTTTTACATTAAATTAAATATAATGGGTGTTTTATGTTTTCAAACATTTGTAGCATGAAACTTTGAAACTCACTCAATATTGAATAAGTAAGGGTTTAGTTTGTTTATAAGACCATTTTGGAAGATGTAAAACTAAAATGAAACATATATGTTTTTGTCATTGATATTATAGTATGACTATAGGGTTTGGGATTTTTTAAAGATTATCAAAGAAGAACGTAAAACTATACTAAAGCATATTTTTTGTTTCCATTAATATTATAGTATGGATATGTAATGTGAATGAAGTTTATTTGTGTTTTTAATGTATGGTTATATGGATATGGTCTATAGTTGAGTTTATAGAAACATATTACAAATAGCTGAGTTTATATAATTACAATGAAACTTTCCAACATTACCTCTTACTCATTAATTAAGATATGTTTAGTTGTATGATATAAAATGATGTGACTATATAGTGTTTTATGAGGGATATTCGTTACTTAATATATGTATAAGACTCAGAGCTTGTAGGTTGATACATTTGGGATATAAAAGAAATAAAAAAAATTGGTAAATAGTTAGGAATGTATTAAAGATGATACAATATAAATACTTGCTATGTATTATTGTTTATTAGATATACAACATCAAGGTAATTTATAAACATCTCTTTATTAACTCAAATTGATTATTTGGTAGTTTGAGCTATGTATAATAACATTTATAATGTTTGAAGGAATATTATTATGTTACATTCAGTTTGAGATATATTACATTATATCAAATGCTTGAGATGTTAAATATTATTAATTCTACCCTTTAGAGGGGTCATATATATGACTATAAATTAGGTAGTTTATACTATCTGTATCATAGTTAAATCTCTATATAACCTAAATAAGAAACATGTGGGTTTGAAATTGACTATTAGGTATTGTATGTGAAAATGAAGTTATTTTCGATTCTAAATTAACCTTAGGATGTATGGTTATACATGATGATCCTTAGTTGAATATTTTAAATTGATCTATCATTTATCCCAACTTATAACTCTTGCAATTTGTAAACATGGATTCCAAAAAATAACTTATCAATTTGATTCTTTAGTTTGCTTGTATGTTTTATCATGAAAAACTCTAGATTTTGTAATTATATAGTTGATCACCCTTCTCCTTAAGGGATGATGAGTAACAGACATGGAGTCCTTTTGAAGTTATTCATCATTAGTTAATGTGAAGGGTAATGATATTTTGTATTCTATCAGAGAGTATTATTAACTTTAAATGAAGTATGGATTCTATAAAATGCTTTGGCTAAAGTGATGTTATAGATGCATATATTATCTATCCATTGTACATTCTAGTTTACATGTACGAGTGACGTTATAATAGATATAGGATTATCCATGGTCTATATGATTACTACATGTAATATTAATTGTACTACACATTATTATGGACAAGTTATTGATGTCTACATTGCCATTATTTGCCCCTTTGTGAAGGGAAGGGCCACTCTTGGTGGGGAGGTGTGTGGGAGATTGATGTTCTATGGTTAGAGGAAAAACACCCATATGATGTTCTCCCTCTCTATATATGAATCTAAACCAATCCTAATATATAATTATGACTAGTATTCTATTTTCATGAGCTATTATATAGAAGCTCCATTGTAGTAATGTATTTTTGACATCAATATAATTAACTGGCTTACAAAATAGTGGATGTTGGCATACATGTACATTCATTATATATTGCATTTTAATTCAATGATGGTTTTTTTATTGAGTTTGGAAGAGTTGGTTTACTCTATTATACTTTTAATACAAAATGATGTATTGCTATAGATTTAATACTGCTATATTGTAACATAGTGTAATATTACTATTTATGCATAACTGGGAACCAATTTATAGATTTCTATGATATGCATTCATATAATTAAATCAATGAGTTATTGATAAATATGTGATTATTATATTTAGACGTTTTAAGCATAATAATAGTATAATATTGTATTGGATATTTTATAAACATTAATATTATGTTGTTGGTACTTTCAATGTGATTAAAAGCATTACTTGACCTTCCAAAAATAGATAAATGATCTTAAATAAAATTTTTACATAACTTTCTATGTGGACCTAGTGGGGTTTTAACATTTACTATATTTAATAAATTATAAATTCTTTAAATTTATGTAACATAATTTATTTTATGATATTTCCACATCATATATGTATATTTTAGCATCTATATTTCAATAGTTTAAATTATATTAGTTTGGAGTTCATTCAATTAAAATAGATTAAACAATTAAATATAACAATGATGATTTATTATGGTTTCTAGCCACATGAGAATTTTTGTCTCCAATAAGGGTTAGGTGAGTGGTTATAACACTAAATTTTGAGTGTTTTATTTTTATCTTGAAATGACCACATTATCTAATCTACAACTCATAAATGCATTAGTTGTGGCAACTAAATCTTCTTCAAGTTTTGACATTGCCTCATTTCAATATGCAGTTACTATGAAAAATAGTTGGCATAAAACTATAATAACTACTACAATGACCTGTAATAATTATTATAGGTGACCTAGAACAATGGGTGCAAGATGGTAGCTTATGCTTATCAAATTAAACCATTAATAATACAAAATGACCAACACTATAAATAATTTTATTTAGAAATCAAAATATTTAAACCACAAAAATAAACATATATAATGCATATATATCATGTGTTATAATGTATAAAATATGGATAATGCATGGGTTTATGAAGTGGTAGAATATTGAGGTGTTTTAAAGAAAAAAAATAAGATGAAAGAAAATTATTTAGAATGGCATGGATAAGCACAATATTAACAAAGTTGTATAAAATATTGTTAAGTTAACAATAAATGATTATCTACATAAAATACTAGTGGCAAACCATGGTCTTCCAAAGATTAGTGGGTGCTTCCCCATGTGGGATTTGAGCTGTAGTATCATGCAAGCTATGGGTATTCCAATGAATTTATTGTGATAAAAATATTTTATAACCCCCCTTAAGTTTAAAAGTTGGCTTATCTACCATTTGGAGGATAGAAGGGATGAGGTGAAGGCTTTGGATCTTTTTTTATTCCATTATTTCATTGGTTATGGTTGATTGTAAGGATGTTATTGATAAACAAGATAATTATGTGTATATATAAAAAAAGTATAAATGATTTAGAGTGCTTGGGAAAAACTATGTTTATGAACATAAGATCAATAAGTATTCCAATTACTTAGATTGTTTGAAAACCTTTCATATTATATCTAGCTTTCTCAAACATCTCTTAGATTACATATGTATAGGTGGATACACAATGTTAATCTAATGGAATACATACATATAAAATATTTAACTTATCTACAATTTCAAAATTTGAGTAAGGCTCTTCCCTTACATGATTCAAACATTTATTAACAAGAAAATTTCGAAAAATGGTACATACTTGTGATGGATGTGGTTCAAGATTGTCTCATTTATTTGTAATTGAGTGTTTATTGTGGCCTCAAAAACTTCCTCAATGGGTTTCATTATTATGGTTGACGTGAATGTGTTTATACTATAATCCTTGAATGTGGGTGGAACTCTATTAATTTTAGTGGGTGGAAATGTCATCAGTTCATTGCTATAAATTGGTTAAGCCAAATTATTACTATGGTTATGTGGTTGGGCATGAAATTGAGGTGTCTAAGGAGGAGTTTGGGCTAGGTTATTATATATTTTAGACATAAAACCCTATTATGATTGTTGTGTTGTTGAACCTAATTTTTGTTGTTGCTATGGCTATTAATTTTGGGGTGGTGGCTTCCATGATTGACCTTGATATATTTGTATTTAAATTTGTGGTTTTGGGTGTAATTTTGGATAATGTTGAGATGGTAGGGGTATTTTATTTGAATAATTAGGTATATATAAATTGTGGAAGCATAATAATAACATTAAGAATGAAATAAAAAAGAGTCACTAGGCATACTTGAATTTCATTTCATTGGTTTCCAAGGTCCCCTTTGAGATACAAATAAGACTTGTTCACTTTCATCTCCATCTTATAAAACTTGTATGTCTTTTCTTATACTATCCCCCTTTTCCCAAATAGTTTGGCATTTACACTTAGCCTTATGTTTCAAGGCAATAAATAGTCAATGCTTCCTTTGCCATTTGATTTTGAAAAATCCTCTCTCTAGGAATTTAATAACTCTTATTTCCTTTCATCATACAACAAGCTCAGTCCACTACTTAAGTTCTAAATTATTATATCATGATTAGCTCTAGGAATAACATCATAGGTGGTTGTGGTAATGTTATTGGAGAGAGGAACATCTAAACTACATTCTTTAGGAAAAAGATTCATATTTTTTTTAATTTTGTTGACACAATTTCCCCATTAATTTTTATTTGCCTTTAGAATTGGAAATAGGGGTTTGGGGTAATAGTCCCCAACATGGTTGAGGGGAAAAGACCCTAAATCCAGGCATGCTTTTCCTTTTCCATAGTCTTAAAATTATTTATCTAAAATTATTTTTCTCCATATTTGGATGTATCTAAACCACTCTAAAAATGTGCCGTTTATTCTATTTTATGGTCTCCTTCACCTGTAGCATATTTAGGATCTTCATTTGTGCAAAAGATTGATGCATGTTTCTGTCCTTTATTAATAGGTGAAGGATCTTTTATAAACATAATTCAAAGTGGCATATTTTGTCATAGGATAAATTGATAAATTCATTATTTATTCACTAATATGTGCAATTCCAACTATTTCATGTTGCTCTCCTTTACGAATAAGGGTCAATGGAATTAATGCAAGTTTTATTTCACCAACAAATGCAAATTATTATGTAATTATAGGAATATAAGATGCTATAGGTGAAATTTATGTAGGAAATATTCTCTCATTGCTAGGTGTAAAATTTTTTTAAGGAAATTTTTTTACAAGCACCTCATCCATATCAATAAGTAGAGGTGTTTCTCCATGAGAAATTATTGTAGGCAACCTTTCGTTAGTTGTGTGTCTTGCCTCCATTTCTTCTATGCAAATTAGGGATTGAAACTTATTATTATTCTCATGTATCTCTCTAAGAATATAATTGAGGGATGATATTTATTGATATACAAAAACCAACTCTGTATTATTTGTCCACCATACATCAATATTTACCACTGGACCTCCCTCCAAAATTTTCTCAGCCATTGATTCATTTGCACATGGTAAGTCTATTTCGGGGAATTTTTTTAATGGTTTTTCCTTATTTATTGTTATATCATGTAGAAAAAAAACATGTGGTATGAAATTTTATGATTTATCCCTATAAATAAATATGGGTCTAATTTTTAGTTGTGTAGAAAGGAAATTTAATCTATAAAGTAGTAAATATATTCTATAAAACATAAAACTTATTCTAGAAAGCAATAAATCTATTCCCATTATTTCAAGAGTTTAATAATTTACACCTTACTCAATAATGACACAAAAAATTTAGGGAACATACAACCTAATATTATATGCTAGATTAAGGTCCTACAACTTATGAGGATATACCTCAGGAAACAACTACCTAACACATAAATGATATGATCCTTCACTTTAATTACCAACCTAGGGACATATAACATTGTAAGGGGTTTTATATATATATATATATATATATATATATATATATATATATATATATATATATATATATATATAACACTAAACTTCATTCAATAATATGAATACTAATAGAAAATTATTGAAAGTTAAACACTCTTACATAATTTAAATGACTGCAAAGCAAATTTTAAGAAATGAAATATTGGAAAGTAAACTTTAATAAAAGAAAATAAATGGTAATCTAGATTTGGAAGCTTAAAAAAAAATGAAACTGATATATACCAATGGATTTAAAAGATACATAATTACAAAAATGAAATGAAACGAAATGCACACACAACAAAAATATACTAAATAAAAGATGGGAAATATGATCATTGAATATGAAACTCTTATTAAGTCAATTATAACATTAAATGGAATTACTATAGGTTTGCTTACAAATTTTATTACAATGCTCTTCTTTGATTATCTATTAACTATTATTGTTATTTTATTTTCTATTCTAGATTCTTGATTATTTATACAACATACAACTTTTATTTTAAATAGAAAAGGCAATGATTTATTTGGTTGATACCAAATCATATGATTTACAACCATAAATCCAATCCAAGTTAAAAATAATGTAATAAAGTTATATAATAATAACATTACAACCAAGTGAGATAAATAGAAAAGAAGAGGGAAAACATAGAATATTTTGGTTGGGGTTAATCATTCTATTCCTAGATTTATGGAACTATGTATACCAAAAAAAACATGGATTATATTTAGATCCAAGTATAAAAAAATTTCATTGTCTAAAAATATAATAGTTACTACATGTGTACACAACTAGTTGCTATGGGTGCACATAATGAGTTGCTACATGTGCATACATTAATTTACTATGGGTACACACATCCAATTGCTATAGGCTAACAACAAAATTTATAGATTAATTTTTTCTTAAATTTATATGTATCTTTAAAATTATGTATTATCCATTCATCAATAGTAATACCATAAATATTCAATCCAATAAATCATACTAATTTATATAAAGATAACTAGTTCTAAAAAAAATGTGTACATACATCATTCATATAATATATGAATACATAAACATAATATGGGCCAAATTTTTTTAAAATGGTAAAATAAGGAAGTTCTTAGTAAATACTAAGAAGAAATATGAGGGATAATTCTAGGTCTCGTCACACTATGAGTTCATTTATGGAGAACAATACATATTCTTTAAGGTATTATAATAATCAATCACAAACATTCATTTATGCCCTCTTAGATTAATTGAGGTGCTTATAAATGAGCCTTAAACTAATTGAATCTCTATTTTAATTAATTATTTATTCTTACGGTATAAATATTTTCTTTATAATGGTGAGTTGATCAAATGGCTTGAGCATGTCTTATTATAATGGGATTTTTACATAGCCAATAGAAGTATAAAAATTTCTTAGCTCGTGGCTTACCTTTATCTTCATATTTATGACCTCATAAAATATATACTTCATGGACATTAAAATTTACAATGTGGAATGCTTGCCTCTTTATTGGAAAACTAAGGTCACATTGAAAATCACCATTAATAGGTTCCTCATAAAAACAAAGAATATATTTACATTAATAGCAATAATTAGTTTTATGTGTTAATGTAATAATGGATTCTATGTGTTAATAAATAAAATGGATATATTTTAAATTTAAAAAAGCTCTATATTTAAATAGAGTAAGGATCTATATGGTAATAATGTAAGTGCTCTATATTGTTATAGACCAAGTGGTTCTATAGTGTGTCAATGAATATGTTTTTATATTAGGACAAGGCATTGGTTTGATAAAATAATGCGAGTAAATGAATTTGATGAAATAGATAAAATGATTTCATAATAAAAAGTGGATGACTCTTTATTAAATAGATTAGGTGATATATATTAGAGTAAGTGCACTATGTTATGATAATGTGAGTGCTCTACATAATAGGGAATACGACAAATCCCTTATATTAACATAGAGTGATTGACTCTATGTTTCAATAGATAAATTGACTCTATGCGATTATATAATATGTGGATTGTTTGTGTAAATAGTTTTTAAATGTTAGATCAAGTTACTTGCTACAAAAATGGTTTATAAAATATTAGAACATTTTACTTATTTGTATGAATGAATATACATTTAATTAAGAAAATGGACTCTTGTAGATTATATCATTTGAAATGATTAAGCAAATAGATTAGTAAATATAAAAAAAGTGGTTTTTTAATGCATTAATCATTTTTGATAAGGTTAAAATGGCATAGCTCACTAATAATGATAATAATATTTGAATAAAAATCCTAACAAAATTAGGTTTTAATACATACAATTACCTTCCATAAAGGAGGTTTCAAGAGATATAAAATAAAAAAAAGATACCTAGCAATAAAAACAAACTTTAAGCATCATCACTAGAGTCAAATAACATCACAATGGTTACCCAATCCATAACCCTATCTTCCAAGGTAGCAATCACTAAAGTCTCAATAAAATTTGAATCCACAAAGGAAAAACTGATAATGCTCAAATTATGGAAAATGGCATCAATTTTATTGCCTTTGACCATAATTTTGAGAGCCATGAACTTAAGCAAAGACTATAATTTATTAAACATGTTTCTTCAAAAAAAGTCTAGTTTCTCCACATATTTATCGATTTCATTTTTGTTATTGGCTCCAAAGAGAATGGTTTGAACATCAATCAACTAAGTGTGTTTGAGTGTGTCAATTTTAGGTGTAGAGTGGCCTATATCACACATGGATTGAATAATACTATCCCCAAATTCCACTTCCCCCACCCTAGTAGTAAAGTAATATTTAAACATATCAGTAGCGTACAATTTAAGAAGTTTATCCTCCTTGATAGCCTCCAAAAAAGACACCTTCCATAATTCAAAATCTTGTTCTATATTTAGTCATGTGGATTTAACTATGTTGAGTAGTTTCCTATGTTTGAGATCCTCAAAAAACTAAATGAAGGAAGATTTTAGTCCTCTATTGAAATTTTTTGAATCATATCATCATTGTTCTCCCTAATAGTGTTCACAGGGCAGTCTCTTCCTTTGCTATAATGGGTGGTTATTTTGGTATAAGGACAAACATCCTCATGAATTACATTATTTTTCTCCATGTTATAAGATAAATAAATATACACCTATAAATAAGTATAGATAAACCTTAATTTGTATGTAAATATAAGCCAATAAAGCATTCAAGTAGAGGGTATGAGACCAATATTAAAATACATGAGGAAAGGAGAAGAATTGATCTTAGATAACCAAGAGGGATTATTCCAAATAAATGTAGGCCAAGAATTTTTTTAAATCACCATGAGCCCAAAATATTGTTGGCAGAGGAGATGGTAATAGAAACTTGAAAGTGTAAGTTAGAAGAATGTTGATCAATAATATTAGAAGAGATAACCATAATTATTATTGGAATAAGAGAGACTTCCATTTTTAAAATATGGGCTAAAAAACTTAGATTTAAACAAACCTAAAAAACTACTTTTAAAGCCTTCCAATAAATCACAACCTATAACAGAAATGAATATGCACATAGAAGAATGTAGACTAGAAGTAAGGTTGAATTAATGAAAATATAGATCATCATAAGGTTGAATTAATGAAAATATAGATCATCATAATAAAATTGTATCCAAAAAATTAATTCAAAGGGAAATGAAATACATACCTACAATGTTATTCCACTATGATTCCAAAAACTTTCCAAAATGGATAGAATAAAAGAGTTTTTATTGATGTATAGCCTTCTATAGATACTCAAATTTAATCAATAAGTTCTTAACATTTTTTAATATTAACATCCATACCTTGCTTGGCCTAATCACCATTTTGTTTTATTGAAATATCTATGAGAGACTTCAATACTATACTCAATATCTTTAAAATACTTAAAACATCAATTAGACATCCTTATTCTACTTATAGATTCCTGTCAGACCATTTGTAATAATCTTTGACCTTCTAGGACAAAATTGCACCAAGTCAGATAGGGTCATAACCTTGCCTTGTCCAACAGCCTATATCCCATGCTATAATAGTTAATTTTAAAATTTGAGACACTCCATGCCATCCTTCCCACACTTTTAGCAAGGTCTATTAACAAAAATATTTCAAATCTTCCACTATATAAGCACAATAAGGCCACTCAATATGGTAACTTGGCACCTAGTAGTCACTATGAAATTCTAATCCAAATTGAGAAAAAGGCACTATTATTTCCAATTCAAGTTATAATTTATTCTAATAATGATAAGCCAAGTTTGAAGTTATTTTATTGAAATCTAAGAGTATTTATTGTCAATAATTTAATTCAATTTACTAATTTCATCCATATAGTACAAACATCAATATTCACACACTCACTTTAGGTGGGAGAACTATATCAACTTGTGGCCCTATTGGGCTATGCAGACAATACTTAGATTCCACAAGGTTTTCTAAGGATAGATTGGATATTCCATTTTCATGGCTTTCCCCTTTGTATTTGATGTTCATTGTGTTTTATATGCAATAAATATGGTTTTATTCTTTTAGGTATTATTCATGTCAAATCAACTCCTATAAATGATTAAAAATCCATTACAAATAGACACAAGTACATTAATATAAAAACTAGTCACACAATCAACATATATACATCCACAATCAATAGATAAGGTTGTAGTACCCCTCTCCACCCTAGTGAAAATTTATCCTAATGCATCACAAAATTCTATTTCAAATGCAACACAATTTAAGGATCCTTCCATCTTGTTTCACATCAACATTCATCTTGCATAGTTAGCATAAATATGATTTGAGTTAGGTTCATAACTTTTTTAGAGGTTCATAATTTTAATTAATATATTATTAGTCTCCTCTTTACTCCTCTCTTTGGATCCTTTTTGACAACACCTCTATGGAAAGTCCAACCTCGACATGTAGGGGATTTTACTAGAGTAGTTGTGTCTAACCTTGACATATCCATTCAAAATGAAACTAACCAAAATATTATACACATGCTATTTATCACCACTCATTTTATCAGATCATTCCTCAATTAGATGCCTCAAACTATCATCTATAAGTCGATAAATACTGGGATGAATGTGCTCAAATCCCTTTACTTGCTCGACTCATACTTTCCCTTGCTCAACCCATACATATTAAAATGATACCAATTAAACCTATAATTATTTAAATACATAATAAAACCATATTAGCTAACCCAAATCGTTAATCTCTCCCATACTTATCACCCCTTTTAGTTATCTCATCTTGGCCTTGGAAATTCAAGCACATATGGATTACACATTGTTTTATTTATGTATAAATTATGGTGAACCTGATGTGAAGGAATTTATTTCCATTTTCCTTTTTTCCCCCATATTCTTATCTCTTTCATTTTTTATTTATGTGTTCCCACACTCATTTAAAATGTACAAAGTAAATAAATCCTTAGGCCTAGCTACTTTTTCCAAGTTCAATAAGGATCCCAATCAGGTATCCCTAAAGGATTGGGATTAGGATACATATCAAGATTAGGTACATAATCAATCCTTAGGGATGGATATCCCCTCCTCTATTACTATCCATTAGGGGGGTTTCATATAAGAGAAAATTTAGACCTTGACCAAAGAATCTTTCACCCATATCATCCAACACGATTACAATGACATGAAATTAAATAGTGTTGGTATACAGGGACATCATCACATTATTAACTCTCCCTATATTCAATTATAAAGCCTTAACTTTGAGAGAGAATACAAACCTGATCAATACAATGGAATTATAAGGCATATGGAAGAAGACCTTGCCTTCATGAAAATTATTTGATATGTCAACAAAGATTCAAACCTACTAGCCAATAATAAATTACAATTGTAGTAGTTCATCATGAGTTTCAATCCACTAACAATTCATTATCAGGGTCCCTTGGTTCTTCCATTTTTCCAAACTAGGGGAATGTAAAACCAACCTAACCCATCACTATCCCAAGTCAATAGTGTGGCTAGTGTTCTTATTTCCACCCTTGTGGATCACATTAATGATCTATAGGAAAATCACACTACTTATTACATAAGACTACAAATCATATTAATATTCACATCCCCCCATACAAGGATATGTTGCACCCCAATAGATGAGGCATGGTTTCTTTTATGCTAGTCATCCAATCATACTAATAGTTAATTTTAATATCGCCAATAATAATAGTCGGTGCACCACTTTGACACCTACAATATGTTATGATCTATTTTCACATGAAATCCAAGTTAGATTTTATAAATAAATATTTATCTTATTTCATGAATCAATCCCCCTCTAGTTTATGACCTCTTTGCTTTGAACATACCAATCAACCTCTTGCTTATTATTCTCTATCATCTTTGAGTTATTTAGATGACCCTCTCATTAATGCCATGGAAACAAACACATACCTGAAATATATTAAAGATCCATCTAACATGACTATGATAAGTTTTTATTTACCTCATCATCTACTTTATTTTTCTAAATTTAAAGGCAAGGGAGATCCTAATATTCATATCAAGGCCTATGCCATAACTGTAAGGAAACTCAACTCTTGGGACACCATTTTGACTATAATCTTCCCCAATGCCTTATAGAGGATTTCCCTAGATTGATAATATCACTTTATTTAAGGTTGAATTCATCCCTTCAATTAGATCATCTTACAATATGTGAAATATTTTGATCTGAATAATAATCTTTGCACTGGAATTCAAGAATGATTACAGATTAACCAAGAATGATACAAGTACATTTCCACTTTATTCACAAGATGGTGCTAGTTTATTTAATCCTAAATCATTTCTCCTCACATGGATTTAATAGAGATTTATGATCTCTTTATTCAATCCCTCAATAAGGAAACCTAGGAAGATGTGCAAATGTTACCATAAAAATCATATGAATAAGCCCAATATAGTTTCCCTCAAATCAAGTAAGCATCCATTGATAGTGAGCTTAAGACTTATGGGATCAATCATAAAATTTATATTTATAGTAATCAAATTAGTGATAATAATGAGATTATAAAAATAATAGTTTAGGCCCCAAAATCATCAATCACAATTATAATGTAGAAAATTGATAGGGCTATGGATAATAATCAACCCAAGAATAATAACCAGCCTAAAAACAATAATGGAAATCGTAATGGCATTATTAAACCAATGAAAAGGTATGTCACTATCAATGTTGTTGATTTTCAAAGGCTTAAATATCAAAACCAATATCAGTTTAAAATTCAAAATAAAAACTAAGAGCAATATCCAATCAACGTAAGTATGAAATTAAATTACTTTATCACTAATTAGATCACAATATGATTGAAATAAGATAATAATAATGAAATAAATGACTAATCCACTTCAATGGGGTAACCCACACAACCTTAAAATAATAATAGAATTTGAAATATGATGATTAGATACTAACCAATACCTTTTATATACATATTAATTATGCTATGTAGACTCCCTAGGTTGACCCTACTACCAATATGAAGTTATAAAAATGATCATAAAAATTGATTAAACGTTAAAAAATAATAAATTTGGCCATGTATTTCCAAATACAAAATATATTTTAAGGGTGTAGCATGTCCCTCCCCTTAAAACCAATGTTTTCTAAATGTTGACAATTATAGGATGCTTCTGTAGGAACCTTTCATCCTCCCATGTCACATATTCAATAAAAAACTTATTCCACTTAATTAAATACCTTGTAATCACCTTAATCCTCAACCTCTTAATGTATATATGAATTATTTTATGACGTTAAATTTATTCTACCATGACCTTATTCAAGCACGAAACTTAGAAAAATGGATGTATTTTCACTGATTGAGTTTTCTAGAATTTTTATGTTACACTACCAATCTTATTGAAAGAATTGATAAGGGACATAATACTTAGGTGAAATATTTTTATCCTTTTATTTTTTCAATGACATTTTTTTATATGGATATAATCACATAAAAACCAAATTTATGATTTCAAAATGACTTTAACTATGGTGCTGGTCAGCTTGTTACTTCATGCTATTCTATACAATTTTAAAGTTCACTTTGTTATTAAAGAGTACCTCTTGATACTATTTAATGTGTTATTCTATGGCTTAAACCTTTGGTTAAAATCTCAAAAATGAGATGATAGAAAGTGGATGGTACCCATAGTGCCCAAAAAAGGAGACATTTGGGATGAGGTATGGAAAGAATTGTTATACCATCATTATTATAGTGTTAAACATTGAACCCATATCTTATATTTATCTAAAGTAAAAAATTGGAAATAACCCTACAAGCACTTGTTTATTACCTTATTTTTTACATTATATTGAGAATGATTTGATGAACTATGAGCCAACTAAATATCAAAACATGAGAATAACTTAGTCAAAAAATTATAGGTTAATACAGGATCAAGATAACTTACTATTATCTTCAAGGCCCCATTTAACTTATAGATTGTATTAATAAAATTTATTTTTACTGTAATTGTTAAAAATTAAAGAGACAATGCATAAAAATGGATATATTTTTTGAGTTTATCCATGACCACCATGATGACATTCCCCCCTCAAATTTTGGGCAATCCTATGATGAAATCCATGGAATCCTCCTTCAACATCTAACTAGCAATAGATAGAGGTTGTAAAAGACCCAAAGTATTGATTGTCTCATCCTTATTTTGGTGACACCATGCATTTTTACAAATAATTATGGACTTCCCATTTTATACCCTACCAAAATAAATTCTAATTTATTATCCTTTAACAAAACACAAAAATGGGTATATTTTTTGAGTTTATCCATGAACACCATGATGACATTTCCCCCTAAGACTTGGGATATCCAATTATGAAATAAATAGAATCCTCCTCCTATGTCTATCTATGAATAGATAAAGGTTATATAAGGCCCAATTTATTAATTATCTCATCTTTATTTTGTTGAGACACCATGTATTTTATCACAAATTTATGGACTTCCCCTTTCATCCCCTACCAAAATAATTTTTGGATTTCCCTCTTAACCCATTTTATCCATAGATCCCACCTATTAAAGAAGTGTGGAGCTCTAAAATAACCTTATATTTAAGTGTTGAGTTATTATGTAGGTATAACTTATCCTTGTACCATAAAGTGTCACCCTTACACATAATTTATCTAACATGCTTTGATATTTTTGGAGTTTTGAATGAGATTATGTGTATCTATGTAAATTTCCCATTTTGATCATGCCTCACCCACACAATCTTCCTACACTATGGACATGGTCACAACATTACCTTTGTGGACTCACCCTCCTAGTTAGTGCACCAATTGATACATTTTACTTTCATTTCTTGTAGATTATCTCAAATTCATACCCTATTATATTTGTCACCATTTTTTATTGTTATTAATATGATAACCATTATTCTAAGATGTATTTCAGACTATCATGATCTATCTTCTCCTTGAAGTGTCTTCCCATTAGTTATGGTCTTAATTAATTGACCTCATGAAGGATATCCATTATTTTCTTCTCATAAAAAAGGTTAAATATATTATTACCTTTGATTTGGAGACTCTCAAATTCAATGGATTGTCCATCTTGCATCAGTATTTCACCCATACCATACTAAAAAACATGACATTTAACAATGAATATTTTGTAAAAATGAGGAGTGGTTAGAATTAGAGTGGTGTACATAACCTCCTTTATCTTCTCAAATTACATAGTGGCTACCTCATTCCAATGGAATGATTTATTCTTCAATAAAGATATGAGTGATGCTACTTTACTACTATTTTTGTTTTACAAATCTAATATAGCAACTTGTAATCCCTAAGAAGCCATATATTTTATTGAGGGTTTTATGTACTTTCTATTCTACCATGGTCTTGATCTTGTGAGGGTACACCATGATTCCTTCATGAGATCAAATGTGACCCAAGTATTCTAGCTCCTTGAATACAAAAGTTCACTTAGAAGGCTTTGCATAAATTTGACATTATTTGAGAGTTTTCAAAACCTCATTCATATAATGTATGTGTTCATACCATATTTTACTATATATTAAGATATAATTAAATAACAATAGGAAAACCAACTATAAAAATGGATTAAAGACACATCTCATCAATATTTGAAATATAAATGGTGTATTTGTGAGGTAAAAATGCATCAATAGAAATTTATAACATCCTTCATGTGTTCTAAATGTTATCTTATGAATATGCTCATCTTTGATTCTGCTTTGATGATACATTGAATGAATACATAGTTTTATAAAACAAACAACAACATGTAACTCATATAGAAAATAATTAATTACTAGACTATGAAACTTATCTTTGATGGTGTAAGTTTTAATTTATCTTTGGTACAAACACATGCACTAGGTGTCATCCTTATTATGCACCATCACCACTTGATAAGAATACACACGTTGAATATTATGAATAATACCTACTTATAACATCTCATGTATCATCTTATCAATCTCACTCTTTTATACATATGGGTACCTATAAGGTTTAATATTATGAGTATGGATCCCTAATACTAGTTTAATGGAATTATCATGGTATTATTTATGAGGAAATCCTTTCATCATGTTGTAACAAACTAATGAGTTTCATTCTATTATTTCATGTAGATATGGTAGTGTGGCACCTTTGAATATCATGTTTCTAATGAAAATAATTGTGCCATAGACCTAATTTCATCCTTATTAAGCATTTTTTCATATTATTAGAGCTCACCAACTAAGGAGACATTGCACACAACCCACAAAGTTTGAATTTATTACCCTCTAAGAAAATGTATGAACAAATCTTTGAAGTTCATCTTAGTTGTTCCCATGGTAGTGAGCAATTAGAATCTCAACAAAATTTATGCTCCACTCGTGGGAATGGGAAATATAGGTGAAAATAGTAGGTATTATACTAGGGTGAGTTTAATACTATGTAATTTCCCCAAACATAGGGCTTAACCCCCATCCATAACCATAATTTAAAATTCTAGAGATCGATAAACAAAATAGTTCAAGCATGCAACTGACTTATTTTTGATGAAGTTGTGAGTACTTCCCAAGTCAATAAGCACTATCACCTTATGTATTTTTGGGAAACCCACTAATTTTAGGGTTTATAGGGTGTTTATATCTAGAAATTCATGGAAATATATATTTGGATAGGGATCTCATGACTCCTCTAGCTAAGCAAAAACCTTGAATTATATTTAATCATCATCTTCTTCTTCACTGACACCCTCAATGTAGAGAAAATATTTTGGAACATTTATGTCCTAAAATATATTTGATATAATAATTAAAAAATGAACCTTTCAATTTTTTATTCAAAATTTTAAGGTATCACTCTGGTAGGTAGAGGGAATGACAATGCCAGAGTGGTATAATCTTTGATGCTAGTGAATGTTGGCCTCTTATTGTCCAGGAATGCTTCCTCTTCCATGTGAACCATTATAATATAATAAGACAAGTTAAATGTATTAATAATACATACCTCATATTTAATGTGGTCCTTGAGACCACAAAGAAACATGTTCAAATTCTCATCTGTAATCATCTACACTGGCAAAAATGAGTTCTATAATTTATAAATATAATCATTAACTGACCTTGTTTACTAAGATTTTACCAATTAAATAAATTAATACTATATAAAATTAATACTTTATGACATCTAAAAATCCTTTGTAAAATATGACTAGGTGAGACTAAGATCCTTTCCCTTTTGAGCACATGGCCATCCATACGAGATGAATTGTTCAAGTTCTAGATATAAGGATGCCATGGTAACTTTTTTCCACATGGGATAAAATGTAGATTAATTTTTTATCCATTTGGTTTATCTATTTGAGTGAATCCTTTCCATTGATCATACACATTCCCACCTTTGATAGTATGTTTCAAATCCCATAATAAGTTCTAGCCATGAGATGAGGCTACACAACATTTGGATCAAGACTATGTTGTCTCTTAAATTAACCTTGAGCTGGTTATTAGTTTCATGAAGATATATGATTGCATATTGATTCTAATCATATATCCTTTATTTTCATTTCAAGATTTATTTTGGTCATACTTTCATCCAGACATTTCATTCGATACTGTATGTTGTGCATGCGGCCATATAGATCTCACACTTTCCCATCCAACAAAGATAAAATCATAATAGAAATCCCAACCAATCTATACTTTGAAACTTTATCATATTTTTTAGGATATTTCTTTGGTCTGTATAAATTCTTTCCTTGGCCTCTAATTTATGACCCTCTCATGCTAAGGCTTGAGAGTGTAGAAATTAATTTGACTAAACTTTGACTAACTAGATTCAAATTTCTAGGTTAGTCTCAAATCCAAAAATTAAAAGAACAAACCCATTATGATTTTTTTTATATTTATGAAAATGTAATGAAATCAAAAAATACCTAAAATTATGGCCTATAGAGAGAATTCATTAAAAACCTTAATTTCATAATAACTTACCCAAATTTGGTAAAAATGAAGATGAAAATTGGACTTTATCTTCTTAAACTAACTATAGCTTCAATAAAACAAATTATATAAAAATTCACAATAGTTTGTAAGATACTAAAAATTCTTCAAAAGTTTTTCCCCCAAAAGAAGATCTGATACCACTTTTAATGAAATTGATTTATAACTAAGGTAGAATCACAATAACAAAGCATAATTTGATTAAAATAAAAGCACAACAATGAATAATGTGACAGCCTCTTCAAAGGGAAACCTCCACAAACTTAAAATAAGAATATAATGTAAAATATGATGATTGAATATTATCCACTACCTCCTATATATACCCTATTTATGCTATGTTGACTCCTTAGGCTGACCCAACTACTAAAATGAAGATACATGAATGATCACATGAATTAATTAAAGGTTATTATAGCAATAATTTGGATACTCATATCCAATTACACACTATGGGTTAAGGGCATTACAAAATATCAAAATCAAAATGAATATCAGAACAATTTTCAAAACTTTAATCAAAACATGAGACAACATGACCCCCATAATTATTGTTTCTTCCATGAAGTGGTGGGTCATGATACAAAATATTGTAGAGAATACAAAAAATCATCCAAATATTATATGAGGATCACTGATAACTAGACATTGATATGTTATTTTAAAATTCCCCTTGGAGTTTTCCATAGAAAAGACTTGGTAAAATTACCCTCAAAACATCAATCTAGGAATTTATAAAAATCCATTTACAAATAATCAATAAATAGGATATACCAATCCTCTCAATAAATTCATGTTGTAGTGCTCCAATGTTACAACCCTAAACATATAGCCCCTAATAAACCCTCCTCCATAACTACTAACCTGGTCCTTTTCCTTGGCCAATAATAGAAAATAAAACATAAAGGCTTAGTTGAGCTTGCCATTTATGAAGTAAATGTTGCTACCCATAACAAAGATTATATTTTCCATCCTACCCAAGATTATTATTTAGCTAATGATGATACTATAGGGTATCCTCTGCTTATTGGAGCTTATGAATTGATAATGGATCTCACTAAAACCTTTTTCCAAATTTATTTATTGGATTTATGAAATAATTATCTTGCTCATTATAAGACCTTATGATATGCCTTAGGGATTTTTATTTGGATAATGTTATGCCTCCTACCAAGGCTCAAATTAATCACATTAGTGTTGAAATTTATCATCTTAGTCAAGGTTATAGATAAATACTTATTATTTGACATGAGGTAATTAATTTTTTGACTGAGATATATCATAAAGGAGTTCTAGTTAATTATCTCTAAGTTTAAGTTTATAATAACTATATTACAAGATCATGTTTGATGATGTGGTAGAGGTGATTACTGTCTCTTTTTCTTTCCTATAGAAAATGGGTTATGTTGAGGTGAACTACATCAAAACTAGAAATAAAATTTGATGGTATGATAGCCTTATGTTGAATTCCATTGGAAAGATCATTTTACCTATCAATATAGGCCAAAAAATAGTCTCAATGATTTATACATCATAGATAAGACAAAAATAATAATTGATCTCAGGGAGGTCTTAAATCCATCATATGAAGGGAATCCTATCTATGTTATTTTAGGAAATATGATTATTACATTTGGGATTTTTTTTATGGCTCATGGTGAATCTAACCATTTTGATGTTGATTAAGACAATGTTAGGAGGAAAACGGGGTTGCACACAAACTATTAGTTCTTATCCAACTAATTGACCAAACCACCTCTTCTTAATGATCCTCCCCCAAAGGATCCTCCTCCTAAAGAGCCTCCCAAGTATCCTCTAAAAGAGCTTATGGTTATTATCAAGATAATGTTTAAGGCCATTATTTAGCCACCTAAGGAACTGCCTCCAAATAAACATGAGGAATAAATTTAGTAGTGGCTTCCATTTCTAATCGTAATAAATCTCACATATTAGATATACTAGAAAAATATCAACCTTTGTTTCTCCTCTTAGATCCTCATTCTATTAGGACTTATGATCCTAGGGATATTTATCCCATATCCATATTAATTATCATGGATCTTGGTCATGAAAACCCTAGTAATCAAAGTCCCCATACCTTAGAATATGAGGTCTTAGAGGGCCTTCTTTGATCCTTGAAGACTACATTATTGGCATTTGTATAGTAGATATCTATAAAGAAAAATAATGAGATGCTCCCTCATCTAATGAGTTGGAATTTCTTAATAATTTATGGAGCCTTCACTTTGATGGGGACAAATTTCATCTATGTGTAGATGCAAATGTGAATTTAGCTTCCCAAATACATGTATCATGTTTTTTCCCTAAAAGTTGGACTTTTCATGTACCAATAATATGGATGAGTATTAAGATCTATTTTTGGGTTTGGTTAGTTTCTAAAAGGTTAAAAATCCTAAATAGTAAAGCCTTTAGAGGATCTCAACGTTTTTTAATTAAGTGTCCAATACATATGAGACTAGATTCAAACATTTCAAACCATATTAGGCATCCATCTATTCTATGGCTAAATACTTTGATACCTTCCATTAAGTCCATTCCTCGAGAGAAGAATTAAAAAAATACGTATATTTTTATTTTATATTTCAATCCTCATAATAATATTTTAAACACTAATTTTATGGTTTAAATGAGGATTAAGCCAATAATCAAACTCGAATAAGTTAATTTTATCTTGGCCTACATGGAGAACTTGATGGAGCTCATTACTTTAGACTTGATCAAGAATGATGAATCCATTTTTGGTTTTTCACTATGCATGTGATGACATCCTAAAGGAACATAACAAAATATATTTTTATTTCCTTCCTCATCCTTTGGGTTATTTTGTCAATGATGAAATATTTGATGTTGAGGAAGAGGAGTTATACCTTCGCATGCCACTCCTTAGTTTGAGGAAGGGAAGACATATAATATGGAAGATACCTTTGAGATAAATATTGGTACCAATGAGAATACACACATTATCAAGTTAATTTCCACTCTTAAAACAAAGGAGATTCATGCCTATACTTAAATTCTCTTAGAGTTTGTTGATTTATTCTCTTGGGAGTATTCTAACATACTCATGTTGGATCTATTCATTGTAGTGCATAATTTGGTTACTCAACCTAAAATATAACCTACCAAAAAAAAAGATAACACTTATCAATCCTAAATAATATTTTATTGTAATGGAAGAGGTTATTAAGATTCTTAAATTTGGATTGATTAAGATAGTTGACTATTCGATGTGGATGTATAACATCATTCCCATCATTAAAAAGAATGGTAGAATTAGGTTATGAATAGATCTCAAATATCTCAATAAGTCAAATATAAAAGATAATTTCCTTTTATGATTAATTGATGGTTTTTTTTGATTTCATACTTGGCTATGAGATGTTTTCCTTGATGGATGAGTTTTCTAAATATAATCAAATCCACATCTATGAGGAAGATCAAAGAAAAAAAACTTCACCACATTCCAAATTCTCAATAATAAAAGTATAATTAGGATATGTATATATTTCATAGACATCGATAAGGCACATATGAAATATGATTTAAATTTACCCTCAATTTATGTTATGGTTTATGCCACAACTAGCTATGAAATGTTATCCTTGATGGGCTAGTTTTCAAGATACAATAAAATCCAAATCTTATATTAGGATCTAAGAAAAGTAACCTTTACTACTCATTGGAGTAATTTTTTATATGTTGTCATGTCTTTTTATATAAAGGATATTCATGAATATACTTAAATTCTTGTAGAGTTTGTTGATTTATTCTATTGGGAGTATTCTCACATGCCCATGTTGGATCCATTCATTGTAGTGCATAATTTGGTTACTCAACCTAAAATAGAACCTACAAAACAAAAGATAACACTTATAAATTCCAAATAAAATTTTATTATAAGGGAAGAGGTCATTAAGATTCTTAAATTTGGATTGATTAAGATAGTTGACTATTCTATGTGGATGTGTAACATCATCCGCATCATAAAAAAGAATGGTAGAATTAGGTTATGAATAGATCTGAAAGATATCCATAATTCACATTTAAAAGATAATTTCCTTTTATGATTAATTGATGTTTTTTTTGATGTCATACTTGGATATGAGATGTTGTCCTTGATGGGCGAGTTTTCTAAATATAATCAAATCCACATCTATGAGGAGGATCAAAGAAAAAAAATTCACCACTTTCCAAATTATCAATAATCAAAGTATAATTAGGATATGTATAGATTTCATAGATATCAATAAGGCATGAATGAAATATGATTTAAATTTACCCTCAAGTTATGTTATGATTTATGCCACAACTAGCTATGAAATATTATCATTGATGGACTAGTTTTCAAGATACAATAAAATCCAAATCTTATATAAGGATCCAAGAAAAGTAACCTTTACTACTCATTGGAGTAATTTTTATATTTTTTCATGACTTTTTATATAAATGAGATTCATTCCTATACTTAAATTCTCATAGAGTTTGTTGATTTATTATCTTGGGAGTATTCTAAAATGACCATGTTGGATCCATTGATTGTAGTGAATTATTTGGTTACTCAACCTAAAATAGAACGTACCAAAAAAAAAAGATAACACTTATCAATCTCAAATAAAATTTTATTGTAAGGGAAGAGGTCATTAAGATTCTTAAATTTGGATTGATTAAGATAGTTGACTATTCTATGTGGATGTGTAACATCATCTCCATCATAAAAAAGAATGGTAGAATTAGGTTATGAATAGATCTGAAAGATATCCATAATTCACATCTAAAAGATAATTTCCTTTTATGATTAATTGATGTTTTTTTTAATGTCATACTTGGATATGACATGTTGTCCTTGATGGATGAGTTTTCTAAATATAATCAAATCCACATCTATGAGGAGGATCAAAGAAAAAAAACTTCACCACTTTCCAGATTATCAATAATAAAAGTATAATTAAGATATGTATAGATTTCATAGATATCATTAAGGCACGTATGAAATATGATTTAAATTTACCCTCAAGTTATGTTATGGTTTATGCCACAACTAGTTATGAAATGCTATCCTTGATGGGCTAGTTTTCAAGATACAATCAAATCCAAATATTATATGAGGATCTAAGAAAAGTAGCCATTACTACTCATTGGAGTAATTTTTATATGTTGTCATGACTTTTTATATAAAGGAGATACATGCCTATACTTAAATTCTCATAGATTTTATTGATTTATTCTCTTGGGAGTATTATAACATGCCCATGTTGGATCCAATCATTGTAGTGCATAATTTGGTTACTCAACCTAAAATAGAACCTACCAAACAAAATATAACACTTATCAATCCCAAATAAAATTTGATTTTAAGGGAAGAGGTCATTAAGATTATAAAATTTGGATTGATTAAGATAGTTGACTATTCGATGTGGATGTGTAACATCATCCCCATCATAAAAAAGAATGGTAGAATTAGGTTATGAATAGATCTCAAAGATCTCAGTAAGTCACATCTAAAAGATAATTTCCTTTTATGATTAATTGATGTTTTTTTTGATGTCATACTTGGCTATGAGATGTTGTACTTGATGGATGAGTCTTCTAAATATAATCAAATCCACATATATGAGGAGGATAAAAGAAAATTAACTTCACCACTTTCCAAATTCTCAATGATAAAAGTATAATTAGGATATGTATATAGTTCATAGATATAAATAAGGCATGTATGAAATATGATTTAAATTTACCCTCAAGTTATGTTATGGTTTATGCCACAACTAGCTCTGAAATGCTATCCTTGATGGGCTAGTTTTCAAGATACAATCAAATCCAAATATTATATGAGGATCTAAGAAAATTAACCTTTACTACTCATTAGAGTAATTTTTATATAAAGGATATTCATGCCTACACTTAAATTCTCATAGAGTTTGTTGATTTATTCTCTTGGGAGTATTATAACATACCCATGTTGGATCCATTCATTGTAGTGCATAATTTGGTTACTCAACCTAAAATATAACCTACCAAACAAAATATAAAACTTATCAATCCCAAATAAAATTTGATTGTAAGGGAAGAGGTCATTAAGATTCTTAAATTTGGATTGATTAAGATAGTTGAATATTCGATGTGGATGTGTAACATCATCCCCATCATAAAAAAGAATGGTATAATTAGGTTATGAATAGATCTCAAATATCTCAATAAGTCACAGTTAAAAGATAGTTTCGTTATGATTAATTGATGGTTTTTTTATGTCATACTTGGCTATGAGATGTTTTCCTTGATGGATGAGTTTTCTAAATATAATTAAATCCACATCTATGAGGAGGATCAAAGAAAAAAAACATCACCACTTTCCAAATTCTCAATAATAAAAGTATAATTAGGATATGTATAGATTTCATAGATATCAATAAGGCATGTATGAAATATGATTTAAATTTACCCTCAAGTTATGTTATGGTTTAAGCCACAACTAGCTATGAAATGTTATCCTTGATGGGCTAGTTTTCAAGATACAATCAAATCCAAATCTTATATGAGGATATGAAAAAATTAGCCTTTACTTTGGGTTAATTTTTATATGTTGTCATGAATTTTTATATAAATAACATGGGTGATACTTACCAAAGGGCCATGATTAACATCTTTCATGACTTGATCAACATTATTATTTAATCCTATGTGGATGGCCTTTTGGGTAAGCCAAATATATGAAATGATGATATGAAGAAACCATGTTCACCCACCTTAAATAATTTATATTTTCCCTCATGTATTTTAATGTGAATATTAACAATGATAATAACGTATTTAGAGTTATATCTAGAAAATTACTCAGATAAGTTATTTCTAGACACAGGATCAACATTGATCCAAATAAAATCTGTGCCATCTTATACATGATCCTTGTTAAATAATAACATGATATTCAATATTTTATTGAAAAAAATTGGTCCATTGGATATACATGTAAAAACTCACATATGTTCTCCATTGAAATGAAAAAATTATTAAAAAGGAAATAAATATCACATAGACTTGGCATTGCCAATAAGTTTTTGACATTGTTAAGAGGGTTTGGTGTCTCCCCCCCATGCTTATGCATTTGAATATGGATAAGACTTATAATATGTATTTATGAGTGAAATATGTTTATATTATAGGAATGTTGGCCCAAGAAGATGATGATGTTAGAGAAAGGACCATTTATTTCTTTAGCTACTCTTTGTTATATTATGAAAAGAGATACACTCAAGAGGAGAAAGAATGTTTGGTGATTATTTTTACACTAAGCACACAAGGAATTACATGTTAATTTTTAAAATAATGTCATCATTAAATCCAATAAAATATGTAAATTTTTATCACAAAATTTTCTTTCCAATAAAGTGGGACATTTTATCACATTGATTAGTGAGTTTAAGCTCACCTAAGTGAATATGAAATGTCTTGAAGGGAAGATAATAGTTGATTGGCTAGATAATTAATGTTTAGATTTTATATAGATAAATTATGATTTTTTTAAAATGAAATAATTAGCCTCATCAACCTTCCCCCACATTTATTAATACTCATGGTATAAGGACCACCAAATTCCTTGTTGATTGATCTTATCTAGTAGGGTTTAATTCTTATAAAAGAAGAGGTATTCATGTAGTGGAATCCAAGTACATACTCATTGATTTTGTTTTTTTATATCCTTATGCCTTAGATGAAACCTTAATCATAAATATTGATGTGTTTGAATCCCTTATAATTTTGTTAGAGTGCCATAGTGGAATTTGTATTGATTTGTTTTTGGTCATACAATTTCTAAAAAGATTCATCACATGATCTATTTTTAGATGACCATAGAGCATGATGCAATAAATGAGTAAGAAAGGAAGTGTCCTAGGTGTTGAGTTTTATTATGTCATACATATTCCTTCTTGGGCTATACAACCCATATTTTTCCTATAGCCATTTTGTACTTAAGGTCTTCCTATTATAAGGAAGCTTACTCTAACATATTATAATGGGCACCATCATATTATTACCACCATCGCAGATTTCATGAAGTAGGTGAAGGCCATGCCTTTGACTATGGTCATGGGATATATCATATCCAAAGCTATTCTAAAATAGATTACCTATAGGTTTGGTGTTCCCCAAGTCATTATATTTGATAATGGCTCCATGTTTAATAATATTGAGGTGAGAGAGATTTTATGTAAGTTTTAAATTTCACATCATAAAAATTCTATCACATTTAGGCAAATTAATATGGTTAAGACTGTCAAAGACAATAAGAAGAGATACAAATTTCAATTGTATCTTGCTTTATGGGCCTACATAACCAAATTTTGTACACCCATGAGGGTAATTCCATATTCTTTGGTTTATGGTTTTGAGGTTTTTATACCTTTAGAAGTTTAACTTACAAGTCTCTAAGTGTACATACAAGGTCTCTTAGACCATTATTAATATAACACTACCCAATTAGTGGATCTAGACCTTTTAAATTAAAAGAGGCTCACATAAGCCTAAGTTAATGAGGATTATATATCCTGCATGTCAAAACAAGATAATAATAAAGTTCATGCTCACCCCATTGAAGTGTATGACATTTAATTAATGTTATAAAACTAAATTATGAATAAAATTAAGAGTTTAGGCCTAGGTGGTTAGGTCCCTATCAATTACCTAAAGACTTGGTAATGGAGCTTAGAATTTATGAAATTTTGAGGGCAAGGAGTTTGATGAATTAGATTTTTTTTGCATCTTAATTTATATATCACATAATGTGGCCATCATGCACATTTTATCTATTTACTTGTATTTCACCATGTGTTCTATTTATTAGGATTCTACTTTCATTTCATTTGTATTCTTTGTTATGTTTGGATGATTACTTGACTCTAGTTTCACTGGTAAAATTTAATTTATTAATTAAAAACTATTACATTTCACCATGTATTCTATCTATTATCATTATAATTTAATTTATTATATATTCTTTTCTATGTTCGGATGATTAATTGACACTTATTTCACTTGGAAATTTATTATTAGATAATTAAAAATAACTACCTCTTCCTCTTTCATTCATCCCTATTTCCATTTATTTTATATTTTAAAAATAATCCTCGAGGGGGAGATTGTTTTAGGTTCAAATGAGTAATATTACCTTAATTACCATTTTATAAAATATTCACTAATTTATTTTGTATCCCATAGCCTGATTTATAAGTTACACAAACCTTCCTTCTATCAGTTCTCATTTGCACAAGTTATGAAAGAGACTCAATTATAAAACCATTTAGTTTAAAATATATTGATTTTTGACCTTGTCTCTTAGTGATGAGCCATCACATATTACTAATTTTATGGAGCTAAGGCATAGGGGGAAGATACTAAAATGTTGATCCACCCAAGATTTCCTCACCCATTTTGGTTCTAGGTGTTGAGCCCTCATATCTCACTAGGTGCATGGGGACAAAACATTAGAGTGAAACACCCTTACTCAACATATATAACTCATGGTGTTGATCACTTTCATCATACTATTTTCACGGGTTTAGATTTGGTGGGTCACATAAAAAAATAAAAAATATAAAAGAGAAAATAAAAAAATGAAATGGTAATTCTTTTAGCACCTTCTTTCATAAAAAATATTTTAAAGTAAAATTGAGAACTCTCCTTAGAAACATGGTTTAACCTTACTATCCATTTATTGATCTAGTCCTATACAACACCCATAATTTTTTTTTTTTTTTGAGACCTATTTTTCAAGATCCAATGTTTTATACTAGATTTAGTTTGGACTAACATTTATCTCTTCCAAATTGGTGTTTTTTCCAACTAAAACTTCCCCTTTCTACTTACACATCATTTACCTATTCCGGTCCTTGATGATGAGACCTCACATCTTACTAGTTGCATGGGGCCATAAATATGGAATTAAACACTATTAATCCATCCATTTTACCCACTCTTATATTTCATTTAATCTTAGGTTGTCATTAAAAAATTTAAAATTTTATGTCTTGTGAAACATGTGCCTAATTATTACTACAAAATAAAGTTTGAAACATCCATATTTAAGAATTAACTAGTAATTACCACTTATTTTCATACATTTTCCATATCATTTGTTACATATAATAAATAGACTAGCCTATGTTTTCCATGTGCATAAATGGAAATAAAAATTCCTATTTTTCAATAAAATATCACTCCTTGAGACCGAGATTCATGGGCTCCTAATCCTACTCCTATGTCCATGTTTTCTAGTACCTACCTGAGACCTATGAGAATTTACTAAAAGCACTGGTGTAGGGGTGTGTTTGATAAATTTAAATCATGATTCTCTACCTATAATGCTATTGAGGCCATCCACCTACCTATTTGAGGTTTATAGTTTAGACTCCAACTTTGTAATCATAGTTTCCTAAGATAGTAGCTCTATGGTCACATGCCATGCATGGATGAAGATATCTAAGTGTCTCCTCACATGTTATGGAATTGTTAAATATATGAGGAGTGAAACTCATGTCTTCCAAGTGGGAAGATTGAATATATATATATATATATATATATATATATATATATATATATATATATATATATATATATATATATATATATATATATATATATATATATATATATATATATATATATGCATGAATCCTACATAAATATCCTCCACTTTTTGATAGTCCCTATATCACATGAACACACACCATAATGTCAGCTAAGTATAAAGTTAGAAAGGAGATTTGTGATCTAAGTGAAAAAAATGAAGGAGATTAGTTTATGACTAACTTACATGCCTCTCCCTCATAATTTATTGGGTTATTTTCCTCCTCTGCATCCTTTTATTTATCTTAACCCTCCCCTTGTTTGAAAATTTTTACACCTTTTCAATAGACACTATTGGGCCACATCCTTACCTAAGGGCTATATGTCTTTACCTCTAATGGGGTTGTTTCTTTCCTTGTGCTACCCCTAGAGAAATTATAGTTACTCATGATACCAAATATCTCAACCTAAGATATCCTATTGTTATGTCTCAGTTCTTACTCTCACATATGTAGACAACTTAAAAAATGGCAAGACTATTTTGTATACATCTTATAACTTTTGGGGAAATATGTCTACATGGTGTGACTATAGGTTTCCCCATATTTATGATACCTAATGAGTGGTAGGACAAGTGGATAGTATCATTCTATCCTCTACCCAAATTCCTAGCATATCATGATAAGGGTTTACAATCATTCTTGCCATAGTTAAAGTGGCTATTTTTTGTGGTCCATCTATTTTTCTATCCTTGACATTCTACCTAGTGGCCTTGGTTACCACACATTTTTAATCCTAATTACCATTTGATAGGGGATAAATCTCTCATAGATTGAGACCATTAATAGATTATGATATCTTAGTTAGACCACCCTAAGATCTACCACTCAATATATGTCATGGTTAGTGCAACTAAGTATCTACTACCCCCAATCATAGATCCTACCTACCTCGTATATGACCCTAACTATTGGTGCCCAAAATTATAAGAGTCTATTTAAAAATTGTCTCAAAATAATCATGAGGCTATAATGATGATAATGACCTTTTAGATAGTTGGGATTGATAGTATATTTATCCATTTTAGTGAAATTCCATCCTTGGTGCCCATGTTTATTACTGCATCATTACCAAAGTATGTGGCCCATCTACATGCCTCTACTATGCTAGTATCATCTTTGATGATGAGTCTCCTAATTTTAATTGTGATCCTAATTATTTTATACAGGTGTTAGAGGGTGATGACATACTCTTTATGTAATTATGAGAACATGAAAGTGGTATAGTCTTTGTTCCATTACATAAGGATGTGATATAAGAGGTGAATCGAATATGTGGTAAGTGGTCTCTATTCCATCTTTCATATCCTAGTTATTTATAGATACATAGTATCTACCATCTTCAATAATCCCATTAGTTTAGGAAACTAATCTTGTTCCCTAGTGTTGATGCCTCTAAATGTATCACATGGGTTCTTAATGTTCAAAGAACACTTCTCATTTTAGAATTGTAGGAATTCAAAGCATGAGTAGTAGATTGTGGTAACTTGATGTCACCTATGGTGAAATAGAAGTAGAGTAATGTATAAGTGTTCCAAAAAAATTATAATAATTTATGGTTGGGAGCCATCATGGTTCAAGTCTTTATAAATTTCGAGTATATTTGATAATGCTAGTGAATTATGATCAAAACTTAAACTACAAATTAATCTAAATGGATATTTATAATGAAATTTAAGCTATAGTGATATGGTTAAAAAAGAAGCAAAAGGGAAGGGAAAGGTAGAAAGAGAATGCATGATTGATGATCTTTAAGTGAAATATCATGACAAAGTTTCAATTATAATTGAATATGTATTTACCAATATATGATGAAAAATAGCAAAAGATCAGATCTCACCACACACCAGGTAAATTTATAAGGATAATATGGAATTATACAAGTAAGAATCAGATTTTGCTTTAAATAATTGTTACTAAACTCAAATAGCATAAGCACATCTGAATACATAACAAATGAAATGAATCAAATTTAAGATCCTTCAACCAATTTAGCATAAGCAAAAATTAACAACCCTATATTATAAATTCAAATTCAAAATTCAAATAAACTATTCAAATTCAAGATTTAGAACCAAAAATTAAGAGAAAGCTATATTAAAAATTGACACATAAATTTGGATAATCTTTGAAGAATTCCTTGATTGTATTAATTGCTCTAAGTATACAAATTTTTGCTAAAAAATCTCTCTTTAAAAGATGGTAATACATGCCTTTTATAGAAAGATAAGGTAGTATACCAGTTAGTTACAAGAGAAAAATGTATAAATATAAGGACAACTTTTCTTCTTTAAAAATCTCTAGAATACATTTTCTCTTCTACACTAGACTGACCTAGAGGCAATTTACTAATAGACTAGTATATGCCTTACAAAAGAATATTACCTATTTCAAATATTACAATGCCTTTATAAAAAGGAATATTAATTAGCTTGGTGGGCCCATCAGTAAGGGGTCTACTTGTTGCTCTTGTAGAAGTTCCATGACCCTCTAATGTTATTCTTTGACAAGCTCTAGATCCAAAACTAGATTCAAGAGGTAGACCTCTTCCTGATTAGCTAAGTCATCAAGGTCCCTATCACCTCTATCCATACTTTCTTTGATGCTCCTAGATTTTACAATCTTTTCTTCAATTGTGAATATCATGCCCAAAATATTTCCATTATCACTGCCTAATTTACCTTGGCTCTTGCCCTTTACCTCCTACATTACCAAGGTAACTATATGCTTATACTCTACATCATCAATAATCCCCAAGGCTAAAGTCTTGGTAGGATTTACCAATATGGTGCCAAGGAGTTTTTCAATTCTAGTGATCAATTCCTTATCATCAGCTAGGAGTCTATCAAAACTCTTTGTCCACATACTTATAATCTAGATCTTGTCCACCACTATTCCCAATATAAAATTTAGGCGGGCCAAGCTGATGGTTTTAAATTTAGGGATTCTATCCCTGATCAAAATGATAATAAGAACCCATATCTTGCTCTCTACCTCTTACCACTCTATTATTAATCCCTTAGCCATTTAACTTTGTTAGCTTAATCATCTTGCCTTAACCTTATTGATTTCAAAGAATCAAACATATCAAAGAATGATGCTTCAAACATGTTTATTATGGCATCAAGTAATGATAAAATAGCATGTGTCTCTAAGTTTTCCTTTTCCATTTCAAAAATTTGAATATTTTGTTTCATGCCCCTAATGCCAGCTTTCACTTGGGATGAGTGAGCTTCTGATAGGCTCTCAATATCTTCCTCATGGATAGGAACCTCACCAAGTTATTTCCCTCCAACTAGGGTTAATCCTGGAAAGGGTTTAACCTTCTAAAAAGTGAAATCCTCAATTCTTACCATGTGTTTACTTGTAGTTACCCTTTTTAATCCATTTGTCTCTAGATTAAACTACATAGTGGTGGATTCCTTTATGAATTATGGAGGCTCTAGGACCTCAACTCTAGTGATTCTAGATGCTCTTAGAGCATCTAATTTCTTGCTTTTTAATCTCTTTAGTGGCCACTATCTTCCTTTCTTCTTCTTCTTCTTCTTCTTCTTCTTTCATCAAGGCCTTGATCCATGGCTTGATATAATCATGCACCTTAATGTTAACAGCCTTTGTTAGTGCCCATAAGTGGCACAAAGAGGGGATCTTCTATAATTTCTCATAAATGAACCAATTAGGGATGACTGGTCCATGGATGGGATGCTTATCACTAAAAAAGTTGACTTCACTCATAGGATGAGTGAGATTCAACCTTGGTTTCCTTGATCCAATAGGGAGAAATTCCAAATTTGCCTTTGTCTTCTCTTTAGGTGCCACTGGGACCATATGAAGAGAAACTTCCTTCTCTTTCTCTTTCTTAGGCTCTCCTGCTTGGGCTTGTGCTTCTTCAATATGTTCCTCTTCTTTATTAGTGTTATATACCTTAGCAAGAACTTTGAAAGCATCTTCAACTATCTCATCTGGCTCCAAATCAATCATGTCTAATTTTTTAATTATAGATGCAAGCCTTTAGGGTAGGGCTGAGGATGAGGTTCCCTCTCTAAGTCTCTCTTCTATATTTTCCTTGACATGTCCTTGTATAATTTGCCCTTGGGGTTGTGGCTGATCCAATTGAGGTTATTCTTGAGGTGGTATAGAAGGTCCAAGAAGCAAATGATACTAGAGAGGATGAATTTACCATATATGCCATACTAGTTTCTCATCATTTGTCAATCTATCCTCAAGTTTAGTGTTGTATCCCTTGAGTCTAGTCAACACTTCCTCAAAACTACTTCTCTTGATGTAGATGGTGTCATGGACACCAAGTTGATGCACATACATTGGTTTTGGTAAATAATTACTCTTTAGATGATTTCTCACTATGTTATTTAGATCCCATTGCTTGTGATCATCTAATTAGAACCTAAAGGAATCCCTATGCCTGGACATGGTATCCACCTACTTCCAATCTTGTAGCACTATCCTTCTAATTATTAGAGGAAAGGGATGGAAGAGGCCCTTACTCTTCTCTTTAAAAACTCTATCAACACCATTATTGAGTTGAGAGGAAATTCCCTATTCTACCAACTTTCTAGGTATATCGATAGGTAATTTGTAGGGTGAGGTCAATATTCCCTTAATTTGGATCACTATGCAATCTGGGTAAAACTAGATATCCCCCATTAGCTCCATATATTTCTTGATCAATGGCTGAAACCTAGGCATGGAAAACCCTATAATAACCTACACCAAGGTAGGGTATACACAATCATAGATTAATTACATGTGGTTCCTATACTTGAAGATGTGAAACTTTGAGTAGTGGTGGGAGATGGTGGTTTTGCCTTCAAGAGACCAATTTTTTATGTCTAGGATCTTGGTGGAAGCAATTAGGGCATCTAGTAGATAAAACATCATGAACAACTACTTTTTTGTCTTCCTCTTGATGGTAGTCAATTGTTTCCTTAGGAAGACATTGATCATATCTCTTACTAGAGAAATGATATCTTTCTCTACCATGAAATATACAAAGTTGACCTAACTCTTGTTGACATAGGTAATTGAGGGGGATCTTGATACTCTATTTAGTAAGGTCATGATTAACCTATTCCATTACCTAAGTTGTATAATTAGGATCCTACCCTCAAAGTCCTAGAATACATGGTTCCTATAGAGCAACCATGGTCTGAGGATGGGATCCAGGTCATTATGGTTGGTTCATTCCTTTATTGTGGGTAGGTCCACATGGGCTTTTGAGAGCTTATAATATGTTTCAAAAGAAAATGAGGAAATATAAGCAACTCTTTTAGATCTCCCTTCATGAATGATCCAATCATTATCAATTCTAAAATCAATAAAAATTGGGGCAAGCACATCGATACAGTGAAGTACCTTTGGTTTGGCAATAACATGGTGGAGGTCAGCCATTTGAACTATGACCAGGTCATAGTACTTTCTACTAATAGTAGAAATTATTTGCTCCTCCTTGGTAATGGTTGACATCTCCTCTATGGTATAAAATAGCTCAGACTAATTATTGTTGCCATTATTTAGGGCTGCAGTGTCCAACTCAGTATCCTTCAATACTCTTCTTGCATTGTCTATGGAGAGATAGAGCTCTATCTCCTCTATCAATTATTTCCTGTGAGCTACCATGACTTATATAAATTGTCCACTAGTGGATTGCAATTAGTCTCTGTGTTAAATCTTCTGCACTCAAATCATAATTAAGTTCTTATCAAATTGAATTATGATTAATTGACTTCACTTAGGGTCTCTTTTATGTAGGGTTTAGGGTTTTGAAGCTTTAATGGTGAGGGTGTATTTGGACTTTGGCTCATACATGCCTTGGATTTGATTTGGATTTCTACCTTTATAATTTTGCATTTTTTAGCACACAAGATCTTATTTTTTGTTATTTTATGCTTGTGTGACACTTATTTGGTGTCTATCTAGCACTTTTCATGGATTTTTTCATAAATGCCTTTTGAGAACTAGTCATTAGCATTTAAAAATTCCCTTTTATTTCACACTATCAGATCAATATCCTGTGAGTGATTGTAAACCATCAATTGTGATCTAGGACCTCATTCATTATTGGCTCTTTTGGTTTTGAGCCTTATAGTTTTGCCACTTGGTACCTCTATGGGCCTTTTGAGCCCTGACACCTTTGTTGGTCATACTTTGAACATGATTTTTCCATGCATCAAGTCTATGGGCTCTCAAATCTCCATTGAAAAGTCATTGACATATTCATGCTATTGGATCATCCTCCTATGATGAAGTATGAGCCATAAGATCTGCAAAGATGCACAAGCTTTAAGTTAGTGCATAGACATAAAATAACTTAGGCTAAAATGTTTTTACCCAAGTTTATTTAATATTAATAAACAAAAATAGACTTAGGTTAAAGAATTTTATGCTAAGTTTTAAATCAAAGAACTTAACGAGGGGATATTAGGTTTAAATACCTTAGGCTAAGGTTCATTTTGTGTTTATTAAACATGAAATGAACTTTAGGCTAAAATGTTTATACCTAAGTCTCTTGGATTTATACAAAGGGGACCATGGCTAGATAGTTTTAACCAAAGTTTACACTATGTTTAATAAACACAATGTATACTTTGGGCTAAAATACTTATGTTAAGCCTATAGAACATGCTCAAAGGGGTCAAAATGATATAATGATCAAGTGCTAGATTTTGACATAGAGCTTTATTATATTAATAAACACACTAAAATCTTCAGTTAAAATCATTTGGGCTAGGTTTTATGTCAAAAAGACCCTTTTAGGATAAGATTTAGTATAAGTCTCTAGCCTAAGGTTCACTACATTCAAAATGCAATGGGGACCCTAAATTGTAGACTTAGACTAAATTTATTTTTTCAAGTATTTAGACCTATGAGACCATTTCAATATTTGTAGTTCAAAGATTTCAAGCATTTTAACATCTTTCGAAGGATTTCAATCCTTTGAAAGAAAATTATGAGCTTTCTAACAACATTTTAGAGTGCATCTTATTCTTGAGTAAAATAATTCATTAGTTCAAATTTGATGGTCTCACAAATGTCAAATATGTCCTTGCAGACATCAAATGGAGATCACACAAATGTCAAATTTAGGCTCATGAAGTTATTAGTTTTGATGGGCTTAAATTTTATGGTCACACAGACTTCAAATATGTCCTCACGAATGTCAAATGATGATCATGTAAACATCAAATTTAAGCTCATAAAACTCCTGTGTCCCAATGTGAAAGTGCCACTTGGCACTTCTATGGGCTTTTATAAGATATCAGACTCAATTCTCTCCATTAGATCAAGAATCATGATGAATTGAGAGCTGTCTGATCATGATCTAAGAGCTTGCTCATGATTGGTCCCTTCTATCATGTCGCCCCCTTTCCTTTTAATCTTTGAATGTGGGAGTGCTAATGACAACTCCATGAAACTCCTAATATTTTGAATTTTTAATGATGTCTTCACTCCATCTGATCTTCAACCCATAATGAAGTGAGAACCATTGATCATGATCTAAGTACTCAAACATGATTGGTTCAAAGGGCCAAGTGCTTAGCTTTATCAGGGTTTCTTCACATCATCTGATCAAGAAGCTATGAGGAAATGTGGATCGTTGGATCTTACAAGTTACATGTTTTTTAAGTTAAGACCCAGGTCTTTTTCACTCCATTAGATTGTGCCCCATGATGAAGTGAGAGCCGTTGGATTACACAAGAAGCAAATAAATTAAGTTATGATCCAAAATAATGTAAAGGCTTAGGCTAAAGTGTTAAGGCTAAGGTCTTTTTTGTATTAATAAATACATTGAGGCCTTTGGATTAAAACTTTAGGCTAAAAGGCTAACAAAGGGACCATGTTAGGAAATAAAAAGGACCTTGTAAAACCAAATTTAGACTTGGTTAGAAACAATAAGGAACTAATAGGGAAGATAATAAAGGGGACCAAACATTTTTTAGGTTAAAGTTTTAGTTGTGTTAAAAAACATGACTAATCTTTAAACATGAAACTTATGATCGAGTCCAAAATAAATTTAAAATGTTCCCACCAATTAATTCCTACCAAATTCAAATTTGAACTAAGGGTTTGTGCTAGGGTTTTTAAAATATGAATCCATCATCAAGTATTCCATGAAACCTATAACTTAAAGATATGAAGGTCAATCACTAGTAATGTTAGGCAAGCTTAAAATAAAACATAGCACAATAAGTTAATCTTATCAAAAGTGGACGATCTTCAAATTCTAATGATGCTCAAAATAAGCCATGTTTTTAGGGATAAGCTTTAAAACATCTCAAGGGTCTTAATTTTAAAAAATGGGGGTATGTTGACCTCAACACCCAATATTGTTCTAGTGTATGTAGGCATATTCCATAGATAAGCACAAGAGGTTATAGTTAGTATTGGCTCCAAAAATCTCTCCCTTTCTTAGCCCATGGATTAACCAATATGGTAGTTTTATTTGTTGTGGTCCAAAAACTTAAAAAATCATAAAAAAATTAAAATTAACTAAAATTAAAAAAATAAAAAATATATATTTTAGTTTCCCTTCCCCATAATGATTGTTTTTCCTATCTCATTTCCCTCTTTCTCTAACCTAGGGATATTTTTGATTCAAGTCAAAATAACATAGCTCTAGATAGGATTTGGACAAAACTTACCTACCTATGGGGCTTACTTGATGCTAGTGCTTGTTCAACCATATTATCATCATGATATTTCTGTTGACTATAGCTGCTTGAATAATAGTCAATAATGGTCCATAGCTCCTTTCACCCTCTAGCTAGAAGTTAGAGTGATTTTATTTGTTAGTGGTAGAAATATTTTGTTTATTTTTTCCCTTTCTTTTTATTTCTTTTAGTTTTTTTCATTTATTTCTTTTCCTTTACACCATCATCATCTCTTTATCACACTTTGTGATAGTTGGGATGTCTTAGGTAAGTTTTTCTCATTTTTTATTATTCTAATCATTTGATGTGTAGACACATAAATTTCACCATCTAGTGTTGAAATTCACTTTAACATGTTAACTCTTATTATTCTTCCTCAAATTTGAATTCAAATTAACATAGTTTCCCTCCAAAATTTGAATAACTGAATAATTCTTAATTGATCAATTATGCACACTTTTTATCCAAATTTAATTAATAAATCTGACCTACCTAGACATCCTCCATATTTATCTCAACCATGTGTTGACTCATCCAACCACTTCCTCAAATTCTTCAACCACCTTGTGAGTCACCTTAAAACTTTTTATAAAATTTAACCCTTTTTTGATACCTCACTCAACCAAATCCCTTTTATTCTCCACTTGTGGAATTGGTCATCATCCTCATGGATGAGGACTAATTCTCCATTGTTGATTATTTGGATAATTGGAAATATTCAAATAATCCTACACTATTTGATCTTTCTCCCATAAATGTATAATTAAACATGAAATCCATCACTTTCAATCATCCTCACTTATGCTAAAGAAGTGATACAAAATTCACAAGTAAATCCCAAGAAAATCCAAGTTAACAGAAATCATTTACACACTAAAATGTTACTTAATTCCCATTGTATTGGAGAGAGTGAACAACCGCATTCACCACATTTGAATAGAAAATTATGTTCGATCACAATGGAAGATGTTAATTTAACTTTGGTTTGGTAGGTGTGTGTTTTAGTTAGTTTGTTTCATTTGTTGCTCTATCATTTAAGTTTAGATTTCTACTTTGAATTTCATTTTTGTTTGATTTCTTAGCTTAGTTGCATTTTTATATTTTCTTCACATATTTTGGCACATCCTGTGGGAATTTCCCTCATATTTTCATATCATAAGCATCATATGTGCATTTAAGAGCATAATCCATTTATTTTTTGTAGTTTTTATTGTTTAAATACATTTAACCTTGATATTAGAAGTTTATGTTTTTAGCTATAGGTCTTTTTATGGTGTTTTCAAGTTTGATAAATGTACCATCTATATAACAGTGAATTTGAAGACATTATCAATGAAATTTTAGTAGAGAATAATGAAATCATTATTTATCTATTTTTAGTGTCTTTTAATAGTCTTTTTATTTTTAACACTTTTTTATTTTAGTTTTGGTCTATCTTATCTTGTCAATTTTTTGTATATATCTGTTGCTATCAAACAAATAATTTGTAGACTTCATTAGTGAAATTATAGGTAATAGCAATGAAATTGTCATGATCAACAATGAAATCATCAAACCTAGTTGTGACATTATTTTGTTTTCTATTTTATCATTTTTACCTAGAAGCAAAATTAGAATATTTAATAACAATTTTTTCTAACCTAATCATGAAATTATGGTTGTGTGATTTTTGTTTATCCATTTTCTATTCTTTTCCTTTCTAGAGATTTTGGTGTTAGTATCTTTCTATAAATAACACCTATTTTGGGTTTCTATCTCTATTTTTTCCTATTTTGATATCTTTTCCAACTTTTATTTTATTAGAAAAATCATTGGGTCGATCATGAATTTTTTTAACCAAATCAAGAAATTGTATTAATCTATTTTCTATGTTTTTCCTTTTTTGTCAGAAACAACAAAATAGAACAACCCTTCAAAGAATTAGTAGGTATCTTTGGTGAAATTGTGATTGAGATCGATGAAATTATTTGTATCATCAATGAAATTATGCAATAGAGTAGTAAACTTGACAAAGCTATCAATGAAATTATTATTTTTTATTTTGTGTTTTGTGATAGCTAACAATTTCATAGTTTGCTTTGACAGTGTAATTGTGAAATCATTCTAGAGACATTTTCATGTGTTTTTATAATATTTTCTTAATTTTTTATAGGTTGCCTTTATTTTTAGCCAACTAACAAACTTCTAACAATTTGTTTTCAGGTCAAAAGTCAAATAAAATCTTATAAAGAGCTAAACAAAACAATTTATGCTTTATTACTAACATTTTTATTTTTTTATTTTTTATAACAAACTTTTATAATTTTAGTTTTTAATTTAATTTAGTAATTAGAAAAAAAATATTTTGTTAGAGTTAATTAATCTTCTTTTTATAGCATTTTGTATGTGTCTTACTTATGTTACGTATGTTCTTCTCTTGACATCACATTGGTGATGATACTTGAGAATTAGAAACAACATTTATAAGTTTTGTTACTTAAGATAATCTTTATATGTATGCTTTTCTCTTGGCATCACATTGGCAGTGACACTTGAGAATCAAAATCTACTCTTTTTATTTTTTCTTTTCTTAGAGGATCTATTGACCATGGATTTCATCACCACATGGTACACCAAACCCCATGTACCTATGTAATATTTATCATGGAAATTCACATGCAAGAAAAACAATATATGAATTAAATCAATAGGTCACATCCAAATCAAAATATCTAGAGGTAGTGGTGGAGGTGGCCTTGGTGGTGGATGTATAGACTACATAAAATATCTAGACCTATAGGAAATTGATGAATGACTAATCTCTCTAAAGTGTGGAGATCTTTGACCTAATGGCATGTATTTATCATATAATGATTTCCAATACTATGTATATGTATTGGCACTAGTTATTTATATGCCCAACTACCCCAACCCCTGTACATCTAAACCATGTGTTATATCCTACTCAACCTTTAAATTCTAAACCTATGAGTCCTTGGTTACTAACTATGCATGAATGGATATAAAATGTGATAAATAGGTAAGAACATAGTAATATTTATTAGATTAGCTAGTCACTTATGCTTGAAATGTCATCAACTATCCCTATGCATGAGTTATATACACCTATAAACCTGATACCTTTATCTCTAGTCCTGATATCTCTATCATCTTGGTAGTAATCTCATATTGTAACCTATCAATACTATCCTATTTTTATTCTAACCTCATATAACTTGATGGTCTGACCAAATCCTTAGTTCCCACTTCCTTGTCTACTATGGTTACTACCAACACTAAATTGTATATAATGGTGGTATGATTTATCATCACTCTCATCTGCTTAGGGTCTAATCTTACATACCTAAGAGTGTTTGGGATAAGACACACCCATGGTATCCTCTACTCATCATTGGTTTGTATCTAAACTCACCTCATTCATCCCTTTATCCATGTTCTCATTAACCTCCTCTAGTATCCATCTCCATTTGTATAAGACCCCAATCTCCATCTCCAAGATGTATAATTTGTGTAGTGGGAATCTAACCTCCTCTTTGTTCCTCCATTTTAATCCTTTATAACCATCCTTTCATTTTATTTCTACATTTTCATCTCTCAGTTCCTATTCATTGTCCTCATCTTACCCCTTCCCTCATCCCACTAATTTCATAGCCAACATCTAATTCCACATTTGTATCTTCTTATAAACATGTTTCTCATCACTATCCTAGTTAGTCTCCTTGAGACAACTATAGGGCATTCCCTTGTCATATTATCACTACTTTTCACAATTTTCATCCCATTTTGGGAGAATTACATTAACTTGAGGTCTATATGGACTATGTAGGCAATACTCAATCATACAAGGTGTATGAGGACAAGTCAACTATACTAACATATTCTCTTCCTTCATCCCTTGGCTACTCACACTTTTATCACCTTCCCCATCATCACGTCACTTTATCTTATTTTCCATCAAGATAATTTTCTCCTTATAATTACTTCATCATAATTTAGTGCCAAGTCTAATGCTTGAGCTAAAATTAATCAATTACATCCAAGCCTACTACTGCTCACATGCATACATTATCACTCAAGGTAAATAAAACATATAAATACTTAGTCAATCATCAATAAGTCACTTTATAATATGTTTTTTACCTATTAATTATTTCAATCAAGCTTGTATCTCTCCTTGGCATGTATTTTTGCCTAGGATATGTCCAAAGATTTTGGCTCTCTTTATCCAATGTCCAATACAAGCTCACATCTCTCCCTAGCATGCATCCTTGTTTGGGATATGTCCAAATATTGTGAGTCTCTTTATTCATCATCTAATCTAAGCTCATAACTTTCCTTGGCATGCATCCTTTCCTGAGATACATCCAAATCTTATATCTATTTTTATCCATCATCCAATCCAATCTCATAACTTTTCATAGTATGCATCCTTTCCTAGGATAAGTCTAAATCTTGTGACAATTATTCATCATATCTAATCCCATAGATCTCCCCGACATACATCATTTATTGGGATTCATTTAAATATGATAGAATTACTTATCAACCCATCCCACATTATGACTTCCCCCTTGCATATGTCATTAATTGAGTCACATTCATGGTCATCACATTGTCATATTTTCACCCCATAGCATCTATATTTTTAAAGGACATCATCAAATCAAGTCCTCTAGTCACATTGTAACTCATTTCCTACACACATTATGTCACACTCACCACTTCCAATCATATCCAAACATCTATCCCATCTATCACATCTATCCAAACCCTTGTTTCTTCTCTCCATGTATTCTTCCCATTGTTCTCTTTTTGAGTGGTTATCTATCTCATTCATCCCCACATGAACCTTGGAAGGGGCATCACCTATTGTAACTTGCTAGTTTTCATGACTATTTTATTATTTAAAAAATAATTACTTATTCAAGTCACAATTCCATTTTTAGTAATAATTACCTATCCTACACACTTATATCTCCTACCATGGCTAAATTTCATTTGTTGATCTCCTCCACCACCTTCAATATAATCACCTTAAATCTCATGAAAAAATAAACTTAGATATTATGATACCTCTTTGTATATTTTCAACCATCCATCATCACCATTGATTCAACTATCTTTATCCCATGTCAAAGGCAATCTAGCATATCAAGAAACTATAAAGTTCATCCATTGTTATTTGCACTCATTTACTACTTGTCAAGGTAGGTATATTTTATTTCAAAGTGAGGTATATTTATTGTATCTCATTGTGTAGTTATATGTAAATTACTTAATTTTCCCATTATAAGGTGTTGTGTAGATTAGGATTTATTAGGTATTTTGGATTTTATTTCATTGTTTTTAGCACTAAAATTATATTCCTAATTTATACATCACAAAATGGCCTTTATGTGATTTTATAGGAGAATATTCAGAATAATTTCACTAAGAGAATTTAAAAAATGCATTAGAGAGCCATTGTGAAACATCTTGATTTGAAAAAGTTACTATTGGAGTGTGGGTGACAAGGCCATGTTAGGGGACACATATACTATGAGACCTAATTTGGCCAATGAAAACTTGTCTCAAAAGATTAAATACTATTGGGACAAGTTTCATAGGAGCCTATGGGTTGACTAGGGATAAATGTGGTAGAAATATGGGTGTATGTATGATATTTTTAGTGCTTAAAAGATATTGAAGGCTCTCTTATAGATTATGAGTTATCAAAATGGTGAATAGACCAAGGGAAAGGATGCTACGAATAAACATTTTCAAGTGCTTAATGATTAATTTTATGTGTATATAGTTTGGTAGATGGCACATAATTTTCATACACATATTTTATAGTGTATGAGTGTGATGTAGGACATAAAGGCTACACATGGACATATAGATATTATAATTTACTCTACCTAGTGACCATGCTAATACCAGGGGCATCTTATTCCACATGTTTCACTATTATAGGATATATATTTTTATAGTCTTCTACCATGTTGGTATCTATATTTATTACACATGTCTTAATAGTTACTCATATCTTCTATAGTGCTACATGGATATGTTATTTTACTAGGATGTGAAATTGATACATATGGAGGGTATAGACTAGTATTTATCTATTATATTATTCATTTATGTTGTTACTTTCTTACATGATTGAATAATTTGTGTTTGTCTATTGTGTGTTTCCCCTTGTCTTTGTTTGCAAAATTTTTATGTCCCTTATTTGTGACATATTTATGTCCATTACCTATGGCCCTTAGCTTGTTTGATATGGAATATTTAATTTCCTTATTTTCAACATATTTATGTCCCCTGCATGTGGCCCTCAGCCTTATTTGTTGTAACATATTCATGTCCCTTGTATGTAGTTCTTGGCCTTATGTGTGACACTAAATCCTTATCTTGTTATGCTGGTTGATCTTGCTGACATTGAGTGGTACCATGATACATATCATGCAATTTTACCATGTAGTCTTATTCAATTATATTTTAGTGTTGGTTACTACTATGCACTTCATGATACACCTATCTATACGTGACACTTATATGCCATATATTACATATGGGCTTACCCATTTTGATTTAAAAACTAATTAAACTAAATGAAATTAAAATATTGAAATGGAAATGGTGATATGTAATGATTTGATATGAAAATATAATAATCTACATAATTTGTTGAAATCAAAAAGTTTCTAAAAATAGTAAACTAAACTAGGTTTAGAGAGTGTCCTTGAAACCATTAATAGATATAACTGTGTAAACTTTATGTAAGTGAAAAATGTGTTAAATTGACCTAAAAATAGGTTTATATTAAAAATACTGATAAATAGTTTTTTGAGACAAGTCTATTGGAGGTGGATAAGGGTGCATTATGACCTTGTTTAGATACTACAACTACATCCTAAATGACTATATTATAGTTCTATCAATTTGAGTGTCTTAATTTACTTGTGAGGGATAAATGTAGATATTTGTATGTTGATATGACTCACAAGTAACCTAAAATCAATGAAAATTGTTCCTACACATGAACTAAATAGTAATTAGATAATAAATAGGGTAAAAATGGATAGCCAAGATATCCTTAAAAACCATTGTAATAGAGAACTACCTATATATCCAAATGTGTCTCAAGATTATGGAGTTATTCATATTAAAATAATTGTGTGATCCATGATAATGAAATTAGAATGATTTATCTAGATTATTGATTAAAATGCTTGACAAAAGATGCCCTTGACCTATAATATATTCTATTTAGATTTGGCTATTGACTGTTAAAATGATGTAGAGTTGAAATAGGAGAAATTAGTGCTATTTTTAATAGTGTGTAGTGATTTTTATAGAGAGATATGGTGGGGGTAGAATGAATATCCATTGTGAAATTTATTAATTTAAAAAAGTAACCATTGAAGTGTAAGAGACAAGGCCATAATGAGGCCCTGTCAGGCTAGTTTAAACTTGTCCCAAAAGACTAAAGACTATTGGGATAGGTATTACATGAAAATTTGGTCTAAATATGGATGAATTAAACTAAAATATGGATGTTTTTATGATATATACAATGTTTACAATAAAATGAAAGATATATTATATATTTCAAGTTATAAAAATGGTGATTAGACCAAGTAAGGGTGAGTATGTAAAGAGTAAACATTATCAAGAATTAACAATTAATTTTACGTGTCTACATTTTTCCCCACCTTATTCTAGTGATGTAAAAATTTAAATTATTAAAGTAAAGTAGATGTGAACTTGAGTGTGTCATACACATTTTGTATTTGAATGCAAATCTTGATAGTGAAAGATGCGTTAATGCAAAAACCTACAACAATGCCATTGAAAGTAATATTTTCTCATATTGAAAATAAAAAATGTGATTTTTTCTATTTTTAACTTGAAAAGAGAGTAAGGATATAATATTTACCTATAAATTTGGAAATGGAGAAGTGCATGACCCCTTGTTGGGATCTATGGAGAAGCATTGAACCATAATGAATTGAGAGTGATCAAGTCTCAATTTGAAAACATTTGAATGCTATTGAGTTAGAAATATTGTATGCTCCAAATCTCATTTTAGTGTAAAAATTACTATATAAAATATTTTAAGGGGTGGAACCATGAACTTTGGCTCATTAAAAATGAAAAAGTGAAACCATAGATGTTTAGTGCCACTAAAATCTAACATGGTTCACTTTCCACAGAGATGAATCACACCGATGCAGATGAATCTAGATTTGTCTATAACTTTTGGAATTTTGAAACTTGAAACTTGAGAATTTGAAATTCCATAGTAAAAATGTGAACATGAATTAATATCATGCCCCCTATTTTGTACTATTTGAAATGTTATTTGAATTTTGTAACTTTTGTAACTTTGTAATTCTGAACTTTTTTCCACTTTTGACACCTTTTGAAAATATTTTCACTTTTGAACTATTCAAAATTTTTAATGTTTCAAGTTTATTGATGAGTGAATATGCATGCCACATTCCCCCATAATATGAAAATTTCAAATCATATTACCAATTGAAAACTTTATATTTCCATAAATTTGAAATTTTACTCGTGAAGCTCGAATGTTCTAATTAAGCCCATTGTGATTCCCACATTTTGAGATGAGAGGTGTAGCATGAAATTCATTTGTTTCAAAATAAATCATATGTGAAAGATATAAAACTTTGTATATTTTAAATTTATTGCATTCATAGTATTGAATATAACATTGAATTTTGAAATTTGAAGCATGTGTTATAAAGATATGTCATTGAAACATAAAATCAATGTATGCATGATATACAACATGCCACTAGAGTATAAATGTCATATATAAGTGATGCATAACATGAACCATGGAATCATAGTAAAATAAATAGAGTGCATGATTTGAATCATGGCAGCATAGTAAGAAGTCACAAGCATTGAAGTGATGCCATATAATTTGTCATGTAAGTTGCATATTATGTCATGCATAAGGCTCAAGAGGCCACATAGAAGGGAATGTAAGATTTATCATAAGAAAAAATGCCAAGGGCCATACAAAAATGGAATATCAATTCCATACAAGTAATAAGTTTAACATACAAGGCTAAAGGCCACACATATGATAAAGTTAAATCTAAAATGTAGTAAAATAAGAATGTCAAGTAAAACATATAAAAAATAAGAATAGTATATCTCTATCATATTTATGTAATTTAATGTTAACACTTTAATATTTCATGTAATACATGTGAAAAAATATGAGTGATTAGCAATATATTTGTATTAAATGTATCTCAACATGATAGAGAGGTTATGGGTAGAGATAATGTATTAAAGTATTCATAGTGAACGAATGGATGCCCTCGACTTAACAAGGCTATTAGGTAATAAGGGAAGCCCAAAATAAAATAATCTTGTGAAATTATGTCTTGTATCACACTCGAGTAGCTCATAAGAAGAACTGTGTATTGAAATATGTAATATGCTATCTAATTAAAATATAATAAATAATATATGAAAATAAGTAAGCTAGCCATATTTAAAAATGATTTAGGTTCTGGTTTTTAATTTTTGAAAATATTTTTAATTTTTTTAGTTTTTATTGTATATGAATTTTTTTATTATTTGAAAATATATGCATGTTTTTGAATTTTTTGAAAATATTTAAAAACTTGAAAGAGGATGGAAATTATGTGATAAGAAGAAATGATTTTAAAATAGAGGAAGTGTGAAGGATTTAAACAATCAACAACAAAGGCAAAAAATCATACCATGATAAGAAGGAAGGCAAACAATGTGGCCCCAATGTATTTGTAAATTTGAGCTATATAAATGTATTGCAAAGATGTAGAATATGTAGGAATGTACATGCTCCTAAAAAATGGGGAAGAGGCTAAATGTGCTCATGTATAAGTGGAAATATGAGATCATGTAAGTACCATGGGGTATGAGATGTGTAATAGTAACTAATTAGAGTGTCATAGAGATAGTTGTTATAGATTGTTTGAATCTATTTGGAAAATAAGAGTGTAAACACCCAAAGTAAAAATATGAATCCAAGGGATAGAAGAATGCTTATATAAGTGAGAGAATAAATATCAAGATAGAAAATAAGCTATGTAGAAGTAAAATGGAAGTAGCTATTCAAGAGATACAACCCAATTAGTGTGTGGGTAATAATTAGGAAGCTTTTCTAAACCAAGGATATAATCAATATGATGCACATAAGTATATCCATCTACATTATATGAATGAATGACTTATTTTGATTAAGTGGTGCCTTTAGAAGCCTTTGAATCTTAATAGGATTCATATGATATAATTTAACCCTATGAATAATTATTCGTATGCTCATGAAAACTTGTATCCTCATGTGTAGGAGAAGAAGATGTAACAAGTAATTTTTTTTCCTTAGGAGATGGAGTCCTCTTTTTAGCTATAATTTTATGCTTAGGAGGATGCACCATGCTCTGCGAAACAAATTGTATATGATCATGTGAAAATATATCATGCTCATGAGTAGATGGAGAGAATTATTTTGTAATATGAACATGTTCACTAGAAACTGTAATATGGTCTGAAAGATATAGATCATGTTAATGAATAGTTCTATAAGCTATTTCATTACCATGTTGCTCAATAATTATACTAGGTAACTATTCCATAGAATACGTGAATATAATTTGATCTAAATGATATTCATATTGGATTCTTTGAATTTTTAGCAATTGATTATCATGAATTTATTTGAGGCATTTATGTACTATATAAGGTACTACTTTAAGCTTGTGTATCCAAGGGTGTCCTAGTAGCATATCAAAGACCATTATGCTTGATAGAAATATAAAAGAAGTAGGAACTATGAGAGGTCCCACTTGTAAAGGAAGAATCATATTCCCATGAGTATCTTGTGTGTTTACATCAAATGCTTCTACAACTATAGAAGTATCCTTTAAATCTTGTTCTGTACAACCAAGAGCTTAAAGGACTATTATTATGCACACATTTTCACTTGATCCATTGTCTATCATGACACTTTATATGGATTTATTATTAACATATGCATGAATAAAAAGTTCATGTCTATCTAAATCATCATCAAAAACCTCACTATCATAAAATGTGATCATAGGACATGATGCTTGTTTGCTTGTAATTATGCCAATAATGCTATCAAGTAGATTTCCATTTGTATAAGGAGGATGATGAACATTGTGTGCATAATGAACTTCAAAGTTATTATTTTTATTTAATTCATGATTGGGTAAAGGATAGTTGTAAATTTTGAGATTTTTCCTATCATTTATTTATGGCTTAGATTCTTCAATAGGTGTACCGACATATATGATATTCTCATCAATAAGATATTGAATATTATGCTTAAGCTTGAATCATATATTTGTATAATTCCTAATACATATATGACATTCACATTAAGCATTACCATAAAAATTTATATATTTTAGTCCAAACATACCTAAATCTATGGGTAGAAGAAGAATTATTACATTACATTCCAAGATATTTTTTAATAAAACATGAGGAGGTGATGGAAATGATGAGAATTGCATCCCTAATGGAGCTTGCAATTGAATATTTTGATGTGGTTATGACATAAATATTATAAACCCAAGTTTCACACTTTGAAAGAGGTTGTTCGGGCCTAATTCAAACTTAGACTAACATGGGAATGGCCTAAAGGTTGTGGGTGACCTTGTAATTAGACCAAACCTCTAGATTATGGGGCTAGCTCCCCTAGTACATCAATTGTAGCTTAGAAACACTAAGCCCTATTTATTGGGGTGAAAAGGGATAGGAGTGCATAAAATAAATATAATCTAAGGGGTGGTGATGCACCAACATTACTTGTCCATCCATTTAAATTGAATTTAGAAAACACTAGTAGATAATACATATAATTGAATCACTATCTCCAATGGTTTCTAGGAAAAAATGTTTCATGTAGATGTTGATTTTGGATAACTAGAGCATGAGGGTAGTGAGATGAAGGCTTAGTAATAGGATCTTAAAGTCAAATCTCCACTCTTAAACTCAGCCATCAACACTCTAACACATTACATGAACTACATAGAACACTTGTTAGCATCTAGGTGAAGATATTGGACTTACAGAGGGGAAATTACACAACTTATGCATATCAAACAATCATATAAACACTAGAAACTGATCATGAAGAAGTTGGAGCAATTCACAAATAGTCCAAGAGGTCTGTAAAGTACAAACTAGGTAGAGTTTCCTCATACCCAAGTGAGGGAGACAAATCAAGCCCTTAAGGCCTAAATATATAGCATAATGAAGAGAGAAAGAGAGGTAAAATGGCATTAGATTATAGATGATAGGTCATTAATGATCATAGTACATTGATTCAATATTTACATTAGTTATAAATATTCCTTCTAACTCCCTCCATGTGTTGGTGCTTTCAATGTGCTCCTTAAGCATTGAGGTGGGGTAATGGAGAGTGAATCGGCCTTAATTATTCTCATAAAATGATTAACCATGCCCAAAATGGTCCATTAATCCTATAATGATAGTTACAAAGTGAAAATGGGGTTTCATTAGGCCTCCAAGAGGTGTTGAGCATCCCACTCTTCCATGTGTATGTTGACTTGGATTTGAAATTGCCTCTATTTTTCCACAATGAACATGAGGAGTGTGTGGCTCATACTTAGAATTAGTTACATGGCATAATGAATTTGTGTTGACCATTTTATCAGTCCCTCAATACCATCTTACATTCCTCTTGGTTTACCAAGTAGGTCCATTAGGCCTAATTTCTTGACTGTGTGTGTTTGGATGCCATGAAAGCCTATAAGGAGAATTTAAAGTTAGATGAACAAGAATGTTAGGACCCTAAACAAGTGTTTCATATCATGATTCAAATCTTCAAAGCATTGCAAACCTATAACCATGGTTTACCTAGATAACTAAGCCACTTCTCTTTCATGTCTATAGGCTAGCTATTTGAGGGGAGTTTTAGAGGAATTTATAGGCATAATTTTAGACATTTTTTGACTTGTGATGATGAAATAAGTTTCAAAAATCCCCACCCAATGATTGACATAATTCTAAATAGTATTGTACCCTATAAATCTCTCAAAACCTTGAAAAAGCACACTTTTTTGATAATTATGTATAATTTATATACAACATAATACCATGGGTAGGATATCCTCTAAGTGATTTATATGTTTTAAGTGTTTTTAGGGTCACACATGAGTTTTTGGTTTCCAAAATCTTAACCTTTTCCAAGACTGGTTTGCAGTAAGGTTTAAGGAGGGTTTTGGAGGTCCACCATCTTAACGATGGTTCATAAAGTAAGAACCTCCATACCAAAAATTATTTTTATGCATCTTAAGTCCATTGACCCATTAAAATTTATTTAATAAATTTATTTCCCATGTAAAATGTTTTTTAAGATATGAATGTAAGTTGGTAGGCTTGTAGTCTTCTGCAGGCAATCTAGACATGTTTATAGTATTAAAATTTATTCATAAAGGTGCTCCAATTATAAAAAAACACCCTCCCATGGATATAAAGTGTATAATGGTTCCTAAATCCTACTAAGATAATTTTCTCCAAGTCTTTTTATGGTGAAATATCCAAGCACTTGAATAGATGGCTTAAACTGGTTGCCTGGTTGTGTAGTTCGACTAGGGCCTTAAGACTAGTTTGATCCTTTATTTGAATTTATAATGATTTAAATATAATTAATAAGACTTTAATAATCCCCAAATACCTTCTCATGGTGTCAAAATTTCTTAGGAAGGGTCTGAATGTGCTTCAAGGTGAGTATGAGGTTTGAGGACTAAGATAGGCTTTTAGGCCTAATTAGCCTTGAATGCATTTTAGGAGTCTAAGTGACTTATGGTGATATATGGGGATTAAAATACATAATAATACACAAATATAACCTATTTATATCCTTTTTAAGTTCCTTCAAACACTCAAACTCTGACTTTTGTCCTATTTCTTAAGTGACTGGCTATTAGTCACTATTTATAACAAGTCTAAGTGTTTGATGGGAGTGTGTTAGGATTGAGTGGTTTATTTAATTTTAAATCATGGATTTGAGATTGGTGATTATTTAATATTTATCCCATAATATAAACCTCATTAGGATTAGGATCTCTTTTAAGGGCATCCTCTGCACACTCTTGATTCCTCCACCCTAGGGTTTATACACAGTCAGACTTGTGTAACCCTTGGGGTTTGAACTTAGCACCTTTTATAATTTTATGAGAATATTAATAATTTTAAATAATATTATGGCCCTAATAATTTATTTTATATTATTTTCAACCTTAGTTAATCACTTAAACACATAGGTGACCTTAATTGAAACATAGGCCTACTTACACCATCTTTAGGTCTCATGACCTAATAAGCCATTAGGACCTATTGATTATTATAAATATCCTAAAACTTATGAATTTTTTTCATAAAATTTAACCTCTATAATCAAGTATTTTCAAATATTAACCAAACTTCCAAGAAAGCACAAGGTCTTGAAATGTATGCACAGACCCATTTTAGGTCTTTTTAGGTGTAATAAGCCCAATAGGCCATTTGGGATCTCTGTCTTTTGAACCAAGGTTCTTACTAATTTATAATATTAATAAAAATTATTTAACCACACTATCAAGTTAATTTATCCTTATAATAACCACTTATACCTGTATATGTCTCTCACTCCTATAGTTAGTCTATAATTGCCTAGTTTAGGCCCAAAAGAACTAAACTATCAAGCTCCTTATGTCATCTAATGAGTCAAATAATCAAAGGTGATGGTGAATTTAAGATAAAATTCAAAATGTCTCCTTAAATTTTTTTAATCTCTCCACCAAGCATATTCCATCAATCAACCTTCACCTTCTAAGCCAAGACCCTGCTTGTAGGTGGTCTTTCTAAGTCTACCTGAGCATGTGGGAGTGACTATTTTGAGAGGTTGACTATGTATCATGATCTCTTTGGTGAAATAAGTGTAATTATTACCTTTAAATATTATTTTTAACTCATTAAATCCTCATAAAACCTTCTCATGCCTTCATTTTCCTTTCAATCTTATAGTTACAGGCTTACTTCCATCAAAATCTTGACTGAGCCTATCTCCTAGGAAGAATTTATGATTTAGCCTTGGTTGGACCCTAAATTTTTTTCATATTATAATAATTATCATATCATTTTGAATTAATGGAAATATATCAACATCCTCAATATCCCACTCTAACAGTCAACACTTAAATAAGGTCTCCTGAACATATGTTCTCAAACTTGACTATATATATTATATTCAAGTCCATCTGGATGCATTTATGAGAGTGTATTTTAATATTGATGTTATCATACATATAAAAACTATGTATTTAGTCCTCGACTATTCCCTCAAAGTATTCATGGTTCTAAAAGGATCTTTGTTAGCTCTTGTATCTCAAATCAATAATGACCATATCACTTGCTCAATCTACCTTGTAAGGCTTGCATTGACTTTGTGAGTTTTATTGATTATGTAAGAGTATTGAGAAGGTGAGTATGGTGTTTTAGGGTGAACATATAATATTTATGGTCTATTAATGTTCTTCTTGACCTCCTTAAGCTCCTTAATTCTCAAAACCATTAATACCCCTATGTATGTACTTTGAGGTCATGGTTGAGTATGTTCTCTTTAGGTGGTGAAGATGGTATTGACCTTGAATTTTACCCTAATATCTTAGATTTAATTTTTATAATGGGACTATATTAATATTTAATGATATATTTTATCTTTTATAATCCATTCTAATAGTCAACACCTCATTGGTCTGGTATGTACTTTAAGTTGCTATAGTCAAGTCTATGGGAGTTTATCTTTCAAGAGTCAAGGATGAGAATGGTATTTTAAGCATAGAGTAGTGAGTTAGGGGAATTTAGGGTAACATGAAAGGGAATTAATATAATATTAATGAGATTCTACATTTTAAACACCACCAAAGACCTCTACAGTTAGTATGTCTTTTATTTGTAAATGAGATGATAGTCTATTGGGAATAAGACCTTGAAGGGTTAATTGATGTGAATTGGATGAACATGGAATGTAGATGAGATTTAAATGGATCCAATGTTGTCACCATCAAGACCAAAAAATCATCAAACACCTCAAATATGTACCAAAGACCCTCAACTTGAGAAAATTGTCTGTAGTCTACAAATAGGGAGAACCTAAAGATTTTATTACCTTCACACCCATACACATGTAAACCAAGGGTGTATGGTGATATATATGGTATTTTATGACATTAGGAACACACAAAATTCATTGGTGTATAAAAACTACTAAAAAATGAATCAAAATCAATATCATTTCCAACCCTACACAAATGAATAAGCTCATTGGAGTGGCTAGGTTTTTAATGTTTGTTCATAAAGATAAGGACATGAACCTTAAAAAAAATTACATGGATAAAAAAAGGGTAAGGGACCCCATTTATTTTTACAAGATACTAGCTCCTGATATTTTCTCTCCTATACAAAACGAATGAAAAACTAAAATACTATCTGCGCTGCCAAATAACCTAACAAAGAGAGAATAGTTTAGCATGTTATTGCATATTTTTGACCTAAAACCTCTTATAGAAATATTTAATTAAATCCTCTATAATATATTATCCCCATATATATGGATTGATTGTACAAGTCCATACAATATGCAAGAAACACCTAAAAAATCCTTCTTTTTATGCATTTTTTCTATGTTTTTGACCTTAAATTGGCATTAGAGGATGAAGAGAGGGAAAAAACCAGTTAAATAATAATTAAAACTAATGTTACAAGAGGATAATTTGAAAGGACACATATTTTAGCACATGTGGGGCCCATTTGGCTATTGGGAGGTGGAAATGAGCTTTGAAACAGACCTTTATGGCATGAAACGCCTATTTATGACCATATGGTAACAATGGGACATATTTAAAGACATTAGTAATGAATTTTATATCAAAAAACTCCATTTTTTCAAAGGTTCTCAATGTAAATAGAATTATAATGGGGATTTAAAGGTCATTTGATGACTTAAGGGTGTGAATTAAGGTGTGAATTGGGCTTAGATGAGTGCATCATGAATAATGACCTTGAATATACTATGTACCTCATGTAATGACTTAAAATCAGGTATAACCACCCTTACATCCAATTGGAAAAGTTTTCCCTTCATGAAAATACTTAAATAGGTCTAAAACTATAAAGATTAGAAATCTTAGTCTTGCCAAACTACCTTAATTTTTCCAAACATTGTTTAGACCATACTCTTGGACTTGAAAAGGATAGTGGAAACTTCATACATACTTCATGATCACTATGAAACTTAATAAATCAACAATAGGCCTCAAAATAGGTATGATATATGATGATCACAAGCAGACTCTAGGACACACCATGACACTCCTAACAAGGCTCAAAGACTTTAAATAGACATTTATGAGACCATGCAAGTTTAGGTAGTGTAGATAAGCTCAGATGGATTCTCATTTAATTTTTTGATGATAGGGGTTAAAATTTGGCCTATGAGGCCAAAATGTCAACATTTTTGGTGACTTTGAGGGGTGACCAGATTTTTAGTTAAGAGAACCCACTATTTTTTTAACAATGATAGACCTCAAACATGACAACATGGCTTGATGACCATTATCTTAGACTACAAAAAAACTAGTACTTTATGACACTTATTAAGACTATATAAACAACAAGACACAATGAGTAAAATCAAAGAAACAACATCTAATCCTAATAAACACACCTAACACCTAGGAACAAACAAGGCAAGACATCCAAACAATAAGGTAACAAGACTAAACTATAGACTTGTGTCGACCACTTATTGAAACATGAAAAACTACTAAAAACAAATAACTAAATCACACCTTATTTATCCTCCAAGATCAAAATGGAAAATCCTTTGATCAATTTGTCTCCATGAGGTTAGATTGCCACATGATGATTGAATTGCAATCAAGTACTATCTATTGAATGAAGAATTATCATGATGATATATTCTTAAGAGAGTAACTAGACCTTATGGATCTATCCCGAAGTACATGTATTGGCTAGGTGAGTCAATCACCTAATCATATTCATTCCACTCTTACCTTCCTTACATTAATAATCTAATTTCTACCTTAGTCATGGGATACTCCTGATCATGTTGGACAACTTAAAGTGACTCTTGTGTTATGGCTACAAGGTCAGATTCTAAGAAAATTTCATCTTATTTCATGATTGTTTGAGGCCACTTGAGTTTAGTTTCACCCTTAAAGAGTGAAGAGGTATTTATAGGTGGAAGCAGGAGCTAGTAGCCTTGTTTGAAAACATCAAACAAGTTATTTTTAGATAAGGTAGCCTCTTGAAATGGCATGTTTGGAGGACTACCTCCTTCTTACTTGATGGAACTAATTTCTTTAAATTGGATAGATCATAACATGTTTCAAGGAGAGAGTATGCCTCCTCTATGATGTCAAATAAATCACTTGCCTAATCTTCACATGGTTCAAATTTGCTTGGGCTCTCTTCAAGTTAGAAAATGGCTTGTTGATCAACCTCATTGGATGGTCTACACCTTTATCCTACAATTATTTTAAGTTATTAAGGATTACCTTGATGAAGGGAAGCTACCATCTCATCAAGGGGGTCCTAAAATTCATATTCTTCTCAATCAACTAATGTGTCTTTCTCTTGTGTTTCATCAAACTCTTGAAGCTCATCATGTTTCATATCTTTGAAGGCTAAGTTGTGATCCTTCTTACCAAGAGGTGTCTTAACGAAAATATCCTATTCAATTTCACTCAATCCATCATATTTAGTTTCCACATCAATTTGGATTTCTTTTCTCACTTATCCAAGAAGAGGGTCATTCTCCTCATGCAGCTAGATACTTCTAGTAGCGATCATTTCCTTGTTCTTATACACATTACTTTGAATGGATTTATATGAGGGAAAAACCTTATAATCTTGAGGAGGGGGTGGGGATTGAATGATCTCAAGCTTTCCTTCCACTTTGACACTTTGGTTTATGTTTGATTTCTACTCTCTCCCCTTGACTACAACACTTGTTCCCAAGTTGAAAAATTGGGTTTAAGAGCCTCTTACATTGTATGTGTTACATCTTGGGGCATGAAGGGAGGAACTTCCTAATGGGATGGCATTGATATTTTATCTACATCAAATGGTATAAGTTTTGGACTTAAATTAAAAAGGGGGGGTCTTAAAATGAAACACCAACTAATTATAGGTCTCTTCATGCTACCTAATCCTCTCAATACACACTTTTTCATCTTCTTATAGTTTTTCTTGGATGGATTTCCATGATGGAAAGGTTGAGAATGATTTTGAGGAAATTTGAGGGCCTTGACACTCATTTGATTGAAAATTTTGAGGGGTGATGGGTGGATTAACATAAGATTGATATGGGATGGAGGAGGGGACACAACATTGATGATGTCTAATTTTATGCTCCTCGTGTATTGCTAACCTCTCCTCTATCTTTGAAATTAGACCCTCTATATTTAACATGTCACTATTTACTCTTGAATGACCCTCTCTCATAAAAATTGACCATTCTCTTTTGGCCTACTAAAATAAAGTTATAATGATCTCAATAACATGCTTAGGGATTTATTTTCCATACCATTTTAGTATGTCATTGCTCACCATGTGTATTTCATAGTCTAATAGGGTTTGTTTAAGGTTTGATATGGATTGAATTGGGACATGAGTGGGCTAGACAAGAACATCATACTTTTGACATGACTGATCAGATTGATAATTAGAATAATAAGGAGGTAGATGAGGCTTAAAATGGGGTTGGTAATCTTATAAATAAGGAGACTCATTATAGGGATGACAAGGGTGAATGTAGGGTTGATAGGGGTTAAAATAGGGTTGATAGGGATCATGATGGAATTGGATTAGATCATGGGGATGATCATAAAGGAATTTATGATAGAATTATGACCTATATGCATCCATAATTCATCATTAATCACATGTATAATAATATAACTATGAACAATAACCTTTCTTACGCTTGAGATGATCACTTGTCATGAACTTATAACTATAAACTGACATGTGAGTACTTGAAGCTGCTTGTGAAGGCCAAGATGCTACTATAAAGGTTTTAACACTTGAATCTGGTCCTACTAATCATGCCATAATTGTTATAAACCCAAGTTTCACCATTTAAAGGAGGTTTTTTAGGCCTACTTCAAACTTGGACTAACATGGTAATGGCCTAAAGGCTATAGGTGACCTTGTAATTAGACCAAAGCTCTAGATTATGGGGATAACTCTCCTATTATATCACTTATAGCTCAAAACCACTAAGACCTATTTATTGGGGTGAAAATGGATAGCAGTGCATAAATTAAATCTAATCTAAGGGGTGGTGATGCACCAATATTTCTTATCCATTTACTCAAATTAAAATTAGAAAACAATAGTGGACAATGCATATAATTAAATCACTATTTTTGATGGTTTCTAGGAAATAATTTTTCATGTAAAGGTTGATTTTGGATGGCTAGAGAATGAAAATAGTGAGATGAAGGTTTGATTACAAGATCTTATAGTTAAATCTCTACTCTTAAACTCAACCATAAAGACTAACACACTACATGACCTGCATAGAATACTTATTAGCATATAGGTGAAGGAATTAGACCTATAGAGGAGAAATTCCACCACTTATGCATATCAAAAAATCATATACACACTAGAAATTGATCATGAAGAAGTTGGAGTAATTCATTAATAGTCCAAGAGGTATATAGAGTAAAAATTAGGTAGAGTTTCCTCATACCCAAGTAAGGGATGCATATTAAGGCTTGAATATATAATATAATAAAGAGGGAAGGAGAGGGAAAATGGTGTGGGGTTATAGATGAGAGGTCATCAGTGATCCAAGTATACTGATTCAACAATTACACCAATTACAAATAGTCCTTCTAATTCCCTTTATACATTGGTATTTTTAATGTGCTCCTTGGGTGTTAAGGTGGGGTAATGGTGAGTGAATCAACTTTATTTATTATCATAAAAGGCTTTAATATGACAAAAATGGTCCATTAATCTTCCAAGGATAGTTACAAAATGCAAATAGGGTGTGATTAGGCCTCTAAGAGGCATTAAACAACCCACTCTTCTATGTGCATGTTGACTTGGATTTGAAACTACTTCCATTATTCCATAATGATAATGAGGAGTGTGCATCTCATCCTTAGTATCACTTCTATGGCATAATAAATTTGTGTTGACCCTCTTATCAGTCTCTCAATGCCATATTTCATTCCTTATGGTTGATCAAGTAGGTCCATTAGGCCTATTAGGCCTAATTACTTGATTGTGTGTGCTTGGATACCATGAAATATTGTAAGGGGACTTTAAATTAATATGAATAAAAATTTTATGACCATAAACAAGTGTTTCATATCATAATTCAACTCTTTAAAGCATTGCAAACTTGCAACCTTGTTTCACCTAGACAACTAGGCCACTTCTCTTTTTTGTCTGTAGACTGTCTATTTGGAGGGGAGTTACAAAGGCATTTATAGGCATAGTTTTAGAAATTTTATTAATTAGGAAGATGAAATAAGTTTCAAACCTCCCCCTCAATGATTGGAATCTTTTCAAATAGTTCTACACCCTATAAATATCTCAAAACCTTAAAAAAGTACACCTTTTTAATAATTTTGTACAATATATGTACAATGTTGTACCATGGATAGGGTATCCTTTGAGTGATATATATGTTTCAAATTTTTTTAGGGTCATATAAGAGTTTTTTATTTGCAAAATATTCACCTTTTCCAAGACTGGTCTGCAGTAGGGTTTAAGAAGGGTTTTGAAGGTCCACCATCTTAATGATGGTTCATAAAGTACATACCTCCAAACCAAAAATTATTTTTGTGAATCTTAATTCCATTGACCCCTTCAAATTTCTTGAATATCTTGAGTTACCATGAAAAAGGTGTGTTAATATATGAACATAAATTGGTAGCCTTGTAGTCTTCTATAGGCAATCTATACATGCTTAAATTCTTAACCTTTATTCATAAAGGTGAGACCCTTAAATAAAATTCATCTACCATGGATATAAATTTTATATGGGTGCATAAATATTTATAATATTAGTTTCCACAAGTTTTTTTTGGTGAAATATCCAAGCACTTAAATATATGGCTCGAACTAGCTACCTGTGTTGTGTAGTTTGAGTAGGGCCTTAAGACTAGTTTGATATTTTCTTTGCAATTATACTAATTGAAATATCCTTCATAGGACCTGAATAATCCTACTATATATTATAATTGTGTTAAAATTTATTATGAAAGGTTTGAATGTGCTGTAAGGTGAGTATGAGGTTTGAGGCCCCTAAGATAGGCTTTTAGGCCTGATTAGCCTTGATTGTGTTTTGGGAGTCTGAGTGACCTCTAGTGATTTGGAGGTATTTAAAACCATCATAATAAACCAATATAACCTATTTATATCCTTTAAAACTTCCTTTAAACATTAAAAATATAACTCTATTCCTCTTTCTTAAGTGACTAGCTGCAGGTCACTGTTTACAACTAGTTTGAGTGTTTTATGGGAGTGTGTTACGCCTGAGTGGATTATTTATTTTTACACTATGGATTTGAGATTTATAATTATGTAAAATTTCTCCATAATTTTTAAATCTCCTTAATTTATTTTCTCTTTCAAGTGAATCATCTTCACACTCTTAGTTTCTCCACCCTAGGGTTTATACACATTCAGACCTATGTACCCCTTGGGGTATGAGCTTAACACCTTTTATTAGTTTATGAGACTCTCAATCCTTTTGAATCATACTATGTCCCTCTTAATTTATTCCATGGGATTTTCAACCTCAATCAATAACTTAAACATGCAGGTAACCTCAATTCAAACATAGGCCTACTTACACCAACTTTATGCCTAATAACCTAAGAAGCCATTAGGCCCTCCTTACTGTTATAAGTCTCCTACCACTTGGGAATTTTGGTCATACCATTTTAAATATATACTCAAGTGTTTTAAACTATTAAGTGTAGATATGGAATGCAAAGTGAGTTAGATCAAGCATTAGTCATGAAAACTCAAGAAATGCATAAAGAACATAACTAAGAGAACTCCTTAAATGAGGTTTTAAAAAATGAAATTAAGAGATATTGAAAGAAATAATATAAATTAAAACTTATAAAGAGCATCCCACCTCTAAATACATCTCAAAACATGATTTTCCCCTTGATTTGGTGCTCAAGTCTTTATCAATGATGAATGACAATGCCCCTCCATCATCTCAAGTGCACCAATAAAACTAGGCTCATGATATTTGATCAATGTTATGCCTATAGTGAAGCTATCCTAGTTAAAATTAAGCATAATAAAACTACATAAAGATGGCTCATGGAGAGAATTTTACATAATAAGTTTAAACTAAAGGAGCTTGAAAATGGTGGTTTTGGCCCTCCTATTTATAGATTTTAAAAATCGATCAGAATCAAGCATGACCATCCATCTTGAGATCAAGATGTGTGGACATTAATTAATTAAATTTTGGAGACTTAAATAATAAATACCCTCATAAATATTTGGAATGAAGGGGAATTAAAGAGGCAAGGGAGGCCTTATACCTAATATTTATTCTATTTATGGCTTACAGATGTCACCCCTCAAATGATGTCACCTGCTGATGCATATATTAGAAATCAATTTTTAGTTAAAATATATCTTCAATAAATTCCATGTATTTTATACTTAATCTCTCACTTTGGATTAATTTTCCTAAGTGAGATTAATTAAATTTTATGCTATTCTTTAGAAATTGGTTGCACATTTTAATTAGACTAGTCAAACTGTCATATTACTGGTTCATAATTTGATTAGATCATGATTAGAAGAAGGTGTTAGTTGTATATAGACTAATATCCCATTTAGAACATTATTGACATGAAATAGTGGATACACCTATCATGTGCTTATGAATTAAAATAATTCAATAGTTTAGAGCGTCAAATTGTAATTTTACCATTTTGACTCAAAATAATTTGATAAAAGTTAATAAACACAAAAAATGAATTAACCTATTCAATGATACATTTGCCTAAACCTACTCTTGTATATGATAAACTTGAACCATTAGTGCATTTTAGTGATTTTGGCCCAAATTATGTGTTTGAGTGCATTTCAAGTAAGATTGATAATTTCAACACAATGGTGTTAGGAATTGGATGTCTACATTTTGCCCCTATTTGAGGTGTGTTGAGACATTTAGATGAATTAATGTATTTTTAAACAAAAGAGTTTTTAAGAATAAATTGGAAGTAAATGACCCATGATGCCCCATTGAGAGGACATGTGAGGATGAAATAAAGGGATGAACTCTTAAAAAGAGAGAAAAAGTGTGAAATTAATGCATGGCTGTGATTAAATCCATACTAAAAATTTATTCTCAATGATTAAAATATAATATAATATAATGGGACCTAAGGATGGGGGGAATTAGGAAGGATACAATCCAGAAATATAAGTGACACACTTTAAACACACCTAAAAGAAGGTACAAGATATGCACTTAGTGAATGATCGATCTTGAGACAAGTTGCACACTTTGAAATTACTATAATGAGGGAAAAAGTCTAAATATCTTGGAATTATAAGAAATATAAGAGTGAGGCTCTAGAGAAAGAAAACAATTATGTGCCCCAATAGAGCGAATTTGATCAATTGATAAAGCAATTTTTCCCCATTAGGGTTGATTTTGATCACTAATAACTGATTGTGCCCCAATAAGGCTGATTTGATTTGGTAATGGGTCTAAATATTATTCCCCAAGGAAAATTGGCAAGCATATCACATGGAGATAACCTAAAGCATAGGTTAAATATGAGAGAGCATAAATATAGATGTGATGGTCTAGTGACTAAAAAAACACAAAAAATTAGGCATATGAGGATGTCCAAAGTGATGAAAGAGATGAATAGAAGAGTAGAAGAGGGGATGAGCTGACTTGAGATATGCCATGTATATAAGCACTACCTGCATAGTCCAATTAGACCTCAAGCCAATGTAGTTCACCCAAAATTGGGTGAAAATGGAATGATGAATAAAGAATAGAATAAAATCAGACCACTGTTCAATTAGACTCTATATGAAAAGAGATGAACATCTTACATAGAGTCTTATGTGTAATCCATTGGTGTTTATTTCATTAGTGCATTGAGAGCTGATCTTCAAAGCTACATTAACTTTTTAACTTGGACCTAAAGCACTTGGTGCTTACTATAACAAACTAAAATTATGCATCATAAGTATGAGGAACCTATAATGACGTTGCATTTCAATTCCGATGAGCTAGTTCAAATGTGAATACTTATAAATAAAGATAATGATAAAAATGACCAAGACCAAAGTTACAACTATTTATATTTAAACAAAAAACAAAAAAGATAAAGATAAAAACAAAACATAAATGTAACCTAACTTAAAATCCAAATATAAACAATTAAGACTTAAGTAGGAATAAAAATGTACAAAAGCAAAGCAAGAATAGCTTAATAAATAACATGAAATCCATATATGAATAATCAAGATCCATGTATACTATCAAGAAGTTCCTAAAAAATTGAACAAAAAACAAAGAAAAAATAGGAACACAAAAGGCCAAAATAAAAAAAATAAACAAAATAATCAGAGAGATAAGGAAGTAATCAAAACAACAATAAAAATCAAATAAACATACACAAAAAAGAATTAGTCATAATTTTAGTGAAATTATAAAAAACTTATTCATGCACGTGTAGTAGAGGTTTTACTTTCTACAAAAATGTAACAAGAACAAAGAACAAATTACATAAAGTTGGCCCTAAGTAATAGGGAAACAAAAAACAACAAAATGGGGGGAAAAGAAGAAAAGGAAGGGGGTGGCTAAGCTGAATCTAGATGTATGAGACAAGTGGATGCTACCTACAGAATTCCATGGATGCAAGATCCAACATGAACTTTAGGAAAAATTTAGTTCTCCCAAGAAATGGGATAGAGGAAAAGTGATGATAAGAAAACATGATTGATGTTATATAAGAAATAGGGAAAATGGGCTTAAAAAATGGTGATAACATTCAAATGAATGCATGAAAAACATCAACAACATGGAGATCAAAATAAACAAAAGTGCAAGATAATGTTTTTTTTGTTTTGTCCATTTTTTAATGTTTTTATGTTTTTGGGATAAGGAACATAAATGAAATATTAACAAAAGGCCCAGGGAACTACCTAGCTGAGGAGATGCATGTTCAAAAGTAAGAGTTCAAATAATAGCTAAACCAACTTCAACAGGGATCATGGATATAAATAATGGTATAGGGAACCAACTAATCTAGGAGATGGATACTCAATATTAGAACTTTCAATAAAATCTAAAGTTGGCTATAGTGGCCCATGCTTGAAAATTGGCAAGAGCAAGGTAAAAGAGGGACTGAGTTGACCTCAACATGAATTGAGCATGGCCTACATAGTCCCATTAGGACCTTAAGTCATAGTGGTTCTACCTACACAAAAGGTAGTGAAAAAATGACCAGGTCATAATAATTTCTCAAATTTGAACCATTTGATAAGGAAAATGATAATAGTAATGACCAAGTGATGAGATAATGCATGATAAAAAAGGTGTTGTACCTAATTTACCCATAGGTGTGGTTATAATTAGGAAATAACATCATAATACTAATTTGCCCAAAGGTAGTAATAATCAATGGTACCAAATAAAATATTGATTTCCCTATAGGAGGTTATAATCATTAGCAATAGATAAAATGTAAATAAAAGATAACTTTCCATATTGACTGTCACACTACTTCCATAGATTGCCATTTAAACATATAATTCTAAAAATTACTAAAACTAGATCAGAATCCCCTTGCAAAAAGTGCGTGAAGATCCAAAGGAACCAATGACCAAAATGGGGTAAGCAGGATAGTTAAAATTGGTGTTGGTCAATAATAAAGGAATGTTATAATAAAATGGTATAAATAAAATGATTAGAGGGTAATTGGATATAATGGTAAGAGGGTTGTCCCTGAACAATGATTGTCTTATAAAATGGTGAGAGCATGGCTTAAGTTTCTTGAAAAATGTCAAGAGCATTCAAACTTAAAATTTTATCAAAAAATGGTGAGAGCATGGCTATGGTGACTAGCTGATCTCAATAGAAATTGAGCACTACCTATATAGTCCCAAAGGACCTCAATTCAATGTAGTTCAATGGCAAGACAAATGGAACACAATGGTATAATATGCCTAGATTGAAATGGTCTATAGGGTTTCCCCCAAGAGACAAGGCAAGAAAAATGGCAAATGGAAAATGGTTTTACTGCTCCTATTGCTGTAGAGATGTACGTCCTAGTCAACATACAAGACAACCAAGATAATTAATCATAAAAATTATTAATCAATATCTCATTTGAATAGCTATTCTATCAAGAACCTATAGCATATTTAGACTCTATTAATGTTATTTTTATCCTCATTGGTCTTTGATTCTATTTCCTTCAAACATAAAGACAAGAGATCTTTGTAGCCACTATAAAGGAAAGTGCAACTAGAGATGGTAAATAATGTTAAGAATATGATAAATGGTATGAGTTGGTAATGAAAATGTGGATGATAATGAAATGTGTAATGGTTGGGAAATAAATAAAGATCAAGATTTTTAGGCACACACAATGTTGCTTATTTTAGATTTGACATAATTTGGTTCTGGTAGGGCTGAAGACTTTAGAATATGCTCTCAATAAGACCATAAATTTTTTTTGTTGTTTATTCTTGAGATTAGCTACCATATGATTATGCTATAGATTAGAATCTATACTAATTTGATCCTTGATAAAGTCTTCATCAAATAGTGAAGAACTTTTGTGCTCAGTTATTAGCACCTTAATGAGGTTTTCACCAATGAAGTTATCTTGATCATCCCATAACACCTCTGAGAAGGTTTCCCTAAGAGATGTTAACATTTGAATTTGATTGTCTTCTAGTGCATTTGAGAAGATTTCACTAAACTATATTGAGTTTGATCTTTGATTTTCCCCTAGTGCCTCTAAAAATGTTTCACTAGGAGAGTGTTGTTCTTCTAAATGAATTTGGTCTTGGCCCCCTGATAGTTTGCACCTGATCTATTGTCATGGATGTAGTTCAACAAAGTGTGATACCTTTGTCCTAATCAATGCTTGTGGGAGGTGGAATGTCAATATAATGGCTATGTTGGTGGGGATAATGAGATGATGAAATTTAGCATAATCTTCATAGAAAATACTTGGATAACTTGTGTCAATGCTGAAGTAATCATCCTCAAAAACTATAGAAGGATCATAAATATATTCAAATTTATCTGCAAGGCAAGTGTAACCTATGTTGTAACAACCATGAGTATACTCTAATTCTAAAGTTGAGTCTGAGTCAAGGGACTCTAAGTTTGATTCTAAGACTAATATTGATTTTGATTTTGATGCTAAATCTGATGTCAGTTTAGAAAGGGAACCTGAATCTAATGTTCATTCTTTATCTGATGTTGGTTCAAAAAGGGAACCTAACATTAATGTCAATTATTCATCTGATGTGGATGTTTTTATAATGATGTCTTATTGAATACTTGGTTTTAGAAAAGTAATGGCTTGTGATAACATAATGAGCTCCTTAAAAATTGATTTATCTAGGAAGGGTTTAACATAGATTGGCTCATCTAGGTGAATCCCCTCAAAGTGAGGGAACAACTCGAGAGGTGACTTAACAAAAATTAGTCTATCAAAATGAGACTCCTTAATGAGTGGAAAGAGATCAAGAGACAACTCCATAGAGATTGGCTTGTCAAAGGGATGATGATCTTAAAAAATAGGACAATGGTTAAGGTAATGATTTTCCCAAAGGAGGTTTTAATCATTAAGAAGTGACTCAACAAAGTCTGGCACATCAAAGTGAGACTCTTAGATAATAGGTAAAATATAAATGGGTGATTCATCATAGGTTGACTCATCACAAATGTGTTTTTTAAAAATAACATCATGGTTTTGATTTATAATTGGTTGTAAAATATCAAATTTGAACACATTTTGGTCCTTAAAAGATTGTTCTTAAAGAATTAATGGTCACTATTGACAATTAAAGATCAACATGGATTTTATAAAGTAGGGAATAATTGGATCAGGGTGAATAATGTTTTATGGTTCAAAAATTAGACTATCAAAGAAGGGGTCAACAAAGACTGGTTCATCTGATTGATGCTTTTCAATAATAGGCTCAACAAATATAGGTGATGGGCCTAGAATGGTAACCTTTAGGCATTATAGATATTGATTACTCACACAAGTTGAAGGAGGATAACCTAAAATGGTGACCCTCATTCATTATGAAACTTGATTACTCACACAAGCTGAAGGAAGATAACCTAAAATAGTAACCTTTACATGTTGTGGAGCTTGATTTCTCACACAAGATGAGGAAGGATAACCTAAAATGGTAACCTTTGAGCATTATAGAGCTTTATTTATCACATAAGCTAAAGGAGGAAAACCTAAAAAGGTAACCTTCAAGCATTATAGAGATTGATTACTCATACAAGATGAAGGAAGAAAACCTAGAATGGTAACATTAGATCACATAACACAAATCAAAGGGGAAGGATGGGGATGATGTATAAAAATTGGCATGGATTGGATTGGTACTCAACAAATCAACCCAAATAGGGTGACATCATCAAACAAGATAGAGAGTTCATGTCCATTATAAAAGTGCTCTACCTTGTAATTAGATCCATAAGAGATCATGATGTGAGTATAGCCTTGTGTCATGTCTAGAAGATTGTTCTCTACATTTACTAAGATTTAGAAAATGTTTTGAAAATATTAACAAGGTGTGATTTGATTTTATTAAAACAAGTGATAAGATAAAAGAGACTATAATAAAGAGAAGTGGTGTAGTACCACACAATTAAAATAAATGGTCATGAAATTACTCAACTTTGGTAGTTTGAAATCATCAAATTGGAAGAGGGTATGATAAATTAAAAACTTATAGTATAAAATAGTACACCAAATGTAGGTTTAAATATACTCCAATACCATAAAAACTAGGGATAACTTTGATGAGTTACGACTAAAAAATTAGAAGAGAGTCTTTTTGATGAGGAAAGTAATAATACAAACTAAGAAACTCAAGATGTGAATACACATAAGAATTCATACATATAAAATTAAAACCAAATGGGAAACACAATGCTACCACATGGTAATAAGAAGTAGAATTGGTTTTATAACTTAGAACATGAGTGATATGATATATAACCCAAGTTCACAATGATCAAATGATAATGAGTCTATAAAATGGCCTTCAACCCAAATGGGAAATCATACCCAAGTTAACTCAAACCAAGTGCAAATGGAAAACCAATTAACACCTTGTACTATAAATTAGAAGATGAAATTCTAAATTTTAATTAAAAATGGACTTAAAGATTTTTGGAGAATGGTTTAGACTCAAATGGATAACATAACAATGTTGTTTAGATAAGACAAATATAATGTTTCAAATTAGGATTTGAACAAGGAAAAATATTTTTTTATTTGGTCAGCATAACACCTCCTTGTTCAAGTAAAATGGTGGGTAAAAATTTTGATTAGTTGTATTTTGGTTTAAAAATGAGTTTTAGACTCAATAAGACCAAGTAATTAAAGGGTAAAAAGACAACTATAATGTCTAAAGTCATAAAACTAACAAGGTTTCTTTGTACCATTGAATTCAATCTATATACATGCTCTTGGGAGGATTTTAAGTTTTAATCCAAAAATAAAAGTGCATGAAGTAGTAGGGTTTTTACACCCCCCTTCTCCCAAGAGATTGTACGATGGCACATAACTTTGGGCTATTCTCCCTATATAAATACTATGTTCGTGACAAGTGGGGTTATTCTAAAACTAAATTTTTGATCATTTAGATGATCCCAAGTATGGTTAACACTAGATATAACTCATATCAATTGAATTTATACTGATGAACTTACTATAAAATAGTCTATTCATTTGCATAGTGATTCCATCCATGTACTTATTAGTGGAATCCCTTGGTTAGCCAAACCCGACTCAGGTATTCATTATGATTGGAGAGGCTAGCCACTTAACCCACTAGAAATTGTAGTATACATACCCTAATTTATATACCATATCATGTAATGGGGTTGGTACAATGTTGGGAGATGAAACCCAAAGTCAACACACCCATAAAGAACTTGTGAGGAGGCTATGAACTCCCACTCACAAGCTAAGTTGCATAAAATAAATGACCAAGTGAAAATAATTTAAAATCTGTGTTTAGATCATCCAAATCATATAGGTTTTGGGGAGAGCCTCAACAAAATTATTTTCACACCTTGGACAAGGCACAATTGCAAAATAAAGAGCACTTTTGGTCACCCAAGTTCCCTAAAGGGGAAGGGGGAGATAATAGATGCATCCTTCATATTGTGAAAAACAAACAAGTATAAAAGATCTAACATAAAACAAATGATTGTTTACTTTAATGCACCAAATGGAAGTGTTTTTGAAATTTTTGGCCTATTAGTCTTAATTTCAAATTTGTAAAAACTTTCACAAAATAACAAAACATAAGCACATATTTTCCTTTTAAGCACCAAATGGAAATTTTTAAGATTTAATCATTTGTCAAACTTGGTACTTTTTCTAGTGTGTGAATTGCAATTTTTAGAGGGTCTATGTCTAATTTGAAGCACAATTATCAATTAAAAAAGCAAGATTTGAAAACTTGCTCTTAGGTTTCTCTATTTTTATTACACATAGATAGATGTCGGTCCACAATGATTGATGCTGATTATAATAAAACCAATGTTAGTTAGAACAAAACTGATGCTAGTCGATAAAAACTGATGTTGATTACCTATAAACCTGAAGGTAAAACATGTTTTTCAAAAAAAAATTATTATCCCAAATTAGTATAAAATCTCCAAAAAACCTCTAGATCCTACAACAAGATGATTAGATAGAAACTAATCAAATTCTAAAATAACAATTAACAACCTTCAAATTTCAAGGAAACTCAAAAACCAAAATTTTCTATTGTGTTCTTTCCTACACATGGATCAATGCTATTTAGGATTGGACTAATGCCATTTAGGTAAACTGATACTAGTCACCGTGTAAACTATTTGCCAATAAAAGAATAAAAACATATAAAAATAATGATAAAACTTAATTTTTAGAGATTTTCAAGCATTTTTTAGAAAATCTAAGAATGCTAAATTGGTCTCCTTACTTGTATGGGATGCGTGGTCCTACTGGGCATGCCAAGATGTATAGATGGAATCCAAAGTGAGTTAGATCAAGATTTAGTCAAGAAAACTCAATAAATACATAAAGAACATAACTAAGACAACTCCTTCAATAGGGTTTTGTAAAAGGAAATTAATAACTAATGAAAGAAAGCATATACATCAAACCTTCCCAAGAGCATCCCACCTCCAAATGTGGCTCAAAAAATGATTTTCCCCTTGATTTGGTGCTCAAGTCTTTGTTAATGATGAATAACAATGCCCCTCCATCATCTCAAGTGTACTAATGAAACTAAGCTCATGATATTTCATCAATGTTATACATATAGTGAAGCTATCCTATTGCAAATTAATCATAATAACACTACACAAAGATGGCTTGTGGAGATAATTTTTCATAATAAGTTTAAATCAAAAGAGCTTGAAAATGATGGTCTTGGCCCTCATATTTATATATTTTAAAAATTGATCAAAATCAATTATGACCATCCATCTTGAGATCAATATGTGTGGCTATGAATTAATTCAAATTTGGAGACTTAAATCATAAACACCCTCATAAATATTTGGAAGGAAGGGGCATTAAAGAGGCATGGGAGTCCATAAACCTATATTTATTCAATTTATGGCTTATGGATGACACCCCTCAAATGATGTCACCTAATGATGAAAATATTAGAAATCAATTTCCAATTAAAAGATATCTTTTTTAACTTCCATGGATTTTCCACTTAAGATCTCGATTTGGATTAATTTTCCTAAGTGAGTTTAATTAAATTTTACGCAATTATTTAGAAATTAGTTGCACACTTTAATCAAACTAGTTGAAATGTCATATTTCTGGGTCATAATTTAATTTGAGCATAATTATAATAAGGTGTTAGTTGTGTATGGACTAATATCCTATTGAGGACATTGTTGACATGAAATAACACATGCACATGTCGTGTGCTTCTGAATTAGAAGAATTTAATGGTTCATAGCATCAAATTGTGTTTTTACCATTTTGAATCAAAATGATTTGAGAAAATTTAATAATCACATTAAATGCATTGTCTTATTCATGGATACATTAGCCTAAATCAACACTTGTATACAACAAGATCAAACAGTTTAATGTGTTTGAGTGATTTTGGGCCAAATTGTATGTTTGAGTGCATTTTGATTAAGATTGAAACTTTTAACACAATAGTGTTAAGAATTGGATGTCTACATTAACCAAACTTCCAAGCAATCACAAGGTCTTGAAATGTATGCACATGCTTATTTTAGGTCCTTTTAGGTCTAATAAGCCTAATAGGCCATTTAGGCTCTCTATCTCTTAAACTAGGGTTCTTACTAATTGATAAACTTAATAAACCTTATTTACTCACCTTATTAGGTTCTTTTATCCTTCTAATAACCACTTAGACCTGTATATGACTCTCACTCCTATATTTGGTCTATAACTACCAAGTTTAGGCCCAAAAGAACTAAACTATCATGTTATTTATGTCATCCAATGAGTCAAACACTCAAAGGTGATGGGGAATTTAAGAGATAAGTTAAAATGTCTCCTTACCTTTTTATAATCTCTCCACCAATCATATTCCATTAATCAACCTTCACCTTCCAAGCTAAGATCCTATTTGTGGATGGTATTTTTGAGTCTTCTTGAGCATGTGGGAGTGACTATTTTGAGAGGCTGATTGTGTCTTAAGATCTCTTGGGTGAAATTAGTGTACTGATTGCTTATCAATGTTATTTATAACTCCTTAAATCCTCTTAAAACCTTCTCATGCCTTCATTTTCCTTTCAATCTTGCAATTATAGTCTTGCTTCCATCAAAATCTTGATGGAACCCATCTCCTAGGAAGAATTAATGAGTGGGCCTTGGTTGGACCCTACCTTTTTTCATATTATACTCCTTCCTCTATCCTTTTGATTCATGGGAAATCTCTCAACATCCTCAAGATCCAACTCTAATGTTCTCAATCTTTATTGTATATATTATATTCAAGTCCATCTGGCTACATTTATGAGAGTGTATTTTAATATCGATGTTCTCATACATCTTAAAATTATGTATTCACTCCTCCAAGATTCCTCAAAGTCTTCATGGTTTTGAAAGGATCTTTATATCTCTTGAATCTCAAATCAACAATGACCATATCACTTGCTTAATCTACCTTATAAGGCCTGAATTAACTATTTGAGTCTAACTAACTATGTAGGAGAATTGAGAAGGTGATTATGGTGTTTTAGGGTGATCTTAGTAGATTGGTGGTCTCTTAATGTCTTCTTGACCTCCTTAAGCTCCTTCATTTTCAAAACCATCAATACCCCTATATATGTACTTTGAGGTCATGGCTAAGTCTATTCTCTTTAGGTGGTGAAGATGGTATTGACCTTGAATCTAACCTTGATCTCTTAGATTTAATTATTCTTATGGTACCATATGATCTTTTAATGAGATCTCTTAGCTTTTATACTCCATTCTAATAGTCAACACCTCATTGGTCTATTTTGTACCTTAGGTTGCTACAACCAAGTTTGTGGGATTTTGTCTTTCAAGAGTTAAGGATGAGAATGGTATTTCAGACATAAATTAGTGAGTCAGGGGTAGTGAGGGTAACATGAAAGGGAATTACTATAATATGAATGATATCATGTATTTCAAACACCACCAATGACCTATTAAGTCACTATATCTTACCTTTGTAAATGAGATAACAATCCATTGGGAAAAGGACATTAAAGGGTTACTTAATTTGATTTGGATGAGCATGGAATGAAAAGGATATTTAAATGGATCTAATTTTATCACCATCATGACCAAAACATCATCAAACACATCAAATATGTATTAAAGATCCTGTAACTTGAGAAAACTATCTGGAGTCTACAAATAGGGAAAACCTAAAGATTTTATTACCTTCACACCCCCACACATGTGAATCATGGGTGAAAGGTGATGGATATGATATTTTAGGACCTTATAAACACATAATATCATTAGTTTACAAAAATTACTCCAAAATACACCAAAACCAATGTCATTTCCAACCCTGCACAGATGAATAAGCTTATTGGAGTGGCTAGTTTGTTAATGTTTGTTAATAAAGATCAGAACATGAACCTATAGACAAATAAAATAGATAATAACTCAAGAGATACCCTTTATCTATCCAAGATACTATCTCCTAATATTCTCTCTCCTATACAGAATGAATGAAAACCTTAAAAGATTATCAAGGCTGCCAAAAAACCCAATGAAGAGAGAGGAATGGTTATGGCGTATTATTACATACTTTTGACCTAAAACCTCTTTTATACATATTTAATAAACATATATACAATATTTTATCCCCTTCTATATGGACTAATTGTACAAGTTCATACAATATACAAGAAGCACATGAAAATCCTTCCTTTTCTGCATTTTTCCATGTTTCTAACCTTAAACTAGTATTGAAGGATGAAGGGGGGGAACACAAGTTAAATTACAATTCAAATTTATTGTATGAGAGAATAAGTTAAAAGGACACCTATTTTGGCATGTGTGGGGCCCATTTGTCTAGTTGGGGGTGGAAATGAGCTTTAAAATGGACCTTTAAGGCATGAAACACCTAGTTATGACCATATGGTAAGAATGGGACCTCTTTAAATACCTTATTAATGAAATTTTTATTAAAACACTCCCCCTTTTCAAATGTTCTCAATGTAAATAGACTTATAATTAGGTTTGAAGGGTCATTTGATGACTTAATGCAGTGAATTGAGGTGTGAATTGGGATTAAATGAGTATATCATGAATAATGACCTTGAACATACTATGCACCTCATGTCATAAATTAAAAATAGGTATAACCACCCTTACATCCCATTGGAAAAGTTCTCCTTTCATGAAAATACTTAAACAGGTCTAAAACTACAAGGATTAGAAACTTTAATCTTGCCAAACTACCTAAATTTTTTCAAGGAGACCTTAATTTTTACAAACACTATATGGACCATACTCATGGACTTGATAAGGATGTTGGAAACTTCTTACATACTCCATGATGTCTATGACACCTAATACATCACCAATAGGCCTCAAAATAACTATGATATATGATGATCATAAGTAGAATCTAAGACACACCATGACACTCTTAACAAGGCTCAAAGACTTTAAATATGCATTTATGAGACCATGATAATTTAGGTAGTGTAGATAAGCTCAGAGGGGTTCTCATGCTTTTTTTTGATGATAGGAGTTGACATTTGGCCTGTGAGGCCAAAATGTCAATAATAACATTAACCATAAATTTTGCTTCCTTTTTGATTTCATTTAGTTTGCTCTTATAATTTATATTGATTTTAAACTTGAAATTTGAAGTATAAGGAACATTCTATACATAATTGAGCTTCAAAGTAAGCAACTTGACTTCAAGTTCATTTAGTATATGGCATACATCAAAGGATTTAAACTAATCAAACATAATGGAATCTTGAAGAGGATAAAGAAAAAATTGTGTAAACATGTCTTGAAGCTCATTATTAGCCATTATATTTTTCATTTTGGCAAGAATAATGTTTTACCTTAGCACATATTCATTTATTTTTTCATTATACCCTTGCTTAATCTTTGAAATTTGAGCATATGATAACTTTTCCAAATGTTGATTGAAAAGTGTGTCACAAATTGTTTTGGAAAAGTATTAAGAATCATTAGTAATTGAATATGAAGATGATAAAAACATCTAAGAGAATACTCTTTTAAACTTATTGGAAAGTTATTTATCAACAATTTATCATTTTTTGCATAATCTAGATAAGCTACATGAAATACACACAAATGTTGTTCAAGATTAAATTTGCCTTCATAAAAAGGAAGCTTTACAGCCATAAAGCCAACTGGTAATGGACAAGATGCTATTTCAAGTTTCAAAGGGATATGTAACAAGGAACATGAGTCCATATAATGTATAACATGAGAAATGAATTACTCAATATGGATTAACTTAGCTTGTAATGTAAGAGTAATATGTTATAGCATAGTATTGGAGGATGTAATAGGAGGAGTGTAAGTGGAATGAATAGGCATAGGCATGGATATATTTTGGAGACTAAGTGATGTCCCTAATCCAAGAGATGGTGCTATGGAAGTAGTAATTAGAATAGATGCAATAGTATAAGTAACAACATTAGAAGTACTATCTTGGGTGCCCTTTTTCTATAGCGATATAGTTTTTCTCATAATCAATAAGTATGATAACAATGTAATAAATAGCATGCCCATGGTGATCATAATCATAATATGTGATAAAATAACCTAAATATTGATTGGTGGTATAAATGTATAATAAGAGGGGTTAATCTATAATGGGAGGCATACAAACATGTAGGTTGAGAAGATATTCTTAAACTACCTCAAAAAATTGTTGACAAAAGTAATACCATTCAAATTTGGTAGATTTATTAAGTAAACTTTTTAAGGATTTTGTTTTATCTACTAATGTATCCATTAATTTTTTTATAACTTAGATACAACCCTATAAACATCAAAGTTTATTTATATGAGTTGGTAGTGGAAATTCAATTATGGATTTTACTTTCTTAGGGTCAACTCCGGCGCCTCTTTATGAAATGATAAAACCAAAATTATTTTTTGAATATACTCCAAAAATATAATTTTTTGGATTTAAAATTACATTATATTTTATCATTCTTTCAAATATTTATCTTAAACCAATAACATGGTCTTGTCGATACTTAGATTTTGCTAATAAATCATCAACATAGTCTTCAACTATTTTGTGGATGTAATTGTAAAATATATTTGTCATGGATCATTGATAAGTTGATCTTATGTTATTTAGTCAAAAAGGTATGATAATATAAAAAAATTTCCCCTATGGTGTAATGAATTTGGTCTTTTCTTAATTCATAGGATTAATATTGATTTGGTTATATCCTGAAAAACCATCCATGAATGATACCATCCCATAGTCTATCATAGAATTCAAAATCATATCTATGTTGGGTAATGGACAATAATATTTTGGATAAGATTTATTTAAATCATAGTAATATATTAAATATTTAATTTATTGATTAGGCTTTGTTATTGGTATACTATTAGAAACCCATTTGATATACAAAAATACAAATAAATCTAGCATACAAAAGCCTCTCAACTTCACTTTCAACTATAAGGAAAATTTGGAATGTATTTAATTTATATTTTAATTGACTTATTTAGAATATAGATATGATATAATGTTATGCATATCCTTCTCAAGGTTATTTATAGGTATGCATTTATATTCCTATGCAAATAATTTAGGGTAATCATATAAGGCTTGGCAATGATATTTATCTTTGTTATTTTTTAATATGATGGCCAATTGTACTAGCCACAAACCATTTTCAATGCCAAAATGAATTTTGACTATTTAATATTTAAGCATCATTTATCATATTCCATAGATGAGAAAAAAAATAGTATTAGGACCATCTAGTTATGTTTTTCATATAGAATCCTTGATATCACAAAAATAATCATGTGCATTTATTTTATGAGAAAATATTTTCTTATGACGAAATGAAAGAATGTTCTCATATGCACTTATATATTCCAAAAGATATCCATAATTTGAAGATTCATCTAATTTAAATATTTATGGAAGGATCGTGTTATCAATGTGTTTAGTACATACTAATGATAATCGAGAAACATGATTAGCTTGGTTGTTATACTCAAAACACACATGTGTAGTAGGTATAGATATGAAAGGTTGATTAGCTTATTGATTCCATGAGAAGTGGACTTATCCTATATCTAAACCTATATTCCCTTCATTTATATAAGTGGTAATGGGATAAAAAATATCTTGGGCATGCTTATCCAACTCTCGTCCAATGGTATACTAATATTTTTGTAATTATTTAAATCTAAAACCATATTGATTGAAGCTGATTGATAGCCTATTTGAATGTGGTAAAAATGAGGGTAGATTATTAGGTGAATTAGATGGTAAGAATTCAATGTCAGAGGATTTTATATATGGAACATAAGTATCTATGAGATGTACCATTATAAAATATTTGAAAGTATCTTGATCTAAATGACACTTATATATATACCCTTTATAACTAAATTTATTACATGCATGTAATATAGAAGGGATAGAATTCATGTCATGGATCCAAGGTAATACCAATAAAAGCTTATAATTAATATAATTAGGCATAATTTTACAAACAATATAAAGAGTGCATGGTCCCAGAGTAATATTCAATGTAATATGCCCAAGTAGTTGGCATAGGTTTTGTCAAATCCACAAATTCTCATTTTTGAATGAGTTAGATATTTTCTTGTTATTCTTAGAAAATTGAGGAAAGAGATATTAAAAATATTCATTCTAGATCCATTATCAACAAGTAATAATTTCATCACCTTATTTTGTACAAAGACTTAGATATCTAGTGGTAAATGTTGATCAATAATATTCTTTGGGGGAAGATCCTCTTTTCACACGAAATAATTTCTTCTATCCATTGGATGGTATTAATTATAGATGTGACATAAGTGGGTTTGACATTGTTAGGTTAATGCCTCATATAGCATATATTTATATATAAGTATTATTTTCAAGAGTTCTAACTACCAAATTTTGGCATTAGTATTCTCTAATTGATATAGGATGTCATACTCCATAGATTGAGTGATGTGCCTCAATTAAGGGGGTTAACATTAGGAATATTACCTCTTTGAGTATTAACAACATGATTATTTTGAGGCTAATTGAAATAACGCATAAATGTTTTTTGAATGTTCATAACAATATTAAGTATAATGTAGTGGAAATTTCTCTAAAGTAAGTTTTGGAACATTATCAAATTTTAATCTTGTAGAAATGAAATGAATAATAATTTGGAAAGTAAGAAAATATTTTACAAGAAATTTCATAATCCTATGTAATATATGAGAGATATTTTCATTCTTTTAATCCATTATGAATACAATATAATACAATATGAATCAAGCATTGCTAATGACTGTGCATATAATACAAGCAAAAATCAAGGTATGAGGGTGATCTAAGTAAGGGTATGACTAATTTATAGTTTCTTAATTATACTTTCTTGTTTATTGATTAGCATCAAACAAATATTTTAGAGAATTAACTAAAAAGGTAGAAGCATGATTGTAGCCCATTGACCCTAGCTTTGAGGATATGGTGAGAGCAACTTCGATGGGTGATATAATCCTCTCAAGTGCACCATACATTAAAGGGATACTAAAGGATTCATATGGTATAAATAATAGACCCTAAAAATTTATAATATATTTTGAGGCACGTGAAAGCTAAACTTCATGTTTAGTGTTGTATTATGGCTATGAGTTTTAGCATACACCCCTCACACAATGGTCTTTATTTAACCTTTAATAGTAGTCACTAAGTAGCTTGAAAACTGCTAAAAGACAATTTATAAAATAGTAAAAACAAATAAAAAATAAATTGAATAATAATAATGAGGGATTTTGTTTTTAGAAATCAATAAAATTAAACCCCAACATAAAAAAAATAGCTTCAATGTCATAATGATCCAAGGGACAAGACAATTTCTTTAGTGTAATATTTAATCCAAGGTCAAAGAAATTAATTCATTTTGTGTCAGATTTTATCCAAGGTTGAAGGCTATTTTATTTTAGTGTCATTAATTTAAATTTTTTTTGAAAGAAATCCTATCCCAAAAATCAAGGAAAATAGCAAGCAATGTTTTAAAAATAACTGGTTCACTAGAATGTTTAAACCTTTTAATTTCAGATAACTTAAATTAATGGTATTAAGTTATAAAAATTGAAATGTTGATATGTACTGATCTGATATTAAAATAAAATAAAATACCAAATGCTCCCTAATTTAAAGAAATAATTATTTTCTAAAAATGGTGAAAATGACTAAGGATGTGTAGACTTACCTAAAATAGATTTTATTCTATGTAAGCTAACTATAACTAGAAACTATATGAAATTTACCTACAAATAGAGTTGCAATAAAAACAATAATTTTTAGTTTGGTGGGACAAGTTCATAGGTGGCATATAGGTGTAAACTGTGGCCTTGTTTGTTGATTATGGTTATGTCTTGGTTAAATGTATTCCTAATATATCAATTTGGGCCTTTGCGACCACCTACAAGGGTTAACTAATGAAATTTATGTTCTAGGTTATCACATGGAGGACCTACAGAATAGAAAACCCTAGTCTTATAGATGCACAAGATAGTAATAAAATAACAAAGAGAGATACAAATGGGTTAGTGAGGATGGATGATTTTGATTCATAAACCCCTTGTAACTAAGTTCTATCTACATTTCTCAAATAGGCCTCATGTTGATGTAGTTATCCCTCCTAGGGTGATTGTGTGATCTATTATTATATAATTAGATGTTTAATCCATTTTAGAAATGTGGGTTAAATTTTAAGGGAATATAATAACCTATACATAAGGATGAATTAAAATATTCTAAACTAGACCAATTTAATATAAACTTAGATAAATTATTATTATGGATTAAAATACTAAGATCTAATCAATATAAAAAGTACCAAATTTAAAAGATGTTTTATTGATTACAATGTCAAGGAGAAATGATACTTAGATTTATAATGCACATTTGGATATGGTTTGTACACATGAAGAAGTGTGTAGGATAAGGATTCTAAGATAGTTATCAAATTATAGAAATGTTGTTTTTGGATCCATAGAAACTACTATTGACCTTGAGACATTACTATCAACACTATTATCCATTATGTGATGCTACTGTCTAGTACGAAATATGTACTAGATATTGATGTAAAAAAGTCATCATTCTAGGTTTTTTTATCACTTTTTTTGCTGATGTTTTCATATTTGGAACATATGATGTATATATCTACTTATAGATCAAACCTTAGCTCTTCACCCTTCACTCTTGGGATGTGTTTACAAAAAATAGGTTGGTGATGTCATAGTGTCAAGCTAACCTCAAAGACCCCTTTATCAATGAGCATTGCCTACATATCTAATACTCCAAGGAAGGCTTTAGACTTATATAGTTCTCCCCTATTTATTAGTGTGTGTGTGTGAATAATGGTGTAATACACTATATGTAGATACATGTAATGATCTAGCTTTTTCATTGAAAAATACCACTCATGGGATTATCTTTGAATGCTTCAAACATTTTTTATGATTGATCCTATGACTGATATAAAAATAGGGATAAATAGGGTGCAATAAATTAGTTATGCAATTATTTTAATGGGACTTATTAGGTGTTTGTTTGGTATTTACTAGATAAACAATGAGAAGTATTAGACTTGTACTTATACAACACCTTTTGAAAATATCTCATAATAGGGTTCAATAAGATAAGTAGGTCAACCCATAGTTTCAAATAATTTTCAATTTTGATGACTTTTGAATACTGGACACTATAAAAGGATTTGGACACTAGCATTAATGTTAGTGTCCCTCTATGGGTGGCAGTGTCTAGAATGATAGAAAACAAGTGTGGATATATAACCAATAGTGAATAATATATATCAAGTTTTGAGTTTTTATAGTGTAAAAGTGGTCTAGGTTATCAGAACGATAAGGGTTAGAATATAAGATAAGTATTTAGACATAATGAGATGGTGAATGTGAGCCTTTTGGTAATTAGAAATTATATAACCAAAGGGTAGAACACTAATTGGTATTTTTCAAATGTACAAGACTGAGATGCCATAAATATTCAATCTTAGTATTTACATTCTCCCTTTAATCTAGTAATGTATAGTGATGAAATTATAAGGTTAAAGGAAATAAATTGCACACCTAGGTGTGTTAAACACATCCTTGCCTTCAATTGATCTTAATTTAAATATTTTAATCATGTATGACCTATAAACAATATCATATTATAATAAAAATTAGTGTATATAAACTAAAATTTTAAATAATTGAAATGCTTGAAAAGAAAGAGAGGAAAGGAGTACACATGTGTGTTGATGAAACTGTGTTTCCCCTTGCTATTCTACTTATTAAATATGATTCATTTTGAAACATTAAAGATGAGAGAGGCTCAAACTTGAACCTTAGAGATATGAAGAGGGATATTGGAAGGTATTATTCTCAAAATCTAGTGTAAGGATGAGTTGTGGCATGACCATTGAGATCACTAAATCTCAATCACCCAGATCAAGTGTGAATACACACACACACATATACATACATAAATACATACATACATACATTTACACACACACACACACACACACACACACACACACACACACACACACACACACACACACACACACACACACACACACACACACACACACACACACACACACACACACACACATGGAAAGGATGAATGATTTAATCAACTCATTCTATATATCTAGTGAGGTTAAATAATTTAATCAATTCAACCTATTAATATAACCAAAAACTATAGACAAAAAAGGTTCAATAAAAATACTTCTTGGTGTAATTGGTGCTTCTAGGTGATAGTAATATGGAGATATAATTAGTAAATTTGAAATTTTTGGTGCACTATCATAGACTATGCACCTATATTGTGTCTCAAATTGAAGTATATGTGTCATCAATTTGAAAAAAAATGTTTCAAATATATGAAAATTTAGTGCAATTCATGTAACTATATTGGAGATTATGCAAGTGTGGAGGTCATGTCTTTGTGACATTCCCCCACTGAAATATAGAAATAATGATAATTGAATAAGTGTAAAGGTCATGTATTTATGACATGTCCCCACTAAAATATAGAAACTATGTAAATGTGGAGCTCATGCCTTTATGACATGCCTCCACCGATATGCCCCCTTTTGAGGTGAGAAAAATATAATTTGGTAGGTAACTTACCTCAAAATGATAAGGTAGCTATACAATATGTGTATGAATCATGTAGCATATAGGATTAACATGTCTAAGTATATATATAGATGAAGCACACAATATGTGATCACATAAAGACCTAATATTCATTATATGTATCATGTAAATATCTAAAGAGTAACAATATAATATTAAAAAAAATCAATCATACACATAAGGACATTCAATGTAATTCAAAAAAATGGTCTAAATATATCTCATACAAAAGGGAATGTTTAAATGTCACACAATCGAAAGGATATGACACATTCAAATGTTTAATCAACATAGAATGACATATTCAAATGTTCAATCAATGTATAATGGCACATGGGACAACAATTAAGGATCATATTCAACTATTCCATTAACAAGATAATAAAAAGAAAGAAATACACTCAAGTAAGTGAAAATGTGAATAAATTAAGTATAAGAAACTAGTATAAGCATCAACTAATAGTCCTTGGATATATGTGTTAGAAAAAAATGTCATGTAACATAACATATCAAGTAAACTATGAAAGATATAAGCATGGATATAGATATGTGTAAGCGTAAGTATAAAAACTCAAACATGACAATCTATAAATGTTCATAAATGTTTAATCTATTTTGTAAATGTGGGATAAGGGTTAATGGAATAAAATAACCTATACATAAGGATGAATAAAACTATTCTATAATAGGGAGATTTATTAAAAACTAAAACAAATGAATATTCTAATTCAAAATATTGAGATGTGATAAATATATAAAGTACCAAATTTTAAAGATGTTCTATTGATTACAATGTCAAAGATAAATCATAGTTAGATTTATAATGTACAGATGAATCTAGATTGTAAATAATGACAAGTATGTAGGATTAAGATTATGATATAGTCATCACATTATGGAAATGATGTTTCTAGACCTATGGACACTAATATATAATTAGGGACACTACCATCAATTCTACTATCCATTTTATGATGTTACTATTTAATATAAAATATGCACTAGATCTTGATGTGAACAACTTCATTATTCTAGGTTTCCTATCACCTTTCTACTAATATATCTAGATATGGAACATATAATGTATATATTTACTAATGGATTAAACCCTACATCTTCACCCTTGGGATATGTTTGTCAAAACATGGGTTAGTGGACTCATGGTAATGATCTAACCTTAAATACCCCTCTATCAATGAACATTGCCTACATAGATAATAATCCAAGAAGGGCCTAAGACTTATGTAATTATCCCATATGCCCAGGAGTGTGTATGAATAATTAGGTAATATGCTATATGTAGATGCATGCAATGATATAGATTTTAACTTGATAAATATTTATCATGAGATTATATTTGATGGTTTCAAAATTTTTGTATGATTGATCCTATGATTGATGCAAAAATAATGATGAATAGATAATAATAACTCAGTTTTGTGATCGATAGAATGATCCTTGGTAGGTGCTTACTTGGTATTTTATAGATGAATAATGAGAAGGTTTAGACTTATATTTATACCACACTTTTTAAAATTTATCATGGTAGGGTTCAAAAATACAAATAGGTTGACCCATAGGTTTTGAATAATTTTCAATTTAGATGAATTCTAGACACTAGATAAGGATTTGGATACTGGTATTCATTCTAGTATCCCCTTGTGGCCAATAGTGTCTAGAAGGAAAGAATACTAGTATGTATTTGTGATTTATAGTGAAATATATTTCAGATGAAATTTTAGCTATATCAAATTCTGGTTATGTACTTACATCAAAACACCTAAAATGCCAAACTGCTTAATATGAGAGATTATGTAAGCAAATTAAAAAAAAAAAAGATGAATCTTACCATTGCCTTGTTCCTCTTATCTTCAAGATATTCAAACCAATTTAGCTTATGGATTTCAAGGATTAGACTCAAAATTTTGACATAGTGATAACTTCATTCATGGATTTAGATGATAGCATGGACTAGTTGATCATGGTTTTGGCATGGAGATTAAAGTTACTAATAGATGGATTTTCTTGATGGTTTCAATGGAGGAATGGATTATATAAATAATCCAATGGGGTAAGATCTATGGATTTCATTCAAAGTTGATGCTTGAGGACCAAGGGTGGATGAATTTTTAAGGAATTAAAAATTCCTTAGAAGCCTCTAGAATAAAGGCTTCTAGAGAGGAGGGGTCAAGTTAGAGGAGGTTATAGAATTTGATAATTCTAGAATCTCCTTAAGGATTAATTAGGATTAGTGAGGGATTAGGATAGGAATTAGGTGATTGATTAGGGACTAGGGGTGTAAAATAGCCTAGGAATAGGTTAACATAGGTAGGTAGATGGGTCATGGGAATTTAAAATTCCCAAATAATAAATAAGAGAGATTAGGATGTGATAAAACATGATTTACGAGGATTACTTGATTGGTGGGATAGGAATAAGGTCAGTGAATGAATAATAATGAAGGGGGATATTATATGAATGATTAGGATTAGTATAAAGGGGATAAATTAACATGATTAATTAGAATAATTAAGGTGAACAGAATTTAGTGTATATATATTTTCCCCTCTTTAAAAGAGAATTGTGAGTGGGTAAAGTGGAAAGAGTAATGGTCTTTCAAAGAAAAACTATTTCATAGATCAATGTTATTACATGATATTAGTGGATATGATGCCCCCTCGAGGGGACATGTAAGGAATAATGAGATGGATGTCCCACTGTGGTCACCAAAATGTAGATGAAACTTTGAGCTATATGGAATTTTGATTGTGCACTTACATCAAAACACCCAAAATATCAAACTACCTAATAAGAGAGAGTATGGAAGTAAATTAGAAACAATGAGATGAATCTCACTAGTCTTTCTCCTCCTATTGTCCCTCCAAGATCTTTAAACTATTTTATCTTGTGGATTGTATAGTGATAGCTTGATTCATGGATTTGGATGATAACATGGACTAGTTGATCATGGTTGTGGAATGGAGATTTAAGTTACTACTAGATGTTTTTAATCGAGGAATGGATTGTATAAATAATCCAAGGGGAAGATCTATGGCTCTTATTCAAATTTGAGCCTTGAGTATTAAGGGTGGGGGAATTTCCAAGGAATTAAAAATTCCTTGGAAGCCTTTAGAATAGAGGTTTATAGAGAGGAGGGGCCAAGTTAGAGGAGGTTATAGAATTGGATAATTATATAATTTCCTTAAGGATTAATTAGGATTAGTGAGGGATTAATATAGGTATTAGGTGAGTGATTAGGGACTAGGGGTTTAGGAGAGTCTAGGAATAGGCTAGTGTAGGTGGGTAGGTGGGTCAAGGGAATTTGAAAATCTCTAATAATAGATAAGAGAGATTATGATGGGTTAAGACATGATTTAGGAGGATTAATTGATTGGTGAGGTAGGAATAAGGACAGTGAATTAATAATAATTAATGGAGGTATTAAATAAATGATTAGGATTAGGATAAAAGGGATAAATTAGTGAGATTAATTAGAATAATTAAGGCTATTAGAATTTAGTGTATACATTTTTACCCTCTTTGAAAGGGAATTGAGAGTGGATGAAGTGGAAGGAGTAATGGTCTTTCAAAGAAAAACCATTTCATGGATGAATGTTAGTATATGATATTAGTGGATATGATGCCCCATTAATGGGACATGCATGGAAAAATGAGATGGATGTCCCACCATGGTCACCAAAATGTAGATGAAATTTTGAGATATATGGAATTTTGATTGTGCACTTACATCAAAACACCCAAAATATTAAACTACCTACTAAGAGAGATTATGGAAGAAAATAAAAAATAATAAGGTGAATCTTATCATTGCCTTGATCCTCCTATCCTCCTTCCAAGATCTTCAAACCAATTTAGATTGTGGATTTCAAGGATTAGACTCAAAATTTTGACATAATAATAACTTTATTCATGGATTTAAATGATAGCATGGACTAGTTGATCATGGTTTTGGCATAGAGATTGAAGTCGCTAATAGATGGATTTGTTAGATGGTTTTAATGGAGGAATGGTTTTTATAAATAAGGTAGTGGGGGAATATCTATGGATATCATTAAAAGTTGAGCCTTGAGAATCAAGGGTGGAGGAATTTTAAATAAATTAAAAATTCCTTGGAAGCCTCTAAAATAGAGGCTTCTAGAGATGAGGGGCCAAGTTAGATGAGATTCTAGAAATAGATAATTCTATAATATCCTTAGGGGTTAATTAGATTAGTGAGGTATTAAGATAGGGATTAGGTGAGTGATTAGGGACTAGGGGTGTAGGAGAGCCTAGGAATAGGCTAGTGTAGGTGGGTAGGTGGGTCATGATAATTTAAAATTCCCTAATAATAGATAAGAGAGATTAGGATGTGATAAGACATGATTTAGGAGGATTAATTGATTGGCGGGATAGGAATAAGGTTACTTAATGAATAATAATGAAGGGAGATATTAGATGAATGATTAAGATTAGGATAAAGGGGATAAATTAGTGGGATTAATTAGAATATAAGGTGAGCATAATTTAGTGTATACATTTTCCCCCTCTTTGAAAGAGAATTGTGAGTGGATGAAGTGGAAGGAGTAATGGTCTTTAAAAAGTACATGATATTATTGGATATTATGACCCATCAAGGGGACATGTGGGGAAGAATAAGACAAATGTATCACCGTGGTCACCAAAACATAGCTGAAATGTTAAGCTATATGGAATTTTGATTGTGCACGTACATCAAAACACCCAAAATGTCAAAATAACTAATAAGAGAGATTATAGAAGCAAATAAAAAATAATAAGATGAATCTTACCATTTAATTGTTCCTCCTATCCTCCTTCCAAGATATTCAAACTGATTTAGCTTGTGGATTGCAAGGATTAGACTCAAAAATTTGACATAGTGATATATTTATTCATGATGATATCATGGACTAGTTGATCATGGTCTTGGCATGGAGATTCAAGTTAATAATAGATGTATTTGATAGATGGTTTTAATGGAGTAATTTATTTTATAAATAATCTAAGGGGGAAGATATATGGATCTCATTCAAAGTTAAGCCTTGAGGATCAAGGGTGGAAGAATTTCCAAGGAATTAAAAATTCATTCGAAGCCTCTAGAATAGAGGCTTCTAAAAAGGAAGGGCCAAGTTAGAGGAGGTTATAAAATTGGAGAATTATATAATCTTATTAAGGATTAATTAATATTAGTGAGGGATTATGATAGGGATTAGGTGAGTGATTAGGGACTAGGTGTGTAGGAGAGCCTAGGAATAGGCTAGTATAGGTGCGTAAGTGGGTCATGGTAATTTAAAATTCCCAAATAATAGATAAGAGAGATTAGGATGGGATATGACATGATTTATAAGGATTAATACATTTGGTGGGGTATGAATAAGGTTAGTGAATGAATAATAATAAATGGGGGTATTATATTAATGATTAGGATTAGGATAAAGGGGATAAATAGTGATATTAATTAGAATAATTAGGGAAAGAATAATTTAATGTATACATTTTCCCCTTCTTTGAAAAGGAATTGCGAGTGGATAAAGTGTAAGGAGAAATGGTATTTAAAATAAAAACCATTTTATGGATGAATGTTAGTACATGATATTAGTGGACATTATTCCTCCTCGAGGGGACATGATCATGGATTTGGATGATAGCATGGAGATTGAAGTTAGTAATAGATGGATTTGATAGATAGTTTCAATGGAGGAATGGGTTGTATAAATAATCCAAGGGGGGAAGATATATGGATCTTATTCAAAATTGATCCTTGAGAATCAAGGGTGGAGGAATTTTCAAGGAAATAAAAATTCCTTAGAAGCCTCTAAAATAGAGGCTTCTAGAGAGGAGGGGCCAAGTTAAAGGAGGTTCTAGAATTAGAGAATTATAGAATCTCATTAGAAATTAAATAGCATAAGTGAGGGATTAGTCTAGGGATTAGGTGAGTGATTACGGACTAGGGGTGTATGAGAGCCTAAGAATAGGCTAGTGTAGGTGGGTCATGGGAATTTAAAATTCCCAAATACTAGATAAGAGAGATTAGGATGGGATAAGACATGATTTAGGATGATTAATTTATTGGTGGGGTAGGAATAAGGTTAGTTAATGAATAATTATTAAGGGGGATATTAGATTAATGATTGGGATTAGGATAAAGGGGATAAATTAGCAGGATTAATTAGAATAATTAAGGTGAGTAGAATTTAGTGTATACAAATATATATATCAAATTCTGAGATCTATGTAGTGTAAAAGTGGTATAGGTCATCATAATGATAAGGGTTAGAATATAAGATAAGAATTTATGAATAACAAGATGGTGAATGTTAGACTTTAAACAAGGGGAAGGTATAGAACTAAAGGGTAAATCCTTGATTTGTATTTCTCAAATGTACAAAACTGATATGCTATAAATATTCAATTTTAATACCTACACTAGATGAATATAGATAGGATATTGATTGAAATGATTGATAATGGGTGCTCTTGACCTAGAATAAATAATATTTAAACCTATCTTATGATTTTTATAATGATATAGAATTGAAATTAGAAGTAGTGCTATTTTTTGTGTGCAATGCAATTTCTAGAGAGATCTAGTAGGGGTGCAATGAGTGTGTATACACTTAAACTCTATTGCTTAAATATTATTTACTAATTATGTATTCATTCCATGCTAAATCCATCCATTTATCACTTTCACATATTAATCCCTAATTATCCTAATATTAATCTTACATCCCCTATTTATTCCTCCATCATATAGACCTTACCCCTCATCCCATATAAATTAATCATCCTATTATAACTCTCTTATCACTCTATTTAATCACTAATTAAATACTCACATTATCTAGGAATTTAAAATTCTCACTCACCTACCTCCAACTACCCCCACTAAGCATTACTATAAATAACTTTTGTAATACTACATCTAATCCTCATTTATTATCCTAACTACATCTTGAATCCTTTACATCCTCTATAATCCTCTATACCATCCCTCTATATACTTTTCTAGGAATTTTTATTTAATATTACCACCTACCAAATATTCACATCAATTCCTAGCCTTTGATTTTCATCTCACATGGCTAAATCTTAGCCATTTATTTCATCCATCACCTTATATATAAACAAAAACTCATCTCTACAAATCCAAGATCTTAAATGATAAAACTTTCATGTTATTAAAAATTCATTGTCAAACATGTATAATATTTAAGTCCATTTGATCACATACAGTTCATTAAGGGAGAACAATTGTATTTCTTCTTGAGGTATAAATTTGTTCTATTTGTATTTCATTTGCATTTGCATGTTTTCCTCTCTCTTTTTATTAGTCTTGAGGTGTGTGTGTGGTTGATTATAAGACATGAGTCTTGAATTTAACTTTATTGTTCCCAACTTAGCATTTTAGATTCAAATTTTCATATACTTTTTTGGTTACCACTCTAGTATCCAAAATGTGATGTATAACTTATGAATAGATTTTGAGTGCTAAGAAAAATGGAAGAAAATACAAAATCTATAATTTATCCTAAACTAAACAACACCTCAAAATGGGAAAAGGAAGTAATTTAAATGCAAATACAAAATGAAATATAACAAATATACCTAACTTTATAATCAAATTTACCTTCTTGACAAGTAGTAGATGAGCCTAATTGACAATGGGTGAACTTGATAGTTGCTTGATATGTTGGATTACCTTTGACAAGGGCTTAAGATAGTTACAGAAATGGTGATGAAGGATGGTTAACCAAAAACAAACTATCATCAATATTTAATTAATATCCATGTGTTTTTTTGAATGATAGGGAAGGTGATTATATAAAATGTAGTGGAGGAAATTAATGGCTGAAATTTAACCAAGGTGGAAGGAGATCTAAGGGTGTAGTAATTTTATAAGAATTTAAAATTCTTAGAGAATTATAGAGAATGATTAGTGAGGGGCTATAGTAAATTTAGAGAGTTATATATTCCATTATAACTAATTAATGAATATTATATGGTGATTATGAATAGGTTTTGTAGGAATCATAGTGGAGGTATTTGGTGGTAGGTGAGGGAGGAATTTAAAATTCCTTAATAATTCTTGGGATATGGTTTGTAGCTAAGTGGAATGATAAGTAGATAATTGTTAGATGATTAATTGGACAAAGGGTGATATGGTAATGAAGTAAAGGAGTATATGACCACAAGGTATATAGGTTATACACTTACATGCTAAGTTAAGACCATCTTCATGACCATAAGACCTACTATACTATGAGGTATATATGGGATGCACCTAGAGAGAATGTATAACCTATATTAATAACTTTGATCCCAAAGAAATTCAAGTGTAGGGATTTTTTTTTTTTTTTTTGAATATTACTTGACATATACAGACATAGTGTGAGGTTTGGGAGACAAACCTAGGAAACACCCTACATGAATAAATTGGTGGGTTGGTCATTGCATTTCACACCCTAATTTACTAATGTAGGTTTCTCATATTAAATGATCATTTTTATGTGTCATAAATAATAGTATTATGCTAGAGACAAATTCCTTACACCAATCAAATAATCTCATCACATTTTACATAAGTTTCACATATTAATACTATTGTCCAATCCTTAAATTAACTAATCTTCACCTCATCACTATCTATACACATTCTATCAAGAAATATATCCTTGCCCAAAATCACCCCTATCACTTATCTATTATCAAACCTCATCAAACTTGGTTGAAATAAAAACAATGGTCAAATCACTTAGCATACTCTAACCTCATCATCCGATTCCTTAAGAAAATCCCATCTAATTTTTTTTTATTGAGCTAGTATTAATCAAGTCAAGTCAACTTTGGCCAAGGTTAACCTCAACCTAGTCAACCTGTCACATCTCTTTAACTAGTCTAACCTAACACTTGTCAAATCCTACTCAAATTTGGATATTATTTTAATTTCATCATCTAAGTCAAATTTAGGGATATCATACCCTAACCTTATCTTAATCAAACTACCTCAGTCTAAAATTCAAATTTTCTCAAGAATTCATTGTCAATAATCTAATCCCATTAGATGGTCTCATATCACATACTCTAATCATATATCAAAATACAAATTTGATTTAATCAAGATTTGTATCCTTTATCATATCATTCAAGGACCCATTTTATCTCATCACACCTTGAGGCCATTCTTGTCCAAACTCATCAATGCCATAAGATTGGAAAATTAAGCCACAACAACAATATTGACACTCTTCTATGGGGTAGGAAACTTTAGGATAATTATGATTTTTTTTATTGATACAAACACACACAAACAAGACTAAAAATATGAATTTTTTAATTTTTATTGGAGTAGATACAAACTATAATAGTAAATCTATGAGAATAGGGATGAATTATTACTTCATCTTCTTGAGGTAGGAGCTAGATTCCCTCCTAATTTTAATTAAGACAATCCAAAGTAAATTATCTGAAGTACTGAATGAGAGAGGCTACACCTAATTTTAATACTTTTGAATAATAATAATAACTCCAAGATGAATCTATAAATATCAATAATGTAAAACATAGAAAAGGGAAATCCACCATGGAATACCAAGTAAAACATGACCACAAACAATCCTTATTTTATCATCTAAATTAAATCACCTAAAAAGTGGCTTCCCTTTCATCTCAAATAGGTCATGAGGCCAATAAACATAAGAATCCTAAAAAATTATCCAAGGCCAATCCATATCTCATAAATCAAACTCAAAACAATCTCGAGCATCATTCCACATAATCCATCAATTTTTATGATCCCACATTTGCCCAATAATGAAAAGCAATGAAATATGTTCTCCAAGGAATAATAGTAGGTTCATAAAATAAAAATTATAAATGTGAATTCTTATACCCCTACCCACTTGACATAGATAGATTATGCACTCCCTTCCTACCTCACTTTGAGCCTCCTAAATTTGACAAATATAAAGAAAAGGGAGATACACAAGAGCACTTAAGTGAATTTTTCATTTCATGTCAATAAGATGTGTATAATGATAAATATATTATTAGATTATTCCTTTTTAGTCTTAGAGGACTATCTCAGAATGGTTCATATATATCCATAAGGGATAGCTCAAATCATTTAGGGATGTAACCAATAATTTTATCAAACATTTATCATATTTTGTGGATGATGAAATCACCCTATTAGATCTATATAATTATAAATAAAGGAATGGATAAAGTTTTTTGTCATTATTAAAATGATGTTAAAGTATTATGAGCTAATTCCCATGCTCGGTCCCTGAGAAACAATTGGCTAAATTTTCATTGAAAATCTAAATCAATAACTGGATCTTTAGTTAAAATACATTATGTCACTACCTTAAATGAGATTGTAAAAAAAGGAATTCAAATTGAGAAATACCTCATTTCCAAATGGATAAAAAAATATTTTAAAATAATGATCAAAGTTAAACTCATCCATATAATAAAATCTAAAGTTCTTCAACAAGAATGAGAATGCCATTGGTGATGGAGTGACATATGCAAACCATGTCCAAACCATCCAAGGTTATAATCCTCCTACATCTCAAAGTGTATGAAGCATAATTATTCCTAGGGGAAATCCAAAGATATAATCCAAAAAATGATGATATACTACTCTTTATGAGCTTGTAGAGAATGTCCTAAAATATATTATAACCACCAACATGATTGACCTTTCTAAAACCAAACCACTTGATGAAAGTCAAACCAAACCAAAATGGTATAAGGAAGATGAATAATATGTCTATTATAGAGTTAAGGGCCATGACAATCATAAATGCATGAAAATCCATAGCTATATACAAAATTTGATTGAATGAAGGGAAATAGAGGTTGAAAGAGAAGAATATTACTTTAAAAATAAGTAGCTTGGTATATATTAGAATCTATTTCCAAAGTATGATCAAAAACATAAAAGTACATAATAGGACCAAGTCAAGCCTCCATTTCCATATGTGTAGATTACAAGAGGGATTACCATCATTACGACTCACTCATTAGCCACATTAGCCATTATAAACACTGAGTTGCCACTATCAAAATAAGAGATAAATCACGTAAACACACTCTTATTAAAAATTATCCTATCATTAAGATCAAGTGTTCCTCTTAAAATTGTACTATTATCACATATCATGGTAAAATCACTATACTAAGGGATCCTCGTAAGTCATACTCTCAAAGTGTAGTTCCAAAATTTAATATCACAAGACCTCCTCTAACTAATCCTGAAGGCAAATATGATATCATCTAATAAATCAGGAATAATCCTACCCAAATATCAGTAATGAATCTTAAATCATCTTTTGCCCATCATGAAATCCTTAAAAAAACCATCTAAGAGTAAAGAGTTCTGATTGATAGTAACCCTAATTAGTTTCAAACCATTATGGGTCACCTCTCATCTACCCCAAAAAGAAATTTTGATCCTCAAAACATGCATCCTCTTAGACATAATCATAATATTCCATTGTATATTAATGCCTTCATTTAAAATCATAAAATCAAAATAGTGCTTGTAGATAGTGGGTCTAGAGTTAATCTATACAATATTAATTTGATCAAGAGCTTGGGATATTCAAAATACTTGTTTGGATAACATATTATCATAATAAAAGCTTATGGTGATAATGAAAATAATCAACTGACACTATCTACCTTATTTTCATGGTGGAACTTGTTATACATCAAACCTTAATTCATGTGGTATATTTTGAATCACCCTAAAACATCCTATTAGGTCATACTTGGATACATGAGATGTAATATGTACCATCCAAACTCCATCAAAGTGTCACATTCTTGCATTTTAGATTGGAAGTAACAATTCGAGATGATTTTCAACCTTTCCAATACTATCAAGCATTGGAAGAAATTAATCAATATTTTATTTATTGTACAAGCACCAAGAACACATGCCTTGACAATAACAAGTCCAAATTATACATCCATCAGGATGATATACCATACAATTATTTTAATCTACTTGTATCATCCTCCATTAAAATCATTCCCAAAGGATGCAATCAATATGAGTACCACACATTCAATATTGGAGAAATACATATATCAACATAAATTTATGGGTGTCCCACCATGAAGGAAGTTAGGGTAATATCTTACTAGTGTGGAAAGTCATCATTTTATTAATATGACCTCTTTTATAGAGAATAAATTAAGAAATTATATGAATCATTGCTATTTAAAGAAGGCCTTGCATCATGTTTTCAACATCAAGAATATCCAAAGGCTAATCAAATGTGCAAATAGATGAATTATAATGTAAAAGGACTTGAACTTCATGAGTAGGTCATTCTCGAATCCATATTGACTAAGTATCATTGGGTGTATTATGGTTTGGGATACAAATAACTAGGTCATAACCCTTATGATGTCATTGTTGACATCTCCTCAGTATCTAAAGAATTTTTATTGAATAAAGATAACAAAATGGGATTCATTCATAGTATTTACGAGGATATCATTGCCACCAATATATTCACTAACATAGTAATTTGTATTGATAATCATAAAATCCACTAACATCAAGAGCTAGCTTTGGATCCATTTAAAAATGATCAAGTAATAGTATAATTTATGGTACTTCAAGATGATTTACTCACTATTAATTATAATAATGGATTTGACATTGTCTTGGATGATATTTCTACATATAAATATAACAACCTCAATGATCCTTTCATGATTCTTGAGGAAGTTTTATATACCATAGAAATAGGTCCTTCTAGTAACCTCTTTAAGGATCATGCCACCCCATATCAACTCATTGACATAACCAATCCTTCCCCTCAGCCTTATTACATCATTGATCCTTTTCTTCCATTTGATGATCACTTTATCACAATCCTTAATTTAGATCAACAAAATCACACATTGTTGGACTCCTTCCATATTTGCATGACAATTATAGAATATATGGATATAAAAGGTAATATAAAATAAAAAACCATAATATATAAATCATCCTTGATCAAAATAAAAAATTTCAAATAATCGACCATGCCAAAAATCAATGCTCCCTAGTGAAAACCTTCTTAAGGAACTAGTGGACAATCCTAGTCAAAATAATAAAAAAAATGAAAAATAAAAGTACCTTAGTGAAAACACCCTTAAGGAACTAATGGGAAACAAAAATTAGATAAAGATATGAAGTTATGAAGAGTCCATTGGTGAAAACCTCTTCAAGGCACCAATAGATGACACATCATCTCTATGTCATTTGATCAAGACATCATCAAAATAAATATCATATGTACCAATAATAATTTGGATAGAATAATATAATATTATTGAGGATTAGAACCCACAATATCCAAAAATATTTTTTACAAAGAAAAAATGGAGCATCGATAATCCCCAATGGTGTGTGCCACTATGAGTCCTAATTTATGGTCTCTTAATAGTTACACCTCCCTTCACAATCCTATAATCCATCTAACTATTATACACTACCATCAAATTTAATCCATACCATACATTACCTTATTAGGAAGAATTTTCGCTTGTATGGACTTTAAAGACACCTTTTTGAGATGTTTGGAGGAAGTGGAATCAATAATCATAAAATATTACCATGACATCATTTGAGCTTACATTGATGACATGACCCTAGTGATAAAACTATCTGTAATAAGTATTAGATAAATATGAAAATCAATCAACATCATGCATATATTATGCCTCCAATAAATTGAGATGCCATCAAACCAAAAAAAAATCCCTAAAAAAATCATCTGATAGTGAAAATCAATTCTCTAGCACCTTGGATAAGTATAGTGATGAAAGTATATCCATGGAATCACTCATGATATGCCTTTGTCTACAATATTATCATGAAGATATATCATATACTTTTGGGTGGTCCATACATCTAATTATCCTCTCCCTCCATCCCATGTCACTTGTCATATCCCTCCCATTTATTACTTCCATCTCATTTGACCTTGGTCCTAGAAGGTATATGTTAATAGGTGCTTTGGGAACTTATTTGTCAAGAAAACGGATCTTCAACTTAAGGGAATCAATAGAATAAAAAAATCATGAAAATAATATCCTTGGATAACTATTTGGAGCTTCCTTTTCATCCTTCTCTTTTTGATCATCACTTGTTAATTTAACCCCTTATTAGTCCTAGTCTCTTGGCTACAAAGTCCAAATTTCCTTTTTCTGAAGTTTCTTATGTGTGTATGTTATTCCCAAAAAATTTAGTACAATCCACCCTTACCAATATCATATACCATTTTGTCCTACATTGTGTAGCCTCCCCATCTAGTGTCACTATTCATTAAGTCACTGCACACAAATTTACATCTCACCCTATGGCTAATAATATGACCTAGGGGCAATAATTCAATAAGGTTAAGTTGAATCATGAGTTGACCATTCCCCTTATCCTTAATATTGATGAGATGATAAAGGATAAATCATACTGACCATCATCATTATGTATGTACATATTTTTATATGTCATTTGTGATTTTTTTGTGCATGTTTCCATTATATGGATGGAATTATGTGTATTTGATTTTTTTTGTATATAATTAATGTCATATTATTTCTTCTTATATATTTTTTACATCTTGTTTTATGTTTTTGTGTAATGGCATGAAGTACCAATGTCATTTTGGTTATCAAATGATAATGGTGCACCACACTGACTAATATTGGCATGTTATTATGTTTTATCTTTGTATCATTCCATTATGCATTATGGTAAGAAGTAATCATGGTTATGCTTGTAAAGTATGAACCTCTGAGTCACTATTCACTAACTATGTCTAAATAGATGTCACTTGTGATGTCTAGGATTATAGCTTAGTAATATTTATAAAATTAGGTAGTCACCTATGCCTATAATGTTGTCATATATCCTTATGCATGAGTTAACTGCACCCATAGCCTTGATACCTCTATCTATATTATTGATATTTATGTCACCTTATCAGTAATCTCCTGATGTTACCTATCAATATTGGCCTGGTCTTATGTTGACCTTGTATAACCTAATGGTCTATCCAAATCCTCAATCCCCACTCTCCTATCTACTATGGTCATTACTAACATTAAATCATCTATAATGGTGGCGTGATTTATCAAAAATATCATCTACTTATGGACCAATCCTACATACCTAGGATTGTCTAGGATCAGACACACCCATGGTTTCCTCTACCCATCATCGGTATATATCTTAACTCACCTTATACCTCCCCCATTACCATATCCTTATCCATCTGATTTGGTATCTATTGATGCACTTATTGTGCTCCTTGTGTCACTAAGGAAAAAGGGGAAAGTAAGAAACTCAATTTTGAGACTTGGAAGACTTGTGGCTTGAATTATTAACATAATTACTACTAGAAATGACATAGATATCATAGATGTGGTCACCACTTTGAAGTCTACAAGCAAAACCTACTGTAGGGACATCAGATGTTTATGCAGTGACACTACTTATTAATCTTTGTGAATTGTTTCAATCTTTACCAATTATTGCCCAAAATATAAACAAACAATATATATTTACAACATGAACTAAGCTAAGGTGAGTCATGGGTGGATACAAGAATGAGAAGGGTAAGGCATAGAAGAGAGTTTGCTTAATATGAATAAAGATGCCAATTCTATTAAATTATAAGGAAAAACAAATAAAACTAACATCTACCAATTATAGCGTAATGCTGAAAGCTAAAAAAATGTAGTTGAAGTTTTAGATGAAATTAAATACATATATCTAAAATCATACTTTGCATAAAATTGCTCACTCATAGTAAATTGAATAGCACATTTAATAATAAATGAGAAGAAAACAAAGCAAGTATATTAACATAGTTGTCAACCTAGTGTTAAACTCAAACTAATAAATGCATATATGGGACATAATTGCCAAATCAACTTATAGAAAAGAAACTATCAGTCATCTAAAAGCATAAGGAATAGTAACTATAGATATAAACAGTTAATCACTTCAGCTAAACTTGAAAATTCTTTCTCTTTTGTATTAATTTTTGAAACAAATATTTTTTATTATAAATGAGGGGGAAACCTATATTTATAGGCATCAAAATGCCTAAGACAAGCTCAAGTGGGCCCATCAAAAGGTGCCCAAATAGCCAAGTGGCTAAAATTTTACATATAGAGGAATATTCTACATTTGAATTTACAAAATAAAACATAATATTCTCTAAGGCCTTGGAAGTGGTTGTTGTAATGCTTGTTATTGTCTTTATTTCTTCTTTACTTCCTCCTTAGTCTATACCTCTGCACATGCCAAGCAGTCTTGATATATTTGATCAAAGTCCAAGATCATGGGCTGAAACAAGTTTGATATCTCCTAGATGAGGTTGCCATATTCTGTGAGTATTGGCCTAATTGCTTCCTCAATTTATTTTGCCATTTCTAACCTTTGGTTGGCAAATTCCAATATGTTCATCACCTCAGTAGTAGTATTTTCACTTGATACATCCTTCTAGAAATTTTCCATAAACACTTTCATCTAAGCTTTGAACTCTTGATCATTCAAGAAAGAGCCATCAGGCTTGGTCACCCTAGTGACCATGGCATGCTTCAACAACAAGGTTATCTTAAATCCAATCTTCTCCAAGGATGTAGTTGTATCCTTGATTTGAGCTAACCATATCTTTAGAATCCTCCTATTCATTAGAATGGTTTGTGAAAGAATAATGTCCTCAAGTGGTAACACCTTGAAATCAAGGAACTTATTGCTTATTTTAAATCTAGCCAAGTTTGCCAACTTGGCATTCATAAAGTGCAAGATTTTGGTCAATATTAATGACCAATTTGGACCTTAAGACCTTTTATTTATGTCTCTGCTTCATCACCTTATATAAGTTGAAGACATTAATAAAAACATTTATTATTAAAATTAAAGTTAACTCTAGCACAATGGGTAATGTCTTCTCTTTCAACATTTTAAGTTCCTATTTCATCCCCTTCATCAAGGCAATTATAAACTCTTCTTGAGCCTGAACTATGGACATAGGGTCCTCTACATATTATTGCACCTCTCTAGGGCTAGCCTTCCTCTTCCTTGTCAAGGTGAAGAGTGACTCTTCACTCTCATGGATCACAACTTAGTTTGATTGTGGCTACTCAACTTTCCTTTTAAGTACTCTCTTCAATATTCTATGTCAGCATTGAACCTCATGCCAATTTGGGAGGTAGAGTCGGAGAACTAGGGGTTCTCCTACCTTACTTCCTAAATGATATCTCTAACCCAATTTAGGGCAAAAATAGAAGTTGGATGTGTGGGAGGTGGATATAATGGAAGTGATTGGGTTAAAAAATAGGCCAAGGATAAAGTAGGGATTTATAAGTTAGCTGGGTCTCATTGCCCAAATGGGTCAAATAAAGATTTGGTAGGGCCCATGTTAAGAAAAAATGAAGGGATTTTTAAATGCACACTAACTTTAGTAGTGATGGTAATTTTTAGTGGCTTGTGGAAGGGGAACATCTTGGAGATGGGATTTAATGGTTTTGTAAGTGTAGGAGAACCAATAGCAAGTGAGGCACTTGTAGTGGTTATCTATGAGGAATCCATGTGTGCAGTAGCAAGGGCAATGAAATAGGGAAAGGTAAAGCCAAAGGAGGCACTAGCTTGGCTAATGCTAGTGTTTGTTGAGGACTAAATGGTGGTGTTAGCTATAGAGGAAGATAATGGAGATAATGGGGAAGCAAATGTGGAAGTGAAAGCAAAAATAGAGGTAGAAATAGTTGAAAAGGAAGGAAATGATGTCATACTTACAATGGGATCTTGGGGAGTTGATGAAGAGGCATTTCTCCTCTCATGGTAGTCCTAGGAGATTTATTTCTTTTGTAGACTATCTCTATATTTCTACTTGATAGTGATTACAACTCTTCCATAGAAAGCTTGATTCCTTCTTGTAACTCTTTGAGGTCAATGACATTAGGATTGGGATAGATTAAGATTTATAGTGTAGCTCCCATAATAGATGCAGAGAAAAATATATGCCCTTGGGAGAGGTCATGCTAGCTACTAGCTTCTCCTTGCTTGAAGTTTATAGGCATGATTTGTTCACTTGAAGTGTCATGTAGTGGAGGTCTACATGGTTTGTTCCTAATGAGAGGAACATTGTCTTTTCCCCCCTCTTCTTCTTGTTTCTCCTTATAGTTTGCATCAAACATGCTTCCATGAGTTGGTGGAGGTTGGGGCCTCATGATGTCTTATTTATTATTCTCCCTATCTAGCCTTATTTCAATTTCTATGTTATTTTTTGTAGCATTTCTAAGGAATACTTCATCATTCATAGCATCTTTTTATACATATTCATGGAATTCTTCCTCATGCTTATATTCTAATGCCACATCCTTATTAAACTTGAAGAGATGCCTTGTAATGACATTTTTGGGGTCCCATGCCTTGAAATAATCCTTAGGAAATAGGTACAAGTCCCTATGCCTTGAAACCACTATAATGTCCTACCATCTTTTAATCTTAGTCCTCCCCAACTTGTATGAGTCTTATAGGGGATTGTCCTCTTTTTTCTCTTGAAGATACCATTAACTCCATGGACTAGTTGATAGTCCATCTCCTCCTCGACCAACTTCATCAATACATATCTTAGTAGCCTAAGGGGAGCCACCATCACCCATTCTACCATGATAACCATGTGATCTAGGTCTAGCCAATAGATTCCCATCTCCTTCAATGTCTACCTAACCTCTGGGGTAACTCTTGGAATTTCACATTTAGTAATAGATTTATAAAAAAAATAGGTAATTTTTTTTTCCAATCACCTTTATGTTACACCTAAAATAGTGGATATGAATTATAGAGAATAATTGGGGCACAACTTTATCTTTTATAGGAGACTATGAGTTCAAGCTTAATTAGGTAATCATGCAAATGGAATCCAATAGATAAATCATCATGAATAAAGGGGCCCCATTTTTATAGGTATCATTCATTACATACACTAGATTGTTGCTGATGATGTCTCCAAGTGAGGGAATCTATTGATCCTTCAATATTATTTGTAGTAATGGGATAGTTCTTATATCCACATACTCGATGTGCATGTTGCCATATATCCTATTAAGAAGGGTGAAACTAATCATGAATCCAATTTTGAATTGATGAACATGTATGCTCCCTAGGTCATCCATGAAAACACCCCCTATTGGGTTAGTCACCCATGAAGCTAAGACTATCTATGGTTTATGCACCTCATACCAGTTGTTAATGATGCTCTTATTGTAATCTAGTTATGGCAGAGGTAGGTCATAATATTTTGTGAACCCAGGCCATATGATAGAAACCAATTGGGAGACCTTGGTTCATGTATTTTTGAAACCCATACTTGCATCTCATCCTCCTAAAGATGCTATACACTAGATCAGTACATGGTTTGACCTTTGATTTGGTTGTGGCCTTGTGGAGACCGGTAGCTTGGATTGTAAGGATGTCTGAAGCTAATTAGATCATGTGAGGCATTATCTTGGCCTCATCAAGATCCTTAAACATTGTAATAGATGTTGTTATAATGCATGTCCCCTAAGTTATGGCTTTGAGGATGAATTCCATGTCTTTGAACACAACTGAATTGCCATACTAGAAAAGAAAGTCATAATTCCCAAATGAAATGCTCTTAAAAGGAGTGAAGGGTCCTACCTATGTAATTTATGTAGTATTTTATATAGTAGCCACTATTATTCTACATATTTTTGTAACTTTAGAGCTCTAATAATGGTGATTAGGGTGCAACCTAAGTACCTCAAGCTTTGTTGTACTAGGAGAATGTTGATAGTAGAGAGAGAGAAAATATGTAGAACTTTAAATGTAAATTTGGGTAAGAATAGTCAAGTTACATAGCCTTTTGAAATATTTATTTAATTAATTTAATGCAGATGGAGATTATAGTTCATATCATATTAATGGCAATCTCATCAACTTTGCATTGAAATACTTTGAACTATTGATTTTGGCATTTAATTACTTTAAAATTCAAATTTAGTGTTGATTTGCCTTTGATTTGCCATCAATTTTAGCTTTAAAAATAAATATTGCCACCTTTTGACATATGGCATGCCACCTCAAATCTAGTTAGGCATTTATGGGATATGAATATGACTAAGTTACTTAATCAGCTTGAAACCTAGACACATGGCACCTTTTGATTTCTCATGGGCTCTCAGAGTATAGGTTAGTGTGATGAATCATTTGTATCCTACCACATGGTATATTGTAATTAGTGGCAAGATCTTGTTAGTATTTTATTTTTGATTAGTTTTATAAGTGCCATTTATCATTCTCATAGATGGTCATTCCTAGTTTTGCCTAACAGGTATTGGCTTTGAAAGGTTCTCAGCCAAATGTTAGTAACTTTGTGTCAATTACATGGCTCAAGTGGAGACATGTGTATCTTTTGGAGGTGATGTCATAGACCTTGGGATGATGCTTCATGGGAATGACACATGACATCATCTTGTGGGTCCAAGGTGGACACACATCACTCTCAAAGGTGATATAGTTTATGTGAGAGTGACATATGGCATCATTGCATGGGTCAAAATGGGACACATATCATTCTCATGGGTTTTTATATTTTATTATACCATTTGTCATTCTTAGAAGGGGATTTGGACATTTGTATGCCATTAAACCTTGATTAGATGGCTCAGGTGCTAATAGATGTCTTGTTTATGAGCTCTAATGAGCTTTAGATAGATGCAACTCAATGTGGACATGCATTGATCTCGAATGGACTTGAAGTAGACATGTGTCACTTCAGAGGTTTATTTGGGTTTGGTTGGTCATGATTGAGACAAATAGTGATATCTCATGGGTTTTTAAATTATACTAAGATGCATGGTGACTCAGATTGAGTAGGCTTGCTCATGGGAGCTAGGATATTGACATGTGGCTTATGGATTTAAATTCTAATGGTTAGCTCCCTCATAATTTCTCTAGATGATGCCACATGGTCTGTAAGTTTTGTAAATTTGTTCCAAGTGTCATGCATGGGATGTGATGAAGCTCTATGGCATTATAAATCTTGATGAGTTAGACACCCATCCTCTTGAGTCATAGTCTTTACTTTGACATCTCATGAGGCATAAAAAAATACTATTTTGATGTCTTGAAAGATCAAGTGAGAGACTAAGTTAGACTTCCAAAAATATAAAATGCTCATCTTAAGAAAATTAAAACAAGTTTAAATAAAAACTTTGAAAGTAAATGCTTTAAACAAAACATAAGGTTAGCTCAATAAGATTAGCCACAGTTTATTGCATCCTTATTGATTGGAGAACAAGGTAGAACATCCTTAGCAAAGCCCTATCTATGCATTTTAAAGTTTTGATGGTTAATGATTCATTGCTTGAATAAAACTCAAAGAACTTGCAATAACCTTAATATCTCTAATTACCAATCTATATTGGAAGATGAATAATTAACTAAAAACTATAAAAGCACAAGCATTGGTAAATTAAACCATATCAATGTGTATTCAAATTATTTAGCAAGATTGGAATCTTAGGTATTTTTAAAATAAAAGGAAGGTCCCCATTTTAGGAATAAGGTGTGGTTGATCAACAACAAATAGTGACCTATATGGGGAAATATTGTAAAATGTTAGAATTCAGATCTCCTATTCAAAGATGAATCAAAATTTAGTTGTCTCATTATGATATTTAGTTGATATCAAAACTATTTTTATAACTAATGAAATCCCATATGCTGGAAATAGAGTTTAAACCTTGTAGACGATCATACTATGTGTGTGATTTGAGGTTCATTAAACATTGCCATTGGGTTTAGAAATGATAACTTTCAAGTTTCAAGATATCAAGACATGAAATGAATAAAGTATTCTTTAGATTTTTATATAATAATGTTTTTCTTAGTTAGGGATGGATTGGGAATTGATCTATTACTAGTCAGGCATCCATAACCCTGACAGAGATACCTTTGGCTCCACTCTAGGTCTTACTCTACTACCATCCATGCATTCATAGCCTTAATAGCGATGACCTAAATCACCATTCATGGAATACGAAGTATTTTGTGATTTCACTTATTTGGTTTACCATATATATATATATATTTATATACCAACATTCATAAACTATAATGGTTGGGAAAAATAATTAGTAGGTGTAAGGATTTTGTCAAGACATAATTTGGATGTTATTCACTCTTAGATAATAAGTTCTACCTAGGAAATTTGTTTAGTGAATTTGAGTGATAGTATGATGGTCCACACAGATTCAAACTCTTGTTCAAGAAAATGATTAGTCATTTGAACTATATTATAGTCTTGAAATGACTTTAGGATTTTCATTAGAAAAATAACTTCTAATTAATTCCATCTAACTTTTCTAAATTAGAACACTGCTAGATGTTTTTGAACTTTGGACAACCAATGTCTAAAACTAGTAATCCCTTCTTCCCTTTTTTGGGCTAGGTAATAAAAAATTTAGCCAATGAATTCTTGTTCATAGGAATTATTAATAAGCTATAGCACACAATAGAAAAACAAACAATAAGTAGAAAGCAAAAATAGGAAAGCAAAGAGAAAGTGAGAAAGGACATAATAATAAAGTAAAATGGGAAAGCAAATTATTCTATTCCTACATACTCTAGTTCCAAACAAGCTTACTATCCTTCTAGAATTTGTGATAGAGCAATAGAGAAGTAATTATTCATGTATTTCCCATTGACTAGCAAGGCCAAGTCATTTCCTTATAGGCCTTTAAGCCTAAATGCATTTTTACCAAGTATTTCTGCTACTTGATATAATCCAATCTCGAGAGCAGTGAACCTATCATGTTGTCCTTTATTTTTGTGGACCTTACCCCAAAGTAGGATTAATTATGATATTTATAATTCTTTAACTTTATCTCACTTGTCAAACCATCTCTTTACAATATTTTGATGCTTTTTGATATTCTTTAATGCTTCATCTCTAGCATCTTCCATCTAGATGATGTTTAACATCTTGGGTTGGACTCTTTCATCATCTTCCATGTACTCAACCATGAACTCATAGGTGGGTAATTTTAGTGTGATAGGAAAAATAAGCTATTACCCATAAATAAATAAGAATGGGGATGCTTTGAGAGCCTTCTTGTATCTAGTTTTATTTTCTCATAGAGCATATTTTAGCAGAGATTGCCATTCTCTGGGTTTCTCTTCTACCAAATTCTTGATGGCATTTATCAAGTTTTTGTTAATGGACTTAGCAACTCCATTACCCTAAGGGTAATATTTTGAAGAAGACTTGATGATTATCTGGTTGTTATATGCCCATTTAGTGAATTTAATTGATGCAAAGTCTAGGATATTGTCATATACTAAAGATAGGGGCATCCTAAATCAAGTAGTGACATTTTATTCAAGGAAATTAATGACAATAATTTATCTACTATTCTTGGTGGCCACTACTTCAATACACCTAGTGCAATAGTCCATGGCAGTGAGTATAAACTTATGTCTAGCTAAGGAGTTTAGATTGATCACTCCTACAAATTTGAGGCCCCATTATGAAAATGGTTTCACCTTAATGATTGGTTACAAAGGCATGGATACCTTTATCTCTCATAGATTAGATAATTGGCATTGATGGCATGTTCACACATGAGAATGTGCATCCTTTAATATAGTTAGTAAGTAGTAGCCAAATATCAATATTTTTTGTGCTATGGTACACCTTGAAGGGTGACCACTTCCCAACTTATCATGGAAATTTATCATGATTTTGGTGGCTTCAACTCTAGAAACACACCTTAGATAGATTCCTTCATAGTTTTTTCTATAAAGGACTCCTCTTTTGATCATAAAATGGGAGGATTTTAACTTAAGGGATCTTTTATGTTCTCTTTTGAGGTATAGGGGACATGCTCCATGTAATAGTTAGTGGATGATATCTTGATACTAATCTCCTTTGGGTATTTGACTTACTTTTACCTACAAAACATCAATGTGAGGATCAATGTTTGTAATAAATTGTATTAGACCTTAACCCCTAACTAACTTAGTAAATTTTATTTCTAAGTGATATTCTTGGAGTTTTGTCATCCACTTACCTCTTCATTCTCCAAGTTTGTTCTATCCCATCATCAATTTGACAGTAGGATCCAAAATTATGGCATATGTATTATTTATTAGGATATAGTGTCTAAATTCTTGACAACCTTTACTAGTGCATGGGCTTGCTTATCCAAAATGGGATAGATCAGCACCCTATTCTTCAAATTAGTGCTCATAAAGGCTATGGGGTGATATTTATCATCTTCTTTTTATGTTAAGACAATAACAATAGTATGATCAGAAGCAAAAACATAGAGATAGAAATATTTACCAAAATCAGGGCTTATCAGAATATGAACTTTAACAATAGCATCCTTGATATCCTAAAAGGCCTTCTTTGCTTCAAAAGTCCATTCATCTTAGCATATTTATTCAACATGGCATTGATTGATCTCATAATATCTATAAAAATAGAGATAAATTTTCTTATGAAATTAATTTTGCCAAAGAAGGATTTTAACTCTTTTTAACTATTAAGAACTTCTACCTTTGAAATTACATTGATCCTATCAAGGGAAATAGTCATACCTTCTTGAGTGATTATATGTCCTAAGAGTTTAATTTTAATCACATAAAAGATTCTTTTCTTGGGTTCAATAAAATGCCATACCTTCTGCACTTTTCTAGCACTTGTTCTAAATGCATCATATGATCTTCCCTATTTTCAGAGAAAATTGTTAGATCATCCATATATATAATGATGCACTTGCCAATTAGTCCATGGAATGTATGGTCCATTGCTCATTGTAAAGTTGCTCCTACATTGATCAATTTGAATGAAATTCATTTGTATGCAAACATTCCCCACTTTGTGGTGAAGGTAGTTTTCATTCTTGTTGAGGTCAACATATCTCATTTCTAAAAAATGGGGACCCTTATCTTAAATTATGTAGATTTCTTCCTTAAATTTGAAAATTCATTTGATTAGAGTACCATTAGAGCATTTTGTACATTATCTTTATTTGAAGATCATCCACACCTAATTTGGTTGGCATATTTATTCATATTTATGATTTAATCTTGCCTAAAATTTCAAACATTTGATCTTTACATTTCATGTTATAGCTCCAATGGAGTTCATTTGGAATGGACAATGCCTAGGTTTCATGATTTTTATATCAATTTAGTCTTTTAATAGCCTTTGATCTATCAAGGATCAAATTAAATTCATGATTAATCATCTTGAAACCCTCATTCAAATTACCATAGCTTAGGTCCCTTTGAATCAAATTCAAAATTGGTAGGAAAAATTTACATGGGAATGATTTATCATGCCATGGACTTAATTTAATTTTTATCCTAAAGTTTATTTTTGTTTATTAACATGACCAAACCTTAGTCTAAATTTTTTATGTTTGATCTTTTTATTTTATTGAGCCCCTTGGTCCCTTTTATTTCCACATGGTCTAAATAAATGAATGGTCCCTTTTACTATACAATTAGCCTAAAAGCCTTACCCTAAAGTTTGTTGTATTTATTAAAACAACAAAACTTAAGCTAAAACTATAAGTTGTGTCTTTTATTATTTGTGAGGTGCCATCTATTATGTCTCAAAAAATAATATTAAAATTTTACTCCTAAGGTCTTTCCCATTTTCATTAACACGAAATAAAATCATAGTAAAAAAACATTATGCTATGTTCTTTATTTTTTTGAACTTTGACTTAAATATCCTTTTTATCCACAAGGTTAATAGTATGAAATTAATATGTTCAAATGATCTAAAATTGTAATATTTAAGTTGAAAAGTCAAAGCCCCAAACCTAAGCTAAAGTTCAAACATCTTCTAAAGATCAACATCATGCATTTACTCAGACATGATTGATCTAATAGTGTGTATCAAGTAAAAAATTCAATGGAGCCCCAAGATAAGGGAAAGGGTAACAAGAGTCACAATCTCAGCCAAAAAAATGGAGTATCCAATGACATTACACCCATTGGATCAAGATCTAATGGAGAAGATTTGATCAAATGAGGATGATCGAACGGTGCATAGAAAACATGGAAAAGTCAAAAATCCTGAGGAAGAACATGGAGATAAAATATGGCATAGCCATGGGCCACAAATTAAAGTTTGATCATATTTTAAAGATATATGTTATGTAAATGAGAGTACACATTTTGATCAATGGTCCATAGAGTAGTAGTCATATTTAAGTAGATCAAAATCAATGGAGCATGATTTATCCATGTAAATGAGATCAACTGTGTGAGATCAATGTTGACATTTTAATAAAGCTTAGAGTGAATGCATAAGTGACAAGTGTCATAACCATGGGGAACATAGCTAGTAGCTAATAACATTTGAGTTTTCAGATTGAGATTGATGATCCATGTTGATCCATGCAAGGATGATCCAATGGTGCAAGATCAAGATAGAATTTTCAAAATACAATAGTCATTTTTTAAATGTAAATGAGCAAAATGCCATGAAAATGCCATAGGGATGCCATGATGCCACATTAGAGCCATGTAAGTATAATATGCGAAGTGGAAGATCTTTTATACCTAATAAATGCAAGGGTATAAGTACATAGTATAATTAGAATCTAAGTCATGAATCTCATGTAAGTTCAAATAGTTGCCACCATTAAAGCATTGTAAAAACCTTAAGGAAAGCTCTGGAAAGTATAAAAACCCTGATTTGACCCTGTGCTCATTATAATCAAACCAAGGAAGTTGAATTATCACCTATGTAAGGATAATGAAATCCAAAGTTGAACTATAGACCACTAAAAATCAATCTAGAGAAGCCCACAGCCATGACAGTCCAAAAAAGTGTTTCCATGAAAGATGTGGAGCTCTATTTGACTTCAGATACAAATGGGAGGATTTTCTAAGAAACAAAATTTGATGCCATAGCTCTAAATATAGGGGAAAAAATTGGTCAAGTTTATTTTAGACCATTGAGAACTAACAACCCATCACAAGAGGAGAACATGTTTACAAGGAAGATCTACTATAATGATCAAGGGCATCTTGCAATAGAATAAAATTTAAAAGAGACTTCTATCTTATCAATCTAAGAAGATAGACTCAAACTATATGAGGACACCATAATTGACTTGTTCAATTCCTTAAAGTCAGTGAGAACTAGGAAAGAGATAGTGATTAAATGAAACACAATGGCTATAGACCAAGTTGGCCAATGACAAGCCTCAAGATACCAAGTCAAGGATTTAATCAAGGTCTTGACTAAAAATAAAATCCCTAAGATCAAGATAGTCAACCTAGCCCACATAAATATGGCTATGGCTATATTAATTGATAAGGTCAAAGCCCTAAATGATTGGTCCAAGTAGATAGAGGACATTTCTAAGGACCCCAAACAATAGGAAGATAAGATGTTACATATGTTCGAAATTATAATCAAAGAACCCACCACACTTAGTCCTTCAGGTCTAATAACTGACAAGGACACATAACTACTCAATTCATGCTAAAAGTGAGGAATCAAGGACAAGGGAAAATAGGTGTTGATAACAAGAAGATCATGGGCCTAATTTTATTATCAAAAGAAAAGATAGGAGATGTCAACAGAATTAAAGAAGATTTGGAAAGGATTGAGATGGATCTCAAGGGCCTAGAGGACCAAGAAAAGGAATTTGTTCATGAAACCTATCACTGATCTCCAGTTGATCAATGAATAACATTATAAAATGAATATTTTGTAGGGAAGGTAGAAGACTGCATCAGCAAAAGGGCCCCAAAGTTAGTTGGATTAGGAATATTCTTTTACGACCAGCATTGTATATTTTGAAATAGAATATTCTTTTGTAAAAGCATGTACAATTTGTAAAGTGCATTACTTATAGGTTAGTCCATTTGTAAATTGTTTGATTCTAAAATGTTGTAGAAGGATAATTATCCTTGACACTTGTGCAATTATCATTGGATATGACTCATAGACATACCTCATTGAGTCTAATATAAAAAGGGGTACTATAATTTATAAATAGGAGGAAGTTTTTAGAGCCAAAAACTATTTGTAACTTTTAAGCAAATTAATACAAGCAAGGAATTCCAAAAAGTTTATCCATATTTGCTTGTGTGAATTGCTATCAAGGTTTCTTTCTCATTCATTTGTTCTTATATTCAGATTTGAATGGTTCTTATGAATTTTGGATGTGCATCTTTAAATGTAGAGTTACTAATTTGGGATAATCTTGGATTAGTTGAAAGTTCTTAGGTTTACTTCACTTTCATTACTCTTCTTGCATCTAGGTTAATGCTATTTGCTTGCAAGGGTAAAATTCTTAAAGTAAATCTTGTTCTTATTTACATCTTTTCATACCTTCCTTATATGTTTACTTGATGTGTGATAGGATTTGTGATTATGCTACTTCATGTTGCACATTGGTTAAATAAATGTTCAGATGAAATTGGAACTTTGTCATAATGTTTGAAGCAAATATCAAAAACACCTTTCTTTTATTTGCTACATTTCTTTTTGCTCCTTTTTTATCAATTCAACTTAGATTAGCTTCATTGTGAATATCCATCTCAGTTTAACTTTAGAATTAGTTTTGAGCATAATTCACTTTAAATAGCATATATCATCTTCAAAATAAAAAATCAACTATTAAGCCATAATGGCTCCCAACCACCAACTAATCTAAATTTGTGAAATAGATAACTTGTTATGCTTCTATTCCACCAAGGATAATAGGATTATCATAACTAGAAACTCATGCAATGGATTCTTGGAAGCCAAAAAGTAGAATTATTTCTTAAACACTATTTAAACCTATTGATACATTTAGGTACATCAACAGGGGAAAAACTGGTGCTAAAAGGAGGGAAATTAAATCTTTAAAAATTTACATCTTTGCCAATTTTGGTGAATTTTGTTCAAATATTAATGTATTCTTTGCATATTTGTGTTTCTTTTAGCATATTTGTTTAAAGACCATTTATCTTAATGGTTTTAGACCAATCTTTGTGCTTATTTATACAAAGATAGATTTCCTTAGAAGTTTGATGTTCAATTATGGTAAAAATAGCTTAAGATCTATGAATTAAAGGTGTTTGAGGTTATTAATATCTATTTTATTAAAATATTGATTAGATCATTACAAATTTGAGTTTATTTAAACTTAAAATGTGTAAAGATCATTCATATTGGTGTGTTTGGACACATATTTGAGCTAATTTAGTTAAAGATTGATGTCTTTTGCTATTCGTTATACATATTTTTGCAAGATTTGCTTAATGTACAAGTTTGATCATCATTCATTGTAAAGATAAGATTTACACATTATATTTCAAATAGGGTTCAAAGCTCTCAAGCTAGAATTGCCAAAGATAAGGACTAGGTCACATTTGGAGACAAGGGTTGCCCTACTTTCATTAGCAATGCATCTCAAAGATAGGTGAGATAAAGGTAAGCATATACTTTCAAAGTCTCAACTAACTTCACCAATTCAAGGTGTTCCCATGTTTAATCCCTATCAAGGTATGGCTTGGTTAGGTGGTTCTTTAATCACTATTCTAGGTGTGGTACTTAACCTTCATCATAATCCTAAAAAGTATTTACCTACTTTTAGTCCTAATGGTGTTGTAAATGTTGAATAACACATTAAATCTTTCAAATATGTTTTAATAATTTTGAATGTTGTTCATGAAGATATGGCATTCAAATTATTCCCATTTACATTCAAAGATGCTACATATGAATGCTTCCTTAACCTTCCTAAAAAAAATGTAACTAGTTGAAATGATTTTATCAATTACTTCATTGATCAGTTTGGAAAAACCATTAGTCCATATGTCTTGTACCAAGAGTTTAGCATAGTTAAAAGAGACTCAAATAAGCTCATAAGAGCATTTAATGCTAGATTCCAAAAAATGTTTAGCAAAATCATAGCTCCTTATAAAACTAATGAGGCTTTAACATTAGATATATATATAGATGCCTTCGATACCATGACTTCTACATTTCTCAAAATATCTTTGAAAATCATTAATACACTAGCCCTAGCTTATGCTGAAGCTATGAGCATTAATGATTAGATGCAACCCCAAGGCCAAATGGCATACACTATTCCAAATATTAATCCAAATTTGCCTATTATAAATGTCATTCCCAACACCAATCAAAATATGCCTACCTTAAATCATATTCCAATTCTGAACCATTTACCTTTAAACCATGCACTTCCTAGCCAAAACCTAGGATTCTTGAACAACTATACTAATGGGTCTCATCCACTAGACCAAAGAGATTTAATACATGTAGTTGGTAGTAATACTCAAGTGTATAATTATAAAGCACCAAAGAATGAGAATGATTCTATCTTAAAGATGGTTCAAAATCTAAGTAGTGATTTCATTCAGCTACAAAAGCAAGTTGATAATATTGGAGAAATCTCCAATAGGAACTTCTCTTTCCAAAGGTTTAATAGGCCTTCAAATAAATTTAAAAATAACACAACAACAACCACAACAATGAACATCCTCTAATAATAATGTACTTGATATAACTCTTGGTGATGTATCTTTGCTTGATTATTGTATAATTCATTTTACTTCAAAGCATGGTAAATTAGATTAGCTATAGTTTTGTAATGCTTTTGAAGCTTTTCAAGAAGAATTGGATACTTTTGAAGTTATACATAATAAAGAAAATGGTACAGGTATCTTAGGTTCTTCAAGGTCATCTAAATTTACTGATTCAACTCTCATGGTGGAGACATTTGAGTTCCCATTCCAAAAAGAGAATGATCTTAAGGATATCCCTGAAGAGATTCATGATTTTTAGAAATATCTAAAGAAGACCTATCCTCTGAGGAATAGGGAGTAGGAACAACCTTTGACTACCTCAACTCCACCAAATAATTTTGACACTCCTCTTTATACTACATTAGATAATAATCTAGAGCCTCCTAAGGGAAGTAACTCTAAACCTAATGTTGATACATCTAATTCTTCCAATAGGATTGGATATAATATAGTGGAGGACATGAAAAAGATCAAATCTAACATTACCTTACATGAGTTGACTCAGATTATAGAACAAATGTATTTTTTGTTGGAATATTTTTCTAAGAATCCTATCAAACCAAAAAAGTCTACACATGATAACATTTCAATACATAAAAGTAAGGAAAACATTCCACCTTTCCTACTTATAGTCAAGATCTTTGGTAATAATTTGCATAATTATTTACTAGACTTTGGTGCATCTGAAAATATTATGCATAAAGGTATTTGTGTTCAATTAGGTTTGACTCCCATTAAATCTGATAGAGTTGTAACTCAATTAAATAAATCAAGAGTCAAATTAATTGGTTAATTGTTAAATATTCACATGCAGGTTGCTTCTAAACCAAGGATCCAAAAATTTATTGAAATCCAAGTGGTGAAAATCCTTGATGCTTATGGAATTTTTTTAAGTAGGTACTGGACTAGATCTATGAATGGTTATATGTTAACTAACTATTCACACATGTGATTACCTTAGAAAGGAGTTCCAAATTAGATCAAGATAGAAAGGGAACCTAAAATTAAGCATATGATCACCAAGTAGAATGTAATCAATGAGAGAGTAAACATGGCTAACTCAGATGTAGGTGTTTACACTCTTGACATCACAAAGTTATGTAACTTCAAAACTTCTCATGCTATGCCTAGATTATGGAAGCTTTATTTTTATGGTGTTAGATGAAAATTAGGTTCTAGGGTAGGAGTGGTATTAATCAATCCCATTTGGAAAGAATACAATGCCTCTTACAAACTCCAATTCCCATACACTAACAATCTCATAGAGTATGTAACACTTATTCTTGGATTACAATTTGAAATCAAACATAAGGTCAAGGAAATATTAGTTTTTGGTGATTCTAAACTAGTAGTTAATTAGGTTAAGAGTAAAGATCAATGCAAGTTATCCTATCTTAAGAAATATAAATTTATATTGTGGTACTTAATTGAATGTTTTGATGCTTCAACATTGTGTCAATCCCTAGGGAAGAAAACAAGGCTACTGATGAACTTGATTCAGTTGTAACCAACCTTAGTCCCAATCAAAGTTCCAAGTTATAAATCCTTATCATTGAATTAGTTTTATGTCCCTCAGTACTAGATAATGTCAACCACTTGTAGGTATTTATTCAATGATGATCAGTGGATCATAGACTTAATGATTAGATTAGGAGAATTTGAGTCATCATTGATGAATCCAATGAAAATACCCTTGATGATGACAAAGTTGAAGGAAAAATGGATGACAAGGTCATTCAATTTAGTGACAATAAGATCCCTAAAGGGATGATAGCTTTAGAAAGACTATTTGAATTAGACAAACTAGTTAAGACTGTCAAGATCCCCAAGGTAGATAGGAAGGACTACAATGTGGTTGACTTGGGTTCCCAAGGTCAACCTCAACTAGTAAACATTGGTACAACCTTCACAAAAATAGAAACCAAGAGAGCCAAATATTTACTGACCAAGTATAAGGATATAATAGCATGGTCTTATGATGACTTAAAGATATTTTATCCTAGGGTCATAACCCACACCATGCCTCTAAAGGAAGCCTTCAATCCAGTTAGGAACAAATAAAGGCCAATCAACCCTATCCTAGAACCAATGTGAAGCCAAGAAGCTACTAGATTCTAAGATAGTGTTTCCCATTAGACATTTCACTTGGGTAGCTAACCTAATACCAGTCAAGAAGAAAAATGGTAAAATCAGATTGTACATTGATTTCATAAATCTAAATAGAGAATCTGAAAAGGATAATTACCCCCTACCTTATTTTGACCAAGTAATCCAAATTGTTTCTAGTTATACTACAATTTTTTTTAATGTATTTTTAAGATATAACTAGGTGCTAGTAAACAAGGAAGACACAATGAAGACTACATTTACTACTAAGTGGGGCACTTTTGCCTACAAGAGAATGCCCTTTGGACTGATAAATGTAGGTACAACCTTTCAAAGAGTAATGAATCATGCATTCCAAGGACTCATAGGTAAGTGCATTATTATTTAGAAAGACTGTTTGATTTAGACAAACTAGCTGAGACTGCCAAAATTTGTAAAGTATATGGGAAGGAATACAATGCAAGGGACCAGGTTCCCAAGGTCAATCTCAGCTAGTGAACATTGGTACAACCAACACAAACATTTAAATTAAGAGAGCCGAAGATTTACTAACCAATTATAAGGATGTAATAGCATGGTCCTATGATGACCTAAGGATCTTTGATCCTAGGGTCATAACCCATACCATACCTCTAAACGAAGCCTACAATCCATTTAGGAAAAAACAAAGTCCATTCAACCCTTTTCTAGAACCAATGATATACAAAGAGATCAAGAAGTTACTAGTTGCTAAGATAATATTTCCCATTAGACACTCCACTTGGGTACCTAACCTAGTACTAATTAGGAAGAAAAATGGTGAAATTAGATTATGTATTGATTTTAAAAATCTGAATAGAGATTTAAAAAAGGATAATTATCACCTACCTTCTCTTGACCAAGTAATCCAAATTATTTATGATTCTACTATGATGTCTTTCCTTGATGAATTTTTAGGTTATAATCAGCCACTAGTGAATAAGGAAAATATGATGAACTACTTTTACTACCAAATGGGGCACTTTTGCCTATAAGAAAATGCCCTTTGGATTGATAACTGCAGGTGCAACCTTTCAAAGAGAAATTTATCATGCATTCTAAGGCCTCATAGGTAAGTGCATTATTATTTACATGGATGACATGATTGTCTCTTCAAAAAATAGGGATGATCACATCATGCACTTGCAACAAGTACATGAAAGGTGTAGAAGGTATGGATTTTTTCTCAACCTAAAGAAAAGCACTTTTTGTGTAACTGAGGGAAAATTTTAGGGACATGTTATAACCAAGGGGATGTCTATAGATCCAAATACAGTAAATTCAATATCAAAGATATAACCCATTAATAATAGGAAGGAACTAAAGTCTTTCTTTGGTAAAATCAACTTTATGAGGAAGTCTATTTTTAGTTTTGTATAAATAATGAGACCTTTGAATGACATGTTGAATAAAGATGCTAAGATCACTTGGAATAAAGAGACCAAGAAGGCCTTAAATGAAATCAAAGAAGTAATTGGATAGGCCCCTATGTTGATAAGTCTGAAATTTACTAAAGACTTTGATCTTTACTCTTTTTCTTCTAACCATATAATTGCAGTTGTCTTAACTCAGAAGATATATGGATGTGATAATTTTATTGCCTTCATGAGTACCAATTTAAAAAATGTTGAATTGAATTATTATCCTATTGACAAAGAAGCATGTCTTCTAGTCAAAGAAGTGAATAAATTTAGGCATTATATCCTTAGAAATAAGGTGCATGCAATACTACCAGACCTTGCCACTAAGCTCATGCTTAGCCAATGTAAACTTGGAGAAAGGAGAGGTAAGTGGATGTTTGTTTTCCAACAATATGATCTAGAGATAAAGACTAAAAATTTGGTAAGATGCCAAGGTTTAATTTAGTTGATTGAAAATACTAATCCTAAACTGAGTGTCATGTAGGTAGAACAACAAAAATTTTAAGCCAATAATTGGTATGATCTTATTGTTCATTTTCTAATCAATGGTTATTGTCCTATAGGGTTATGTAGAGAGAAAAAGAGGGATTTAAGGCTTAAAGTAGCTCATTTTTTTATCAAGGATGGAGTGATGTACATGGAGAACTTTGAAGGCATTTACCTAAGGTGTGTTTCCAAAGAAGAGGTGGTAGAGATCTTGAGCACTTTCCATGAAAAACTAAGAAGTGGACATCCGTCTAGAATAACACAACCCATAATATCTTTAGAGTTGGTTACTACTAGCTTACTATCTTTAAGGATGCTCACAATAATGTGAGAGAATTTCACTTATGTAAAGTCTTCAACACTAAAGAACCCAAGGTATCTATGCTATTAAATCTAATAATTATTAATAAACTATTTACCCAATGGGGATTAGATTTTATGGGGGTCATTAACCCTAATTCTTCTTATGATCACAAGTATGTTCTGACTACTATTGACTACTACACTAGATGGATTGAAGTAGTGGTAACCAAATAGTGCAAGATTAAAGAGGTGATCAAATTATTAGAAGAAACCATATGCACAAGGTTTGGCACACTAGTATCTCTAGTCTATGATAATAGATATGCCTTTATATCCATTGAAATGATGGAATGGGCATATGACAACAACAGTATTCTCAAGTTATCATCAAACCATTACCCTCAAGGTAATGGGGTGTTTGAATCAATGAATACTAACTTGGTGAAATCCATAAATAAGTCTACAACTGATAAACCAAGAACATGGCACAAGCTACTTAAGTAAGCCCTTTGGGAAAATAGAAAAAGAGTCAAGCAAGCTCTTAAGGCATCACCATTATTACTAGTACATGGTTAAGAACGTATATTCCCCATAACACTCAAGCTTTGAACCTATAATTTTATGTAAGAGTGCATAGAAGAGGACCAAGAATTTTTAATTTTAAGGTTGATGTACATCATACAGATGGAAGATGTAAGAGAGGAAGCTTTTGCCAACTTTAGTAGACACCAAACCATAGTCAAGAGTTGGTTTGATAAATGTTCAAAGATAAATGTGTTTAGATAAGGATATTTAGTTCTTCTTTGGGATAAGGCCTTATAACCAAAAGGAAAGCATGGGAAGTTCATATCTTTGTGGATTAGTCCATATCAAATTGTTGAGATCACAGGGGATAACACCTTCAGACTAAAAGACTTAAAGGGAGTAGAGTTTACATTGCCAACCAATAAGAAATACCTCAAGTAGTATTTCTCTATTGTCCCACATAGATTATTCATGGAATTAAATTTAATACTATTTTTAGTTAGTGTAGGTATGGCTTAGTTTAGTTTCTTTTCTATTTTTTCCATCTTGCCCCTTAATTGTACATAGTGTTTGTATATATTTGCTTATCTCTTTTGCTTTCTATTTATGTGCTTTCTTCTTGGTGTGTTTACTTTCCCTACTTTGTTCCTTATTTTTCATAAGTCTATTCTAGATAGCCCTCAACTCAGGATTCATATGATGATAAAAAAGAAATCCAAAGTTTAAGAATGTAGGTATGTTTTCATAGTGTTGGTTGATCATGGATTATTAGAATGTGAGATTAATGTTATAGTTTGGAGAAACTAGTAAAGACTGATGGTTAAGATAATTATTCCTTGGGATTTTGAGAAATTTTCTAATCTAAATTTGGTTCTTATAATGATTTCACATATAGGGTGAAATAGTGGATTATTAGGATACAGTCATGCTTTCACTTAAAAACATTAATTACCTGGGATAAGGTTTACAACCAAGGATGATTGGCTAAAGGTCAAACATTTGGCCAAATCCTAAAACTTAGATAATATGGTTCAAAACCTTTGATATATAGTGAAAATATCTAAAAAATACAAAAAAGAAGAGATTATTACAAAATTCAAAAAATTTTATAGGTAGAGGTGATTCTATTAATCTCCACTGAGACTATGGATGCCTGGATGGTAGTGGAGCAAGGCCTTGAGTGGAGACAAAGGCATCTCTATTAGGGATATGGATACTTGGTTGGAAGTAGAGTAATGCCCAAGCCTTCCCTAAGCTAAAGCATGATTGTTAATGAACATCCAAATATTTTGTAATTCAATGTTAATGGTTAAAGTAATGAATCTAAATGTTGTTTATTTCTCTCAATTTTAGTTTATTTTCTAGTTAAATAAGAAGTAAGAAACTAAATGCAGGTATGGTAGAAGAACCTAGTTTTCTATGCACACATGATCTATATGATTGTGAAGAGATCTTCTTTGTCTTAGGAAGAATGACCTATAGATAATAAATATACTAAAACAAAGGGGTGGTTAGATGGATAGCAAGGTTGATTTCCTAGAGTGAGCTAGATCCAAGAAGTGTAAGCTTACTAGGAGGTTTTTAATCCACTCTCTTAAAATAATTTAGTTGAAATAAATAAATATGAAATACTTACATCAAATAATAAAAAGAATAAAATTAAATTCAAGAAGAAATAAATCCTTGATAAAATAAATAGACTAATTATAGAAATAAGTGGGTCAATACTAATGCTAAATAGGTCAGGTTGGGTTTAGAAAATTAGGTAGGGGTTTATGAATAGGCAAGGAGATAGAAAACTAGATTTTGGTTGAGGGTAAGTTGGTATAAATAGCTTACTATTATTTCTTACCATAGTGACCATCGATAGTTAGGGTGATCATTGATAGTTAAGGTGACCATTAGCATTTGGGTGACCATTGATGGTTGAAGGTGACCGCCGACTGTCAGGGCAACCATCGATGGTTGTTATGGATTCTAAGAAGGGTTATAAAAATTTTTGGATGGTGAGGTTAGTAATTGAATAATAGATTGTTAAAGGTTTGGCTAGAGATGGGAGGTCAGAAGGTATGATGAAAAAGGGTCTAAGTCAGAAACTAAATGATCTGAACTTAAAAACTAGAAATATGCTTAATTAGTTACTTGATAGTTGATAGTTGATCCTAGAGTGATTTGGGTAGAATAAAAATACTTTTCCTAAGGAATAATTTTGGTATAGGTTTGGGTCTCTATCATAGTTCTTGACTTGCTAGAGGTAAGACTTGTAAATAATTTCTTGATACTATAAGCTCCAGGTGACTCTGGTTGATCGATGAATGGATCCTTTTTTACCTCTTACTCTTCTCTTTTATAGGAAAAAGAGATGGAGGTGTAGGTTCTAGAATGGGTGAAACTTGTTACACAAATTTAATTCTTGATGCATTAGCTCATTATATGAATTAAATTATGATGTGTTTGGGTTTTCACATGGATTGAGTTTGAGTGTTTAGGTGGTAAGGACCTGACCATCAGTGGTTAGGGTGACCATCAACAGTCGTGGTGACCATAAGTGGTCAAGGGTTGAAGGTCAAGGGGTGAAAAGGGTAGGTTAGTGAGTTGGTTTAGCTAGTTAGCTAACTTGAATTAGGGTCATGGTGGGAGGTTGGGTAATGGTCCAATCTAGGGGTGATTTGACATCTAGAACCATCATGTGTGGTTTTCTAATATCTACATTTTCCCCCTTTTTATTATGCAATTTATATTAGCAAGCTATAAAATAAAAAATGGATTGTGGGTCAAAGGTTTGGTTGCCTCGAGTATGGGAGGAGGTGTTTTCCCTCAAACTAGGAGCTGATGATGTGAAACCTAATTGCGTGCAAGTTTTATAAGTGGTTTATGGTGAGTCACAAGGTTGGTGATAATAGTGGTTGGGTATTTGAAAAACAAACATGTACATAAAATATGACTAAGTATGATAGCCAAGATCATGTATAGACTAAGTTACCATGATTGGTAAAAATAAAAGGTTGGTGTTAGGATAGGTGATGGGGTAACCAAGCCATAGTGTTAGGCATAGCTAATTGGATTATTCTTATCAAGTCTCTTAGATAGGGTTAGTGTTTTTATAGGTATTTGAGGTAGGAAGTGCTCCAAGAAAAAACACAAATGGTCTAGTGTGCACTAGGTGGTGCAAATTTAAATGTTCAACATGGAAATGTTGGTTGGTGTGGTCAAAAAGACCAAGGCAAGGTCATTACAAAATATGTGATAGTTTGGGCTAAAATGGCCAATGTCAAGGTGGATATGGTTAGTTGGGTAGACAAAGAAGGTAATTTCCAAAAGTGTGGCATTGGGGTGTGTAGGTGCCTAAATTTGAAAAGGTTGACATATTAATCATCAATGGTTAGGGGTCTTAAATGCGACTATCAATAATTACCCTGATTGTCAATGGTCAGGGATAAAACCCTAAAAGTGTAGAGGTCAAAAGTGAAAATGATGAGTCATTTTGGTCATTTGATTTTGAATCTTGAATCTTGATAGTGAGTGTTTTTACTTTGGTTTTTTTTGTGAGAGTTTTGATGAGGTGGTTATTGAGTGGTTGCATGTGAGATTTGTGCTAAGTTGATTAGAGTATTAGATTGAGGATCCAAAGTGGATAGGGACATGACTAGGTAATGGGATCTAGGATTCCTCCTCGATGATGGTCGAGTAATGAGGTAGGGTCTATACTTAAATTGATAGATTAGTTTTATTTGGTCATTATTGGTTGAATTTTGAGTTTTGTTGTTATGGGATTTGTGTTGTTGAGTGGGTTTTGGTTTTTAACCTAGGTTTAGGTTTTTGTGTTGTTATTGTTAAAATTTATGGGTAAAAATTGAAATTGGGAGGGTAGGTAGGTTGGGGGTAAGGTAGAGGATAAATTTAGGGTAATTAGTTGGTTGGATATGGGTGGTTGGGTAGGTTTTGGGTAGGTAGGTTTTGGGATTTACTATCGATAATCACATATAATGATGATCAGTGATCATAGCTAACCATTGATGGTCATAGCCAACCATCATTAGTCAAATATTATAGGCCAAATTAGTAACCAAATATCAAAAGTCATAGTGACCATCAATGGTTGACCAAATGGTTAGGTGTCTTTGATAAAAGGTTAAGGCAATAATTGAGTTGGAATGTTGTAGCATGGGAATGTAGTTGAGGCAATAGATTAAGGTTAGCTAGGGTGTAAGGTATATTTAAAAATAGGTTGATAGATTTTATATGGGATAAAATAGGTGTTTCTGGGTAGGATGAATGAGGTAAAAAAAGGGGGAAGTCCATGGGTAAATTAGTTTATAAAAGAACTAAGTGTGTTTGTTATATTGAATTTTGCAAGCATGGGATCAGATCCAGATGTCGGATCAAGTTTTTTGTAGATATCCATCATAGGATAATGGATGATGATTGGGTATACATGGAAGAGGTCAGTCTTAGGGTGATGATGCACTACTAGTATGTACCACAAGATGTAATGATGATTGTGGCCCTCATCGAGAGATGGGTTCAACCATGAACACCTTTTTCCTACTGATTGGTGAGATGATGATATTGATATAAGATATACAAAAGATCACATGGCTACCCATTTTGGGGGAGCCAATATATCACATTAAGAGGGAGGATAAAGACAAGCACATGGAGCTCTTATATGATGAGGATCAGACCATCATGAGGTGGCATGTTGGAGGATTTAGTTACAAACCTTTGTATCAGAGGGCCAGGGAGTTTTAGCGGTTGATGAATATGATGATGATGGAAATATCTTACTTTGAAATTCTAGATTTGAGTAGTGGGAGGTTTATATATTTTCTATTGGGTGTATTGGTGGAGATGTTACTGGGTCACATAATATTTTGTTGGGCACCTATGTTATTAGTTTAGATAGACATGGAGCTATGGGGGTTCAGAGCTCACAAGATGTATGACATTAGTGTGGGGTTCATGCTACACTATTGGGTCTATGAGTGCATCTAAGTTTTGAGGCTGATGGGGCTATCATGGGAGGGATATGCCCAAATGGACTTTAGGGTGGGTTTTATGTAGTGGAGGAAGGATTACGCTCTCATAGGACCTGGAGGAGGTGTACAAGACATTAATTGGTTTAGAGGGGTACTAGAGGCCTTAGTGGTTAGAGATGTGGTTTGGAGGTGATATGTCATCTTTTTGAGGTGGGCCCATTATACTTAGTGCATTTTTTTGATGCAGAGCTATAGGTTGATTTTTGGGAGAAGAGAGGGTGAGATTGAGCTCATCCCCTTTGATAGGGTTCATAGACAGTTTAGCTTGATACATGAGATTTTGGGTCCATACCTAAGGTATAGGCAAGAAAATGCCAAGTTTTTGCTCCAGAGTCATATCCAATGGAGATGATTCTTGATCATGAGGATCTATTTGTCAGAGTAGATATTGATGACATAGGTTTTGTTGATGGATATATGGTATGGTATTAAGCCCTTTATGTAGTGGTAGAATTTGGATGGGATGATGGGGGCATATAGTCTATGGATGTGGACCCAACTAGTGGGGGTCTATAAGTACAGGTATAGGGAAGTGGCCCTGATGGATAGGCAAGAGTGGTGTTAGCCGTTGCACAGGCATAAGTCATAGCTTTAATGGGGTAGGTGGCTAAATTACAAGGCTAGTTTGTGACATTATAGGGAAAAGTTATGACATTACAAGGGTTAGGTTGTCATTGTGATGGGTGAGAGGGACCAAGCAAGGGTTATACTAGTCCAAGCCACCTCAGAGCAAGATGCTTTGAGACATACCAGAGGAGCAAAAAAAACATCAATAGGTCCAATAGGGACCATTGATATATAGAGGTACACATACATTATACAAGAGTTATGGTATTATGTGGTGATAGTATTCACTCACTTCCCAATAGAGCCTTGATGAGGTGAGTACAGAGCTAGCTTGGTAGGTGGTGCTAGTGTGGTGACAATAGGTTAGTGGGTCACATCTGTAGCTAGATAAATAGGCACCTCATGGGGGTAGGCACTAGATGTTAGTGGTGCTTGAGGGGCATAGGTTATGATATGATATGTATAGGTTTATATGATTTTAATACCGGCCTATGAGTTGATGCAGTGAGATGTATATGTATTGAAAGAGAGGGATGCACATTATTATATGTGCTATTTTGTTTTGATGAGATATGATGTATATGATGTGATGATGGTAAATATATTTTATTTTATGGTTCATTATTCATGGTTTAAGTGTTTATAGTTTCTTATGATTATGATTATGAGATGTAGACTCACTAGCTTAGGCATATGATGGTTATGGATGATGTTTATGATGAATTTATGGTTATACATGATTATGATGATGTGATGATCTATTTTATAAGTGGTTATGATGTTTATGATTATTTTTATTACTCCATACATAGTTATGATGTTTTGATTATGGTTATGATCATGGATATGTGATGTGGTTTATGATGTTGATGTGATGATAAGATGATGTGATGCTTGTGGTGATGTTATGATTATGGATGTGTTGTTTATGATTTATAGTTATATTGTTGATGATATCACATAAATTAAGTTAGATAAAAAAACTAAATGTGGGAAAAGAGATGAAAATCATGAGACATACATCTAAATTAATGCATGACCCAATTATGAGAGGGTGAAGAAAGGCTTGATGCTTCTTTGTTGGTAAGGACTAAACAAAACCAAAGTTAGATTGGCTTAGGGAACATAATCCCTTTGAATTCTTTGCATTAGCATGCATTTGTTGGTAAAAAGGTGTCTTGATCACATCATGTCAAGTAAGCTTATGAATCCCTTGATTTGTAGATGGTACAAAGGGGAGATGGGTGGTGTGAAGTGTAGTCTAACCTCTTGAGGGTTGGTTTGATCCTTCTATAGGTGAACTAATAACCATAATAGAAAATTCCATGTTTCAATTCAAGGTGTAGAATAATCAATGTAGGAATTCTACTGATTCTAGTTATGAAAGCTGATTATAACTTTCTTGGGATAGCTTATGTTTGATTTTGATATGGGGTCCTTTTTGTTGCTTTGTTTTGATAGGTTTATGAATTTGATCAATTCAAGAAGATTCAAATGATTTATTTTGACAAAATTGACTTAACCATCCTTTAAGGGAGTGGTCTAAGTTTGGATTTGTTCATTTTGGTAGTTATCCTTCAAGGGAATAGTCTATCTTTTAAGTAATTTATATTTTGGTTAGCTATCATTCAAGGGAGAAGTTTGCATGCTAGAGATATTTTACCCATGTGATATTTTGGTATCCCAAATTATTTTGATTCTAGGTTAGACATAGAAAAGTCTATATAGGCTTAGAGGTTTACCCTTGTGAGGGAAAAACCTAGAGCACAAGACGGTTAATGATAGGTAAAAAGGGTGGTTTTGAGAGACAATGACCATGGGATTTCATCTGATTAAGGATGAAAAGTATCTATGAGAACCATGCCATGAGTAGAGTCATGGTACCCATATTTAGGATTAGTCTATGACAATGATGGTTGATCACATAGTTCTATGTTGTAATTGGTTGTCCTCAAAGGGATGGGATGAAGGTGTGAGGAGGGTGAAAATCTTGTAAATCAAGGGATAAGCTTAAGTTAGACAAAAGGTGAGTTTGATCCTTGTTTAAAAAATTAAAGCATGCAGATGTGAATAATTGAGAGGACTAGGTTATGGTTTACCTTCGAGAGAGTTTAAATGATAAGATCCTAAAATATACTTATGGGTTATGATGTAGGGTCCAAGGTAATTGAAAACAAACTTGCCTCACTTATTTTTCTCCATATTGGTCACATGTTGATTTTCCTTTAGGATGAGGTCTCTAATGTTGAATTATCATTCTTTTAGGTGCTTATTATAGGTGTGATTGACTCATTCTTAATAGATATTAAGATGGTTAAGCAAAAATAGGTAATGCTCATCAAGTATCTCAAGTCATGCTAGATGTTCTTGACGATAGTCACTCTTCGAAATGATATCTTTCAAAGATATGCAAAGAGAGGGAATCTGGACTTTGAGAGGCAAGACTACCTCTGCTCTAAAGACTAGAGAGAAAGGGGTATCACCCATAGAGGTTTGAATGCTAGTGTGATAGGCCCACAAAGTAAAAGGGATGTGCAAATCCTAATCTTGACTAGAATAACTAACCATTTCGGTTAACATCTTGTTGAAGATTTTTTTAGAGGCTCCACCTATCCATTTACTTGTGGATGATAAGATGAGGAAAAGCTTAACTTGATGCCAAATGCATCACAAAGACCTTAGACTATTTATTTTTGAAATATTTTCCATTATTGGTGATGATCTTATGGGGAACACGAAAATGAAAGATGATGTGATGATTGATGAAGTTGACTATCTTCTCAGCTTTGGTTGAGATGAGAGAAATAGCCTCTACCCACTTGGTGAAATACTTAGTGGTAGTGATGATGGAGTGGTGCCATTGTGAAGAATGAGGATTGATTTCCCTAATCAGGTCTAGTCCCCATTATGAGAAGCGCTAAGATTCCTTAGATAATTGAAGGCCATGGGCTAGTGCATGATGTAAACTGGCATGCTATTGACATTTAACACACTTCTTCACATAGTCATATCAATCTTGGTTTAGGGTGGGCCAATAGTAACCAAGGTGAAGGATACATTTAGTTATATCTAGACTACTAAAGTGTCCTCCATAGATCCCATCATGTATTTCCTTGATAACATGGGAAGCTTCATGACTGCATAGGCAACAAAGAAGGAGGCTGTCAAACTAGTATGGTATAATGATAGGTACTCTGAACAAAGGATCTTTAGGCATTCCTAGAGAGGTTGGGAGGAAAGATGTTGAGGTTGAGGTAGTCATAAGTTTTCTCATACCAAATGTCTAATGGGGATTCTTCCACACTAAAAATGGTAGGGAGGTCAGATTAGATATAAGAGAGTGTGATAAAATTATGAATGGTGACAAAGAGCTTATAATTGGAAAGTTTAGATGGGATTTGGTAAGCAGGGGAAGCCATTGTATCCATGCACTTATTGGTAGATCATGGAACAAATTGGATAAGGTAATGATCAAATGATGCTAAGAGTACATCTACTAAGTGTTTATACTATTTCAAGACATCATTCTTATATTGGTAGGATTTATTGACCTAGTTAACCATAATTTGGGAATCACCAAAGACATTGATCATCTTAACTCCCAAGGCTAGAGTGGTTTAGAGACCTATTACTAGGGTTTCATACTCAGCCATATTATTGGTACACTCAAAATTAAGTTTAAAAGAAAGAGGAAGAGGTTCACCATCTAGGGAAATGAGAATAACTTTGGTTCCCCCACTGCACTGGCACTTTGAGCTATCAAAGAACATGGTCATTTGGTAGGTGATGTCCTCTTGAGAAAGAGTCATGATGGAATGATTTGGAAATGCAAGAGGAAGTGGTTAGTTATCTATCAAAGGAGCTTCAGCCAATTTATCAGCAATGAAATTCCTTTTAATTGACTTCTACTGGAGGAACTAAAGGTCAAACTTAGCTAAGATCATGAGCCACTTGGCCATATGCTAGATTTGGTATGGTGTAGAGTGCATGCACTTGAGTGGGTTAGTGTTGGTGATGATAAAGGTTTTGTGATTGAGGAGGTAATGACTAAGTTTAGAATCCACAAAGACTAAGGTGAGGCAAATTTTCTCAATGTGGGTGTATCAAGTTTCATACTCTTTAAGTGTTCAACTTATATAGTAGATAGCATTCTCTTTATTTTATTTTTCATGATGAGAGAGAATTATCCCTAAGGAATGGTCAGTGGTAGAGATGTAAAGGTAGAAGGGTTGGTCCTCTTAATGAGGGGTAAGAATAGGTGGAGAAATAAGGTACTCTTTGAGTGAATGAAAGGCTTCTTGACAATCCTTAGTCCACTTAAAAGATGTATCTTTATTTAGAATATGGTGAAAGGGTTGACACCTATTAGATAATTGAGAGATGGAATAATAAATGGATTGGAGCTTCTCCTATAGGCTATGGAGTTGCTTAAGGTGGGTTAGAGGTGGCATGTTAAGGATTGATCTAAATTTGGTAGGGTCTACTTTGATTCCTTGAAGAGAGATGATAAATCTAAGAAGTTTCTAAAAAGGTCCCTAAAAAAACATTTTTTGGGGTTGAGTCAGACATGAAAATGGATTAGGTGTTCAAATATAATTTTTAAAACTTTTAGATAATCCTTACAATATTTGTATTTCCCAAGGAGATCATCTATATAGTCCTATATAATTTTTTGAAAGAGATCATGGAAGATGTAGGTCATCACACATTGGTAAGTTGTTCCAGTGATCTTTAGACTAAAATACATGTCCCTATAGCATAAGGTTCCCCATGGGGTGATGAAGGAAGTCTTATGATGATCCTCAAGGGAAATCAAGATCTAATTATATCTTGAGAAACCATCTATGGGAGATAACATCTCATGGATGGCTGCAAGATAAATAATTTAGTTGATGGTAGGCAAAGGGAAGTCATCATTTAGAAAAGTAAGGTTAATGTCACGATATTCAACATAGAGGAAAAGTCCCCCTATGGTTTTGGTGATGGGAACAGTATTAGAAACCCATTAGGGATAGTCAATGGGTTGGATGAAGTTGATAGATAAGAGGCACTGAAGCTCTTGTTTGACTAGAAGGGTGATACAAGGGTGCATCCTATGAAGTTTTTGACTAATAAGCTTAGAATCAAGATGGATGATGATGTTGTGGAGAGATATAAAAGGATTTTTTATAGACATATCTTGATATGAACAATAAAATTCTATGCTAGGGTCATGAAGGAAGGAAGGGAAATCCTGTTACTTTGAGGAATATAAGGATTAACCAATCTTTACCATGCAAGGGTTATCTTGAGTACCCAAGTTGACATTCATAGTGGATTCATTCAACATTATTTGGTTTTCAAGAGGAAGGGATTTGTGGATAGAAGATTCCTCTACACCAAGATAGGTGAGAATAGAATCATCATCTTGACGTTGGATGGTGTGAGTGGTAGGAGAATCATTTTCTACCATTTTAGGATGAATCAAAGGAAAGTTTTTAGTTTGGCTACCCTTTTGATAGGTTAGGGGGCCCAAACTAATGGTATTGAATAATTTTTTTAGAAGAGATGGTTTTGAAATCCTCATATTTTAAAGGAAATGGGATTGGTGAGGATGGAACATCCTCATCAATGGTGGCAATGGGTTTGGGTGAATCATTGGGTTCTTTTGATGGGATGAACCCAAGGCCAAATAGCTCATGAGGTTTTTGTGTTTTGATCAAAGGTAACTCATGGGTTCCATGTTCATAATGACTAAGGTTGAATCCCTTTTAGGTATATATATGAAGGTACAATTTAGAAAATTTTAGTTTGTCCAAATAGGAGAAATTAGAGGTAAATGGTCAGGTAGAAGAGGTTTTGGAGGAAGCAAGAAGTGGATAATCAAGTCCCCCATAGATCAAATTGGTTTTTTGGTTAGGAAACCTAAAATAAATGATGGTTATGATATTGGGATTATAACCACAATCATGGTCAATATTTCCATACTCTTGAGGAGTGGGAAAGACATCCAAGGCTAAAAGATGATACTATCCAAGTGAGAGACATTGGAATGTAGGTTCCAAAGGGTCCTCTATGGGGATCTGAGAAGAAGGGATAGATGAGATAGTAGAAGCTTTGTCAATGGTAGGGGTGTAATTGTTATTATTTGGTGGCATGGTAGATGAGTGAGGAATAAGAATGTCATTAGGTTGATATGTCATGTTGTAAGATGCAAAAGAACTAGGGTCAACATATATGGTGATGACCTAACCCTCATGTTTTAACTTGACACATCGATGCAATGTTGATGGGACACAAGTAATGGAGTGGATCTAAGGGTGCCTAAGTAAGATGTTATATTAAAACTCACCTTCAATGATGTAGAAGAGCTCTAGAAGCATGTGAGGTCCCAAATGGACATGGAAGATGACTGTCCCTAAGGTTTTGGCTATAGTATCATTAAAGGAATGGAGGAATGTCATGGTTTTTGACATGATATTCTTTGGTAGTTGAAGTTGGTCATAAGCATGAGAAGAAATAATGTTAATACTATCTCTTTCATCAATCATCACCCTTTTGATATGGGTTTGATTGGTGTATCTAGTGATGAAGAGGGGAGGATTAGGATCTTCAATATGAATATAAGGTATTTATGAATCCTTGAATGTGACAAGGGTGGAAAGTTGAAGAGCTTTGATAAAGGCTACAAGAGGTTGAGGGTATTTGGTGTGGACCTATATTTATTGTAGTGCCTCTATAAATTAATGGTGGTGATGGGGCAAGGTGTTGATCAATTCATATAGGCTCATCTTCACTAGTGTTTGGTGAAGCTATTTTAGAACTACTCACTGGATATATTTGGAAGGGTTAGAGAGAGAGGCACTCAAAATAGATACTTTGGGTTTTAGTGAAGATGAAGGAAAAGGTACTTGAGTCTAGTTGGAAGGTTAAAGGGTGGAAAGATATTTCCAAGGAATGAATATTTTGGCCTTTCCCTTATCCTTTTGCTAGGCCTAATATCGGGTGACCATATGGATAGTGTGGATGAGGGGAAGCATTAGGCTAGAAGGATGCTTCGGTTACTCCTCACTCTTGGATGAGGTGTGGGTAAGTGTTGGATAGGTTCATTTTATGGTTGGGTTGATAATGGGATTAAGAGAGGTTCATCTTATAATAGATCATCCTCATCCCACAAGTTATGGACAAATGCTTGGAGAGCGTTGTAGTTCTCTGTGTCATGTCTAGGTGTCCTATGATATGAGTAAATTAAATTTTCATTTAACCAAGATGGTTTATGACTTGAAGGGTCAAAGGTTTTGATAGGTGGTAGGTTTAAGGAATAATTTTGTAATAACCTTTGTAAAATGGTTGAATAAGATTCAAGCAAATGTGTTAAGGGTGATGGGTTTTTGGTTTTTGGTGTGGGAGCTTTCTTAGAAGTAGGCTTTACCATGGAAGTTGTGGGTGGTAGAATAGTTTTGGTAAGTGGGTTTTATTGGGGTTGTTTTATGTTGGATGGTTTTGAGGTGGAAGGTTTAAAGGTGAAATATTTGGAGGTGGGTGATTGAGATGATGAAGATTTGGAGATAGGTGGGTAGGTAGAGGTAGATAGTTTGATTAGAAATGATGGGGAGTTTGATGATTTGGAGGGGGTAAGTAAAGATAGGATTAAAGGAGGAAGTCTAGTTTGGGTAATTTTGGGAGGGTTGGCCTTCTTGATAGAAGGATGAGCTCCTAGGATGAAAGAAGGATGGGGTCCCAAGATAGAAGGTAAGACGGAAGTAGATGGGAGTTGGGGTGGCTCCACCTTCTTGGTTGGTTTGGTTAAGGTTTTATTTGGTGGACTATATGAGGTTAATTCCAACTTAAAAGATGGACGGATAAGGATAGAAGTAGGAAGCATCCCTATATTCTTGATAGGTTTGGTTAAAGAGGTGTAAGGTGATTTAATAATTTTGGATGGAGGTGGTTTGGATGGTTCTTCCATGGTTTTGGAGGGAGAGGTGTTTGATAAATGGGTTGAGGTGATGATAGGTTTAATGTTAGGTGTGATTGAATATGGGGTGGATGAAGTTGAGTTTAAAGGTTCATTCCTATTTTTATAGGGGATCCCAAGATGGTGCCAAAAGGTGGCTCAATCCATATTAGGTTGAGAAGAGAATTCTAGGATTTGGACTAGTTTAGAAAAGTGTTTGTAAATTGGTTTGGTTACTTGGGCATCAGATTCCAATATTATGCCCATAAGTTGAGGCAAGGGAATGGTTTCTTCAACCTTGTCCTAGATGAAAGTTTCCAAGATTTGGGAGGATGTTTCCTCAATGAAAGTAGTGGATATAGTGATCTCTCCTTTTAGAATGGTTTCCAAAGAGAGAGTGGGTGATTCCATGATGGGGGAGAAGGGTGTGATGACAATGGTTGCCTCTTTTGGTATTTATATTAAAGGAGAGGTGGGTAAGTCTGTTGTCTCATCAAGTGAAAGAAAGGAGGGTGATTCCACCACTTCAGTAAGTGGAGTGGAGGAATAGGTAGTTGAGGTAGTGGTTTCCTCAATGATGAGTTCATTGATAATTAGATTGATCATATGGACCTCACAAGCATGACATGATTTTGGTTTGTTGTCATCATGATTGGTAGAAGGGGCATGATTGAGAAAAGGTTGTCAAAAGATGTCGAGTGACTAATTTAAGGGTACATTAGTATTTTCTAATGTAAGTTATCCCTTATCAATCAAGTTCTAGATAATAGTTTTGAAGGTGATACACATACTAATGCCATATCTAATGACATGGTGGAAAGCACATAGAACATTCTCATTGTACCAACTAGGCATAGGGAAAGAAGCATCGAATTGTTAGGGAAGTTTAATGGGGGGAAACTATATGATGTTGGATTTGAGAAACTTTTCCAAAATTGAAGCATATGACTCCCCTAATGGAGTGTATTGTTTTGGGGTATCCTGGTTTTGATTTTGAGTTTATTGATTAGAGGAGTTGGTTTAGTTAGGTTGGTTGAAAATTGGAGGTGGAGTGGTTTTAAGGACAACCATATTTACAACTACCTTTGGTTTGGTGTTAGGGTGGTTAGACTGGTTGGTGGTTTTAGATGGGGAAGGGTCATTAGATTTGAAGCTAGATTTTTTTTCTTAGTTTCAACTTCTCCTCATTGATGACTTTGATTTTTAGTTTGTATTCCATGGTGAAAGCCTCAATAAACATTCTAAAGGTTTAAACATATAGAGTAGGGGTGATTTGTTTTGCATAAGACCAAGAGAAAAGTTTAATCAACTCAGGTTGGGGCAAAGAGAAGGAGAACTAGTTGATAATACCTCTCCATCGAGTTACAAAATTGGCAATTGATCCATCATCAAATTTATTAATGGAATAGAGGTTACTGATGGAAACCTTCCTAAATAGATTGATAAAAAAGTGGTCTAAAAAGGTTTGGGTGAGTTGTGTAGAGGAAAAGATAGAGTGTTTAGTGAGAGAACTATACCAATCTAATGTTGGCCTAGATAAAGACATAGGAAAAGTGTGAAGGAAAAGAGCATCATCATAGGTAATCAAGTAACAAGAATGTCAAAATGATCTTAGGTGTTGTTTGGGGTCCTCCTTGCTTTGAAACATAGAAAATTTGGGTAGTTCTCATTGAGGAGGGTAAGGTTAGATGGGGATGGATGGGTGAATAGGCTCATTATAAATTTGGTCATAAGACAAGAGGTTATGAGCCCTAGAGATAATTGACTCTAGGTTGGTCAATTTGTCCATCAATATTTTGACCAAATCTGGTTGGGGAGTTCTATAATTATATGGTATGTTTTGTTGAGGTTGGGTAGATGCAATATATGGATAACTGGTAGAGAGTTGAGAAGATGCCATATGTTAGTATGTGGTAATTGAGGGTTGGGATGATACTACATAATGGTTAATGGGAATAAGAATTTGGGTAGAAAGTACTACATATGGGTTAGTAGGCATAAGAGGTTGGGTGAAAGATGGAGCTATGTATCTTTATGCATTAGGAACATAGCATGGGTAAGGTGTTATAGGTATTCTTGAGGAGTTTATTTGGGTTGGTTAGAAGGTATTACTATATTTTTATATTGGGGAATTGATATGGATTGGGTTGGAGGTATGGATGGGTTAATTTGTAGGGGATGAGTGGTAATTCTAGTACTGATAGGTGGAAGGGTAAAAGGTATAGAAAGCATTACATTTTGAAGTGGGGTGGAGATTGGTGGGTTGGTAGTGATAAGGGGAATAATGTAAATGTGGGTAGAAGGTACCCCCATGGTGGGTGGAGTATAGGTAATAAAATTTGAGGTTTCCCCTATGTTGGAGGAGTTTTTGGTTAGTGTAGGGGGTGTTTGGTTATTGGTTGGGTTGTTTGATTGAGTTTGGGTGGAGGTAGTGAATGGGTTATCAATGGAGGAAGATGTTTGAGTTATCATAGGTTGGGTAGAGGTATCAATAACCAAGGTTTCCCCCATAATATGGGGAGGCATCACATAAGGTGGATCACTCAGAGGAACCAAAGCAGGGGTACTGTGGGATAGGGTATTGAGTTAATACTATTGGGCCATAGGGTTTTTATCAAGGAAGGTGGAAAAATACACATCACCTTAGACAAATATTTGAGGCATGGTAGGGATAATATAAGGATGGGGAAAACCCTCAATATCTAAGGTATACTCTATGGAGGAAGAAGAAGAGGAAGGTGGCTCCTGGTTGGTTTGATTCCTTAACTATTGTCTTGTAAAAACCATATGAGGAATAGAAAAGAATAAAGGAAAGATCATAACTCAAACATAAATCATATAAAAAGAAAAAGATCTCAAGGTAATAAAAACATACACTAGAGTGCATTTTAAAATCTTAGGGTACCTTTTATCTAACTTTTGGCTTATGTCTTAGTTGGAAATTGTGAAGAAGAACCTGGTTTGTAGAATAGGTACTAGAAAAGAAGTCTATGGTTGGTTTCATTTTTTTAAGGATCTCAAAAGGATCTATGTTGGAAATAAATACATAGCTTAGTATTGGGGTTTACCCCCTCACTTCACACACCACAGTGATAAGGTTGTCAGGTGCTTAGATAGTATATATCGATTTATAGAGTTTAGACTCAACTAGATAGTTGAGTTTTGGTTTCTCTTCTTGGTAATGACCTCTAAGTAAGATAGCCAAAGGGTGAAGGTGATCTGTTAGGAGATGAAACCTAGTCAGGGCTTATGTCAATTATTATGATTGATTTAAGTGGTTTGGTATGGTGTGTGATAAATAAGTGAATCTACAATTGAATTACTTAGCCTTTAATTTTAACTACGTGAGCTAAAGATTCAATAAATAAATGTATGTAAGGTTTATTTTATACCAAAAATAAATTTTGATTTATTTATATGAACTTATAATAAGGAATAAAATTACACCTAGATGTTACTAGGTCCCATCGAGTGTGCCAAAATGTTTCTTTCAATTTTAATATATTTCTAGTTAAAGAAGAAGTAAGAAAATAAATGTGGGTATGGTAGAAGAACCTGTTTGTTTGTGCATGCATTATCTAGATGATTTTGAAGAGATCCTCTTTGTCTTGGGAAGAATGACCTATAGATAAGAAAGATACTAAAACAAAGGGGTGGTTAGATGTACAGAAAGGTAGTTTGCCTAGCATGAGCTAGATCCAAGAAGCATAAGCTTACTAGGAGGCTATCAATCCACTCCCTTAAAATAGTTAAGTTGAAATAAATAAAGATGAAATACTTACATCAAATGATAAAAAAATACTGAAAGGAAATACAAGAATAAATAAATGCTTGATAAAGGAAATAGACTTATTATAATAATATATAGGTCAATACTAATGCTAAATAGGTCAGATTGGGTTCAAAAAGTTGGGAAGGGGTCTGTAAATAGGCAGGGACAAAAAAAATGGATTTTAGTTGAGGGTAAGCTAGTGGAAATAGCTTGCTATTATTTTTTACCACAGTGATAGTTAATGATTAGGGTGACCATCGACAGTTAAGGTGACCATCGATGGTTGGGTGACCGTTGATGGTTGGGTGACCATCGATGGTTGAAGGTGATTATTAGAGGTCAAGGTGACCATCGATAGTTTCTACAGATTTTTAGAAGTGTTGCAGAGTCTTTGAGCTGGTTAGGTGAGTGATTGGGTAGAATATTGTTAAAGGTTTGGTTAGGGATAAGAGGTTAGAAGATGTGATGTAAAAGGGTCTATGTTAGAAACTAAATGATCATAACTTAAAAATTAGAAATATACTTAACTAGTTTCTTAATAGTTGGTAGCTAATCCTAAAGTGATTTTGGTAGAGTAACTATACTTTTCTTCAGGAATAATTTTGGTAGAGGTTTGAGTCTCTATCATAGTTGTTGACTTGCTAGAGAGAAGACCTACAAAGAAGTTAATAATGCTATAATCTCCTAGTGACTCTGGTTGATCAATGAATGGATCCTTTTTTACCTCTTATTCCTCTCTTTTATAGGCAAAAGAGATGAAGGTGTAGGTTATAGAAGGGGTGAAACTCATTACACAAATTTAATTCTTGATACATTAGCTCACTGCATGAATTAAATTGTGATGTGTTTGGGTTCACACATGGATTGAGTTTAAGTGTTTAGGTAGTGGGGACTTGACTTTCGATAGTCATAGTGAACATCAACGATTGAGGGTCAAAGGTCAAGTGGGGTGAAAAGGGTAGGTTAGTGAGTTGGTTTAGCTAGTTAGCTAACTTGACTCAGGGTCATGGTGGGAGGTTAGGTAATGGTATGATCTGGGGGTGATTCGACATCTATAACCATCATGGGTGGTTTTATAGTGTCTACATTATTCTATAAATCTTATGGTAATCAGTAAGTGGAATCAAATGACACACAACATGGCTATCTCTTGATGTTTGATCTTAATTCTGCATGTGCAAGATTTGTTGTAACCATGAATTGATCTTAATAATGGTGCTTGATCAAATGGAATAAGTAGCCTAATTATTAGTATAAAGAAAGTCTCTAAATTATAACATATTGTGATGTTTCCCTAGAAGTTGCCATTTATTGAGGTCAACATATCCCCATTTCTAAATAATAGGGACCCTTATCTTAAATTGTGTAGATTTGTACCTTAAATTTGAAAATTCATCTTATTAAAGTACCATTAGAGTGTTTTTCATATTATCTTTATTTTAAGATCATCCACACTAGATTTGGTTGGCATATTTATTTATAATTTTGATTTAATCTTGCCTAAAGTTGCTAACATTTGATCTTTATGTTTTAGGTTATAGCTCTAATGGAGTCCATTTAGAATGGGAAATGCCTAGGTTTCATGATTTTATATTAATTTAGCCTTTTAATAGCCTTTGATTTATCAAGGATCAAATTAAATTCATGATTAATCATATTGAAACCCTCATTCAAATTACCCCAGCTCAGGTCCCTTTGAATCAAATTTAAAATTGGTGGGAATAATTTAAGCGGGAATGATTTATCATGCCATGGACTTAGTTTAGTTTTTATCCTAAGGTTTAGTCATGTTTATTAACATGAAAAAACATTAGTCTAAAAATTTTCTATTTGATCTCTTTATTTTCTTGAGCCCCCTTGGTCCCTTTTATTTCCACATGGTATAGCTAAACGAAGGGTCCCTTTTACTATTGACTTAGCCTAAAAGCCTTACCCTAAAGATTATTGTATTTATTAATACAAAAAATCTTAGGCTAAAATTATAAGTTGTCTTTTATTATTCATGAGGTCCACTTTATTATTTCTTAAAACTTATCTTAAAATGTTTTTATTAAGGTCTTGCCCATGTTTATTAACATACAATAAAACCATAGTCTAAAAACATTATGCTAAGTTCTTTATTTTATTGAACACTAACTTAAATAATATTTTTATCCACAAGATGAACAGTCTACAATTGATCTATGAAAATGATTTAATGGTGCAAGATTAAAGTTAAAAATATAAATCCCCAAACTTAAGATAAAGTTTGAACATCTTCCAAAGATCAATGATATGCATTTTCTCAAGCAAGATTAATCTAATGGTGTGTATCAAGTAAAAACATCAACGAACCCCTGAGACAAGTGAGAGTGTGACAAGTGTTAAAATCTCAGCCAAATAAAATAGAGCAGTTAATGGAATTCCACCCCTTATATCAAGATATAATAGAGTACATTTTCTTAGATGAGGATGATAAATGGATCTTCTAATGGTATTCCACCCCTTAGATCAAGATCCAATAGAGCATATTTTATCAAATGAGGATGAATGAACAATGCATAATAAATGTTGAAAAGTCAAAAGCCCTGAGGAAGAACACAAAGATGATATTTGACATAGTCATGGTCAAAAATTAAAGTTTGAGCATCTTTCAAATATTGATGGTATACAAATGCATGTATACATTTTGATCAATGGTCCATAGAGTAGGAGGTATAATTAAGCAAATCAAAATTGATAGAGCATGATTGATCTATGCAAACGAGATGAATGATGTGAAATTAATGTTAACATTTTAAAAAATCTTAGAGTGAATGTGAAAGTGATAAGTGTCATAACTATGGGGAACATAGCTAGCAACCAAAAGCATTTAAGTTCTGATAGAGATCGACAATCCACATTGATCCATACAAGGATGATCCAACGATGTGAGATCAAGATATAATTTTCAAAAGGCAACAGTCACTTTTAAAATATTATAGATAAAAATGTAATGAAAATGCCATAGGGATGCCATGATGATGCCACATCAGAGCCATATAAGTATAATATGCAAAGTGAAAGATCTTGTAGACCTAGGAAATGCAAGGGTATAAGTACACAGTCCAATTGGAATCAAAGTCATGAAGCTCACATAAATTCAAACAACTACCACCATTAATGCACTATAAAGACATTTAAGAAAGCCCTAGAAAGTATATAAACCCTAATTCAACCCTATACTCATTATAATAAAATCAAGGAAGTTAAATTATCACTTTTTCAAGGATAATTAGATCCAAAATTGAACTACAGACCACTAGCAAGCAATCTAGATAAGCCCACAACCATGGTAGCTCAAAAAAGTGTTTTAAAGGAAGATGTGGAGCTCTATCTAACTTCAGATATAGAAGGGAAGATTTTAAAAGACACATAATTTGATGCCACAACTCTAAATATAGGGGATAATAATTGGTCAAGCTCATTTTGGACCATTGAGAACTAGCATCCCATCACAAGAGGAGAACATGTCTTCAAGGAGGCTCTCCTAAAATGATCAAGGGAATCTTGTAATAGAAAAAAATTTAGAAGAGAATGTCATCTTGTCAATCCAATAAGACAAACACAAACTATATGAGGATACCATAATTTAATTTTTCAATTCCTTAAAGTCAGTCAGAACCAAGTAAGAGGCAGCCACTAAATGAAGCACAATGGTTACAGGCCAAGTTGGCCAATGACAAGACTCAAGCTACCAATTCAAGGATTTAATCAAGGTATTGAATAAAAATCAAATCCCTAAATTCATGATAGTCATCCTAGTTCCCCTGAATATGGCTATGGCTATATTAATTGATAAGGTCAAAGCCCTAAACAACTGGTCCAAGTAGATAGAGGACATTTCTAAGGACCCCAAACAATAATAAGATAAGATGTTACACATGTTGGATAACCTGATCAAAGAACCCACCACACTTAGTCCTTTGGGTTTAATAACTGACAAAGAGTTTAAGCACAAAACTACTCAATTCATGCTAAAAGTGAAGAATCAAGGACAAAGGAAACATGGGTTGATAAAATGAAGATCATGGGCCTACTTTTATCATCAAGAAAAAAGATAGGAGATGGTATGGGTATCAAATAAGCTTTGGAAAGGACTGAGATGGATCTCAAGGGCTTAGAGGACCAAGAAAATGACTTTTTTCATGAAACCTATTATTGATCTCTAGTTGATCAATGAATAACATTATAAAATGAAGATCTTGCAAGGAAGGTAGAAGACTACATCAGCAAAAGGGTCCCAAAGTTAATTGGATTAGGAATACTCATTAACAACCAACATTGTATATTTTTGAAATAGAATATTATTTTGTAAAAACATGTGAAATTTGTAAAGTCCATTGCTTATAGGTCAGTCCATTTGTAAATTGTCTGATTCTAGAATGTTGTAGAAGGATAATGGTCCTTAACACTTGTGCAATTATCTTTGGATATGATTGATAGACATACCTCATTAATCCTTTTATAAAATGGGTACTACTATTTGTAAATAGGAGGGAGTTTTTAGAGAAAAAACTCTTTGTAACTTTTGAGAAAATTAATATAAGCAAGGAACTCTACAAAGTTTGTCCACATATGCTTGTGTGAATTGTTATGGTATCTCTCTCATTCATTTGATCTTATCTTCACATTTGAATGGTTCTTATGAATTTTTTATGAGCATATTTAAATGCAGATTTGATAATTTGGGATAATGATGGATTAGTTGAAAGTTCTTAGGTTTACTTCTCTTTCTTTGCTCTTCTTGCATTTGGGCTAATGTTATATGCTTACAAGGGTAAAATTCTTAAAGTTAATCTTGTTCTTATTTAGATATTTTCATACCTTACTTAGATTTTTTCTTGATGTATGATAAGATTTGAGCTTATGCTACTTCAATTTGTACATTGGTTAAATGCATGTTCAAATGAAATTGGAAGTTTGCCATAATGTTTGAAACAAAGATCAATAACACCTCTCTTTTCTAACCTACCTTTCCTTTTGCTCATTTTTTTATCAATTCACCTTAGATTAGCTTCATTTTGAATATCCATGTTAGTTTAATGTTTGACTTAGTTCTAAGCATAATTCACATTAAATATCATAGATCATATTCAAAATCAAAGATCAACTATTAAGCCACGGTGGTTCCCAATCACTAACTAATATAAATTTGTGAAATAGTTAACCTATTCTACCTATATTCCACCAAGGATAATAGGATTATCATAACTAGTAACTCAAGTAAAGGATTTTTGAAATCCACAAATGAGAAGTGTTTCTTAAATACTATTTGAACCCACTAATACATTTAGGTACATCAGTAATTCTATCACTCTTGTTCAATAGGACTTGGTTGTATCCTAAAAATCCATCAGGAAATGACATCATTACAGACCCACTCACTAGCTAAATGAATTCATCTAAGGATGGTAAGGGATAATTATCCTTCTTCGAGGATCTATTAAAGTTTTAAAAATCAATGTAGAGTCTAATTTATCCATTCTTATTTTGGACCGAAATGAGATTGGAAACCCATATCGAGTGGCATATAGGAAAGATTATCCTTGCATCAAGTAATTATTTTACTTCCTTATAAATCATTGGTTCCAACAATAGATTCACTAGTCTTTGTCTTTCCTTGAAAGGTTTACATGCCTCCTTCAATGGTATAGTGTGGGTAATCACACTTGTTTCAAATATATTGAGGTCATTGTATGACCATGGAATGACATATTTGAACTTGGTTAATAAGGCAACAAATCCCTTTAAATTTTTATTGGTGAAAACTAGGTCCATGTTAACATTTTGCTCATTCCTAGGATCCCTCAAGTTGACTTGATTATAATACTTCCTACTCACTTTGGGTTATTTGCCTTCAGGTCCTTGTTTGTATGGATCAAACATCCTCTCCAAAGAGATCATGCCTTTAGGGATTAGGTTCTCTTTGAGTTGAATAACCCCATATTTATTATCCTCTAGTCTTTATATAGAAATTTCATCCTATTCATCTATAATGGAGGATTCAAACATGTTAGTATTACATAAGAATTTGATTATCTACTCATAATCATCAAAGACTTGGAAGTGATTGATGTTATCTAGCATAGAGGGTCATGATATTATCTTCATAGTGAATTCTTACAAGTTTAAATATTTTGGAGGCACCAAGTTTGTTGTTGTTGAAACTAGAGCATCTACCAACTGATTATATTCCCTAGGCAAGGAAACAATATTGAAAGAGTCAAATTATTTAATTAAATCCCAAGCCCTAAATATATAATTTATTAAACAAGAAGGTTTACATTGATATGTGATTCTGACTTAGTTAACAACTAACTCAGAATCACTATAGACTAATAGTTCTTTAACTTTATGTTTGATTTTAAATTGAAGTAGTAAAAAAAGAGCTTTATATTCTGCTAAATTATTAATACAAGAGAACTATAGTCTATAAGAGGATAAATACTATTTTCATTTAGGATTTGTTATAACAATCCCAACACTTGAGCCTTGTTTTTCTTATGCACCATAAAATTGTAATATCCACAGACCTTTTCTTTCTTCTTTCATGCTACCACCTATAAAAATGTTGGTGGTTTCAAAAGTATAAACACCTAAGTTAGAGGATTAGTAGTTTACCTTTCCATTCTTGGCATTGTACTTATTAATTATGTATTTCATTTTGGGCTCCCTATCAATCCTAATTTGATTGAGAATCCCATGCCAAGGTAGCCACATGTGTGAAAAATCTATGGACATATATCCATTTAAGGATTTAGTCTAGTTGTGGCTCAATAAAAATCCATAAAATTTAGGTATATCAATAACTTGGATGTCAATGAACTGTTACATTCAAGGTTCATGATCTAACTACATACGGATATTCAACAATTTGCCTACCACCTTTACTCTTGACTTATCCAACTACACTACCACCTTTTTTGATTTGATTGGGTTTAACCCCAGCTTTTAGCATATTCTTAAAAGCATAATATTAGTTAAAGTACTAAAATCAAGTAAATAACTATGAATATTTTTTCCAAAAAGCCTAATAGTCAATAGAAATGGAGGAAATTCATGCTTACTCTTGTACATTACCACATTTGCATTAGCCTATTTAGCCTTGCTGGAGCTAGTCTTCTCATTCAATGATTTTAACAACAAATCACATTATTTAGTAATTTGTGTGAGATCATATAATATTATGTTTACTTTGATCTTCTTCATGTCTTCCACTATGTTGTATCTACTCTTTGATGTCATGTAGGGAACTTTCATTGTTGGCTAACTCTCCTTACTTTTAGGGTGTGGAGGATTATTTTATGTCCTACTGTCAGGGGGTGTATCAAGTTTATTAAATGGGGTGGAAGTTGTCAGAGGTGGGTTATTACCTTTAATTCTTAAGGCATAGTTATTCCTTTGGTACTATTGGAAATCATGTATTTCCTCAACATTGTCTTTAGGATCATTCTCATCTTGAATATGAAAGTCATAAGTCTCAACAATGAGGATAGTTTTTGAGGCTCTAGAGGCATCATTGATATTATCAAATCTCTTGGAATTATTTTGATCATTAAGATTCAATTTGAATCCCTATATTTGGCTTTGAATGACTTCAAAATCATAGGAAAACTTAACACAATCAAGCTCCCCATGTCTAGCAGCGTTGTGTACTTAGCACCAGTTAGGTAAGGCCATCTCATAGATGTTGATCTCAGGAAATTTACTCAAAAGGGGATCATTATTTTTGTTAGGCCTATTGAAAGGTTAGTTATATATTTGGAAATTATAGTTTTTGTTGGAATTATCACCAGTTTTACCCATTTGTTTCTTGAGATTCAATAAATCATTGGCAAGCTTATGAATAGTTCTTTATATTTAGTTTAATTCTCCCTTTGGAGGTTCTGAGCTCTTGTTTTGGGTTACTCTTTGAACATTGGTGTTTTCTAAGGGTACCATTATTTGTTTAGTGTTGTTTTAGGGATGTGCTTCAACATTTGCTTGGTTAAAGAATCCTAGCTGCTAATTAGGTGCAACATGGCTCAAAGGTAGTTGGTTCATCACTGGAAATTAATTTAATACATGTATGTTTTGATTCATATTTAGGATGATATTTAGAGTAGTCATGGTTGGATCAAAGTTTGATATAGAAAAGGAAGGATGCCCCTATGGGTGCATTTACTCATCAATATGAATAACCTCAATATATGCCAAAGGCAACATGCCAATATTCAGAGGTCTTCTCAAGAAGATAGTTGTCATTGGGTCTAAGGCATTCTTGTATATTTCCAAGGCCAAATTATCTACTAAATTATAAGATGGAGATGTTAGTGTGTACATATTTTGGAACCTAGCATTAAAGGTTTTGATTGGTTCCTTTAGGTCCCTTTTGAGGGTGGTAAATTGTTCGTACACAACTCTCAAGATAACTACCCTACCAAATTGGGCAATAAAAGTGCCATTGAACTGATCCCATCCTATGATGGAATCTTCAGGCAAGTTTAGGAACCAATCATAAGATATGTATCTAAATGTGAAGGGAAAGAGATGATAATCCATGTCCTCATAAATCATGTTAAGAAGACTCAAAGATTCCTTAAAGGACTTTATATGTTCCTCAACAGTCACTCTGCCAGTGGGGGTAAAGAGATGAAAGTACTTTTTTGGATTTATTGGTAGATCATGCATAGGTCTAGGGATGATGGATGAACAAACTAACCATTCCATGACTAGTAAGAGAGGTTGCAAATTTTGGGTAGATGGGGAACTTGGTTGGGTCTTGGACTTCCTATGCCTGCCTTTATCTACACTTACTTTTTTATGGGTTTCTAGAGATGTTAAAGGGATCTTGGGTTTAGATCAGGCTATGGTCCTAATCTTATGTAACTCCAAGATGTATACCAGGTACTAATAACAAATGGAATTCAAAGATAGCCTCAAAAATGTCAAATATCACAAATATTAGCCAAAAATTTATCTAAAAGCTTTATATCAAGTAGCTTTATCTTGATATTTGAGGATATAAGTCTTGAAACCTCAAAGGTTTTAGTTCCTACATAAATATTGTTATCCCTACACATTGATTTGCAAAGATAAATGTTAAACCAATATTTCAAAGCAATTCTTCATCTTTTTTAACAATCCAAGAGTGCTTAATCCCTCTAAAATGCTTTTTAACACAAAGTCATGAAAATGGTTCACTTAATCTAAAATGAAATAGAGAAAATATGATTGTAAACATTTATATTTGATATAAATGAGGTCCCAATGGTTGATATTTTCACAAATATCCAAATTCTTTAACAAATTTATGTGAAGCTTTACAAAGATGATCAAAATAACCTTGAATATGCTTAAAGGATAGGGTATTTCACCTATCCTTACATGAATTTTGAAAAATATCCAAGCTTTTTACCAAAATTTCACAAATGAACACTAACTTTGATGAAATCCATGAAAGAATGCAAAGATTTTTGCAAAGAATGCAAAGATTCATGTAAATAATGTAGATCCTTAGTGTTATTTTAATAATATTTGCATATTTTGAAACACTTATGAATTTTTTTAATGAAATATTCTACAATTCCATAAAGATGTATGAAAATAATTGCATAAGGCCCTCCTTCTAGTGCCAAAAATTCCCTTCCTATTGATACACTTATTATGCTCACTGTGTCACTAGGGAATAAGGGGAAAGTAAGAAACTCAATTTTGAGCCCTAGAAGACTTTGGGATTGAGTTATTAACATAATTAATACTATAAATAACACATATAGTAGACATGTGGTTACCACTTTGAAGTTATTAAGTAGACCCTACTATAGGGATAATGAATGCTTATGCAGTGACATTACTTCTTGCTAATCTTTGTGAATTGTTTTAATCTTTGCTAATTATTACCCAAAATATAAACAAACAATGGATATTCATAGCATGAACTAAGATAAGGTGAGTCATGGGTGGATCCAAGAGTGAGTAGGGTAAATTCAAGAAGAAATTTTTCTTAAGATGAATAAAGATGCCAATTCTGTTAACTTCTAAGGAAAAACACATAAAACTAGCATCTACCAACTATAGAGTTATGCTCAAAGCTAAATAAATGTATTTGAAGATTCAAAGGAAAGTAAATACACATATCTAAAAGCATATTTTTCATACAATTACTCACTCATAGTAAATTACATAACACATTTAGTATTACATGAGAAGAAAATAGAGCAAGTATACCAATAGATTTGTTAGCCTAGTATTCAACTCAAACTAATAGATGCATATATGGGATGTAAATTCCAAATTATCTTGTATAAAATAAATCATTAGTCATCTAAAAGTGAGAGGAATAGTAACCACAAAAATAAACAATTAAGCACTTTAGACAAACTTGTAAATTCTTTAGCTCTTTTGTATTAATTCTTACAACAAATATTTTTTTATTACAAATGAGGGGAAACCCCTATTTATAGGCATCAAAATTCCTAAGACAATTTCAAGTGGACCCATCAAAAGGAACCCAAATAGTAAAGTGGCTAAACTATTACATATAGAGGAATATTGTACATTTGAATTTATAAAATAAAATAGAATATTCTCTAAGACCCTAGAGATGGCCGCTACAATGTTTGATACTATCTTTATTTCTTCTCTACTTCCTCCTTAGTCCATACCTATGCACAATCCAATTAGTCCTAATCTATTTGAGCAAAGTCTAGGATCATGGACTAAAACAAGTCTAGTATCTCCTAGATGAGTTTGTCATGTTTTGTGAGTATTAGCCTAAGTGCTTCCTCAATTACCTCTACCTTTTCTAGCCTTTGATTGGAAAATGCCACTATGTTCATCACCTCGGTATAAGTCTTTTCACTTAATACATCCTATTAAAAATTTTCCATAAAAACTTTCATCTAATCTTTGAACTCTTGATCATCCATGAAGGAGCCATTAGGCTTGGTCACCCTGATGATCATAAAATCCTTTAGCAATAAGGCTATCTTAAATTCAATATTCTCCAAGGATATAGTTTCATCCTTGATATGATCTATCCATGTATTTAGAATCCTCCTCCTATTCATTAGGATGGTTTGTGTAGGAATACTATCCTCAAGTGGCAACACCTTGAGATCAAGGAATTTATTACTTCTTAAAATTCTAGAGAAGTTTGCCAACTTGGCATTATGAAGTGCAAACTTTTATTCAAGCTTAATGGCCACTTTGAACTATAGGAACCCATCTTTTTGTCTCTTCTACATAACCTTATATAAGTTGAAGACATTAATAACAACATTTATTATTAAAATTAAAGTTCCCTCTGGCATAGTGGGCAATGTCTACTCTTCCAACCTTTTAAATTATTGCTACATCCCCTTCATTAAGGTAATTATGAACTCTAGTTGAGCCTAAACTATAGGCACAGGGTCTTATGCATATTATTGTACCTCTACAGGGTCAGCCTTCCTCTTCTTTATCAAGGTGAAGAGTGACTCTTCACTCTTGTGGATCATAACTAAGCTTGATTATGACTATTCAAGTTGCCTTCTAACCACTCTCTTCATGGTTCCTATGTCATCATCAAACTTTGTGCCAATTTAGGAGGTAGAGTAGGTTGCTTAGGGATTATCCTACCATGATACTTTAATGATGTCTCTAACCTAATTTGAGATAGTAGTAGAAGTTAGCTATGTGGTAGGTTGTTTCAATAGAAGTTCCTAGGTAAAAAAAGAGGCCAAGGCTGAAGTAGGGATGTATAAGTTAGTTAGGTCCAATTTCCCAAGTGGGTCAAATAGAGATTTAGTAGGGCCCATGTTGATAATAAATTATGGGAGTTTTAAAGGCACACTCACTTTAACAATAGTGGTAATGTTGAGTGGCTTGTGGATGGGGAACAAATTAGAGATGAGATTCAATGGTTTTTTAGGTGTAGGAGAACCAATATCAAGTGAGGCACTTATAGTGGTTTCTTGGGAGGAAGCCATGTGTGCAGTAGCATGGGCAATGAAATGGGGAAAGGTAAAGCCAAAGGAGGCACTAGCTTGGCTGATGCTAGTGTCATATGAGGACTAAATGGTGGTGGTAGGTGTATAGGAAAATAATGGACCTAATGGGGAAGCAAATATGGAATTGAAAGAAAAAATAAAGGTAGAAATAGTTAAAACGGAAGGCAATGGTGTTGTACTTATAGTGGGAGATTGGGAAGCTGATGGAAGAGGCACTTCTCCTCTCATGGTAGTCCTATGAGATTTCTTTCTTTTATAGACTTTCTTGATATTTCTATCTAATAGTGCTTGCAAGTCTTTTATAGACAACTCAATTCCTTATTATAACTCCTCAAGGTCAATGACGTTAGGATTTGGCTAGCTTATGCTCTCTAGGGAAATTCCCATGGTAGATGTAGAGATAAATGTATGCCCTTAGGAGAGGTCATGCTGGCTACTAGCTTCTCCTTGATCAAAGCTTGGAGGAATGCCTTATTCACTTGAAGTGTTTTGTAGTGGAGGTAAATAGGGTCTCTTCTTAATGAGAGAAATAATGTTTTCTTCCTCATCTCATTCTTATCTCTCCTCATGGTTTGCATTGAACATGCTTCCATGAGTTGGTGGAGGTTGAGGCCTCATAATGTCTTTTTTTATTGTCCCTATCTATACTCATTTCAAGCTCTATGTTCTTTCTTGAAACATTTGTAAGGACTACTTCATAATTCATAACATAATTATATACCCATTCACAGACTTCTTCCTGATGCTTATATTCTAATGCCATATCCTTATTGAACTTGAAAATATGCCTTGTAATGCCATTTTTGGGCTTCCATTCCTTGAAAGCATCCTTAAGAAATAGGTACAAGTCCCTATGCCTTATAACCACTATAATGTCTTGACATCTTGTAATCCTAGTCCTCCCCAACTTGTAAGGAGTCTTATGGGGGACTATCTTCTTTTTTCTATTAAAGATGCCATCAATTCCATGGAGTAGTTGATAGGCTATCTCCTCTTATGCTAGCTTCATCGGTACATATCTTGGTAGCCTAAGGGGATCCACCATCACCCCTTCTACCTTGATGACCGTACAATTTAGGTATAGCCAATAGCTTCTCATCTCCCTCAATGTCTACCTAACCTTTAGGGGAACTATTGGAATTTCATATTTAGTATTAGATTTATAACAACTAGGTAAAAATCTTCTAAAATCACCTTTATTTTATAACTAAAATGGTGGATATACATTACAAATAATAATTGGGGTATAACTTCATCTTGCATAGGAGACCATGAGTTTGAGCTTAGTTGGGCAATCATGTAGATGGAAACCAATAGGTAGCTCATCATGTAGAAAGGGCCCCCATTTTTGTAAGTATCATTCTTTACATACACTAGATTATTATTGATGATATATTTAGTGAGGGAATCTACTGATCCTCCAAGATTATTTGTAGTAGTAGGATAATTCTTATATCCACATACTCAATGTACATATTTACATATATCTTATTAAGAAGGGAACCTTGAATCCTAACTCCCTTCCTAAACTAATGAATAGGTATGTTTCCTAGGTCATCCATGAAAACAACCCCTATTGGGTTAGTCACCCATGAAGTCATCAAGACTATCTTTGGTTTGTGTGCCTCATACCAATTGTTAATGAGGCTCTGGTTGTAATCTAACTATGACAGAGGTAGGTCATAATATTTCTCAAAGCTAGGCCCTATGATGAAATATATTGGGAGCCCTTGGTTCATGTATTTTATCAGCCCATCCTCACATCTCATCCTCCTAAAGATGCCACACACTAGGTCATTTCATGGCATGACCTTTAGCTTCATGGTAAATTGGTATCTTAGATCTTAAGCATATTCTAATCTAATTATATTATGTGAGGCATTATCTTAGCCTAATTAAGATCCTTAGCTCCTTCAAAACTATAATAAATGTTGTTATAATGCATGTCCCCTAAGTTTATGGCTTTAGGGATGAATTTTGTGTCCTTGAACATAACTAAATTACCATAATAGAAAATATAGTCATCATTCCCAAATGCAATGCTCTTACTAGGAGTGGAGAGTCCTACCTATGCCATTTATGTAGTATTATAGATAGTAACCACCATTATTTTGTATCTTTCTATAACTTTAGATCTATAATAATGGTGACTGAGGTGTAACCTATGCATAAATTGAGCTTTGTTATACTAGGAGAATGCCGATAGTAGAGAGAGAGAGAAAGTAAATGCATAGAGATTCAAATGTGAATGTGGGTAAGAATAGTTGAGTTGTGTAGCCTTTTGAAATATTGATTTGATTAATGCAACATAGATGGCAATTTTGGTTCATGTTGTATTAATAGAAATATTATTAATTTTGCATTTAAAACACTTTAAACTATTGATTTTGGCATTGAATTACTTTAGAATTCAAATTTAGTGCTAATTTTCCTTTGATTTGCCAATAATTTTAGATTTAAAGATAAATATTTCTATCTTTTGACATGTGGCATGCCACCTCAGATCCATATAGGCACTTGTGGGATCTAAATATGACTAAGCTACTTAGTCAGCTTAGAGCTTGGACATGTGGCACCTTTTGATTACTCATGAGCTCTTGGAGTGTAGCTTAGTGTGATGACTCATTTGTATCCTACCATGTGTCATCTTTTAATTAGTGGTAAGATCTTGATAGTATTTTAGTTTTGATTAGTTATAGGAATTCCATATGTCTCTCTCATAGATGGTCATTTATGGATTTATCTAATAGCTATCACCTTTGAAAGGTTCCCAACCAATTATTGGCAACTTGGTGTCAATTGTGTATCTCAGGTGGAGACACATGTATTTTTTGGAGATGATCTCATAGGCCTTAGGATGTAGCTTCATGGGAATGACATGTGACATCATTCTCATGGGCCTAAGGTGGACACATGTTAATCTCAGAGCTGATATATTTTATCTTGGATAGAAGTAGTGTGAGAGTGAAATGTGGAATCATCACATAGGTCTAAAGGGCACACACATCATTCTCACATGTTTTTCTTTATTCTTCTACCACTTGTCATTCTTAAAAGGGAAGTTAGATAATTTTATGCCATTAAACCTTGATCAAATGGCTTGAGTTTTTCCATATGTCTTGCTTGTGATCTATTATGAGATTTAGATGGATGCAATGCGATGTGGGCATGTATTGATCTCAAATATACTTGAAATGTATATGCATCACTTTAAAGGTCTATTTGGGTTTGGTTGGTCATGATTGAGACACACATTGATATTTCATGGCTTCTATATTATAGTAGGATGTGTGGTATCTCATATTTAATAAGTTTACTCATGGGAGCTAATATCTTGACACATGGAATATGGATTTGAATTTCAATGGATAGCTCCCTTGTGAGTTATCTAGATGATGCCATGTGGTTCATGAGATTTATATATTTTTTTCAAGCATCTCAAGTGGGATGTGATGAATCTCTATGGCATTACAAATCTTGGTGAGTTGGACACCTATCCTCTTGAGTTGTAGTCTTTAATTTGACATCCTGTGAGGCATCAAAAATTGCTATCTTAATTTTGACATCATGCAAGATCAAATTAGATACTATGTTATACTTTAAAAAATTTCAAATGCCTATCCTAAGAAAATTAAAACAAGTTTAAATCAAAACTTTGCAAGTAAATTCTTTAAACAAAATGTAAGGTTAATCCAATAAGATCAAGCAAAACTTGTTACATCCATGTTGATTAGAGAACTAGGTAGAACATCCTTAGCAAAGGCCTATCTATGCATTTTAGAGTGTTAATGGTTAATGATTCATTGTTTGAATAAAAATCAAAGAAATTTCAATAACCTGAATATATCTAAGTACCAATCTATATTTCAAGATGAATAATTAACCCAAACTATAAAAGCACAAGCATTGGTAAATTGAACAAAATCAATATATAGTCAAATGATTTAGCAAGCTTGGCATCTTAGGTATTTTGAAAATAAAAAGAGGGTCCTCATTCTGGGAATAGGGGTAGTTGATCATCAATAGTATCCACAACCATATGTACATGATCTCTATCTCTATCTCTAAGATGTACAATATGTACTATGGGAATATGATCTCCTCTCATTCTTCCATTTTACCCCTTTCCAACCATCATTTCATTATATTTCTCAATTTTATTCCAATTTTCATCTCAAAAATTATATTCTTTGTCCCTATATTCCACCATCCCTCATCACTCTAAATTCCTATCCAACATCTAATTTCACATCTTTATCTTCTCATTAACATTCTTCCCATCACTATCCTAGTTAGTCTCAATGAGACAACTCTGGGGCATTCTATCATCATATTATCACTACTTGTCACATTATTTTTCCCATTTTGGGAGAATAACATTAGCCTAAGGTCCATATGGACTATATAGATAGTGTTTGGTCACATGAAGTGTCCAGGGACAAATCGGCCACACTAAAACATTTTTTCCTTCATCCCTTAGCCAATGACACTATAATCACCTTCCTTATCACCATGTCACTTTCTCCTTCAAATTACATCATCATGATTTGGTGCTAAGTCCAATACTTGAGCTATAATTATTCAATTAAATACAAGCCTATTGATTTTACTCCCATGTATACTTTATCACTCAAGGTAAATAAATAATACAACTACTTATTCAATCATTTCATAATATGTTTTGTCCCTGACAATTAATACATGCAAGCTCACACCTCTCCTTGGCATGCATCATTCTTGGGATACATTAAAATACTATGGATCTCTTTATCCATCATCTAATTAGAGCTCACAACTCTTCTTGGCATCTGTCTTAGCTTGGGATATGTCTAAAGCTTTTGAATCTCTTTATTGATCATCTAATCCAATCTCATATCTCTCCATGACATGCATCCTTACCTAGGGTATGTCAAAAGATTATGACTCTATTTATACATCATCCAATCTAAGATCATAGATCTCCCTTAGAAATATTGTCATTGATGTCAAAGGTCTAACATTGTTGGTAACAAAGGCCCCATATCATTAAATGGTGTTTTTAATGTTCATATCTTGGCTAATGTGTGTTAATATTTATTAAATATTAATGAATATATATTCGGTTTCATAAATTCAAAAGAGGGATCATGAAGAAGTCAAAGAGTCATGAGATAAAGGAAAAAGAAGGAAAGGATGCATTTTCCCATGAAGGGCCACCTTGAGGAATTCAAAGAGTCACCAAGTGAAGACAAAAGAGGGTATGCCACATTTTTCCGAAGAGTCACTTTAAGGAATTTGAAAGGTAACCAAGATAAAGACAAAATGGGAAAGGATGCATTTGATCATGAAGGGTCATCATGTGACTTTTAAAATACAAGGATTCAAAGGGTCATGCAAGTTTGGCACCATTTTCCATGAGGAGTGAAGAGTCACAAAGAGTGAATGCCAAAAGTCATTTAGAAAGCTATAAATAAAGGCTTGAAAATCCATTTGTTAAATGCAAGAGAGTGCATGGTTTGTAATTGTTTTATATAAGAAAAGAAGAGAGAATATAAATAAATATTGTATAGTTATATCATTTGTTGAGAAAGCAACATTGATACATAGTTGTGTTTTATACATAAGAGGGGTTGGTGCTCAAAAATAGTTATTGTGTTGGTGCTTGGTAAATGGGTTGGTGATCCTACAAGTTAGTGATTGAAAAATTTGTAATTTGAGTTGGTACTCATTCATATACTTGAGATTGTTCTATGTGGTTTTTCCCACATTGGGTTTCCACGTAAAAATTTGCTCTCTCTCTCTCTCTCTCTCTCTCTCTCTCTCTCTCTCTCTCTCTCTCTCTCTCTCTCTCTCTCTCTCTCTCTCTGTCTGTCTCTCTCTCTCTCGTCTAGAGCATGTTATTGCTTTAGTTTTATTTCATATCTTGAATGTATGATTAAGTGGTTAAAGAAAATGAATTTTATTAAGTAAAATATTTAAAAGATATATGATATACTAATTCACCCCCCTCTCAGTATGTTCTATGTGTAACATCCCTAACATGTACCCTTACCTGGAATACATCTAAAGCTCATGATAATAATTCATCATATCTAAGCTCAAAGATATTTGATGCAAGATCATAAACTTCATAGATAAAATTTTCATTATTAAAGCATCTAGAACATGCTAAGAGGTCCCTGGTAGGTCCTCAAAGTGATAGGAGCTCCTAAAGAGGACTAGGATTTGAATAAGAGGTTTTCCCTCCAAAACTATATTTGAATTTTGAAATGTAAGAACTTGTTCAAAATTAATCCTAGAGGTATTAAGTAATGTCTACAGGTTGGATAGTGGTCTAATATGTCATATAGAGATGACATTATGCATAACCTAAGCTTTTAGAATAAATTAGTATGCTCTTATTTCATAACCTCCAAGAATCTAATGTGAGAGTTGGTGCATGAAGATAGGAGGGTTGTTTGCATGGCATATAAAATAAAAAAGTTGAATGTAAGCATGGAGGAAGGAAGAGATAATAGAGGAGAAAAAGGATATATATCTCTCTAAGAAGAGAGAGGAGAGTCTAAGAATAACATTTGTATGAAACTCATCAAGTAGGATCTCAGGTCCAGGAAATGCCATTTTTTGTAATAAAGAATGATATGATGAATAAAGAAATGTGTTTGATGTGTGTTATTTCCATTAGATGAGAGTGAGTGAATCAAATCCATATTTTCTTGGACAAGCCCTTGAGGCCAATATTGTGTTCATATTATTGTTAAGTTGCAAGTATGATAGAGTTTTTAGGTTGATCAAGTGGGTTGTTGGTTCTAGTCAAGGAAAAGGAAAGAAATTTGATAAAATTGGTAAAGATGGATGCAAGAATGAGTTATGTTCAATCCTAAATAGTTGATATCAGAGGTAAGACAACCTGTAGGGTTTAGTTTGTGAGAAATTTAAGTGGGAAATATTCTTGAGAAAGTATTTTGTGATGTAACCCTATGATGCATAGGATAATCTCTAAGAGTTATTGTCTTAAGTGTATTCAACTCTTTATGTCAAGATTACATTATGTAGTAAGAGTATATCCTCTTTAATTTCATTCAAGGTTTGTGATGGAAGGTTTAAGATTCATATTGGATTGGAATAACAAGTAATAGGTCCCTTGATCAGTCAAAGAAGAGACTAGACCCCTGTTTCAAAAGAATCCTATTTTTACAATTATTGCCAAAGAAAGGTTTGATATGTTAAATGAATTATGACTAAAAATCAATATGAAGAACCCTGATATGTGTAAAAATAATGTTATTTGAGATCTAGGTATATGTGGATATTATAAGCACAAGGTCATTATGCTCATACCTTGCATATTATGGTAAACCCTACGTATATAATGAAATCTTATGTTTTCAATCTAAGGGAAAAATGAATTGGTATATGTCTGAATGAAAGGTAGGAAGGTCTAAAGTTGTAGATTTTTGGCATGATAAAGGAGGATGTAATTTAAAAACATGAACTTATGAAAGAACTAGGACCTTGGATATCCATAGGACTAATGTCACAGACCCCTATTCTCTATATAAGGTGTATTGTCTTACAAAACCAATGAAAAAAGAGTAGAATAAAGGATTATTGTAAAGAGATAGATTTGGTAGGAGGTCAATACTATAATTTAGGATATTGTGTGAGCCTTAAGAATAACCCAAGAGAGATTGAAATATTTTAAAGGTGGAAAAACTAATGAAAACCCCCTACACAGTCAAGAAATGCATATATAGTTGACTATATTCTTATGGTGTTTGAACCCTTAATGGATTGAATCAAGAACAAAACCTATTGGGAAAGGTATAGGGTGGTGAAATATAACTTTTGAGGGTAATTTGACGTCTTGATGTTTTTTCTAACTCAAGTTATGACTCTTAATAGGTTCTCAACCTATACAGGGTCTAAGAAACCCTAGGATTAGGGTTTAACCACTATAAAGAGTTCCCACCATTAAAAAAAAGTCAAAACTTGGTAGTCAGGTAATTTGAGTTAACCTAATATATTTTGGTGGTTTCACATTTTTACAGACACTGTGACAAGAAATGGACCTAATTAGGCCTAAAAGAGTATGATTTCTAAAGGAAGTGGTAGGTGGAAGAGGAGTAAAGGCATGAAACTATACAGTCATCTCAATGGGGTTAAAATAAGCCTATAAATATCATTGTACCTTGGGAAAAGTGACTTGTTATATTAAACAAAATCAAAATTCATTGAGAAGGTCTATAAGCCTTAGAGAAGCATTGTGTCTAAAGGGTGTTGAGTGAGAGCCTAAGCTGGTTTAAGTGCATGAAGGAGGTAGTACCAGGTATGTTAATAACATATAAGACTATATTTGAAAATATATTAAGACTTTGAAACCTAATTCAATATTTGGTCTTTGAGACCAAAGAGGTGTGTTATCTTGAAGAACTAGTGTAAGAGTGATTGCTCAAAGGAGACCAGTGATGAGAGATGAGGTAAAGAGTAAAAGTGTTTGATTTGGATAGAGGTTTAAGGATATAAATAAGTGTCTCCATAGGGTATAATGCATATGTACAATTGACTGAGGCTATTAATCCATAACACAAGGAATAAATTGGCATGAAGATGGAATCTTAAAGATCTAACCAAGAAGTAAATTATTACTAGTTGAATTGGGAACTAGATTATGAAGTTCATGAAGACTTCTCCCCATACCTCTACATCACTCTTCCTAACATACACCATTCCCTAGGATACATATAAAGTTTTTGGCCTTACTTATAAATCCATCCCATGTTACAACTTCCCCTTGAGCATATCATTGATTGGGGCATGTCTAGGGTCATAACTTTGTCATATTTTTACTCCCTTGGATACATATTCTCTAGGGACAACATAAAATCAAGTCCTTAAGCCACATTATATCTCATCACCTATGCACATTATGTCACACTCACCAATTCTAATCATATCCAAACATATATCCCATATATCACATCCAACCCAACCCTTCTTTCTTCTCTCCACAATTCGATCCCTCACTTTCTTTTTGAGTGGCCATCCATATCATTCCTCCCTGCATGACCCCTCGAGGGGGAAACACCCCTCCCAACTTCCTAATTTTCATGACCATTACTTTTTATAGTAATAATTCCCTTTCAAAGAGGGGATTTTTTAAAAAATTAACACATTCCTCTATCATTACTAATCTTACCACTATTTATCTCTAATTTACACTATTTACCACTAGTTAACATCATTACTAATATTATCTACACTATCCTAACATTTCCTACATCATACACCAACCTTATATCTCCATCCATCTCAAATAATTATCATATTATTATCCCACTTATAACTAATTTATACTGATACAATATTTTAGAATTTTGAATTCTTCCCTCACCTAACACCAACTACCTCCATTAATGTTCCTAAAAATCCTCTTATTAATCACCATCTAATAATAATTAATTACTTATAATGGATCCATAACTCTCCAAGTTTACTATATCCCCTCACAAATTATTCTCTATAATTATATATGAATTTTAAATTCCTATAATATTCTCACACCATTATATCTCCTTCCACCATGGCTAAATTTTAGCCATTAATCTCCTCCACCACCTTCTATGTAATCAATTCACTCCCATGCAAAATAAACTTGGAGACTAATGCAATATTTATGACATTTTGTCTATTTTCAACCATCTTTCATCACATTTCTCCAAATATCTTGAGCCCATGATAAAGGTAATACAACATATCAAACAATTATCAAGTTCGTCTATTGTTATGGGGCTCATCTACTACTTGTAAAGGAAGGTAGATTTGATTGAAAAGTGAGCTATATTTATTTTAATTCATTATGTATTTGCATTTAAATTACTTAATTAGTCTATTTTGAGGTATTGTGTATATTATGATAGATTAGGGATTTTGGATTTTCTTCCATTGTTCCTAACACTCAAATTTTATTCCAAATTTATCTATCATAGAGTGGCCTTGATGTCCTTTTATAGGAGAATATTTAGAATAATTTCACTAACCAAATTTACAAAATACATGAGAGAACCATTTTTAAATGTCATGATTTGAAACACTAATTTTTGGTGTGTGGATGGCAAGGCCACATTAGGAGACAAGGCTATAGTGTGACTCTATTTGACTAGTGCAAACATGTCCAAGAAGACCAAAGACTATTGGGATAGGTATGATAGGAGACTATGGTTTGAATAGGGATGAATGTGGTATAATTATGGACATATGTATGATATTTTAGTGATCACAATACAATTAAGGATATTTTGTACATTACGAGTTAGAGAAATGGTGAATAGACCAAGGGAAATGATACTAAGAATAAACATTGTCAAGTACTCAATGATTAATTTTATGTATCTATAGTTTTATAAATGGCACATTAATTTCATATAGATACATTTCATGGTATATGAGTGTGATGTAGGAAATATAGGTTACACATGGACATATAGCTATTGGAATTTCCTATCTTTAGTAGTCATGCCAATACTAGGGGCATCCAATTCCACATGTTTCACTATTACTGGTTATATATTTAGATTTCTTAAACATGTCTTGTTAGTTACTCATATATTATATAGTGATACATGTATATGATAGTTTAATGGGATGTAAAATTGATACATATGGATTTTATAGACTAGTGTTTACGTACTATATGCTTCATTGATATTGTTACTCTCTTGCATGATTAGCTAGTTTGTGCTTTTATATTATGTGTGACACTTTAGCCTTATTTGAGAAATTTTTGTTTCCCTTTTTTGTGACATATTTATGTTGACTACATGTGTTCCTTGGCCTTGTTTGATATTACATATTTATGTCCCATGCATGTGGTCTTTAACCTTGTTTGTTATAACAACTTCATATACCTTGTATGGATACATTGGCCTTATGTGTGACACTAACTCCTTAGCTTGTTTCACTTGTTGATATTGATGATTTGAGTGATGGCATGATCCATATCATGCACTTTTACTATTTATTATTATTCAACTATATTTTAATGATGGTTACTAATGTGTGCTTTTTTGATACATTTATCTAGACATGACACTTATATTCCCTACATTACATATGGGTTTAACCATTATGATTTAAGAAACATTTAAACTAAATGAAATTAAAATATTGAAATGGAAATGGTGATATTTACTAATTTGATATGAAAATATAGTAATCTACAAAATTTATTGAAATAAAAAAACTTGATAAAAATAGTAAATTGAGATAGGTTTAGAGAGTGTCCCTCAAATTAGTAATAGATTTGACTATGTATACTTTATGTAAGTGAAAACTGTGTTAAATTAACCTACAAATAGGATTATATTAAAAACAATGATTCATAATTTTTTGGGACAAGTCTATGGGAGGTGGACATGGGTGCACTACAACCTTATTTGGCACTACAACTGTGTCTTGGATGATTTTATTCTATATATATTGATGTTGGTCTATGAAATCACTTATGAGGATTGATTGTAGATATTTGTATATTGATATATAGGTAACCTTCAATCAATAAAATTGATTCCTCCACATGCAATAAATAGTATTTAGATAAAATAAAGAATAAAAATGGGTTAGTAAGGATATCTAAGATGGCCTTAAAACCCACTCATAATTGAGTGCTACCTACATATGTGAAATTCACATTAGATTGATGTAGTTCTCCTTCCTAGAATGATTATGTCATCCATGATAACACAACTAGAATGATTTATCTATATGACTGATTAAAATTCTTGAAAAAATAATTTTTTGACTTAAATTAAATTCTATTAAGATTTGGATATTGATTGTTAGAATGTTGTAGAGTTCAAATAGGATAAAATAGTGCTCTTTTTCTTAGTGTAAATGTTTTTTCTAGAGAGATCCAATTGGGGTATAATGAGTAGCCTTAATGTGATTTTATAAGTGAATATTAAATATAAGTTCACTAACCAACCTTACCAAAAGCATGGGAGAGCCATTTTGAAAAATTTTAATTATAAAAAGTAACCATTGGAGTGTGGGAGACAAGGTCGAACTAGGTGATAAGGTTGTAATGAGGCCTTATCTAGCTAGTGTAGACTTATCTCATAAAACTAGAGATTGTTGGGATGGAAAAGATAGGAACCTTTGTAATAAATAGGGATGAATTAAACTAAAATAGGGATGTTTTTAATGATATTTTTAGTTTTTAAAAGATAATGAAGGCTCTCTTATATATTACAAGTTATAAAAATGGTGATTAGACCAAGTAAGGGTGAGGATGTCAAGAATAAATATTTGTAAGCATTGATGATTAATTTTATGTATCTACATTTCCCTCCACATTATTCTAATGATGTACAAAGTGAAATTATGAGATTAAATTGGATGTGAACCTAAGTGTGTATACATACTTTGTATTTACATGTGAAGCTTAATAGCATAAGATGTTGCAACGTGAAAACCTACAATACTACCATTTAAAGTAATATTTTATCATATTTAAAACAAAAATGTAAAATTTTCTATTTATAACTTGAAAATAGAGCAAGGATATAATATTTCCTTGTAACCTTGGTAATAGAAAAGTGCATGCCCCCTTGTTGGGATACTTGGATAAGTATTGAACCATGGTTAATTGAGAATGATCATGTCTCAATATGAATACCTTTGAATGCTCTTGAGTTGGAAAGATCATATGCTACAACTCTCATGTGAGTGTATAGAGTAATTTGTAAAATATTTGAATGGGTGGAACCGTTAGCTATGGCCCGCTATATATGAAAAAAATTTAACTGTAGGCATTGAGTGTCACTAAAATCTAACGTGGTTCACTTTCTAATGAGATGAATCACACCATTGTAGACAAATATAGATTATATCTATCACTTTTGGAACTTTAAGACTTGAAAATTAAGAATTTTGAAATGCCATAGTATAAATATGAACCTTAATGAATATCATGCCCCCTATATCTATACTATTTGAAATGATATTTGATTTTTAATTTTTTTGAAACTTTGTAACTTTGAATTTTTTTCTAGTTTTGAAACCATTTAAAACTTTTGTCAGTTTTAAACTATTTTAAATTTGTAATTTTCCAAGTGTAGTGATGAGTCCATAGGCATGACACATGCCGCCATGATCTAAAAATGTTGAATCATATTAGCACTTGAAAGCTGTATATTACCATAAATCTTTTTTTTTTTTTTCATGAAAGTTGAATGTTCTAATTATGCCCATTGTGATACCCCCATTTTGAGATGAAAGACATAGCCTGTAATTCATTTGTCTCAAAATAAAGCATATGTGATAGATATAACACTGAATATGTGAAATTTATTGCATTTGTGGTATTAAATATAATATTGAATTTTTAATTTTGAATCATGTGTTAGAAAGATATGTCATTGAAACATAAAAATAATGTATGCATGATATACATAATTATAATATAGTATAAATATATTATATAAGTGATGGATAACATGAATTATGGCACCATAATAAAATAGATAGAGTGTATGATATGAATCATGACACCATAGTAAAAAACCACAATCATTGAAGTAATGTCATATAATTTGCATAATATATCATGCATAAGGCTCAAGAGGCCACATACAAGAGAATGTAAGATGTCAAATAACACACAAGGCCATGCGCCACTATAAAATGACATATTAATGTCATACAAGTAAGAATTTGAATATACAATGCTAAAGGCCACATTTATGATAAGTTTAAATCTAGCATGTAGTAAAATAATAGTGTCAAGTAAAGTACATAGCAAACGAGAATTGTATTGTTACATCATACGTATAAAATTGAATATTAAAAAGTAGCATATTTAATGTAATACATGTGAAAAAATATGAGTGATTATCAAGACATTTGTATGAAATGTATCTCAACATGATAGCAAGCTTGTGGGTAGATACAACATGTAAAAGTGTTTGTAGATAATGAATGGATTCCCCCAACTTAGAAAGGCTATTATGTAATAAGGGAAAATTGACATCAAAGAATCATGTGAAATTATGTCCTATATCACACTTGAGTACCTCATGTAAATAATTGTGTATTAAAATAAGTAATTTGATATCTAATTAACATATAATAAACAACATATGAAAAAAAGTAAGCTATTCATGTTTGAAAATTCTTTAGGTCCTGGTTTTAAATTTTTGAAAATATTTTTATTTTTTTGAGTCTTTGGAATATATGAAATTTTCTATTATTTGAAAATATTTTCATGTTTTTCAATTATTTGAAAATAATATAAAAATATGAAAGAGGATGCAAAAGAAGTGTTAAGAAATAAAGTTTTCGAAATAGAGGAAGTGTGAAGGATTTGAACAATCTTTAACAAAGGTGAAAAAACATAGCATGATAAAAAAGAAGGCAAGGGATGTGACCCAATGTATTTATAAATTTGAGTTGTAGAAATATAGTGAAAATATGTAGAATATGTAGGAATATACATGCTCCAAACATGGGGAAGATGCTAAATGTGCTCATGTAAGTGCCATGGGGTGTGATATGCGTAATATTAAGTAATTGGAGTGCCATAGATATAATTGTTTTAGATTTTTTTAATTAGTTTGGAAAATAAGAGGGTAAACATCAAAAGTAGAAAGATAAATCCAAGGTTTAGAATAATTCTTGTATAAGGGGTAGAAGAATTAGCAAGAAAACAAAGAATCTAAGTAGAAGTAAAATGAAAGTAGCTGATAAAGAGATGTATCCCAACTAGTGTGTGGGAAAGAAGTATTAAACTTTTTCAAACCAATAATCTTATCAAGAGGATGAATACATGTATATCCAAATACATTATATGAAGGAATGACTTCTTGTGATGAATAAGTGCCATTTATATAAGCCTCTAAACTTTAGTAGGAGCCATTTTATTTAATATAACCTATGAATCATTTATCATATTCTCATGTAAACATATATGCTAATGTGTACGAGAAGAATATGTAACAACCTATACCTATTTTGGATTATGACATGGAGGCCTTTTTTTATGTGTTATTTTTTATTTTGGAGGATGTACCATGCTCTGTGAAACAAACTGCATATGCTCATGTGAGACTATATCATGTTCATAAGTAGATGAAGAGCTTGATTTTGTAATATGGTCATGCTCAATAGAAATTTTAATATGGTTTTTAAGATATATATCATGTTGTTGAATAGTTATGTAAACTATTTTATTATCATGTTGCTCAATAATTATACCAGGTAACTATTCCATATAAACAATAAACACTATTTTATATAAAGGATATCATTTAATTTTGACCACGTGATTATCATGAATTTATTTGATATATTTATGTGATATATAAGGTACTACTTTAAGCTTTTGTATCAAGAACATCCTAGTAGCATATCAAAGACCCCTGTGCTTTGTAGAATTAGAAAATGAGTAAGAACTATGAGAGGGCCCTCTTTTAAAGGAAGCACTATATGCACAAGAGTATCTTATGTAATCCCATTAAATGATTTTATAAATTTATAAGTATCTTATACTTTATTTTTGTATAACCAAGATATTTAAAGACTATCATGGTGCATGTAATTTCACTTGATCTATTGTCTATCATGACACTATGTATGGATTAATTGTTAACATATGCACAAATAAAAAATATATGTCCATCTAAATCATCATGAAAAACTTAGCTATCATCAAATGTGATAATCTCATGTGATGGTTATTTACTTGTAATTGTACTGATAATGCTATCAAGTGGATCTCCATATGTATGATGAGGAGGATGAACATTGTGTTTATAATAAAATTCAAAATTATCCTTGTTATTTTCTTCATGATTGGGAAAAAGAATTATGTAAAATTTGATCTGTGTATTATAATTCACTTGTGGCTTAACCTCTTCAATATGTGTACCAATATATATGATAGTCTCATCAATAAGAACTTGAATCTTGTTATTATTCTTGAAACATCTATTTGTAGAATTCCCAATAAATTTATGTTAGTCAATATAGGCATTACCATAAAAAATTATTGGTTTTGGTCTATAAATATCTATATTCATGGGTGGAAGAAGAGTTATTACATTGTTTTGAAATAAAACATGAGGAGGTGATGTAAATGTTGAGAATTATAACCCTAGTCGAGTTTGTAATTGAAGCTTTTGAGGTGGTTGTGATATAACATTAACTATAAATTTTGATTCATTCTTGATTTCATTTGGTTTCATTTTATAATTTGGATTGATTTTCAACTTGAAATTTGAATTATAGAGAAAATTTGATACATAATTGATCTGGTTTAAAGTAAATAACTTAACTTCACATTCTTTTACTATGTGGTATACATCAAAGATTTGAACTTATCAAACATAATGGAATATTGAAGAAGAGTATAAAAATTTGTGTTAAAAATGTCTTGAAGGTCATTATCAACCATTAGATTTATAATTTTGGAAATAATAATGTTGTACCTTATCATACATTCATTTCTTGTTTCATTAAAACCTTGTTTGAGATTTGAAATTTAAGCATAGCATAAATTTTTCCTAATGTTGATTGAAAATGTTATCAAAAAATTATTTAAAAAAGGTTTAAAATAATTTAATAATTGAATATTAATATCATATAACCATCTAAGAGCATGATCTTTTAGACTTATTGGAAAGAGATTTGCCACTAATTTATCATTTTGGCATAATCTAGACAAGTTGCATGAAAGACACACAAATGTTGTTAAGGATCACCTTTGCATTTATAAAGAGGAAGATTTAAAACCACAAAGCCAACTAGTAATGGATAAGATTCAATTTATATGTCAAAGGGTTATATAAAAGGAACATGAGTTCATATAAGGGCTAGCATGAGAAATGGATTGCTCAATATGGGCCAACTTAGCTTATAATGAAAGAATAGTATGTTCTAGATTAGTATTGGAGGATTTAATAGCATGAGTGTAAGTGTAATGATTATGATTAGTCATGGATATATTTTTGAGACCAAGTGATAGATCCAAAAGCCAAGAGATGGTGTTATTGTTGACCAAATTTGATTTTTAGGTCAAATTGAGGCACCCTTAGGTAAAAACCTAACTTTTTTTGACGTTTTATGGGTCTAATACATATTTAAAAATGTTTTTTTATAGGTTAATCAATGTAATTTATGTTTTACTAGCCTTGGTCTTTAGTCATTTTAGTCATTTTGGGTCATTGTGAGGTCAAAAAGGTGAATTTAATGATTTTTATAGATTTATTGGGAAGTGTGAAAGTTTTAAAACATTATGTCATGTCCCATGTGTACTTAGAGGTCTTCATTAACTAAAATATCTAAAAAGTGGTAGGCTCATTAGAAGAAAATGTATTTTTTTTGAGGAAAAGAAGAAGTTTGGCACTTGTATGACTATTTGAGAAGTGTGCCACATGGGAATGGATCATGGTATGTATCTTTAGCTTCCAAAAGATCATTTAAATGTTTGGTTTGATTTTAAAGTTCCATGTTTGGTCCAAAACCATTATAATCCTTTTTTAGTCCTCTTGGCAAGCAAAAGTGACTTTCAGGTTTTTGCTCAGTATAGATAGCTTAGGAGGTTTCAACTCAAACACCTTGGGAAGGTTATATTAAAATAAAATACCTTATTTTAGTATAAGGATTTAAAATAATGGTGTCTTGTGCTTCATGAACCATCCTCATGAAGTGAATTGTACTTTTTTGTTAGCTGTTTCATGCACCCTATGGGTTTTACTTCATTTTTGAGCAATTTCATATGAACCAATTACTGAGGTTGATTTTATATGATTTTATATACATTAAATACTATTACACATTCTTTGTTTCAAGTTTTGAGTTAATTTAAGGAGTCAATCACTTCAAGTTTTAGGCTTGTCCCACTCTGAGTTGCAGGCAAATTCTTAATATTTACAAGATTTTCACACTTTGATAGTGGTTTTAGAAGATGAATATGAGTTGGTTTACATGTATCCAATGTTATATTGATCACATTAAATTTTTAATCTCTTTTCCCAAAGCAATATATATGAATTATAGCCATATGTAACTTGTTAGTTAGTTTACCATGAAAATGCTTATCTACAGGTGTTTTGAAAAGGGAATATCACATTGAATAGGGGGTTTAGAAACTAGTTCCAAGAACTCCATGATGACAATCAACATTTAGAGGACTGGTAAAGAGGGTAAGTCTACCCCATGAGTCCTAAAAATCACACATTGCCCAAACTTCTCTTCACTACTTGCATATTTAGAATGTGCACTTATAGGTGGTACCACCGAGAGAAATATAACCATTTTAAAGTGTTGGAATTGATGATCAAAACATATTTGAGGTCATAACAAGAGGAGAGATCATTAACAACCCTTTTTAAGGGATAATATTGTAAAATGGAGTATAAAACCATGTTCAAGGGGTCAAAGACTAAGCTTTGGGATCAAGTCCCTAAAAATGCAAAATAGAGGTCTAGGAGGTTTCGATTGACATCTTGTGATAAGGTTCCTAATGATATTTATACATCCCAATGGTCTAGTCTTGTAGCTCCCACATAGAAAAATATCCTTTCAAATTTTTATGGGAAAGGAATGAGTAGATAATGGTTGTTGAGAGTCCTAAAGGTGCCCTCAAAAGTACTAAAACCAGGCAATAACATCTATAGTTTGAGCTCCAAAGAGTTTTTTATACCCAAATTTGTAAAAAAGTCATGTTTTATAATTAGATAAGTATGATATGGTATATGAAATATTTAATGACCTAAATATCTCAAGATATGGCTCATCTACTATGTTCTATGTCTCATGTTCACATATACGTACCTATTTCTTGAACATACACCTATAACAAGGCCTAAAAGAGGAAAATATAGTCTTGTAAATCACAAGGAAGAGAAGAAGGCATAAATCATGTTTTTAGGAAGTGTAAGAATGAAACATGATTGGGGAGTGGAATAGGCACCATGGAGGTACTAATGTCATTTTAAGACCCTACTTACACAAAAGAGGTGGAGACAATCTGTACGAACAACCTAAATGTCCATCTCCAACTGACAGTGGGATAGCTTTGGTGTTTTATTAGTGTTTTAGTGCATCCAAGGAGAATTAAGGGTATAAAAAATGGTTGTGACTTTAGGGTTTTAAATAAATTCTCAAAGCGTCATAACCAAGTCCAAGTAGATGAAAAACACCTACAGGAATTGGGAAGCAGGGTTTCATAGTCTAGGAAGTAATAGTCTAGAACCAAGTAGTAAGATTTTGGTCATATGCTTTGGTGTTTTAAATGATGAAAATTAAGAAAATAAACATAAAAAAATACCAATTACCATAAAGGGGTTCTTATACCCTGTTCCCAAGCCTAAAATCTTTAGGCATGCACCCACATGTGGTCTTCAAAGGTTACACACAGTCAACTAGTCTTGACTGGTCTTGAGATACTTCTAATCTCCAAAATGTGAGATGAGTATAATTATAAGTTATTTGAGTCTTTTAAATCCTTTATGAAATATTATTCACTATTATAAGGCCTAATCCATATACACATCTTCAGGTGGCTTCCAAATAAAGATATAACTAAGCAATGTTGCACTCAGTCTTGACTGAATCTAGGTGTGTGAGGGGCTTGTGAGAGCTTGGATAATTTAGAATGATTATATAATACTAATGAAAACTATATAAAAATATTTAAACCATAATAATTATGTACACAAATAGATAAAGGGTCCTTATGATACAAAACATAATCTAAAGTGGATTTCTTACACATAGTCAGTTGCCTTAGCCGGTCTAAGTAAAGTCCAAAGTGAAAATATGGTTGGTAAATTAGTTTGTGATCAAACTTAAGACCTAAATATTTATATTTAATATAATTTAATATGTAAATTTAATGGATACAAATAGGGGAGGAGTCCCAAAAATTAGTTTCATAGTCCTTATGAAAATTCTTGCACATAGGCTGGCTCTAATAAGTTTGTCTCAGACTTCCATGTTTTTAGAGGGTCTATGTGTAATATCATGGGTTAAAATTTTTTGGAGATAATAATTTATAGTTTTTAAATACTCTATAATTTTAAATTTTTTTGAGGAGGAAGGGGAGTGCCCTCTGTTTTGTCTTAGATAGAGGGCACTCCTTTTGTGCTTGTAACTTATAGTTTTGGAAGATTGAGATGGCTAGGTGAGTTGGGAGATATTTATATCTTTAAATAGGATTTTTAAATTTTATAGAAACATATTAAAAAATTATAAACCATTAATATTAGGATGAAACCATACAAGGTGCTCTAGAAACTCAAAAATGCAATTAGGCCTAAGGGTAGGGTTTTGGCCTAGAGCCCAAACAATGGATCATTTTCATTTATAACTATGGGGGATATTTATAGGATATGTAAAAATGTTTGTGGAACCACATAATATGTTTTTAAGCCATTTTTAATTATGTTAATCATCAAGAAAGCCATTTTGAGGTTCAATGACACTTAGGCTTGTTTGACATGGTTAGGTCTAGTTTTCAAGCACAAGGTCAAATTCAATTCTAGTCTTAAATATGATTTTACACCTATTATAACATGTAATTTGGGTTAATAAATAGTTTTAAAATATTTTAAGGAGAAAATAAAACCAATTAAGGCTATTTTTGGACCTTGAACCAACTCAGACTTGTAGGAAATAGAGAAAGATGCTCGATAGGTTAGGTTCAAGTGATCACATCTTTTTGGAGGATTTTCATGGGAGCCAAAGGAGTTTAATAATGTTATAAAATGTATTTAAATATTAATTTTTGGAATTGGTTGGTAAATTGGATGCCAAACTTTTATGAATAAACCAGAGTGAAAATTACTTAGAAACCCTCCAAAACACTTGCTAGAGACCCGATAGAGAAAATGGAGTTGGATAGCTAATTTTATGGAATATTTTAACCATGAAACCTATTTAAAATTTAATAGGAATCAATCAAGATACCTCACATGATTTTTGGCTATATAAAATTATACATACAAGGGGGAAAATAGGGTATTTTGACCATTTTTTATGTTGTGCAGGCTACAAGACAAGTCTAAAGATGAAATAAAGTTTGGAGGAATATTTATAATTATTTTAACTCTTTATGTTAATTTAATTCCTTTAATAAAATTTTAATGGTTATACCAATATTTTGCCTTTCAGCCAATCAAAATTGGCATAATGGACAAGCTAGTGAGAAGGGTGGAGATCTTCAAGTGAAGTGATTTTAAAGAATGATTAATACCTCTAAGGTCATGAGGGGTATTGAAAAGTGTCATATAATTCCTTGCACATATTTTCATGAGAAACTAAAGCCAAATTTGAGGACAAGTGTGTAGGGTGCATGGAAGAGGAGTTTTCTTGATAGTAGATGATGATAGCTCATTTTGGGATGATTCCAGATGACCAGGCTTACAAATAATGAATGAAGAGGAATTTATGATGTAATTATACTTAATAAAAATAATTTTATATATTCATAATCAGTTATAAGGAATTTAAATAGGGATAATCATATAAATAGTTTTTTTGAGCTAGAATGAGGAGTTTTATGCCACTTTTCATGAAGTTTATGCCTTGAATTCACACTTGTGCTTCTTGATCTTACATGGTTCATCCCAAATAATTATCTCATGCATAATTTACTTATCCTATTAGATTTACAATTTTCCTTGTGACCCTTGGACTTCTTTTTTCTTCTCTCTCTCCTCAAGTTCTATAAGAACTACCCATTTTAGCATTGTAATGGATGCTCCACCTAAGTATGGGAAAGCCCTACTAATTTTTATAAATTTTGATCAATAAGACTACTAATTTTTACTTATTCCATGAATTTTTTTAGTGTTTTCATCTGTAATGTTTGATTTTACATAAGTGATAACTCTTGTTTACTTAGCATGATTATTTCATTCTATCATCTCTTTGTAATTAGAAAGCTTCTTCTTGTAGGGCATATGAAGTGTTATAGGAAATTTCAAGAATTGAGTGAGTTATTATATTCATTAGTGCCATTATATGCCTCTTTTATAGTCCTCTTATCTTTGTACATTCATCCATAACCTCACAATGTAGCGTTGATGTGAGAAGATGAATATTGGATAAGTGTATATTTAGTTTGTCCCTTGATTTCAAGTGTAAGATGCATATGGCTAGAAGTCATAAATCCATTTTATGTATCACCTCCTTTAGGATAGTTTTTTTTCAATTATCTGTCTCCCTTTTCACCCCCCAAGTTTAGTTTTAGTTGCAATCCAAGTGGTACTTCAAGGGAGCTATCCCTATCTAGAGTTCACCTCATCCTTAGGCTACCCACAAGCCCAGAGGTGTTTCCATTATGCCACTTGGATGAGGAGAGATTTTACATCTCTTAAAAGGGTAAAAATCCAAGTGAAAATAATTATATAAGTATTAATAAAAATATATGCAATAATAGAAGTAACAATATTGGAAGTACTATTTTGGGTGCCTTTTTGTCTTCATATCTAGCCACATATAATAATGAGTCAACCTTTTTAGGATGCTCACATATATATTTTAAGAAATTTTCATCATCATTTATATTATCATCCTCTTATTTAGTATTTCATTCATAAATAATATCCATGATATGCCCCTAAATAGGGTGTGAAATAATCAAGGGAAGATCCTTTGAATTTTCACTTGAAATGTCATTTTAATATGTGCTTTTACATGTTCCCAAGTCCATGTAAATAGGTATTGTGACAAAAAATGATATTGGAAGATGGATTATCTTCACTTAGTCCACAAGTGAAGGAAATGACATTATATCCAAGCCTTCCATACCCTTTATTAGTAAAAGGATCAAGAAGACGAGTAATTCCTTGAGCATACTTTCCAAATCCTTGACCAATGGTATACTTATACTTTTGTAAATATATAAATCCAAAGACATATATATTGAAGTATATATAAGAGTTGAATTAATGTGGTATACCTTGTGATATGATGTTATAATTATTTGAATAAGAAGATCCCAAATTTGGACATAATTACATTTTAAACATATAGATATGTGATGAACATTGGGAAGCTTTTAAAAAGGTTCCCTACATACTCTATGAATGTTATAATAATGTGTAGTAAAATAAAATGGAAATCAATCTAAAGCAATATTTTGAACATTATCATATTTTAAGAATGTCAAAATGCAATAAATAATGTCTTGAAAGGTAGGATAATAATTTACATGAAATTGCATAATCATTTGAAACATTTGAAAGAGACTTTAACTCATTGAACATATTATAAATATGATGCACCATGAATTAAGAAATACTAATGACCATGAATACATTATAATTAAAATCAAGTACTGTTAATGTCTATGAATATAATACAATCAGAAATCAAGGTATGAGGATGATCTAGGAAATGGTTTAAATGATTTGTAGGCTCTCATATATACTTGATCATTCATTGATTAGTGTTAGCAAAAAATTTCAAATCACTTACTACAGAGGTAGAACCATGTATGTATCCTAATAACCCCAATTTTTAGGGTAAGTTGAGAGTAACTTCCTTGGGTGATATGGTCCTCTCAAGTGCACCATAAATCATATAGATAAAAGAGGCATACTATTGGTATTAAAAAGGGACCCTAGGCATTTATGATATACCATGAAGTAAAAGGAAATTAAACTCCATGTTTAGTTCTATAATATGGCTATGAGTATTGGGGTAAACCCTTCACACCATGATATCTATTAATATAACACCATGTACCCCTTCATGGAAATCACTACATAGTTTTAAACCTACTAGAATAAAATTTATCAAATAAGAAAATGAAAATAAAAAATAAAGTGAAACTAAGGGGAAAATATTTTTGTATTAAAAAATCAATAAAAATTTCAACCCAATGTTGAAATAAATAGCTTTTATATTAGAATGATTTAAGATGACAAGACAATCTCTTCAGTTTTAGATTTAATCCAAGGTCAAAAATATTGAATCATTTTAGGTTGGATATTATCCAAGGTTTAAGTATTTTTATTTAAGTGTCATAAATTTACAAAAAATTGAAAGAAATCCTAGCCCAAAAATCAAGGAAAAATAATAAGTAGGGAAGATTTAGATGGTTGCATGTTCGATTCATGTTAAGTTTACCAAAATGTTTAACATTTTTAATTTAATAAGATATTAAACTAAATGAAATTAAAATATTGAAATGGAAATTTTGACATGTACTGATCTGATATGAAAAATATAATAATCTATAGAATTTATTGAAATAAAAAACTTACTAAAAATAATAAATTGAGCTAGGGCTAGAGAGTGTCCCTCAAAAAAAGAATAAATATGACTATGTAAACTTTGTATAAGTGAAAACTATGTTAAATTGATATATATATATATATATATATATACAATATTATATTAAAAATAATAATTCATAGTTTATTGGGACAAGTTTGTGGGAGGTATACAGGGGTACACTATGGCCTTCTCTGAATATATTTTGTATCTATTGATTTGGGTATATGTGATCACTCATGAGAACCAATTGTAGATCTTTGTATGTTGATATGACTAATTGATAACCTTCAATTAGAAAAATGTGTTATTGAAAATTCATTATATAGTAATTCGATAACATAAAAGGGTAAACATGGGTTAGTAAGGATAGTTAAGATGGATTCATAAACCCTTTGTAACTAAACATTACCTACATAGCCTGAATGGGCCTCAAGTCAATGTAGTTCTCCCTCTTAGAGTGATTATGTGATCCATGATGATGCAAATATAATGATTTAGTTAGATGATTAATTGAAATTATTAAAAAAATATTCCATTGACCAATAATAAGCTTTATTTAGATTTGGTTATTGATTGTTAGAATGCTGCAGAGTTGAAATAGGAAAAAATAGTTTTCTTTTGCTAAATGTGTAGTGATTTTGATAGAGATTAATGGGGGTAGAATGTGTAGACTTAGTTATTTTATAAGATAATATTCAAAATAATTTAATTAACCAGCTTTAAAAAAAACATGGAAGGGACATTGTGAAATGTTTTAATTTGAAAAATTAACCCATTAGAGTGTGGGGGACAAGGTTGCACTAGGGGAGAAGGTCACAATTCAATCTTGTCTAGATAACACAAAATTATCCAAGAAGACCAAATACTTTTAGGACTGGTTTGATAGGAACCCACAAGATGAATAGGGATGAATTAAATTGAAATAGGGATGTCTTTGAAATATTTTTAGTGTTTACAAGATAGTGAAGGCTCTCTTATAGATTGTGATTTAGAGAAATGGAAATTAGACCAAGTAAGGGTAAGGATGTGAAGAGTAAATATTTTCAAACATTAATGATTAATTTTATGTGTCTGAAATATGTTATATACATGCCTTGATTGACATATACTTTACTATGATGATATACTCTCTACATGTTCATATGAATATATATGATGCTATATTTCTAGATGACATGATACAATTAACTCTTCTTACGAGATGAATAACTTATATGACACATTCTTCATGTAAAAAGTGGGGCATTATAGTGGGCTTGTCATGGAGACATAAGCCTCCATGAACATAAAATCAGATTTTGGAATTGAAATACAATTTTTAGAAATTAATAATGGTTCAAATCTTAGATGAGTTTAGTTACATGATAATTATTTTCACATCAGTATAAATTATGGGTGAATATGCCATGCATATGTATGCACTTTATAAATTATTGATAATATATTCATAAATAATTTAGTGCATATACATTAGAATATTCACACATTTTATATTAGCATGAATTAAAGGTTTTCATATAGATATACATTTGAGATACAGGTTCTTAGATTCAACAAATAGATGCAATTTTTTTTATATCAATTAGTACAAATGAAGGGGGCATGATACTATTTCATACACATATACACACTTTTAGATTCATGAGTCATGATACTATTTAATACACATACATAATATGACATTTTATAGTTGTCACAATTCCAAAAGGGACATGATAATGTTTCATACACATTTACAAATTTTGTGGCGAATGCTATTACAATTGTTTAGTTGCTACACTCTTTTCAATTTACATTTATTAATAAGAAAATTTTAATATATAAATCCATATTCAATGATTGAATAATTATTTTATGGTTATTTACATTGATTTTTAGTGATGCTCAACATTCATGGCATTAATTATACCAAACCCATCGTGTGGTTCCCATATTTATTAAATTTGTGTAGTTATTTTGGTTATTACATTGAATAATTCTACCCATATTTATGATGGGTAGGGAATGCTATATTACAAACCCAATGGATTTTATAGTTATAAAAATTTGGGATTTTATCACCCTCAATTTCTCCATGGTTCAACAAAAGGAACCACTCTTCAAGTGATTTAACAGAAAGCACCTTTCTGTAAAGCTTCAATAAGGAAACATTATCAAAAAAAGTTGCAAGAAAAACATGGTTTTCAACAAAAAAAGGGTGTAATCCTTCATTACTATTTGGTTTTCAAATTTCAATTTTCAATTTATGGACATAGATTACCATATGTTTTTTCCATGTTTTTATTTTAAGTGACCTGCCCAATTGGATCTTCCTTCAAGAGATAAAGTGTGTTGTGCACACTTAGGTATATCTTGAAATACATCTATATATGTTAAAATATAATATTAATTAATTTTAAATGATTGTATCAACATAAATTTACCAAGCATGAATTACAAATGCAAGTATGGTCCTAGCCCACCATTTTATGACACTTATATGCTAAGTTATTAGTTTGAACCTCTCCATTTATCAAACATCTAAAGAACCTTATAGCCTATTCCAAAAAAAAATTTCATATAATACAAACATTTTAATACCTTTAACACAATCCTTATGTGCATGGGTCACTAAATTTAGATTAGGTCAATATCACTAGTTTATACTAACATGACCCTGACATGATCCTGACATTACAAACCCTCTCTTAGTAACATATACTTTTTAAAATAAAATATTTATCTAGGGTCCACTCATCTACCTAACATGTTAGTGGCATGATTAAATAATTAATTAGACTCATATATTTAAAAATTAAGGCCTCACTTGATAGGGGACTAGAAACTTATTTGGCTCACATTTATACATTATTGCATATCGATCAAAAATGACCTATTATTCCAAATTTTCAAATCGATCACTAGGAGTATCCCAAATAAAAATTTGAATCATATCAAATCCAATAAAAATAAGGATTTTTTAAGTATCAAATCAAATAATTATTTTCATTCAAATAATGAAGGAGAAACATTACACAATACACTCAGTTGGAGAACTATATGTGGTTTGATTTCCCTCCTTGGAATATAGGATATATGGGAAATGGTCAGTAATAAACATGGGTGTTTAAGGATAAATAAATCCATTATAATTTCTTGAATAGTTTAGGTTTTTATCCCTCGTAATCACACCTAGGGTTTTAATGTGAAGAAGGCTACTTTTTGGAGTTGCATGGATCATAAGGGTTTTGAATCACACATAAAGATTTTAGAGATAAGTGAATGTTACCATACATTCATAAACCCTATTTTACACATATTTCACTATTTACCACTATAGGTTAGTATTGATAGTCAATAATAACCCAAATCTAATGAAAATAACCCTACACAAACATAAACATAGTTCCAAATCTCGATGAATCACATGCCTGCTTCAGTCTATTTTCCACTGTCAAACCACATTCATAGTTGAATAGTCAATAAAAAATATAAGTAATTATCCATTTTTTATACTTATTATATTTAACATATGCCAATTATCAAATCATTATAATGTGTTTGAAGATTTTACATTTAGAGTCATGCTTAAATTTAAAATTTAGTAATTTGAATTCACATACTAGATTTTATCCTATTAGAGTTCTCTAAAAATAAATTAGGGTAAAATAAAATGGTAGTGGTTTTTAGAGATTCATTCATTTTTTAATTAACTATATATCTTAAACATAGGTGTAGTAACATAATTAGAATATTTATATCATCACATTTCATAGGATCACTCTCTATGAAAACATCATATCTATTGTTGCATAAATTGGAATCAATTTATATGGAAGCATTCTTAATTAATTTGGAATCAATTTATATGGAAACATCCTTACATAATTTGGAATAAATTTATATAGAAGCATTAGTGCATAACTTAGGGTTATTGTCACATTTATTTACAATAATGACATCATATTACATTTGTGTTTTATACCCTTGCATTTTATAACACTATGAAGATGAATTTATTTGACAAACCATTGTGGAAAATTACGTGTTCTAAATATATATTCATCACAAAATTGCTTATGTGGAGTTATATGATGTAATCCATAAGTAAGTGTATTTTTTAATTCAACTTTATAAATACTATCTTAAGAACACACATATTTATATTTTTTTGACTTTCCTCTTATTCCAGTGTATCATTAATATAAAAATGTACAAAATAAGTATGATAAGTAGGATCTTCCACTTTAGAATTATTTAATTTTTTTCATTCTTCACTATAATCATCATTATTATAGAAATCCTCTTTAAAATCATGGTTATAATCATTTCCTTCACAATCATATTATTCATATACATAATTATCATCATTAACCATACAAGTTTGACCATTAGTTTGTTCATTATTTTAAACAAAAGGCATGCAATGTATAGACAAAAGGAGTTCCACTAGATGAGGTCTACTAGGGGTTTTAGATTGGTACCTCATTTTGAATTTACCAAACCCTACTAGAGAAAACAAGACAAACACAAATCCTACTCCTAGTAGGAAATAAAACATATAAGTGTTAAGGTTTTGGAGATTCAAAGCCAAGGTTGAGGCCATATGTGATTTGGATATCATAAATAAGATTTGAAACCAAATATAAATACAAAAATATGAAACCCTAGTGACATAGAGAGAAAACCCTAAGGGAACCTAGGGTTTTTCAAGGTTCAAGTAATATTTAGGATCACCATTATTTTTACCCTAATTTGGATTAATTGTTTAATCTAATTAATATCAAAACTATGTGAATAATTAATTTATTAAAGTATTACAATCAAACATATATTTGAATGTATAATATTGAAATTTATTTGGCATGCAAGATTATTAAATATGGAAATTAAATAAAGGATAAGATACTTAATGGTTTCATGTATTATGCAACATTGAGATATGTGGTAGGTAATAAGGTAGGCTAGAAATAGGACTATGAGTCACTCTATGCAATTTATGGATCCTTACGCATACCCAAATAGTAACATAAACATTAGATTGTTAACATATTCTTCTATGTTTAGAGCTAGACAGTTCTATCGCTAGACATTTTTCTTCTTTGTTTTGATATAGGTAGGTGCACCTATTTATGTTTCAATTATATGTGTGATATTGATGTTTGATGATATACGTGACACACATAAATATATCTCCTTAATATGAAACCCTAGGTACACTTTTTAGGGGATAAAACTTGTAAAAAATTAGGAAGTGTAATGGACTAAAATGACCCAAATCACCCATATTGATGATTGACTGGTGTCTATGTATCCAATACTTTGAAGAGGTAAATTAAGACACATAGTTATTCCCCCTAGTTTTAATGTGAAATTATGATCCTTTGCTATATGAATGCACCTAATTATATGAATTTATACACTTAAAATGTTTGATTTTGACTTGGCTTAACATGCTTCGAACTTGGATGATGATTACTCCTAGTGACCAATTTATAATTTAGGAAGAATATGGTAGTTTTCTCAATGTAAAGTAGTGTACATAATCTTGATAGATAATTTCCAAATGGATAATAAGTATACACTTGATTTGTATTTATAGGCATCTATCTAAGTAATTTATTATGCCATCCACATGTTAGGTAGATGGGTGGACTAATATGAATGATTTTAACTTTAAATTTGACCACTGTTGGGGGAAGCGTGGAATTTTTAGATTTGGTCACTAAAATCTAGATGATACTAATTGAATTTGATGTTTTTATCTAGGAGGTAGAAAAACTGATCTAGAGATGTTTAAGTATGATAGTTTACTAGTTTGACACAAACTAGGAGAATTATTGAGGTGACTAACAATAAATTGGAAGGATTGGACCCATATATAATGTGGATGTGAATTAATGATGAATGAGAGGCATATGTGTGTGTAAAAGTCATGAAGGGTGAAGGTAGGTAAAAAGTGACATTTTCATATGTTAAATACCAAATTTTAATGTCTACACATAGGTACAATCTTTATTTATACCATAAGGCATTCACTTTCATCTCAATATTATCTAAGACACTATAATCTTGTTGGAGATTTTGAAACAAAACCTATGTATTGATGTCATTATCCCATTTTGTTCTTGCCTCATCCACTCAATATACCTTCCATATGGACATTATGCATAAAAATTACTTTGTAGAGTCATCACTTGTAGAAAGTGCATCAACTACTACATTATACTTTCATTTATTATATAATATTTAAAAGTCACATTGCAACTTTTTGGTCATCGATATTTATTACTCTTTATACGACAATTTTTTTCCAAGAAGTATATTAAATTATCATGATTAGTATTCACTTTAAAGTGTATACCCATTAGATAAGGTATATATTACTTAACTGTATAAATAATAACCACCATCTCATTCTCATAGATAGGCTTTATAAAATTCTTACTCTTGGGCTAATAACTCCAAATGTAAGGGTCACCATTTCTACATGATTATTATCCCTATTCCATGTCACGACATACCACATTCAATAATGCATTTCGTTGAAAAATCTATGGTATTTAGAAAAAAATGGTGCATATAGCCTCTTTAAATTTATTAGATGCCTTGGTGGTGGCTTTTATTATACTTGAAAGAGTCCGTCTTTAACATGGTTGTGATTAGAGTTTCTATGCTACCATAATTGCTCATAAATAAATGATAATAACATGTCAATCCTAAAAAGCCTTGAAGGTTATTGGGTTTTTTTGTAACTTAAAATTCTATCATGGCCTTAATTTTATGAGGATCTAATTTGACACCTTCATGCCAAGCAATGTGACCCAATTACTCCACCTATTTTACTCCAAAAACACACTTGGATGGATTTATGTAAATATGATGTTGTTATATAATTATTCATGTCTAATTCACATGTTACAAGTGTTACTCCCATGTCTTACTATATATTAGTATGTCATAAAAAATACCAAGATAGTTTTTTTTTAAAAATGACCTAAATACAATGTTCATCAAATTTTATAATGTAGATGGTACATTTGTGAGACCACAAGGCATTAAAAAAAACTCATAGTTGCCTTCATTAGTTCTAAAAGTTGTCTTATGTATATCCTCTTATTTAATATAAAATTTGATGGTAACCTAAATGAATATCTATTTTTTTAAATTATATAACACATTATATTCTCATCTATAAAATCATAAAGTACCATAATAGAGAACTTATTTTTGATGGTTTACTTATTGAGTTCTCTATAATATAGTTACATCCTCTAGGTATTATCCTTATTATACACCATTTACATAGGGGATGATTTTGAAATTTGGCTATGTTTGATAATAATAGCCTCCAACATCTCCTTTATCAACTTTTTAATTTCACACTTGTATACATATGGGTACTTGCATGGTCTAATGCTTGGCAATTGTATTCTTAGTAGTAATAAAATGGGTACTTGACAAACTTATTCTTATTAAAATGGGTACCTAATAAAATGGTGGTACTCCTTTTGGCATTGATTTAAAAATTGAGTGGTTATCAATAATATTCATATATCATGATGTGTATACATATTTGTTTGTTGTAATTTTAATGAAAAAAATTATACTACAAACTAATCGACCCCATTTTTGTGAATCTTCTACATATGATGAGAAATAAAAAACTATTGATACTTTTCACATAATTACACACATTTCATTTGTTCTACCTTCATAATGAAAACACATGAACAACTCCTAGAAATTCATATCTTTTTTACCAAGGTTGTGATTCATTAGACTCCCAAAATGATGTCTTACCCACCGATGAAAATAGAAAACATATGAAAGTCTAGCCTATGATCTTCCATATATATTTTAATACCATGTCATTTCCTTTCAAAACTGACTATGACAACATGTACAGACATCATATGAAATTATAAAGTTGGGTAAACAAAATAATTCAATTTTTTTTCCAAACTTATTATTAATGAAGTTGCGTGTACACCTTGAGTCAATCAATATTATCACCTTCTATTTCTTTAGGAAAGTCACATCTTTGATTGTTTAAGAAATGGTAATACATAAAAGAGTATGACATGAGATAGTTGGTTGGGTATCTTTTGATTCCTCCTATGGCTCATCCTCAAATATTTTTTTTATTTCCTCATCCTTGTCTTCTTTATTGGCATCTTCAATGTAAAAAATATATTTTCAACACATTTATGTATTTTGATATATTTTTTTCATAGTTGAAATAGAACCCTTTGACCCATTTCTCTTCAAATTATTGAGGAGTTAATATTTTAGGATGATGGAATGGTTATGATGGAATAATGTGTTCTTTTTCTAGTAGTGAATGCTCATAATTTAACCATATCTCTTTCCTCTACCCTCCATGTAAAGACCATGGAATCTGATACTAAGCTTGGATTAAACATGTGATTATTTATTTAGATGTTATCCTTGAGCCCGCACAAGATCATGCCAATTAGGTTGTCCTCTATGATGTCATCCATTTATAAGGACATGTTATGGAATTGATGGATATAATCTTTGATATTTTATATCATAGTTTGGATAACTAGATAAAGTAATTCTCTATTACACTATTGTGGTAGTGTATCTAAAAATCATAAATGAACACTGACTATGCAATGATAAGACCCTTATTTTTATTTTGAGCACATAATCATCTATACCAAATGAACCAATCTAGTTACAAATACAACGATTCCATGACCACCTTCTGAGCACTTGGGGTTTGATGTAAGTCAAATAAATTTTCCATTTGATTGATCCAAGTGATTGGATCATTACCATTGAAATTATGCACTTCCACTTTTGTTAACATGTTACATGATCCTATAGTTAAACTTGTATTTTTATGGATGGGAAAACCCAGGTGGTTTAGTGGATAATTATTCAAAGGTGGTGTTGCTTACTTCTACACTGATATGTTTTCCACTATTACACTAATGCTACTCATAGTTCTGTTAATTACATACATGATAGTGTTAAGTATATACAAACCCTATTTTTTATTCATGTTTTTCAAATTTACTTGGAGTTAGTTATCCAACCTATAAATTCATATATTAGAAGTTTTAAACTCCATTTGTTTAGTTTTTAGGCATTTTTTATGAAGTGGTGTGCCATTTTTCATGGCCTCTAGTTTTTGGATCAACCACGCAAAAAATCTAGGGAGAAGGGTTTGTAAATTTGGGATTATGGTTCAAGGTTTATGATTTTGAGGTCTAAAAAAGTGTACCAAATGATTATACCATTGATATCATAGAAAAATACAATTACTTCTTGCACAAGGGAGAGAAAAATAAAATTTCACACTACTAAAAAAACCTTGAGCAATACTACACTAATGGAAAAAATAAATTCCTCCCGAATTACAAGTTATGTTTTTTTAATCCTTCATCTCAAAAAATAATTGGTTCATGAGATCTAAAAAACTGGATCACAAAACCTTACATAAATCAAAGATTCAATATCACTTGTAATGAACTTTAATTAGATATATCAAGACAATTCACAATAATGTATGTAAATGTAAATGTCAAGAATATATCAGTAAACATATATCACAATAATGAGGGCATAATAAGTAGATCCACGCCATTAGTTTATAACAAAAAAATACTTGATATTTAAGACAAAACCAATTTGAGGGCGACATGTCCACAACCATGAAATAATAGATAAGTTCATGATATGATCTTCAAGTACTTACCACTACCTTCTATATATAACCTACTTAGGCTATGGTTACTCCATAGGCAAACCCTACTAAAATTTGAGAACATAGAGAAATGTGACAAGATAAGATAAGAGGTTGTGTAGGATATAGATTGACACACATATCTTTATACACACTATAGATTAATGGAATAACACCATAAATTATACAAAATGGTTACATAAACATACTCTATATCTAATAATTCACTTGTAAAAAATAATCATGAACCTAAAATAGAATAGAGTACACATTTGATAGAAAGATACAAATTTAGTTCCTTCATAGGTACACATTCGGTAGGTTATCAAATTCACACAATATATATTCAACACCTTTTAAATTTTGAAAATCAAATTTATAAGTCAGCATACCATTCAAATTTAGAGTTTTATTATAGTCTCAAAAAATCAAAACAACAAATAGGTGTGTCAAATTATAACCTTTTTTGTATTTTCATTACTTGCACATACTTTTTATACTTATTTTGTGATTAATGTGATCTATATGAAGTAAAAATATGAATATTTAGATTATGTAAGATAGGGTAACATTAATACAAATCTGAATGTAAAAGAGGATATTGATATTGCACTTAGAAATTAGAAAAACACTAAGGCAGAGAGGTACTTAGCTTACTCTGATTTTTTTAAATAATTGTGTTTTTTAAAGTCTCTAAAAATTATATGTCTAATTTTTAATTACTTAGATTAGGAAATAGGAGATCAAACCCTGTGTGGATATTGTCTATGAAACTAAAACCGTTATGATGACTAGTATTATCCAAACCCTATTAGTAGTGTTCATATTAATTTTGTATGTTTATGTTACCTTAGACCACTATGTTGAAACATGCATGTTCATCTAATGTGTGCAATTTATTTTGGTCATGTGCACTAATATTTGTTTTCATTATTCTTCCTTTAAAAATTTATCCCACTTTTGACCATAAGATGACCCTTGAAAAATGGGTTAGTATATTTTGTTGGACAACCCCAACCACTCCCCATTGAGTGATTGAGTGTTTCCTATGTTACAATATTAATAAATTAACCAAGCTAGCTTAGAATAATGTTGAAAATGATAAAATAAAGGAGAATGCTAAATGAAGAAATACTACCTCAAGAGTGAATCAAACCAAAAAATATGAGACAAGAGTTAACAAGTTGGGGAATCATCATTATAATACCCAAATAAAACTCTTAAAAACACTACTATTTTTTTCTTCTCCTTAAGTAACACTAATAAACACTCCAATTATAAACCCCTCCATACACATGAACACTTTGATTGCATACATCTTATAAACCCATGCCCACTAGTAAGGCAACCTTAAAGGAACACACTCACACTCAATGTACATTGCCTACTAGGTATGTACTTGGAGTTGGGGGGAAATTCCATGGACATTTCCCATAATTCAATAATGTGATCACATCATTTAAATCATGGCTCAATAATTATTGATCCATAACACAATCACATTATTGAATAACATGATCACATTATTTAAAATAATAATGTGATTGCATTAATTAAAACATACAACATGATCATGTTAATAAGATGATTTCATTCCCTATGTCACTAAAAAAATGAAAATCAAACTCAAATGCAAAATTTCCTCATTTTGCATTTGAGCGTTCTTTTTTTACTCTCACTCTCCTTCACATCATGATCATGTTTTGCCTTAGTGAGGATAAACCTTAACATAATTCATCCTAGGAAGCCATTAATTAATGATGTTGACATGTAGAAGAGGTAAGTGCTAAAAATATACACTTGTTAACCCTAAATTTTAGTAATTTTTTATTATTTTCATTATTTAATTAGTAATTTATTTGTTTTAAACATACTAACCCTCCTATTCCTATGTATAACACTCCTAACCCTCCACCTAACCCTCTTGTTCCTCAGTATAACCCTCCTATAGTTCCACAAAATCCCCTAGGTAGTCAGGAGATTCTAGTTGACCATATTGTGGAAAATAAAATTGAAATTGAGAAATTAATTAGGTGAATGAGGGTTCTCACTTCCACCAACACCAACTACACCTATTTATCCAATTCCTTAGAGACATTATTAGGTCAAATTGACTCTATAAAAAGTCAAATTGATAAATGGGATTCATCTCGAGATAATTGTAGGGATTATTATGCTAAAAAATTGTTAACATCTAAGGTTAAGAACAAAAACATATCAAAATCCTCCATTTTTTTCTTATTCATTCACCCAACCACCAATGCACTATTTCTAGTAACTGCTAAACATTTTCCAATCCACCACTGCCAACATAATTTAATCATAGCTAATTTTTGGGACTAATGGTGGATGATGTTTGATTATCCACCATGTAACAACCAAAAGGTCCCATTGTATTTTTTTAGGAAACTCTATTGTGAGTTTGTAATCAATGAGATTTTGAACTATTTTTGTTATATAGAGTTTTAAGGCCAAGGGAAAGGCTCTGCATAGGATCAACTTGATGCATATTATACACCTAATTAGCCTACAAGGATACATATCCAAAATCTAATTGAAGTTGATATGACCTATATAGTTCAATAGGTCATAGAGATCAACACTATGCATGCACTTAATTCTCTCATTAATACACTCATTCAACATATGAGTAGGCTCTCATAGACTGATGCTAGAGATATGCCACCTAGTGTGCATACCTGACCGCACCCTTGTAGATATTGTGGAGATATATACACTAAACCTTACAATGAATATATAAATGGTGGTTTATAGGGATTGGATAATATACTTATAAGTGATGAGTTTTTGGTATGCACATTTGGTTTGTAAACATCAACCACTACACAAATGTAGGTATATTTTATATAAATGTCATGTTAAATTTAATTTATATTTATAAATTTAATTTAGCTAACAATTAATTTACATAAAAAATGAATAATATGTATGTCATTTTTTATGTCCCAAAAGGTGATGGTGCCTTCATTATCACACTTGACATTTGCAGTATTTGATTTGACATAGCCATTATTTACATTTTTGGATCTAGTTGCTAGCCCATCCACTAGTGCATCTATCTCTATTAGGATGACACCTTTTACTTATATAGAGGTAAAATTTTGAGATAATCTTATGCTCTATGTACATTTAGTCTATGTATATTTTCCTTGTAAGTTTAAGTTAAATTTATCTATAAAGGATCTCAAAATTCAAGTAAAATAATATTAAATACATTCTTGGTTTAATAAAGGAGAAAAAATTGCCATATATATCTTTGATACTCTATAGAAAAGTAAGTGTGACCTTGTTTAAATCCAGTTGATGGCTCAAGTAAACACTCCTCCATCATTGTGATCTAAGATAGACATAGGCATTGTTGATATAATGTCATATGCATAGGTGTCAATATAGGTATATATTAACTTGTAATTTTGAATTGTAAAAATAGACTTGTTTTAATAATTTTAATACATACTTGGGGCAAATATAACTTATGTGAATGTATTGTATATGCAGGGTTGTACCATGACATCTAATAGTCCTAGTTATAAGATTAATAGGGTAAATTCTCATGTTTATTCCCTATTTAAAATGCCAACTCAAATATTTAATCCTGTCACTGACTCATTTAAGTGTAAAAAATATTTTGAATATGATCACAAGCTTGTAATAAGTGCATGTTAAAATGATTTTATATTCTAGTTTAAAATTAATATCTTAAAAATTAGTTGAATGTATTTTATTTTAATTTTTTAATAATACTTGTATTTGAATAGGTTCAAATGCAAATGAGCTAGAAGCATAGGACCAACAGTCAGACCTTGGAGCAATCCAAGGCATTAGAGGGATCTCCATCTACTAATAGGGCATCCTAGAGAGAGTCTTCTTTGAGGAAGGCAAAGAGACATATGTTATTTGATTATTAGGATGTATTAAATGAGATGTGATTTTTTGTATGCCTATATGGAAATATATGCATTTTTGCCTTTGTATATGCATGTATGACATTCACCTAACATTAGATACTATGTTGGTAGATGTAATTTTTTGTATGCGTATCATGGCAATATATGTATAATTGACATTGTATATGTGCCTATATGATTTTTTAGAGTTTTCATCTAAATTATGTTAATATATCTAATTTATATTCAATCTTAATTTTAAATGTTATTGTATATTGGTTCTTTTATATTCCAAACTATTATCTATTGAATCTTGTATTTAATGTTGTACACAAATGAGGATTTTTCAATGCTATAAATCTCTGATCTCTCATATTTTTTTAACTTAAAGTTTTTATTTGGTTGTATGTAGTGGAAATGACTAATTACACTCTTATCTATTTTACGTTTATCATCACCCATTTACAAATTTTCAATTGATCATTAACATAATTTGATTTCACTTAATTCCCATACCCAATCATGTTCATACTTTTATAATGTAGAGACATAAAATCATTCATAATTCTTTTCCAATTTCTTACTCAGATACCTAAACCTATAAGTTACCTAGTATTTCACCTTCACCTAGATCTAATGCATTTTTGAATAGATTTTCTTAAAAATAGGCCTACTACTTGTATGTCTTTTATGATTATTGTTCATTTATATTTTACCTCACCTCTCAGTTAAGCTCTATCAATACCTCTTTTGCACTCAACTCCTTTTTGTGACCATGTACATGGTCTACTTATTCCTCTTTGCAACTTTATCTTTGCTAAAATCACAAGATGAACTTATCCCTGACCTTGAATATAATTTATTTAGTCTAATAAAAGGTAACCTTACCAACTTTAAATAGAATATTCTCTCATGAGATAATGAACCATCTTTGGCCAAAACCCTTTATTATCCCCTAATACTACCTAATACATAGTTTGATCTTCTATGTTTAAAAAGTCTATGAAATTATTATTCATATTCTCTAATATCATGAATAATTACAACCTCACTTAGCCACTCTTATTCTCAACTAAATTCAAAATCCACTCTCAAACAATCTTCTTTTAAACTAGTCAATTACTCATTAGGTTTGCTCTTAATTAGTCACCTATCTCTTAGATCTACTCTCCTTCCTTTGAACAATTATTATTTAAGAAAATTTGGATAGGTATTAGTAAAAATAAAAGATTTATTCAAGTGTCAAAACTTACAATAAATCAACCAACTATATGTCTCTAAGAGATTGAGCTCTCATTCTCAAATTCTATCTTTTTAAGTTTCTAGGTCTCTAGACCTAGTTGTTGCTCCAATAGGTCAATTTATCAAAATAGATTTTGTAGATATTAATTTTTTTATATATTATTATTTTATCAATTAAAACATGTTATAACCCTTACCTAATTTTATATAACTCAAATCAACCAAAAAATCATCTGACCTTATGCACAACTTTCTTAAAAATGGTCTTTTATAGGTGTATGTAAAAACAATCCTATATACCTGAAATTTGAAAACTCTTATCAACCCAATTATACTTGTAATAAGATATAAAATACATTACCTAGTTTATCACAAATATTCAGACATTATTGTACAATCATTTGAGTTTTAGATGTGATTTACTCATGAAACCCTTCAAATTTACCCAAATTTTCTGCAGGCTGAGAGCTTAGATATGACTATTGTCAACATAGATTCTACATGTATTTGGTGATTCTCCTAAATCACATTTATTATCATCTAACCTACCCATTTTTTCATTCACTCTTCACACTCTCTCACTATAAATTCCCTAGGCTTGGCTATCCCTAGATGTCTTCCTCTTATTTAATACTTTTAAGAACACTTCCTCTATCTCTTATATCCACATATCCAACCTTCATTCAACCCACTCAATCTAATTTAAAATTCATCCACACTCATTTACATTTTATTTAAATTTTTTATTTCAAGGTATATTTGGCCTAATATGCCTAATGAACAGTCTTGAGACTGGTTTCTAACCCTTCAACATGTTACTCATTCATCACCTTCAACACCTCACTATTGACATTCTATTGCTTTCTAGGCATGTCCCTTAATATTTGATAAATGATATTTTAAAATATTAAACTTCTATTCTATCCTCCAAAACACCTTGAACACTTAAAATACACTTTCATGCAAAAGTGGGTGAGAAAAGGAAGAGAGGATCATAGAAACACTAATAACAAATGTTGTCAAAGTTTAAGTTATTGTATAACTATAGTTATGATGCTTCCTAAAAAAAAAATGACACTAAAAACACATATAGGTGGTGTATAATGTCTAGGAATAGGTTATTGGTCTCCCATTAGGTCTGATCGACAAACCCACCACCCATTCTGGCCTTAAGAATGCCCTTCCCAATATAAGAAAAAAGTAGTTTTTTAGTCTAAGTTCAAACACACGTAAAATGAAACCTGTAAGTCATTTAATTGAACCATAGGTTTCTTAACCTACATATTTAATCCATATAATCACACTCCAAATTAATTATATGAGACCTTCTAGAGCAATATGTTTGATAAGTTATAGTGATGGGTCTAAAAATGCAACTTTTTAGCATTGAATAGGCAACTTCTTGAGCTCCAACTACCCTTTCTACCTATGGAAAATAAACATGAGAATATATCACTTAGATAATTTATCTATGGGAAATTTACATGTTATCACATTGCCACAATGTTCAAGTCCACCTAGAAGTGCATTTTCACTACCGTTTAGGAGCGTGGAAACATTAACAACAAATGTTGTCAAAGTTTAAGTTATGGTTGCAAAACTCTAGTTATGATGATTCATGACTAAAAAATGACACTAAAAAAACATATATTTGTGGTTATATAACATCTAAGAATAGTTTATTGGTCTCCCATTAGGCCTGATTGATAAACCCACCACCCATTCTAGCCTCAAGAATGCCCTTCCCAATACAAGAAAAATGTAGGTTTTTAGCCTAAGTTCAAACATGCATAAAATAAAACATATAAGTAATTTAAATAAAATTTAATATCCCTCCCATAAATATTTAATCCCTCTAATTTCACCCTATATCACTAAGGTGTAACCTTCTACAACAATATGTTGGATAAGTTGTAGTGACAAGTCCAAAAATGCAACTTTTTGGTATTGAATAAGCAACTTCTTGAGTTCTAACTACCATTTATACCTCTAGGACATCAAATTGATAAATTATTACTTATATAATGTATATATATTCAATTTAAATTTTATCACATTTCCACAATGTTTAAATGCACCCAAAAGTGCATTTTCACTACTGTTTAAGAGCGTATAAACATTGATAACAAATGTTGTCAAAGTTTAAGTTGTGGTTGCATAACTCTAGTTTCAATGTTTATTGACCAAAAAATGACACTAAAAACATGTATAATGGTGTGTATAACACCTATTACCAATTTATTATCCTCTCATTAGGACTGATCGACAAACCCACCACCCATTCTAGCCTCAAGAATGCCCTTCCCAATACAAGAAAAATGTAGTTTTTTAACCTAAGTTGAAATATACATAAAATAAAACATATAATTCATTTATATGAAATTTTAGATACCTTTCCTAAATTTTTAATCCCTCTAATTACACCCCAAATAACTTAGGAGGAACATTTTACAGTAATCCATTGGATAAGTTGTAGTGACGGGTCCTAAAATGTAACTTTTGGCATTGAATATGCAACTTCTTGAGCTCTAACTAGAATTTATGATGTGAAAACAATTGAGAATATATCACTTAAATAACATATTTATAGTAAAATTAAATTATATCACACAACCATGACATTTAAATCCATCCATAAGTGCATTTTTAGTAATGTTCAGGAGCGCAACACTGATAATAAATGTTGTCAAAGTTTAAGTTGTGGTTACAAAACTCTAGTTATGATGATTCTTGACCAAAAAATGACATTAAAAACATTTCTATGGGGAGGATAACATATATTAATAGGTTTTTGGCCTCCCATTAGGCTTGATTGAGAAATCCGCCACCTATTCCAGCCTCAAGAATGCCCTTCCCAATACAATAAAAATATAATTTTTAATCCAAAGTTTAAACACACATAAAATGAAACATGTAAGTCATTTACATGAACCATAAGATCTATCACATTCCTATTTAATACCTATAATCACACCTCAAATTTATCATGTGTAACCTTCTAGAGTAATTTGTTGAATAAGTTACAATGACAGGTTCCAAAATAGAACTTTTTGGCATTGAATAAGTAACTTTTTGAGCTCTAACTACCATTTCTACTTTTGAGACCTACAATTAAGAATATATCACTTTTATTATGTATTGACAGGAAAATAACACATTATCACACCACCATGATGTTTGAATCCACCCAAAAGTGCATTTTTAGTACTATTTAGGAGCGTGGAAACACTGACAACAAATGTTGTCAAAGTTTAAGTTGTGGTTGTAGAAATATAGTTCTGATGCTTCCTAACCAAAAATTTAAAATTATAACATGTCTATATAGGGAGAAAAATTTATAATACTAGGTTATTTTCCTCCCATTAGGCCTGATTAACAAACCCACCACCCATTCTGGCCTTAAGAATGCCCTTCCCAATATAAGAAAAATATAGTTTTTAACCTAAGTTTAAATACGCATAAAAGCCAAAACCTGTAAGTCATTTATATGAAAATTAAAATCCCTCTCCTTCTTATTTAATCCCTATAATCACACCCTATATCACTTATGTGTAACCTTGTAGAGCAATCCATTGGATAAGTTGTAATGATGGGTCCAAAAATGAAACTTTTTGGCATTGAATAGATAACTTTTTGAGATCCAACTACCATTTTTACTTCTGGGACCTCCACTTTAGAAATATCTCTTAGATAATGTCTAGACATGAAAATTATAGGTTATCACATTGAGATGACATTAAAATCCATCCAAAAGTGCATTTTTAGTATGATTCAAGAGTATATAAACACTAACAATAAATGTTGTCAAAATTTAAGTTATGGTTGCAGAACTCTAGTTATGATGTTTCCTAACCAAATATTGACACTAAAAACACATTTTAGGGAGGTGTATAATTTATAATACTAGGTTTTTATCCTCCCATCAGGCATGGTTGACAAACCCACACCCATTTTAACCTCAAGAATGCCCTTCCTAATACAAGAAAAATGTAGTTTTTAGCCTAAGTTTAAACATGCATAAAACAAAACCTGTAAGTCATTTCCATGAATTTTAAGATCCATCCCCTACATATTTAATCCCTATAATCACACCATAAATCAATCGAGTGGAAGCTTTAATATAACTCCATTAGATAAGTTGTAGTGATGGGTCCAAAAATGCAATTTTTTGGCATTGAATAGGCAACTTCTTGAGCTCCAACTACTATTTCTACCTCTAAGACCTCCACTTGAGAATATATCACTTATATCACATCTAGATAGGAAAATTACACATTATCACACTACCAAAACATTCAAATTGACTTGTAAGTACATTTTAACTACCATTCAAGAGTGTAGAAATACTGACAACAAATGTTGTCAAAGTTTAAGTTGTGGTTGCAGAACTTTGGTTCTGATGCTTCCTGACCTAGAAGTGAATTTTCACTACCATTCAAGAGTGTATAAATACTAATAAATTTATAATTTATACTCTCTTATCTTAAATAATATGAAATTCTCTACTAGCAATACCAACCATATGATGGTGGAAGTTTATCTGGCACCATGAACCTACATAAATTGTTAGTAAGTGATTAAAAATGAAATTCATATGTACTATCAATAAAATAAAAAAACATTTGGTAAAATTGATTACATATGAATTTTAAAATTCAACATACTTACATATTTTAATCTAATAAACCACTAGTATCTTCTCTAACCTTGATAGTATCAAGAATAGCTTCATGGTCTAACTCTCAAAATTTCCATAGTTTCTTATTTAATGGCCTCCCATGATATTTTTGTATCTGAATATTCATTGAAAGAATCAAATTTGAAGAGTGAAGTATCTTCCTATGCATTTTAAACTCTTAAAACAACTATTGATCTAAATTTTTTATAGGATATTATCGAAACCAAGTTCTAGTGACTACCATTGACCCAGTAGGATAATCTATATTTTCTCCATCTATAACTAGGGAAGTCAATTTTTTCTTTCTTTCTACACTAATCAGTGCTCTCTTCGTTGTATTAATTTTAAATAACTACAAAAACATTCCATGTAGCACAAAAAAAATTTAGTGACACTATGAATATATATAATGAGAATAAATTTTACATAATGAAAAATATTCTACTTGGTTGCACTAGATCAGATCCATGGTCAAAGTCATTCGATAATGTCATATTTGTAAGTTAAAATGTTTTTGGAACCTAATATGTGTTGATTGGAATTAGAGGTTTAAAAAAAATCATCCACCCACTCGTGTGATTCACAATAATTCTAAATAGAGTCCATGCATGCAGAACATAACCATGCCAAGTGTCTCATATGAATAGTCCAAGAACATGCATTTGAACTAAGAAATGAGTGGAGGTCAACTAAATCCATTAGAGTCATGTAATACTAATACTTTTACAAGTGTTCTTACATTAACTAGAAATTTATACAAACATGAGAATTTGGTTGAGCCCCATGACACATGTTCTCATTACACCATTCAACCATAGTTTTTGCATCATCAAATCAACACCCTCTTCAAATTTCAACTCCTCCCTTGCAATATCTCTTTTTACACATGCTCCATCATCGTCATGCTCCCCTTTTCCATGGACATACTTGGTGAAACTCCAAATGTGTGTGCCTTGCATGCTTATAAACATTTTATCCCTACATTTGACCAAAAATTTAGAAATAGGTATATTTTTTGTAACAAGCTTACACCTTTTAGATTCTTTTCCATATTTTACTTGATAAGTCATTGATTTATGTTTGCTTAAAACAACTAATTCCTATCCAATTTCACTTGTACTCTCCTCATGGATACAATTATTTAATTTTGTAAATACATCACAAATTCTATAATTTCTATTTAAACATGATTTGTTATAAAATAATTATCCATCTAGTATTTTGTAACAAATAGTTGGAATAAAATCCTTGGCTTATTTTGGTGGAAATTCAATGCCACACTCTTGAAAAATGTTGTCAGTATGCAAATTACAATTAATATGGGAAAAAACATCATAGTGCATTGAAAATTCAACATGTTGCCTACAACAAAAAGTGGTGTGTGCATGATTTATTTTTATATAAAAAAGTTTGGCCATCTCAAAATATCTTTGAAAAATATAGATTTGTGAATGTTTTTTCAAAAAATTAGAGTACAATTGTGTTTGATTAATATCCAAAAAATGTTTTGGATGTGGTTCAGAGTTACGAGAACCAACTCTTATTTTCAATACATCTCTTGCATTGGGAAAAAATCTTGTATTATCTTTCCAAAATTGAGCAAGTAACTTTTTGAGAGTATTGGCTATAGCCTTGACCTTTCTTAGAAGTCTTCCATAGAATTCCCAAAGCTCATTGGTATTAGGTTCATTAAGTCTTTCATGTATTTCAATTTCTTTCATTAATGATTTTCTATTTATATTAATTTTTTAGCTTATTTTTGAAAGCATTCATTTTTCCCCTATTTGGCCACTTACTACACAAATTGAAGGTATATGCCAAGAAACATTACAATATTGGGTGCATGATTTTAGGCCTATAGTATGGTATGCATCATGTATATTTTCAATAATTTCATTATTTTCATCATCCATGTTAGATGTTCTTAGTCCTAATGTGTACATTATAGGTCTTATCTTAATCTATTTTATCAATGAAACAAATAATTGGAATATTTGACTATCATAATCCAAATTATAAAATAAATTATTCCAAATTTATTGAGCCAGTCTTCTTGAATGGCAATAAGACATTTTTTTATGTATTGGTTCTAAAATATTTTCATCGACTTCAATTAAGTACTTGTGAATGGTGGAATTTGTTAAGGGGGTGTTTCAAAATTGTTATTACTTTCATTTTTTTGAGGTGGGATGACATTTTATTCATTATTTATTTTTTCATTATATGTTTACATGAATTTTCTTGATTTTTAATTTCATTGTTATTTGTTTCCATCAAATTTTATTCATTCATGGGGGTAAAGCATCATACATAGACTCATCATCAATTGTTTTTTTTGGAAATTTGAATATAAAATTCCAACATTGTTGTTGGGTTTGTTTAGTCAGTTCTACTATGGCATTGAAGCTTATCCCTAATAAACTAGCTCATTGGTCCTATCACGTGAGAGGTAAGTCTCACGTACTCACCCAAAGCATGCAAAAAAAGATTGATTCTCAAAGGCTTTGGAAGACAATGTTATATGTTTTTTCATCTCTTGTAACACAAATTTTAAGTTATTAAATACCATAAATATACCACTATTATCCTTATTATCCCGGACTTAGCTACTACAATAACTAGGATCACCATTACTATTCAACATTGATAATAAAAGGAAAATATACCCGTGACTTAGAAATAAAACATACTGATCATTCAACACTTAGAATGTTTATGAATCATCACATGACATGGAAAATACTAATTATTTATTGATTGCTTAACATATTACAAGACATAATACTGTATCTATTCTCAAAGGGGTTACACTCATAAATGATTACAATAGGGGTTTTTATACTTGTTTTACCCTGACCAAGTGTCAAGATTCTAACTATCATGAACAAACAGCACACAGGATCCCAACAATCCAAGAGTTATGGCTCTTATAATTGAATGTTCCTATAAAATTGGGACTTTGCATCCCTAGATTCTTTCTCTATGTTATATTCTGGTAGCCAAGTATTTTGTTCCTTGTGGGATGGTACGTAATATCTAATTGGTATGATCAAAGTGTCATACTTGAGTTAATCATCTAATTTCTCCCACATTCACTTCCCTCATGATCCCCTATTATTCTACTTCTTGTTTTGAGTCCTCTATTTTTGAGTTCTTCATGAGATACTCTTCCTTGATTGGGTCCTCTCGTGTTGGGTCTCCTACACCATTATTCTCTTGTGATTGACAAGTTTTATGCCATAATACTCTAGTGCACCATAGTCCTCCTATTCCATGTTAATACTTGTGACAAAATGGACTATGGTCCCTCCACACCATGTGACAAGATTGGAAAAATACTTGTACAAAATTTAGGGGTTAGGATCACCCCACACTAAGTCTTTAGTCTAACCCAAACTAAATTGCACTAGTGACTTCTAAAAATTTTGGCCCCTTTTGCTTGATCTCCTTCTTCAACTTGTCCAAGTGGGATAATGCATTGAAGTCTTTGGTAGTTATTTTTTCAATGGCCTTCTTTGTTTCTTTTAGCTCCTCGAGATGAGTTGAAGTCTACATTTTTTTCACCTATTCATCTAGGGTTACACCAGCTTCCTTTTAGATGTCTTCTAAGTTAAAGACCTCATTGTTAACCTATCCTCAGAGTAAATCAAAACTTGCATTTATTTACTAATTTTTTTTATTAATGGTGTCTTCCATTATCTCTACATCTTTGAATGCTTTCACATGCTCGACATGATCTTTTATTAATAGGGTAACATCGACCACTTGTTACCTCAGGACCTCCTCATCATTGATCTAGGCTTCAACTATTTTATTTAGGCATGCTAGACATGCAAAAATTCCATCCAAAATTGGGATAACCTCCCTGACTCTCTCCAAATTAATTTTTTAGATATCTATCATCGTGGTGAATTGTTTAAGTATTTCTTGGGCCTCATCTCTAGGCATGAGGTGCTGCTTATTTTTATTGAGTAATAGCTCAACCAATGTTTCTAATTTTTTGATGGCCTCCCCATCCATTGGTACACCATATATAAGTTCCATCTCTTATTTCAAAATTATCTTACAAAGGTTTAAAACCCTTATCTTAGCCTCGATGGCCTCTTGAATTTGTTGCTTTAAAGAGGCCACTTCCTCAACTAGTGCTTGCTTTTTTACATAAGATTTATTATACATTTACACAACTTTACCATGTTTATTTTATTTCATGTGCACATCTAACTCTAATAAAATGTTTTGGCATGTCATTTCCATGGTTGGTTTTAAAAATGTTAAACTTATAATTATTGGTGAGAGCCATTGTGGATCAATTCTCATAAGGTCCTGTAGACCTACAACATCTAGGCCAGAAAAAATGTAATCCAAAGGAATATCAAACTGAGGCTCTTCACTATAAATTTACAAAAGGAATGATAATTAATTCCTTATTTATAGGGTTGCATCTTTAGGGTGGAAATGCTTCCAAAGATAGAGGTTTTTATCTTCTATGTTGAACCAATATCATTTGTATAGAGTGGATATCCCTCTTTGTTCTTATTCCCCCTTAGTTGGCCCCTTTTTCTTTTCTGTGTCTCACTCAAGTTTTCCTTCTTGATGGATTTCAGTGGCCATCTCATCTGTTCTCATTCCATTAGTATTAACTTGATCACCAAATGGAAACTCTTTCACTAGGGATGGATTCTTCTCTGAGTCTAATCCCAAATTATGGATCTATTCTTGAGAGGGGTCCCTTTGGGACACTTGACTTGGAGAGTGTTGCGGCATTGATCCAATGGTAGTCTTTATAGAAGGTGGAGGTGAAGGTGGTCATGGAGGAGAATGTGAATAAGTTAGATGAGGATATGAAGGGTTTAGGGTAGGTGAGTGGGAAGGAGTGGAATGAGAAGGTGAAGATGAAATAGATGGTGATGAGATGGAGATGGAGATGATCAAGGTGGTGAAGGTGAAGGATGAGGTGGAGATAGTGAAGGGAAAGGTGGACATGGATGTGGCATAGATGGTTAAGAAGTAGTGGGTTGGGAGGGTTGTGACTCCATCATCTTCTATCATTTTTGAGGGGTCTACTACCCACTTGTGCTACCACTTATCTTGGGTTTCTTCCTCCATTTCTATGGTGCTTGGGGGAGACTCTCCTTGGGGTCTCCATCTTGAGGGTACTAGTAGGGGTGTAACATGTAAAATAACTTGTGGACCTATTTCACAACTAGGATATTCTTAACCTTAATATCATTTAAGGCCATTTTTCCTTTTTTGTGAAGACCTTTTTGCCTAGATATATGAACATCTTCCATAAGGTGTGGCACTCCACATTAATCTATTCTACTTATAGACTGATTGACTATGTATCATAAATCATATTGATGGAATCATTGAAGTAGTGTGTAGAGAAGGCATATGGTATTCTAAACCATGCTAAAAGTTCTCTCAAAGGGTTCATTCAAATGTACATTAGGGAGTAGTGCTACTTGACAACAAATTTTGATTGATCTATGGTCAGGGGTGAAAATCCTTGAGAATTCACTATTCATTCCTAAAATCTACCTTCATCATATCAAACTAGTACCTCATCTTCAAATTATATGTTACGGTGATCTGTTGGGGGTAGGTGAAAGCTTTGAAGCACTTGGTAGGGGACTTGTAAGTAGGGGGGAGGTACACCCACTTCAAATATCCTAAATTATAGTTAGGCACCCATATCTCATAAAAAACCAATAATAAGAGGATTTATCCCTAAGGAAACATATACTTAGGCATTTTGTGTACCTTCTCTACATTTTTAACTATATTTTGGGAAAAATGCAATGCCTAATTGTATTATGTGACTTGAACCACTTAGTGAACAATGTGCAGGTGGGCCATATCTACCTCCTTCCATTAGTTAGTCCCTCTGATCTTAGTGTAATGATCCATGCTATAATTCTAAGTGTAAGATCATGTAGGTTTCTTATATGTATTATATGCCCCTATTTTTGGTACATTAATATGGTGGTGGTCTACTGAATCTCCTCCATATCCACCAAGTCATCCAACACATTAACCCCTAAGCAGTAAATCCTCATGAATTTTCTTGTCCTCTTTATGTTGATCTTTATGTTGCACCTCATGAAGTGGATGTAGTCCCCATGAATATGCAAAAGGAGTAACTAAACTACCTCAGTAGACTTGCCAAAGTATGGCAATTCAAAGAGTTGGAAGAGGTTGATCTTATCCAACTAGTTCTTGATGGATAAGTCATAGACCACTCAGTTTCATGTGTTAGTGGTCTCGATCTGATAATCATTTTTTAGCTCTACTTCATTACCCAACTGATAGTGGTTGTAGTAAAAAATTGTTATAGTTGACACCTTAGAGACCTAATTCTCTGCATGTAAGACTAACTCTGGGTATTGCATCTATTCTATTAACAAGGATGAAGGGAGGGGGGTGTTGGGGTGTCTTGTGATGAAGAATCCTATGTTTGATTTCCCTTATTTACCATATTTACTTTTTCATTCTCGCACACTTCTCCTTTCACACTCTTTCTTAAGACTCCAATTCACTGCACTTTTGGTCTTTCTTCTGAGCCTCCCAAAAATTGTTCTCTTATAGGAAACGAGGGTCCTCTACTCACCTCTTCTTCCTATGATATGGTTGGAATCCTCTCAAGTCTCTTAGCCTTTTTATTTAGTTGTATTACCCTCCATGGTGCTCGAAGGTTAACCCAAATCCATCCCACATTTATAAAAGAGTTCATGGTGGTGTTCTAACTTGCCTCGGCTTTTGAGCTTCATGCTTCAACAATGGTAGAACCTGCAATCTACAACTTCAAAAATCTCCACTTCTACACATAAGTCGAAAATTATCAACCTCTCTTCTTTACCTAAAAATCCCCATCATGTTTTTTTTAACTTTACAATCACTTTGTTTTTCAAGGAAATTGGTCTCATCAATCTCTAGTTCTTTGGTTCACCATTCATACTTAGAACTCAAATATTTAAATAATGTAAATTGTAAAATGGATTTGACAAGCTTATATATATGCCATATAAGAGGAACTACCTCTCTTAATTCTTTCCCTCCCCTTGTCACATTTAGTCATTAATGCATATATTTTAACAACTTTCATAATTCGATTCTTGTAGTGAATATTAAATGCCTCAACTAGTTTGTCCCATCATTCCACTCACATGATTCTCACCATAACTAACCTTGTTACATTAATGTTCCATTATTTCCTATGCCTTTATTAGAGGTGGATGACAACTATCCCACATTTTAGATGAAATGGAAGATCGCTATCACCCAAATGGTATGAAATTTTTAAAAGTACATTCAATGACTCACTTGCCCTTAATCAATTGTATGCCATATATGACTCTTTCACCTTTGGAACTTATACACATGCATGTCATGTCTTATATTCATATGCATGATGCCTTCACCCACACTAAAAAGGGTTCATGGTCCTCCATGAAAACACTCAAAGTAAAAGAATTCAAAATTACATTAAAGAGTCACGCACCTCAAGGGCACTAATTTTTATTAAAAATAGTAAATACTAACCTAATAGCCTTGAACCTTATTGAATTCAACATAAACTTAAATAGAATCATAATATAATCAAAGATGACTACCATTATAGTGCCTTGGGAGGAATTGACCATCTATTTGCTTTAGTCAATAGGCTTTGGTAGGTCAAATGCTATGTCTTATGAATAGACCATCTTGATGGACTCAGAGCTTCCTAGGGTGGCATGTGAACTTAGAGTCATAAAAAAACTTTCATGCTTGGAGAAAAGACTTTATGCTTCAGATGTGATCATGCCATGATTTTTGTTTACATTTATCAACATCTTGACTCCAGTGGGTAAGGAATCAAGCTTCATCTAGTTTCATCAATTCATCGAGCTAAGATTTTAAATAGGTTTCATCATCAAGGTTTCCCACACATGCTATTTGGAGAGATGGAACTAGGAACTCCACTAACATGACTGCTTCTTTTCCATAAACTAAGTTAAATGATTTACTTTTATTGAGGTGCTTATATGTATTTTGGTAGGCCCAAAGTACAATAGATACTCTATCATCCTCATCAATCCAACCAACATTGAAATTTTTGTCAAAGTGGTACCAAGGAGCTTATTGAAGGCTTCAGTTGTTCCATTGGCCTATGGGTGGTATGGTGTCATCTTATGGTGCATGATCATGAACTTGAATAATAATATGTGAATCATCTTATTCAAGAATTAGGTGCCATGATCACTAGTGAAACTTAGGGGACATCTAAACTATGTTATAATGTTTTCCAAGATGAATCATGTGGTAGTTACTATAGTATAGTCTTTTTTTGGTATTGCTTTCACCCAACATGTGAGATATCCAATTGATACAATAATGCACTGAGAGTTTATTCATCATCCTAATAGAGTTATAGGTCCCATAAAGTCAATAACCCACTTTTTGAATGGTTATTGAGAAGGAATAGGGCACAATGGAATATAATTTTTTCTATTAGGTTTTCATATGTGCTAGAAAACATCACATTTCCTAACATAAGCCTTTGCATCTTTGAATAAAGTTTGACACCAGAGTCTAGCAAGCAACACCATGCATGTGGTAGCCTCTCTAGCATAATGTCCTATAATAATACCTCATGGACTTCTCATAGCACTTTAGGGTGCTCATGTTGCATTACATAGTGTGAAGTACCTCATCATGGTCCATTTTGTATAGATCTCTTGATATGAGTTGATAAGGTGTGGCACGGACCATAAGTTGCTTTTTTATTTTGAATTGAAGGAGTTAGGTGTGCAACCAATGTTGAGAAATGTTGTAATATCCTCCATCTCTTCAAGTACCTGATCAATTTGAAAGAGATGAATGTCAATAAGATCATCTTCTATCCCATGTGGGGGTTCTCCATTTTCACTTTGGGAAAAATGATCAAGTCCATAGTTGGTATTCCTGAGCTTCAATAGTACAAAAAATTGGAATTATTAGAAGAGTAAAATCCAATGGTAAATCCTTCTATGTAGTACTGGCTTGTTGACAAGATATTTCAAAGGCCTCATGGTCTGTATAAAATATAAATGGAGTGGCCAAAAGGTACTACATAAACTTTTGTAAATCATAAACCATAGACAAAGATTTGTACTCGATGGTGGTATAGTTTTATTCTATTGATTTCAGCTTCTTACTAATGAAGTAAATTGGGTGATCTAAGTTTTCATCACTTGGTTGTGTAAGTATCATGCTAAATACCATCGTAGATGCATCAACATAGACATGAAAATCTTTGCCCAATCAATAAATTTCAAGAGAAGAGTTGTAACTAACCTTTCTTTGAGTGTTTTGAAGGCTCATTTACAATAATTAGTACATAGAAATTATTCATTATGATTTAAAAATTTTTTTAGGGGCACAACAATCTTGGCATAGCCCCAAATGAAATTTCTATAATATCCAGTGTGTCTTAGGAAGGCACACAACTTACATTGATTTTTGGGCATTGGTAGACAAAGAATGATGGAGAACTTGGATGGATCCACTAGGAGTCCCTCCTTACAAATAATATGCCCAAGGAGTACACCAAAAGGTGTCATAAATAGACACTTCTTCAATTCAGGGAATTTTCAACACTCAATAGTGTTCAAACATGAGCCTCAGATTGGCACAATGGTCCTTGATCAACCCATAGACTATCTAGTCATCTAAGTAGACTTGGAGAAACTTATAGATAAAATATTTGAAATCCTCAAATATTATTTGTGAGAACTCTATTGGGGCATTTATTTACCCAAAAGGCATGATGATATAGGCAAAAGATCCCCATTTAGTAGCAAAAGTAGTATTGGATAGGTCTTCCTTAGCTATCTAGACTTGGTGGTACCCTGAGAACCTATTGGTAAAAGAGTATATCTCATAATTGGCAAAACCTTATAGTATTTACTTCATAAATGGTGTTGGAAAAGGATCTATCACACATGATGCATTTAAAACATAATAATCCACATAGATCTAGATATGCCCATCCTTTTTGATACTAAGTACCATGGGACTCACCCAGTCAAATTCATCAATGGGAGTAATTACTCTAGCATGGAGCATGTTATTAATCTCTTATTTTACGTGTGCTTAGAGGTTAGGATTCATATTGTATAGATGTTTCTTCACTAGGTGAGTACCATCAGTCAACTTTTTGTGCATCTTCCCTAGAGAAGGGTTAAATCCTTTCATTTATCTATAATTCCTAAAAAATATATCCTAATATTCTTTCAACAACTCAAAAATCTATGATATTTTTGTCTTAGTCTAATAATTTCCAATTATACCCATCTTAGGCTCTTTCTCTATGCCAATGTTAAGTTGAATAATTTGAATGGGCTCATGATAAGGGTTATCTATTGGAGAACTAGTGTCCCAAATAGTTCATGAACTAGTAATTATAAGGATGTCTAGATGGTTTGTTAAGGGGTCAAGTGAGGTAGATCCTTCACTTTCATCTACTTGGAAGACAAGTTTCTACTTTCTCAAGTAGATCTCTTTACAACATTCTTCATTAAAAACTATAGATGGTGTAGGAATTGATGGTGTGAAAGGATATATGAATAAATTCAAGAGTTATTTAGGTTATTGATGAATATGGTGTAGTCAATCTTTGATGGGACTTAGATCTACCCAATTATTGCTTCATGCATGGCTTGAAGGGTGAGGCCCAATTCCATCCTTGGTGAAAAGTAAGAAAGTGTCAATGTCATGTTTTCCTTTAATAACTACTAGAAATTTGTACTCATGTGCTTTTCTTCATGAATGTACCAAGCCCATTCCCAAGTGTGCAAAGTCCCATAAAATGCATGGACCCAGAGGTAATTTGGTAAGAATGTTTCCACAACTCACCTTGTTTTCTCATAAGCTTCAATGTGAGGTTTAGGTGCTTTCACGACACTGTAACTAAGCATGCCTTTGATCTAGTTATCATGGTGAAATATATGATGTAGATCAGCTTATGGAGCTTCCTCTAGTCTCTCTAATGGTGGTCCCTCTAGTGGCCCTCTCATTTTTAAACCTAAGAGGCGTATATACTTATGGCATTTAGGGAGTTAGTGCATGATGCTTTATCCTCTATTTATGGTGCTACACAATCTTATAGTTAGATCATAGTCATCATGGGCCCAACAATTACAATCATTACTTGTAGTATATGAGATATACTGGTTGTCTATCCATTAGATAATACCATCTAGTGTTGGATTATGTTGTTCATCATTTTGAGTAGTCACATTATAAAAATTGTTGATGTCTTCATCGGTGCTCATGAGATCAATATAGGGTGGTCCTTATGCTTAGTCTAGGGTATTACCACACATTGATTAAGATTCTCAAAGCTAATGTATCAATTTTTAAATCTTAAATCTACATGATTTTTATAGCACCAAGGCCTTCTTAGTAAGGTTGAATAGTCATTAGCTTCAACTAACTCAAAAACCTCAAAATATGCTTTGAAGGGAACCCCAAGTATGTCAATGGTGACATTTTTGAGGACTTTAATAAGATGCAATCAATTATTATTCTCCATGAATGAGATGTGAGGAGAGGGTTACAGGGCTAGGATAGACATCTTTTGCCAAGCATCTTTAGTGAGAACATTCACTTCCACACTAGTATCTACTAGAATATTTTAGATTACCCATTAATTGATTTTTGCTTTAACTAATATCTCTCCATCTTCTGGGGAAGAAGTAGGACTTTCCTAACATTGGGCATGATTTAAATAAAGATCTTTTCTTTACTAACTGAGGTTATGGTGGACTTCATTTGGTATGTATAATTGACATTTAAGCTAAGTTTTGAGCTAGGGAATGATGTATTCATCGAGCATACATTTTCATAGTTCCTAAAAATCATTCCATATCATAGGAAGTTTGGCTTATTTTTTCACTATGGTGTGTTGTGTGACATCCTTGTCTTTGTGGTATTGAATCTCACCTTGGAGATCTCAAACAAGTGCCATTATATATTGAAGGATGTCCTTTTGCTACTATATATCAGGGTACTTCCTTGCCTATGGTTCTTCCTAATGTACCTTCTTAATAGGTTTAGTTGTGGATTGAGTTTGACCTCCACTACGAGTGGTGATTTTCACTTATTGTATTTTGGGTATGGTCAATCATGTATAGCATTATGGTTTATCTATATCATGTCATCACCCTTTTCATTTTAGTCCTTAGTAATGGCTACATATAGATCAAGCCATTCTTCTAATCGATGATATTTTTTTCAAAATGTATAGGTTGGGTACTCTGGGTAATCTCTTTGATAGTGGTCTAGTGAACCAAATTTTTAACAAGTTCTTGGTGGAAATTGACCACTACCTCACCTTTATCCTCTCCTTCACCCTTGATAGCCACCATTATCTTGAGTATTGGCAACCAAATTTTTATGCATGTCAGGAACTTGAGCTTCATGAATATCACTAATCAATCAATAATCATTAGTGTCATGTGTGTAAGCATCACAAATCTTACAATACTTAGATACCTTTGTGTTTGTATCCCTTTACAAAAGTGGACAATAATGGGAATCATGTTCTTTATGAAAAATCTCACAAGTTTGTTTTAGTACTACATGGATGTTCTTGCATTGGTAGTTGTTCCTCATATGCCCTTTAGTCTCACAGTTAGTACACTAGACAACATTTTGTGTCTCATGTGCATTATTTGGAGTCAACTTTTCAAGATAAGATGCCATGGATGCTATCTATGCCTCCATAAAGGGACTAATCTTGGTATCCATACTTCCTACCACTTCATCATGGAGGGCAACTTCTAATGCCTCACACATGCTTGTGAAGGTTATTTGTGACAAGGTCCATTGAAAAGGTCACAGTAATCCTTCCATGAGCCATTATGCATGTTGAGAAGGATTTATTTCAAATGATAACTTAGAAAGAAAGGTTTTGAATCATGCATCATATTCATGTATGATCTCTATAAGTCCCTATTTTATGTCTTTCACCACCACTATACTTTACTACTAAAACTCAAAAATGTCAAATTCCTACAAGAAGGTTACTTTGAGCTGGTCATAGTCAACCACTACTTACTAAGGGTCAAATTTGTGATACCATTTGTGCACATGCTCTAAAAGGGTGGTTGTAAACTATGTTGCCTTTCATTCAGAATATGTGATGCCACATGCCCTCTAAATTAGTTCACACTTATGAATATGCTCAACTACATTCTCTACCCCATGGAATTTAGGTAAATGCAATGTCATCTCATAGTTGACCATAGTGGGTTGTGGTTGAACAATTGGTTACTAAGAAGATCCAAATCTAGTTCAAGGAGGGGGTCTGCTTCCTCCAACACCTCTAGTAGTAGTGCCCATGGGAAGAATCATGGTAGAGGGTTGATTTCCTAGGTTTGGTCATGTATTCTAACCTTGAGGACCAGATCCTCAAATCATTCCAAACTATGCCATAGAATTCCCTTGAAGAGGGAAAGATGTGGATTCTAGATTATCACCCAATGGTCTAATTTTAGTCTCCCTTACCTATTTAGTTTCTGAGTCTATATTATCTTTATCCCAATTATGTATATATATTCTATCCAACTCAAAGACATGAGAATACACTATGGTGGGGGATCTTGGTTGAATCATACTTGGTTATTTATATTTGATAATCTGGCTCATTTTTCCTTCATAGGATAAAATCAACAAAGGACATGGCTCAAAAGTGATGGATTCCCCATGCACATCTAGTTTCTTATAGCTCTTCACAATGATCCTCAAGTTTTCTTGATATCTTCTTGTGCCACTAACTCCCATGATCCTCTATCAAACTTCACCATACTTTCATTTCCATAACACTCATTGGCTTGCTACCATGTTGAACCCACAATCTTCAATCAACCGTTAGTCTTCCCTCCAAATGTGTGATTCATGTATAGGAAATTTTAGCCTTTCATGGGTAGAGATTCCAATCCAAGGTCAACAATTAACTTCATTACTTTGAAGGAAAATGATGAAATATATCATCCCCTCATATCTTGTAGGAATTGGAACTTTTCTTCCTCAAGACATGAATAGGTGGTCATCACATATTCCAAAATGTATCTATGTTGAATGCCTCTCCACCAATAGTTAACCGCTTTCATACAAGAAACTTCAAGTCATGTTAAACTCCTTTGTCATCCAAGTGTCCATGATTGCCTTCATCCAATATTTTGAGATCATCCTTGAACATACACTAAGATCCAAGAATGCAAGAGAAATGGGACCTTAGAAAATAATATCTCATACAAAGAATTATAGAGATTCTACTCTACCCACTATTGTGTAGAAGTTCCTAGTTTAGAATATGAAACCACAAAGTTATCTTCAACATTGGTAACCCATTATTCAATATTCTCTAATGTAATGAACTCAAACATTTCCCATGATTATGCTCTAATTACTTCAAGTCCTACTAATAGAACTAAAATTTTTGGTTTATTTAGTTAGTTCTACTATGGTGCTAAAGCTTCTCCCCAATAGATTGGCACGTTGGCCCTATCACATGAGAGGTAAGTCTCATGCACTCACTTGAAGCATATAGTGAAAGACCAGTTATTGAAGGCTTTGGAACATAATGTTATATGCTTTTTCATCTCTTGTAACACAAATTTTAAGTTGTTCAATACCATAAATACACCACTATTATCCTTATTGTCCCAGACTTAGCTACTATGATAACTAGGATCACCATAACTATTAAATAATAGTAATAAAAGGAAAAGATACCATGGACTTAAAAATAAAATATACTGATCATTCAACACTTAAACTTTCTATGAATCATCACATGATATGGTAAATACTAACTATTTATTGATTGCTTAATAGATTATAAGACAAAATATTATGTCTATTCTATAAGGGTCCACACTCGCAAATGATTAAAACAAGGGTAATTATACTTATTCTTCCCTGACCAAGTGTCAAGATTCTAACTATCATGGACAAATGACAAATGAACTCCCAACATGTTGAGAGTCATGGCTATTACAACTAAATGTTCCTATATAATTAGGCCTCTATGCCCCTAAATGCTTACTCTATGTTATGTTTTGGTAGTGAAGTATTTCATTCCTTATGGACTAGTACATAATCTCTGATCGGTGGGGTCAAAGTGCCCTACTCAAATTACTCATCTAACTACTCTCACATTCCTCATGCTCTGGTTCCCTCATGATCCCCTAGTCTTTCACTTTTTATTTCAAATCCTCTATTCCTAGGTCCCTCATGGCACATTCTTCCTTGACTGGGTCCTCTTATGTTGGGTCTCCTATGCCATTATCCTCCCATGCTTGGAAAGTTCCATGACATAATACTCTAGTGTGTCATGGTCCTCCTATGTCATGCTGATACTTGCAACAAAATGGATAATGGTCCCTCCATGCTACACACCAAGATTGGAACAATACTTGTATAAAATTTAGGGGTCAATAATTATCTAGTTCATTATTGTCAATTTCATTATTATTCATTTAATTATGATTAATTTAATAATTACTAAAATCATTATGGTTAATTTAATCATTATTTAATTCATTATTATCAATTAGCTCATTATCTATGGCATTTGTTTTATCAAGATTAGGGTTTGTACCTTATCTACCAAGATTTTTTTGCATTCATATCTTGTGTTTTTCTCACAATTCTTATAATTCCTTTGGTGTTTTGTTCTTTAATATCTTCCTCTTCCTAAAATGTGATCCGTTACCCATCAAAGATAATTGACAACTTTTCAAAGGTGGGGTCAAAAGTACATAGGTCCTGTAGGTCCCATAAACAATGTTTGTGGGGATAGAATTTTTGATTTGGGTTAAAAATATACAGTGAAAAGTGAGCTTTATATATATTAATAATAATGCAATCACGTTATCCAATAACATGAACATGTTATTATTACTAATAAATTTGGGTTAAACATAAACATTGAGAAGTGAGTTTTGTTTATATTAAGAATAACACCATCATATTATTTAATAATGTGATCATTTTATTTAATAATGCAATCATGTTATAATTAATATATATTAGGGATTAGGGATTAAGTCATTAGTGCATAGGGTTTAGGGATTATGGATTAGGGCATAAGGTTTAGGTTTAAGGGTGTATATAATATCTAATCACTCTATGCCACATGAACCTAATTCTTACTACAAAGGATGTTAATTGGGACTAACTCGATTGGTAAATAGGTAAATTGTATGATTTATAATTTAGGGTGTAGTGTTTACGGTTTACGATTTAGGGATTAGGTTTTAATGTATATATGGTTTAGCATACATAAGGTCAATTGAAAATATAATTGAGGATAATTTGAATCAATTGGACGCATTTATGACTATAGAATGTGTTTTTAGGTTGTCATTATACCCCATGTCATCATGCAAATTGAGTGAGTTAGTTAAATGGGGCAATCAGTTGTGTCATTTAGGCCAAATTAAGCCTTGTGAACTTAATTCTTAGTCTAAATGATGTTAATTTGGGATAGAATGATTGGTTTAGGGTTTAAAGAGTTTATATTTATGGTTTAGATTTTAGGGATTAGGAACTTTAGGGATTAGAGCTTAGGGCATAATTTTTAGGGTATATAAGGTAAATCATAAAGGCAATTGGGGTAAATTTGAGCTCCTTAAACCTAGATATATGAGGAAAGAATGTGATTTTTGGCTTAATCAACCCCCACATCATCATATATTGAGCCAATTAATTAAATTTTGGTAATGAGTGATGCAATTTTGACCAAGTTCATCCCTGTGAACCTAATTATTACTATATAAGGGATGTTAATTAGGACTAAGTTTATTTTTTTAGGTTTTAGGGTCTAAAATGTAAAGGGTTTAAGGTAAATGTTATAGGGTTTAGGGATTAAGTTAAATGGTATATGGTTTAGGGTTTAAGTTAAATGATATAAGGTTTAGGGTTTAAGATATTGGATATAGGGTCTAATCACTAAGGTAATTGAAGAAAATTTGAGATGTTTATTCACCTATTTGTGATAATTATCATCATGTTTGCATTTATGATAAAAGTATGGTCAGTTAAGACATACATGTTGCATACATTTTATAATTGATTAAGCCATAAATTTGGTTTAGGGGATCAATTTTTACCAAATCACACCCCTAATTACACAAATTGACTAATTAGATCAATTCATTGTAGAATCAAACTTAATTTTGCTCCAAATCATATCTTGCTCTTGAAGGGGTTCAATTTGGCCTTAAATACATCCTTGATTAAATGAATCAACTCTTTGGTTAATTATATATGGCATGACATTAGGGTTAATTTCACTCCAAATCACATCATATATAATTTAAAATAGGTTCATGTGGCTCATTTTGACCCTAATTACCTCCACAATTGAACTAATCAACATTTGCATTCATTAACTGATGACTTCAAGTTTATTGAGCTCAAAACCACATTCTCTACATGTATAACTTGCAAATAAATAAATTATGTTTATTTGATTCAATTGAGTTAATGAAATTGGAGATAATCAACCCCTAAATAACATTTTATATTCATGAAATTAGGTTGAAGGGGATCAAAATAGCCCCAATTTACTTCAGATGCATAGCTAGATTGGTACTATAAAGGCTAAATTTTGGCCATAGGTTTAAAAATGTATTTTATGACTTCTCATGATAAAATCAGTTATTTCATAAAATGTATAATGATTTCACCTTAAAACCAAGTAGTTATAAGTATTCAAGTCAAAAAAATTAGAATACCCATAAATTTTTTGAAGTCTAATGTGATACCATGACACCTTAATTCACTATCCAAGGTTAGGGACCTTTTTTGTATCACATGAAAGAACACTATTAAAGAGCTCAAGAGCATATATAAAATTTGATCTCAAGATTAAATTTAGGTTTTTGGGTATTATGAATATATAATGTGATCACATCATTAACTAATGTGATTGTGTTACTAACATGGTTAATAACACGATCAAATTATTAACAAAATCACACTATTTGAATTTGAATTCAAACACTAAGCCTTTTGTCTCAGGAATGGCTTGGACCTATGAATCTATAGTTGAGTCCAAGAGTTTTGATAAAAAAATAACAAAATTAAGCTTTGATCACCAAATACACTACAAATTTAAATGGTAAAATTGAAAAACTTAATACCCTCACGATGAGAATGCTCTGCTCTTTCCAAAAATATGATTTTTGGACTAATTTAAGGTTTTAAACTATGTTGATTTCTAACTATACCTTGTTTAAGCCACTACATTACACACACATACATGTTTATACATGTTCATGTAATTTGTCTTTCATTGATCCAAGTGCAAAACAAGTTATATGGTCACAACTAGGCCTGATTCTACACACATTAAAAAAACTAATTTTCATTTTTTTTAGGTAGTTAGGCACACTGCACGGGCATCTATCCATTTTTTGGTCAGTTTTTAGGATCTATTTACTTTTAAAATTCATTAAAAAAAGTATTTATAGAAAAAATATAAAAAAATATGGGTCATAAACTGGAATATCTTTTATAAATTTTCACTGAAGTGTTTCAAAAAATATTAAATGCTACTTAAAAAATGGTGCACTGCACGATTGTCTATTTACTCTATTTTCTTAAAAAAAAAGAGTTCCTCTTAAAATTTTAGATGTTTGACCTAGTTATACTTAACCATTTTTAAATTTATTTTTTTTTAGAAACTAGACTTGAAATGCTACATTTCATGTTCTTACTTACACTATTTTCAAATTTGGAGTGTAGATATCTCAAATTATCTACATAAGTTTAGATTTATAAAATTTTAGGAAAGTCATGTCCACAAGTAGGACCTTTTTTGTCCTATAATTGTTTGCACTTACCCTACTACATAGTTAGTCACCTTGAATCTCAAAATACAAGATACATTAAGGCATATGAAAAGGTAGCTGCAACTAAGCTATGTAAACTACACCAAAATCAATATGCAAGGCCACACTTGGTTTTGCTACTCAAGACTATTAATGCATGGATTAAACTAACAAAAATAAAATAGAAAAACATCTGTAATGAAATGAAACATGATCCATTTATGGTTTGATAACTTAGTACTTATACAAACTTGATTGTATACACATTAATGATACTTAAGAACTAGGATCCCAAAATTTTCAACCTATAAGCCAATCCCTATACAACCCATGAGTATGCTAATCAAGGAAAACTATTCATGTTGAGATATAGTCACTTAAACATGGTGCAACCAAGCTTGACTAGCTCACCTCATGACCAAGTCATAATTTCATTACATTGTCTGAAAAATGATGATGGGTAAAATATCCTAGTGGAAAAAAGTAATTATCATAGATCCCACTAATTTATTAACTACATGCTACAACTATAAACCCATAAACAATCATAAGAAGATAAAATGCTAAAATAACTTAGCATTCCAAATAGGTTTTAGTGCAAAAAACTATTCTACCAACATTTTTTTGAATAATAAGGGTTTTAAATTGAGCCACAAAAAATGGTACAAACGTATAGTATTAATAAATAAAATTATTGTATAAATTTAAAGGTAAAAACAATCATTATAAATTTTTGGTCTTACTTAATGACTCCTCTAGCTATTTTGGCAAGTCAATTTTTGAATGACTCTATGAGCTTGAAAAGAACATCAGGGGTAAAAAATCAATAATGCCTTTGAAATTGGGCTCACTGAAAGACATCTAAAAGAGGTAGAATAATACTGATTTTTTATCCAAATTATCATATGATAAGGTTAGAGGTCTCAAGTTTTCATTTCTAGGAAAACTTCTGTTGAAGCATCTTGTAGACCCAGATCTAGGTTGGTTTGTTTGATTAGTATCCATTAATTTCCAACTATCAACTTAAATAGAAAATTCTATTATAAGAGGCATTCATTCAAAATTTCTAGCATTAGATTCATATGGATGATAACACTCATCTATGAGTTTCTCCTAAAATCATAAAAGTCTCAATTTCATGTGTACCTTCTTCAAAGGTTCCACAAAAGCTTGTTGGTCTACATCAGACAATCTATCAAACTAGATTTATGCAACCGTTTAATCTATGAGGATCAATTAATCACAACAAGAATTATTATTATTATTCTAGGGTTAGAATTTTTTGGTTCCACTCAGCAAAATTATAATTTAAATTATCCCGATCTCAAATTTATTGTCAAGGTTTAATTACAGATATTTTTATTCTAAGGAAATCCTTTAATCATGACACTAAGTCAAATATTAGTGTATATTTACCATATCAAGAAAACAAAAATGTGTTTCTTTGATACTAATACACAGGCACTTGAACACCAAGTGCATCTAAGATAATAAAGTTAATTCAAAGAGATATACTTCAAATTTATCCTAACTCTTATTATAAAGGTATGATAATGAAACATGTTACACTCTTAACACTTCAAACTAAGTATTAATGATGTAGATAGAATCCAAATCAACATTTGATAGAACATCATATTTGAATTTTTTTTCAAAGTGTACCACCATTATTTTATAGTCAAATAATTAATAAAAAAGCTAGTATAGTTTAACTCAATATTTAGTCATCAACTCTTTTCGAGTTTACTTAAATGTAATTATATTCTCTCTAATAAAGGAGCTAATAATTATTATTTATGTTGGAAACATAAAACTAAGAACTATCACAACATAATAGTCACATGTATTTCTTTAAACTACAATACAGGTGGATTATTAACCATTGTTATCTATTGGTTTAGTATTTTAAAAAGGAGACAAGACAAGGATTCTCTTCCTATTATGAATAACTCATCTATTTACAATAAATTAACAAGCTAAATCTTTAAATTGTTAAGCTTAATGGTTTATTTTGTTACAAACTCCATATATAAATCGAGTATTATAGATTTTAATTAATTGAAGTGATTACGAGTAGATAACATTTCAATAATAGAGCAACCCAAAATTTTAGAATTAATGAGAGAGAGAGAGAGAGAGAGAGAGAGAGAGAGAGAGAGAGAGAGAGAGAGAGAGAGAGAGAGAGAGAGAGAGAGAGAGAGAGAGAGAGAGAGAGAGAGAGAGAGAGAGAGAGAGAGAGAGAGAGAGAGAGAGAGAGAGAGAGAGAGAGATTATATAATTTTCCATAGTTGCAAATGAATCTAAATTTTATATTTTAAATATAACACATTCATAAAATAGATAGCTATGCATTTTAATTTTCTCATATAGACTTATATCCTGCTATACCTACACAACAAGTACGTCAGCTTACGCTAGCAAGTAAAATCCATTAAAACTTTATAAATGTTATACTAAAAAGATAAACTTGATCAATAAAATAACTACTTAAATTAAGACCTATTATAATAAAGATAAGGCCATATTAAAATAAATAACATTATAAGTTTTCATCCCAAAATAATTTTAACTATATGAAATACTTTTGAAGACATCATAATATAAAAACACACAAACATATATTACAAGGTGATAACCACTATGGCATTATAGGCAAGGAACAATTCACTAGAATGGTTATTATACTCATTTCTTCATTGTACATTTGATCTTGTTTGTATTTTTTTATTTTACACACACACACACACATGTTCATGTACTTGTGTTGAGGAAAGTGACTGTGTTCAACACATATAGAACATCATGATTTGTTACATCAAGACAACAATAAATACCATTCTAGAACAAACATCCAAATTATCTTCTAACTCAAAAATTATTTATAGATAAATTTATTACTGTGTCACATAATGTCATTGCCAAAGTTTAAAATAATGTCTAAGAGTAAAACATACTACATCATGATATAATAAAATGTCTACATTAAAAGTATATTAACATCAATATAAGTTGTACACTAAACCAAAAAACTATTGGATCAAAGGTCATTGACATAATTTAGGCTTTTAACAAGCTATCATGCTTAGGTAAGGTAATAAGGCATAATAAAAGAACAAAAGACACATATAACTAGTTCGACCCTACATCTTACAATTGGAAAACTACTCTTTTTACTATTAGTGTGCAATGTTTGTTGTTAAAGGAATCAACTTTAGTGCAACACATCCTCAATGTGGTTGAGGAATCATTATAATTTAGAGACATGTGCAGGTCAAATTTAGCAAGAAAAAAAATATAACATTTTCTATTCTAGATTCTTTTAAATTTGAAAATTATAATTATCATTCCATCTTATATGGTCAATTACTCATGCTGCACAACTATCCCTCACTAAAGATAGGTTAATATCAAAAAAATGATCCAAAAGTACCACAACCTTATTATTTCAACCCCATCACCATCATAATTATTAATAGGGTTAATTACACAACATTCCCATTATTATACATTGTTATATTCTCATCTAGAGAACTTTATAATTGTAGTGTCATCAGGTTAATAAGAGAAAAAAAATTTCAACCAAAAATAGAAAGGAAAGTGTAAAATAAGATTGGAGGTTAAATTTATGAATTTTATTTCACTTTGTGAATGGAAATCATATGAAATGAAACATTGGTAGAGTGCCTAACAACAAGGATGCTATAATTAATGAAATAAAATGTTTTTTTTGGGATGTTATAAGAAGTGGAATGTTATAGGGTAAAGTATAGCTATCAAAAGAATTATAAGAAACAAAACTCAACTAAATCCTGAGCATTTTCAACATAGATAAATCTTGTTTGGTTATAGAGTGATTTTAAATTCAATTATCTTAATTTAAAAACAAAGTAAAAGTCTCTCTAGATATAAATAGAATTAAGAATAATACTGCTAACATTTTTTTGTTTTCCTTAGTTACAATAGACAATCTTATCCTCCTAAATGACCAATTTATTATTTGCATAGTAGGCTAAAAGTTATGGATAGTTCACTTTCCTAGTATTCCGCTCCTTTCTTCTTTACTCTTCGCACCATTGAAAACTACTTATTTCTACTCACAATAACTTTCCATAGAAACAAATCCTCCCCATTCTCCTTCTACATGGCATGCCACTCCTACCTTCTCCTTGAGGATCCTCTAAATAACATATTGATGCATAAAAGTGTATCACAGGGTTTATACAATGTATAAAACACTTCTCATTTCTATATTCAAATAATCTATTGCATGAGTTATTGGTTTTTATATTCTTGATATCTGTGGTGGAGTAGTAGCCAAGCTATATAACTATTTCACAAAATGAAATGTAAGTGGTTGTTGGGAGAAACCATGGTCTTAAAGATTGTTTTTGAAATATGAAAGTAATCTAAACTAAGTCTAATGAATAATGATCAAAGCCTAAATTTTAAACCCTAATCTATCATGAATATTTACAATGAAAAGCTAAATTATAGTGATTTGATCAAAAGAAAGAGAAAATAGGAAGGGTAGGGCAAAAAAGAAGGATGTTTCTATTCTGAGTCTAGACATCATGACAAAGCTTAAAAATCATCATCAAATACATGCATTAAACAAGCATATGACATGAAATTACCAAATGCACAGATCTTATCATATACCAAGCAAATGTCTAAGGATATTTGAAATAATGCAAATAAGAAATCAAATTCACTTTAAAGATTTACTTCCACAATAAAATTTCATTAACACATCTTCAATAAAAGCAAAGAAAATGAAATGAATCTAAAACCTTTCAATCAACCTAGCATAATATCAAATTGATGACTTTGCGTTAACATATGCACATCTAAAATTCATGAAAATAATTCAAATCTAAACATCATACTAGATACTTGAGGAAACAAAAATGATAACAATCACACAAAAAATATGAGACAATCTTTGCAGAATTCCATTGCTTGCATTACTTTCTAAAAAATTTACACAAATTTTTTTCTCTAAAACCTTCCTCTCTTTTACAAATGACAATACCTCCCTTTATAGAAGACTGTGAGGTATGTTGTTTAGTCACTATCAAATGATAATTAGCTAAGTGTCAAGGACAACTGTCCTTCTAAAATATTCTAAAATCAATGACACTTTACAAATGGACTAACTTATAATCCATGTGCATTAAAAATTACACATGATTTTACAAAATATAATATTCTTTCTAATGATTTATAAGGTTTTTAGTACAAAAGATTATTCTAATCAACTTAGTTGACTTTGAGACACCCCTGTTATTATAGCCTTTTGTCTTTGTTGAAAAATATTCATTTCCTTTTCATGTTGTGTATCAATCAACTTGAGGTTGATAATTGGCTCCATGAACAATTTCTCTTTTTGCCCTACCAACTCTTTAAAGTCTTTATCAGTTCTATCTAAGGCTTCCTTAATACTTCTAATATTTCCTATATTCTCCTTTGGTGATAGGATCATGTCCAAGATGTACTTATTATCAATCCTTATTGTGCCTTGGATTTTGTTCTTTACCTCTTAGATGAATTGAGTATCCGTGTGTTAGAACTCCTCATCAATTATCAAGCCTATAGGACTGAGTATGGTTAGATCTTTGATCAAGCTCTCTATTACTTACACCATTTTGTTTTCTAAATACTTTTAATCATTTGAAAGTCCCTTTATGCCTTTGGACCATTTATTTACATCCATTATCTTCTACAACAAGATAATCATGTCTATGTTTGAATGTGCTAGGTTGGCTATTTTAGACTCGTGAATCTGGCCTTTTATTAATATCCAAATCAATTTTTTTAACCTTATTCTATGAATTTTGCCATTGATTGACCTATTTCATAGCCATGGAGTGTTGTTTTCTCACCACATCTAGTTTGGATCTGATTGTCTTCAAAGAACCAAATGTTTCATAAATAGCTACTTTAAAGCTATTAACAATGTTCCTTGGAATTGATAGAATAGATTATTCCTCTAAATTCTTCTTTTCTTGATTTATGCCTTTTATGGAAGCTTTTAACCTTTCTACCTGAGATTGTGCTAAGTCTAGGACATCTTATTAAAAAATAGGATCATCCCCTAGTCTTTGTCTTTTCTTTTAATTTAAATGAGTCAAAGGTTCAACCTTTTGGTGTAAAACTTCTTCACCACCTTCAATGACTAATGTCTCGATAACTCTTTATAATCCAATAGTATCCAAATCATATCTAACCCCAACTCAATATTGACCCATATGCTTACTTGGCACTCATATTTTCATGTCACCTAATTGACTTAGAGTAGCCAATCTCTTTGACTCTTCCTTTTGCAAAGCAATGATCTAAGGCTTCAATTCTTGTTGCATAGGGATGTTAGTACATTTTACAAGAGTAGTTTCTCTAACCTTGGTTCATAAATGAACCATTTAGGAATAGGTGGTCCATATATGATGTTCTCCTCAATGAAAAAATTGACATTCTACAAAGGTGGTGTGATGTCCACTTTTGGTTTTTTAGATTCTGAGATAATGGTAGTCATATCTTTTTTATTGGGAGTATCAATGGCTACTAAGTCTAAAGACTTCTCTTTTTCTTCATCTTGCTTATTTTCCTCAATAATTGATTCTTATACATCTAAATCTATCTCATATGTCATGGATATCATCCTCAATGCATCTTCAATAGATTCATGAGGATCTATATTTATCATATGAACCTCCTATTGAGGAAACTCTTTATTATTCTAGAAGTTTCAAGAGCTGATGAACTAGAAGCAATTTCACCTGGCCTTCTCTCTTTAGGCCTATGTTCTACTTGTGTATCTTCTAATGGAAATCTATAAGAATCAAAATCTATCAAATGATATTGCTTTGGACCTAATTTCCACCTATCCTCCATCTTTTGATCTCTATTCAATCTAAAATCTGGTTTTATATTATGTTTATTTAATCTTCTAGTGACTTCATAGTATGTGGATACATTGGTGTATATAAAATAAAATGTATTGGGATAATGTTCATAAGGCACATTAAAAATACCTTTGATCCTTAGATGTTCCTTAACCCTACCGTAGGGGTTTAATTATCTATGGTCATCAATTTACAAGTTGAAAGGTAGTCTATGATTTGAATCATCCTCAATGTGATCCAACTATCTAAAAATAGTCTTGCTAATTGTAATAGGAAAAAAATGGAAAATTCCCTTTCTCTTGGTCTTATAAACTCCATCTATCCCATTGAATAACTGATATGACACCTCTTATTCTAGTAATTTATCAGGTACATGAACTGGTAGTTTGAGAGAGGTAGTTTAAGTTCCTTCAATCCTTATGGTTGTGTAATCAAGATAAAGCCATATGTCCCATATTGATTAAATAAAATTATTGATAAAAGAGATTATTCTCATCATAATAATACCATATATACCTTTGCTCAATGTAGGGTAAACACAGTCATAAGGAAACTGGATATGGTCTCTATACTTATAGAAGTGTAATTTGGAATAGTACTAGGAAATAGTTTGGGTACCATTAAGAGACGATTCTCTTTAATTTGGGATATTTATGGTTTCACACAGAGCATATAAGAGATAAAAAATCATGTAAAATTTATTCCTCTTCTTATTCTTGATCCCATATATTTTTTTGCTTAGGGAGATACTAATAATTTCACTTAATAAAGGAAACAACACTTCTTTAATGATGAAGTATACCATAGGGACCCACATTAGCTCTACATGTGTTGTATGTGTACATCCATAAAAATTATTAATCATGGTCATAAACATCCTAACACTAGGTCTAAATTGATTGATAGAGATGTTCTTTGTAGGATCTATAATAACTTTATTGCCTACCTCTAACTATTTAGCTAGGATATCCATCATGCTATGTTTTTTAGCCCATGAATTAATGAAAGTTAGGTCAATATGGGTCTTAGGTATATTTTAGTAAGACTCAAAGTTAATTATGGAAATGTAAGTGATTTTACTAATACTATGTTCATTAATCAACATACCCTTGTCTATTTTAGCTTCTTTGAAAATTGGAGCAAGAACATCGATATAATGAAGTATTTTTGGTTTAGTAGCAACATTATGTAATCCAATCATCTGAATGACAAAAATATAATAATATATTCTATTTGATGTGAGGATATTCTCTTCTTCTTTTTTTATAACTCCCTAGTTCTAAATTATCTAGAATAGGCTCATGCAATTATTAACTCATGTGTTTAATGAAACAGCTACAAACACTATGTATTTGAAAATTTAACCCTCTATATTTGATGATAGGTATAACTCAATCAACTAATTTTAAATGTGTCCATGGGTCATAATTGTTATAATCCCAATTAAATTGTCCTTTTTCAACTGACAATTCAACACTCTCAGTTTAATACAATGAATCTAGGAACAACTTAGGCCTTTTTGTACATTCTAGGGCCTTTTAAAGGTTTATACAAAACTTTAATGATGGTAGGAAAGTTTGAAATATGAGATTTGTTGACTTAGATTAAATTTATATCATGCATTTATACCTTCACATGCTTGAGTCCACAAGATCTTTGAATATAATATGTATGCCTATGTAGGATCACCTTGTCACATTGCTCATTTATTTTTTAAAATGTGACCGTTTGTCACTTGGACATGTGTCATCATGTTGTGCCTCTTAAATATGGATAAAATACGTGTCATTTATCTCCTTGAGAGTGTTATATCCTTGAATTTCACTATATCCATTGATATTTGATCTAGGCTTATAAAATTATGCCACTTAGTAGCATCTCATGCAATTTTTGTACCTTGCAGATAGTCTCCATCACTTTAATACTCTTAAACCACATGGTATATTTTCATGTAATATGATTTATTTTACTTATTTATTTGATTTTATTCTACTTATTTATTTACTTTTCACCATTGATCTTAAATTGTAATATGTAACATGTACCATTGATCTTGATCTGAGTGATAAAACTTACGCTATTGATTTGTTGAATGCATGATCAAGCACATACCATTTATTTGTATGCTATTCACCATGATTGTGACACTTTTCACTATTGCATTCAATCTTAGGATATTTGATATGTTAACTCTAAGCTTTCCATGGATTTGATTTTATAAGATTAAATACACTCCATTAATTTGGATCTTGACTTGTTAACTTTGGGGAATCATCTGCTCACCATTGATCTCTCTTCTAAGCTTCTAATATTTTATCACTTAGCAACACTATGTGTATTCATACCTACAAATAGTGAAAACAACAAAGTAAAGTTTCATGGTATGTAAATAACTTAGGATAAATTTTACACTAATGTTTAAAGAATTAATAAATTCCATTATAAATTAGGCTAAAACTAAGACTTTGTCAAGAATCAAGTGACCTATTGATAAAGTAAATCCATTTTGATAGGAACCCAGGATAAAGTCTTTAGACTAAGGTTCTAATTGTCATTTAAACGTTGATTTAATTAATTGAATAAAGACAAAGGTTAATAAAAAAGGGTCAAATTGATCATTCAATCATAAACCATAAACATTAGTTCATTATAATGAAGATCTATTAAACCTACAACATGGAAACACATGAAGCAAATGCTAGCAACATTAGATAAAGTCAAAGAAAGATTATGAGCTAACATGCCAATGAAATCTAAAGTAAAACATGATATTCAATAATGCATTTTGATCAATTTGAATTCTAATTTATATCACACTTTATAAAATTGAACAAGGGTCCTCATTTTCTATAAATGGTGGTATATTGACCTCAAAAAATGATGACTTCTAGGGGAACATTGAAAAATGTTATGACTCATATACTCTTGGTTTAAAATAATAACTAGACTAATCATTCTATATCATCAAGTACCATTATTAAGATCAATTCATGATTAAAATAAGTTTTACAAATGCAAAAGTAGATTCAAACATCAAAAATTAGTCATGTTTTGTGTGTGTTTTGATTCATTCACTGATTGCCATGGGATTCAGAGAATAACTTCTAGATTTGATGACATTAATCACTAACATAGACTTGTAGAATATTTATATGTTCATTATTAATCATGATTTATAAAAGAGAAGGCTTGGGAATTTCTTTGTTTTTATTCAGTCATCTATAGCACTGATAGAGATACCTTTGGTCCCACTCTAGGCCTTACTCCATTGCGAGCTAGGTGCCCATAGCCTCGGTGGAGGTTACTTGAGTCACCTTTGCTAAAAAAAATTTTAGATTTTCAACAAGGATTTTATTTTTTTGTATTTTTTTCAATTATTTAGTTTTCTAACAAAGGCTGAGAACCAAAATTAGCTAGCTTTTTAGGATTTTTTTTAAATATTTGATTTTCAGATAATCATCCTTGATTATAAACTTCATCCTAGGAAATAATTTTCTTTAAGTGCTAACATGAATTTGTTATAATGATTGAAACTTTCACTCAAACACATGTAATCCTTATTCAAACCAAACTTAGATCAGAAAAAGGTTTAATATTTTCAAGGAATAATTAATCTACTTATCAATCTTCACCAATTTCTCAAAATCATAACATTAAGCTTAGAATTTACAAAATCCATGATCAACCAATGTTTAAGAGTCATACCTACATTCTTGATTTTATAAGTCCTTTTTTAGCATTTGTATGGATAAGGGAGCTTGAAAACTGTCTTCAAAAGACTTATTGAAAGCCAGAGAATAAAACAAAAGAAAATAAAACACACAACAAGAAAAATAGAAAAAAAATAAACAAATGTTCACAAAGACTATTTACAAGTAAGGATAAATAATGAAACTAATCTAAGCCTACCCATACTAACTCTAACTAATCTTAAAAGTTACTCCATAAAGACTTGAGGTGGAACAATAGAGAAATAGTGCTTCAGGTACTACCCATTGATTGGTAGAGTGAACTCTACTCTCTGCAAGTCTTTGAGTTTGAAGATGTTATCTCCCTATGTATCAATAATTTGGTTAAGGGCCAATCCACAAAGGAGTGAATTTCTCATGTTTTCCTTTTGGTTTAGATGCTTTATCCCGTATAAAAACCAAGTCTCCCTATCTGAACACCTTGATATTTGAATGTTTGTCAAACCATCTTTTGATAGTGGTTTGATGTTTGATAAAGTTGGAAAATGATTCTTCTCTTGCATCCTCCATTGTATGATATCAAGTAACCTAGAATTAGCATATTCTTGATCTTCTTCCATATACTCTTACATGAACTTGTAGGTTGGTAACTTGAGAGTAACTAGAAATATTGGTTCTTGACCATATACCAATATAAACGGTGATGCTTTTAGATCTTGTTTCACTCTGATTCTATCTTCCCAAAGATCATATTTAACCAATTTAATCCATGTTCTTGGTTGTTAATCTGTAGACTTCTTAATTCCTTTCATCAATTTTTGTTTGTTGAATCTAAAACTACATTACACTAAGGATAATGATTTGATGAAAACTTAAGAACTATATTATTATCATAGGCCCACTCATTCATCTCTATAGATACAAAGGTTGATATATTATCAAACTAATGATACTGATGTCCCAAATCTAGTGCAAATGTTCCCTTCTAATAACTTGATAACATCTTCAGTTCTACAGTATTTTGTTACTACTACCCTATCCATCTTGTGCAATAATCAGTAATAATAAGAACTTACTTGTGTCCATCTAAATAATTATGGTTAATAACCCCCAAAAATTCCAAACCCCATTGATAAAAAGGTTTGTCAATTAACACTAGCTTCAATGGGATAGCTGATCTTGGTTCTTTGGTATTAAAAATATGAAATTGATGACATTCTCTAACATGATTATGTGCATCCTTGAAAATTATTGTCTAACAATATCCCACCCTCGGGATCTTGTAAGTTGTTGTCTTTCCATAAGGGTGTACACTCCCAAATTTTTCATGAAAATTACTCAAGATTTCAATTGCTTCTTCTTTTGAAACACATCTTAAGTATATACCTTCATAGTTATTTTTGTATAGTACCTTATCCTTGATTAATAAGTTAGTATCTTTGTGCATCAAATCTCTTCTTTTTTCTCTACTCATACCTATAGGACAAGAACCATTGATAAAAAAAATGATTAATTACATCATACCAATCATGTGGTTGGAATTGTTGTTAATCAACCTACATGATATTCACTTTAGGATTAGTATTAGAAATTAATTGAATCAATCCCTAACATCTCACTAATTTGATAGTTTTCATTTTAATATCATACTCTTGGAGTATAGACATCCATTTACCTCTTATCTTTCCCATTTCATATTTATTAATAATAATTTTAGTGGTAGGGTCTGGCAATATTGCATGCACTTTATTTCTAATAATATAGTGTCTAAACTTTTTAACTACCTTAACTAAAGCAAATGCTTGTTTGTAAATTAGATAATAGTTTAACTTATAATTCTTAAAGTTTTATTTCTCATAAATGCAATTAAATGATCACATTTATCTATTTTTTGAGTTAGAACAACTACTATAGTATGTTCAGAAGCAAAAGAATAAAGATAAAAATATTTTGTGAAATCAAGACTTATAAACATAGGTACTAGTCCTATTGCTTATTTAATATCCTTAAAGGCTTTATTTGTCTCTTCATTCCATATGACCTTTGAATCTTTCTTTAGCATGTCATTAAGTGGTTTCATAATTTTTGTAAAACCAAAAATGACTTTTCTTACAAAATTTATTTTCCCAAAGAAAGAATTTAATTATTTTCTACTATTTGAGGGTTTTATCTTAGATATGGAATTAACTCTATTTGGATCTATAGAAATCCCATCTTTAGTTGTAACATGTCTTAGAAATTTTCATTCAGTTACATAAAATATACTTTTCCTTGGATTAAGAAAAATTCCATACTTTCTACAACATTCAAATACTTTTTGTAAATGCATTATATGGTCTTCCCTATTTTTGGAAAACATAGTCAAATCATCCATATATATAATGATTTACCTATGAGTCCTTAAAAATCATGGTCCATATCTCTTTGAAAGGTAGCTCCTAAATTGATGAGTCTAAAAGGAATCCTCTTGTAAGTAAAAGCGCCCCACTTTGTCATAAATGCAGTCTTTATTCTATCCTCCTTGTTGACATGTGGTTGATTATATCCTTAAAAACCATCTAAAAAATACATCATGGTAGAACCACTAAAAATTTGAATCATTTGGTCAAAGGATGACAAAGAATAATTATCCTTTTTAAAGATATGTTCAAGTTTATAAAGTTTATGCATAATCTAATCTCTCCATTTTTATTTCTAAGTAGTAATAAATTAGCTACCTAGGTAGAATGTCTAATTGAAAAAAACTATTTTTGCATTTAATAGATTCTTGACCTCTTTATAAATCAATGGCTCCAACATAGGATTGATAGGTGTTTGCTTTTATTTAAAAGGTTTAAAAGCTTATTTTAATGGACTAGTATGGGTAATGACTCTAGGATCAAATATCTTAAAATCTTCATAGGATCATGTAATGACATCCTTGTGCTTGGTCATCAAGTCTTTATCTTTTATAGATTCTTCATTTGTGCATGTTGTACCAAGGTTTACTAGCTGAGGTTGACCTTGAGTTCCTATGTCAACTACATTATAATCTTTCCCACTCACTTTGGGAACTTTAACAATTTTAGTTAGCTTATCTTGATCAAAAAGTCTTTCTAAGGTAATTGTGCCCTTAGGAATCTTATTTTTATTCAATTGTACTATCTTTTCATCGACTTTGTCTTCATCAAGAGAATTATCATTGACCTCATCAATAATATGAGACATGAATATTACTAATTTATTCATGAACTTAATTATTTGGTAATCATCATTAAATAATTGTAGATGGTTAACATTGTTAAAAACTGAGGGACATGGGACTAACTCAATGTTCATCCTTTGGGAGTTTTAGTTTGGTATCAAGTTGGCTGTAATTGAGGCTAATTCATCATTGTACTAGTTTCTTTCTCTAGGGATTTAAATAATGTTGAAAGCATCAAAATACTGAATTAAGTCCCATACTCTAAACTTTTATTTCTTATGATAAGGTAATTTTCATTGGTACTTACTTCTAACTTCATTGACTACTAGTTCACAATCACCATATACTAGTAGTTCTTTGACCTTGTGTTTCATAGCAAATTATAATCCTAAAATTAATGCTTCATACTCTACAAAATTATTGGTAAAAGGAAACTAAAGTTTGTAATAAGCATTATATTATTTCCCCATGGGATTTATTAAAAATACTCCTATTCCATATCTATATTTTCATCTAGCATCATCAACATATAATTTTCAAAGTCCAAGCATAGCATGAGAGTCTATAAAGTTACACACCTAGGGAGTATCAAGAGTGTATACCCCTAAATTAGAATTAACTGTATTGACTTTTACATTAGTTTTATTATATTCAGTGATCATGTGCTTCATCTTTCATTCCCTTTTAATTTGAATTTGATTAGGAACTCCCCTCCATGATAGTGACATATGAGAGCAATCAGTTGACATGTATCCATTCAAAGATTTTGTCCAATCTTTGCTAAGCAACCTACCATAATCATCTAGAATATCCAAAACTTAAATATCTATGAATTATTGTAACCTTAGCTCCGAAGCAAGTTGCATATGCACATTCAATAATTCACCAATCACTTTAACTCTTGAATTGTCTAATTGAGTTACTATCTATTAGACTTAATAGGAGTTAAAACAAGATTTTCACAAATACTATTTGGCATGATATTTGTAGAGCCACCTAAATCTAATAGATAGTTATGCAAGTTTTTACAAAAAAATCTAATTATTAGTAAGAAAGGTGGAACCTCTACTTTATTCTTATACATCACTATATTGGCATTTGCAGCCTTTTGTGATTTACTAGGTTTTTTACTCAAAGATTCTAGTAACAAATATTTTTGTTTAGTAATTTAAGTAAATTCATATAAAATTATATTATCTTTAATATTTTTCATATCCTCTACTATATTAAATCCACTCCTAGTAGAATAACTAGATGAATAAACATTATTTCTAGAGTTAATTCCCTTTGGAGGCTCTAGATTGTTATTTGCTTTAGGATTAGGAGGAGTATCAAAGTTGTTTGGTGGAGTTTAACTATTAAATGGTTGATTTTATTCTCTATTCTTGAATGGATAAGTCTTCTTCAAATACTGTCAAAAATCATGAATCTCCTCTAGAGTACCTTCAAGTCCCTTCTCATCTTGGAATGGAAAATCAAAGGTCTCTACCATAAAAGTTGTGTTAGTAGATTTAGATGACTTTGAAGAACCAAATGTACCTAAAACATTATCTTTATTAGGCATAACTTCAAATGTATCTAATTCATCTTTAAAATATTCAAAATCATTAAAAAAATTCTATACAATCTAATTCACCATGATTTGAAGTATTATGAACTCTACAATAATCAGCTAAAGCTACATCACAAATGTTCATTTTAGGCATGTTTTTATTTGTATTTGACTCAATATTATTGTTATTTTGTTACTATTATGAAACATATTTATAGGTCTTTTAAACCTTTGATAATAATAGTTTCTATTGGATCTTTCCCTAGTGTTACCTACTTGTCCTTTTAACTAAAGAAAATCAATGCTCAATTTTTGAACCATTTTCAATATGGATTCATTTTCATTCTTAGGTACATCTTAATTGTGAAATTGAGTACTACCACTAGTTTTTAACACCACAAATCTTTGATATTTTAAATGGGATCCACTTTTAGTGTTATTTAATAATCTTAGGTTTTGACTAGGATGAGCATGACTCAAAGGTAAATGGTTTAAAACTAGAGTTTGATTCAAAGCAGACATGTTCTGATTAGCATTTGGGATGACATTCAATACAGGTAAATTAGGATTGATGTTAGGAATAACATATGATAATTGACCTTGGGGTTGAATTTGATGTTAAGGCCAATGTATTTATGAATCCAACATATCTTTTCAAAAATATAGAAGTCATTAGATCTAAAGCATCCTTATAAATATTTAAAGCTAAAGCTTCATATGACCTATGAGGAGTTATAGTTTTGTTAAACATCTTTTGAAATATAAAATTGAAAGATATAAAGGTTTCATTTGAATCTCTCTTTATTTTAGTGAATTGTTGATATAGGACATAAGGAATGATGACCTTTCCAAACTAATCAATGAAATAACTATTGAAATCATTCCAACTAGTAATGTAATTCTTAAGAAGATTAAGAAACCAATCATATGCTACATCTCTAAATGTAAAAGAAAATAATTTACAAACAACATCTTCATGAACACCATTTAATAATATTAAAATAGCCTTAAAAAACTTGATATGTTCTTCAATAGTCAAAAAACCTATAGAACTAAAAGAAGGCAAATATTTATTAGGGTTTCTTGGTAAGTCATGTACCTGACCAGGCACATTGATAAAATATCTAGCTAACCAAGTCATACTTTGATGAGGATTAAATAAAGGAGCAAAACAAATAGGTGAATTAGGTTGAGATTTAGAAACCCTATGCTTACCTTTATCCGCTCTTATTTTCCTATGAATTTATAAAGAACGAAGAGGTAGCCTTGTCTCAAACCTTAACCTAGTCCTTATTCTTGGTAGTTCTAGCTTGTAAACTCTGAATCCTATTTAAAACATGATGTAGAAATCTTATCTTTTTAAATAATAATGATTAGATTTATACGTTAAGTAAATTTTTCAAAAATTCATACAATCCTTTCAAAGAATAATTATCTTTAATTGAATTAGCTTAAATATACCTTCAAACTTATAAATATGAGTGATCTTTACACTTCTAAGTTTAAATAAACCTAAATTTGCATAGAATTAATCAATATTTGAAGAAAATTTCTATCACTAACCTCAAACACGTCATATTTACAAAGCTTAAGCTACATTTACAAAAAGTTATCATAAATATTCAAATAATAGTTATCTTTAGCCGAATAAGCCTAAAGACTAGTCTAAAACCATAAATATCAATGATCTTTACATAATTAAGCTAAGAAAAACAAAGGATAAATCAATTTTTAAACAAAATTCACTAAAATTAGGTAAGAACTTCAAATTCATAAAGGTTTAGCTTAAGGCCCTCCTTCTAGCACCAATTTCCACTTGTTGATGCATGAAAGTATGTGATAGGGTTTATATAATGTTTAAAACACTTGTCATTTCTAGATTCAAAGAATCTATTGCATGAGTTGTTGGTTTCTTGATATCTATGGTGTAGTGGCCAAGCTATATAACTATTTCACAAAATGAAATGTAATTGGTTTTTGGGAGCAACCTTAGTCTTAAATATTGTTTGTGAAAGATGAAATTAATCTAAACTAAGTCTAATGTATAATGATCAAAACCTAAAGTCTAAACCCTAATCTAGCATGAATATTTACAATGAAAAGCTAAACTACAGTGAATTGATTAAAATAAAGAGAAAATAGGAAGGGTAGGGTAGAAAAGAAGGATTTTTTTGTTTTGAGTCTAGACATTATGACAAAGCTTAAATTTCTTTAAAGACATGCATTAAACTAGCATATGACATGAAATTACAAAAAATATAGATCCTATCATATACCAGGTAAATGTCTAAAGATGTTTGAAACAATGGAAATAAGAAATCAAATTCACTTTAAATATTTACTTCCACAAGAAAATTATATTAGCACATCTTTTAGAAAATTAAGGAAAATGAAATGAATCTAAAACCTTTCAATCAACCTAGCATAAGCTCAAATTGATGACTTTGCATTAACATATGCACATATAGAATTCATGAAAGCAATTCAAATCTAAACATCAAACCAAATACTTGAGGAAGAACCATGATAAAAATCACATAAAAAAATATGAGATAATATTTGCTAAATTCCCTTACTTGCATTACTTTCTCCAAAATTTACACAAAAGTTTTACTCTAAAAACTTCTTCCATTTTACAAATGATAATACCTCCTTTTATAAAACACTATGAGGTATGTCAGTTAGTCACTATCAAATGATAATTAGCCAAGTGTCAAGGACAATTGTCCTTCTACAACATTCTATAATCAATGACACTTTACAAATAGACTAACATATAATCTATGTGCATTAAAAATTTTATATGCTTTTATAAAATAGAATATTCTTTCTAATGATTTACAAGGCTTTTAGTATAGAAGAATATTCTTGTCAACTTAGTTGACTTTGAGAAACCCATACTATTTTAGCCTTTTTTATTTGTTGAAAAATCTTCATGGAATTTTCATGTTGTGTATCTATCAACTTGAGGTTGATAATAGGATCCATGAACAATTCCTATTCTTACTTTGTCAACTCTTTGAAGTCTTTATCAACTCTGTCCAAGGCTTCTTTAATACTTATAACATTGTTTATCTTCTCCTTTACTGATAGGATCATGTCCAAGATGCACTTGTTATCAGACCCTACATTTCCCCAGATTTTATTCTTCACCTCTTGGATTATTTGAGTAGCCTTGTGTTGGGATTCCTTATTAGTTATCAAGCCCATAGGACTGAGTATGGTTGGATATTTGATCAGGCTCCTTAGTACTTGCATCATTTTTATCTAAATTATTTTAGTCATTTGAAAGTCCCTCCATGCCTTTAGACCATTTATTTTCATATGTTATCTCCTCCAACAAGATAATCATGTCCATGTCTAAATGTGCTAGGCTGATCATTTTAAACTCAGGAATCTGGCCTTCTGTCAATATCCTGATCAATTTTTTTACCTTATTCTCTAAAATTTGCCATTGATTAACTTGTTTCATAGACATGGAGTGATTTTTTCTAACCACATATAGTTTGGATATAATTATCTTCAAATAACCAAATGTTTCATAAATAACTACTTCAAAGCTATTGACAATGTTCCTTGGAATTGATAGAATAGATTATTCCTCTAGATTCTTTTTTTCTTACTATAGGCCTTATAGTAGCTTGTAACCTTTTTGCCTAAAATGTTGCTAAGTCTATAAATATTCTTCAAAAATAGGATCCTACCTTAGTCTTTATCCTTTTTTCTAAGTTAAATGAGTCAAAGGTTCAACCTTTTGTTGTAAAACTTCTTCACCACCTTCCACGACTCGTGTCCTATTAACCCTTTATAAGCCAATAGTATCTAGATCATATCTAGCCCCAATTAAAGATTGACCCATATTCTTACTTGGAACTCCTATTTTCATGTCAATTTATTGACTTAGAGTAGACAATTTATTTGACTCTTCTTCTTGTAAAATGATGATCTAAGGCTTCAATTCTTGTTGCATAGGGTTTTTAGTAGCTTTTAAAAGAGTCCATGGATGATATGCAGTGGAAAGTTTCTCTAACATTGGTTCATAAATGAACCATTCAGGAATAGATGGTCCATATATGATGTTCTCTTCACTAAACACATTGATATTCTCCAAAGGTGGTATGATGGCTACTTTTAGTTTCCTAGCTATTGAGACAATGGCAGTCTCAGCTTTCCTCTTGGGAGTGTCAATGGCTACTAAGTCTAAAGACTTCTCTTTTTCCTTATCTTTCTTAGTTTCCTCAACCCTTGATTCTTTTGCATCTGAATCTATCTCATATGTTATAGATAGCATCCTCAATTCATCTTTAATAGACTTATGAGGATCTAGAGCTATCATATGAACCTCCTATTGATGGAACTCTTTCTATACTATTATGGAAGTTTTATGAGCTAATGAACTAGAAGTAATTTCACTTGGCTTTCTCTTTTTAGGCATATGTTATACTTTTGTATCTAATGATGAAATTCTATAAGAATCAACATATATCAAATGATTTTACCTAGGACCTATTTGCCACCTATCTTCCATCTTTTGATCTCTATTCAATCTAGACTCATGATTTATATTGTGTTCTTTTAATCTTCAAGTGACTTCATAGTATGTGCATGCCTTGGTGTATATAAAATTAAATGCATTGAGATCATGTTCATGAGGCACATTCAAAATAACTTTGATCCTTAGATGTTCCTTAACTCTACCATAGGGGTCCCATTGTTTATGGTCATCAATTTTCAAGTTGAAAGATAGTCTATGATTTTAATTAGTCCCACTATTTGAAAATAGTATTTCCAATCGTCACAAGAAAACTATGTAGAAATCCATTTCTCTTAGTCTTAAAAAATCCATGTATCCCATTTAATAATTGATATACCACCTCTTATTTTGATAATTTATTAGGTACATGAACTAGTAGTTTGAGAGGGGCAGTTTGAGTTCCTTCAATCCTTATGACTATACAATCAGGATAAAGCCATATGTCCCATATTTCTTTAATAGGCTTGTTGATTAAAGAGCTTATTATCATCATAGGAATACCATTTATAGCTTGGGTCAATGTAGGGTAAACATAATCATAAATAAATTAGATATGGTCTCTATACTTATAGATGTGTAATTTGGAATAGTACTGGGAAACAATCTAGGTGTCATTAGGATACCATTCTCTTTGATTTGGGATCTTGGTGGTTTCACATAGAGCATCTAAAAAATTGGACATTATGTAAAATTTAGTCCTTTTCTTGTTCTTTATGTTTTAGACCTTGAATGGTCAAATCAACCCTCATTTTTAGTTGAAGAACAAGATTAAATATTGAGTGAGGTTGATGAAGGAGCCATATCAAGTGCTCAAATGATGAAATTTGATGAACATACCAATGAAGAGCCTGAGGTTTTATGGTAGTGGTTCAATTCCTTAACCAAAGAGTTTGAAGAGGATAAGAGACATGTCCTTCCTCTAAAACATTATGAGCATGCTGATCTAAGCATGATCAATTCTAATTTGCATAAGGACAAGGGGGAAGAATATGGTCTTTTTGAACCATTAAGTGAACCAAGTGCAGTTGCTCCCAAGAGCCTAAATGATGTCTTCATTCAAGGATTTCTCAAGAGTGATGAGAAACATCAAGCAAGTGCTCCTGTAGTCTAACATGAACCAAGCTTGGAAGAATTGGACCAGTATGTCTACATTAGAGACATGTTTATTCCATTTCATCCATTGGAGAGCACATCAAAAGGATTGGCCATCAAGCTGCTTGGTTTACCATTTTTGGTACCTCCAAACCAAGGTATTTTTCATCTTGGTTTGTTAGAAGTGAATGATACTAAAAGTTTCCCATTTAACCTAGGAGGGAGGTGTTTGTAAATTACTACATAATATTATATATATTAGAGTAGATTTATTTATTTTCTCTAATTGTATGTGTGCACATTTTGTTTAGTAGGTTAGTTATTTTTCTTTTCTCTCAGTGCCTGTGTGCACTTAAATTTTTTTATTTTAATCTTGTTTCTTCAAGAGAGAGTTATCTAGAGGTTGGAAACTAGTTTTTAGCTTCAAATCAATATGTTGAACAAGAGAAGAGACTCCATGCCCAATGAATCAATCAAGGTAACTAGTCTACTGCATAGTAGGTATATAAGCCTAAGATGTCACAAAATATGTTGGCCAATTTTGGCCTACATACAAAGCTTTTGTCTAGATGGATGAGCTAAACAAATTCATGGATGGAATGAGTGGTCCAAATATCACATGTATCTTGCAAATCTTTTGAAACACTTTATGTAAATTTAAAGTGTAGTTTGTCAAAATTTTAGGAAGTAGGTTCTCATGGTGATCAATGTAGTCAAGATCATGGAAAGAGTTCACACAATCCCTAGAGACTCATCAGATCTTTAAAAGACCAATCAATAATTCAAGTATAAGTCTAGAAGAATAATACCATCATCACACGTCATAAATAAATGGATTAGTTAGTTTGCTTATGAATTTTATAATTATGCTCAAGAATCCTCTCAAGCCTAAAGGATCACATGGAACTGATGTTTTTAATGCCAAGAAATCCACCTAAAATTTTTGTATCTTGATGAGTTTCCTATCTCAAGTTAAAAGCATTTAAATTTAGACTTATAGAGTAAGATATGTTTAAGGATGTCAAGTTAAAGGTATGGTAAATAGCCATTTGAATTAAAATGTGCCAAGGATGAATATGTGGCTGACAAGTGTCCAAATCAATAGAGATGATATTAAATCTAATGGTGAGTAGGTGATCAACAATGTCAATGGGTTTTGAAGATCTAATGGTGCACATTTTATCATGTATCAAAGATCAACTATGAGCATCAAGTCAAAAAGTTAGCATAAATACATTGATGACAAGTGTCAAGATATTAGGTGCTTGAATGAAGATCTAATGGTGTGTTGTGATTTATAAAGTTAGTGGGTCCAAGTAGATTGATGATACCCATGAAATCATACAAATTAGATCTAATGGTGAGCAATGGGTCAAAAGGTCACCAGATCTTAGGAGTAAAGGTGCAGGTAAAAAGTGTCCTAAGAGAATTTAACTTGTAGAAGATATATGGCTGACATTCATTCCTATAGAGGGAGATCTATAGTGTGCATGAGGTCAAGGAGTCAAAGAGCTGACAGTAGGATCTATGAGATGAATGGAGAGATGATAAGTGGCACAATTTGAGAAGGCTTGAATCAAGATAAATGGTCTTTATTAAAAATCAAAAGCCAAGGACTTCAAATAGAGGTCAAATATGGTTTAGGTCAAACCAAGAGTAATGTTTCAAAGGGTTGTGTCACCATTAGAGCTTGATCGAGTAACATTAAACATGTGACACCATCATATAGTCAAAATGGTTATGATGAAACTATATCACCATTAAAGTAGAGTCTTGACATTTGGTTCAAATATTTAGAAATTATAGAGCCCATATTTTGGGGTTCAAAAATTATTTTATGACTATGATCATTGCTATCTAAAGAAGATCTGTGCAAATAATGAGTCCTTGACTTCCTTGAGGTTTAAAGGAAAAATAGGTCTATTTAGACCTAATAGAGATTAATAACAAAGGTACGTGGCTTGTAGGCTCTTCCTCGATATTATAACTATAGGAAAACAAACAAATGAGATTGGTTTCCATCTATAGTAGAGTTATGTTCAGATATTGAAATGGGGTAGATATGTGATTAATAGAGTAAATTCTCATCTATCGACATGGATATAACATCAATAAATAGGTACCTAACACCACTTAAAATAGACATAGAATGGCTCTATCAGATTATAGATATGAGGATTCTCTTTGCATGAGTAGTGAAGGCAAGTGGAAGGTGGCATGGAAGATCAAAGTAAAGAGATCTAGTGGTTAGAGAAGTAGTTAAAGCATTTAATGTTGTTTAGATCTTAAGGATCTTTCTTCCTTGAAAGGATCATGACGCGTCATCTACAAAATAGACCTTTGTCTTCTACTGGATCTCTCAACTAATGAGAAACCTTGAAGATTAATTAGAGTAAATACCAGCTAATTTGTCAATGAAGGATCAATCTTGATTGGATTAAAATGTGGTGGAGCATTCATTGAAAATGACAACTTGTTGATTGTTCTTGGTTAACATGTTCCCTCCATTTTTTCTTCCCTTTTGCTATATATCACCCAATCTTTCCCATTTTTAAGGATGCTCATTTTTGGGAGTATCAAGGGAATCTATAAGATATTAAAAAATATGCTCATCTTGATTAGTCTAAACCCTATCAAGTATTTATAATAACTACCTCTTGATGCAATAAAAGACTTTTTTTACCTATCTCTTACCCTGGATAAATGTTTAGTGAGTTGTACATGATGGCATAGTGAAGGAGAATATTCCTCATCTGTTGTTCTCCTTTATAACCTCCTTTAGGGTATTTTCAAGCTATTGTAGGTTTGGATTAGTTTTCTACTTGAATTTAGTCCATGAAACACTTAAATTATTGGCTAGATTGTGAGGGTGTGTGAGCTAGCATTATTTTCTATAGATCTAGTATGGGTTCAAACTCATGGGAGTTTCTATTTTTATTTGATACATGAAATTTTATACTTCTTAAGATCCATTTACCGCTTTCAAACCCTTTTCCCTATGACAACATTAGTTTAGGTGAATCATCAAGAGGAAACCAACCTTCTTCAAAGGTTTAACTCCATCATAGGTTACCCATAACCTGGGGTTATCCCAATATTATGGCTTAGTTGAAGGGATCCTAAAAAACTCTCTCCAAGGGTGAAAATTAATGTCATAACAAGTATTATTGTCTACGGTCATCAATTTTCAAGTTGAAAGATGATATATGCTTTGAACCAGCCTTGATGTGATCCCACTATCTTAAAATAGTCTTGTCAATCATCATAGGAAAACTATGCAAAAGTCCCTTTCTCTTGGTCTTATAAACTCCATCCATCACATTGAATAATTGATATGCCACCTATTATTCTACTAATTTATTAGGTACATGAATTGGTAGTTTAAGAGGGGTAGTTTTAGTTCCTTCAATCCTTATGATTGTGTAAATAAGATAAAGCCATATATCCCATATTGCTTCAATAGACTTATTGATGAAAGAGTTTATTCTCATCATAGGAATACCATTTATATCTTGGCTCAATGTAGGGCAAACACAATCACAAATAAACTGGATATGGTCTCTATACCTATAGATGTGCAATTTGGAATAGTAATGGGAAATAGTCTGGTTCCATTAGGAGACCATTCTCTTTGATTTGAGATCTTAGTGGCTATACACAGAGCATCTAAGAGATATGACATCATGTAAAATTTAGTCCTCTTCTTATTATTAATCCCATATATTTATCTTCTTAGGGAGATACTAATAATTTCACCTAATGAAGGAACCATCACTCCTTCAATGATAAAGTATACCATAGGGACCCACATTGGCTCTACATGTGTTATATGTGCACATTCATACAAATTTATTTGGTATGGTCATGACCATACTAACTCTAGGTTTAAATTGACTGACCAGGATGTTTTTTTATAGAATCTAAAATAACTTTATTGCCTACCTCTAACCATTTAGCTAAGATATCCATCATGTTTTGATTTTTAGCCCATGAATTAATAAAATCTAGGTTAATATGGGGCTTAGGCACCTTTTAGTAAGACTAAAAGGTAATTAGGGATATATAAGCAATTTTCATCATACTATGTTTATTAATCAACATACCCTTGTTTATTTTAGCTTCTTTGAAAATTGGACCAAGAACATCGATATAATGAAGTACCTTTGGTTTAGCAGCATCATAATGTAGTCCAGTCATTTGAATGGCCACAATATCATCATATAGTCTCTTTGTCAATAGGATCTTCTCTTATTTTTCATTTATAACTCCCTGGTTCTCAATTGTCTAGAATAGGCTCATGCAATTCTTATCTCCTATGTTTAATGAAGTACTACAAACTTTATGTCTTTGAAAATTTGACCCTCTGTATCTGATGATAGGTACAACTCAATCATCTACTTCAAAATGTGTCCATGGGTCACCATTTCTATAATTCTAATTGAATTATCCTTTTGAAAATGATAATTTAACTCTCTCAGTTCAACATAGTGAATATAGGAACAATTTAGGGATTTCCATATGTTATAGGGACTTTTGGAGGTTTACAAAGAGATTTAATGGTGGTAAACAAGTTTTAAATATGATATTTGGTGACTTATATTGAATTTAGATCATGTATTTGTACCTTCACATGCTTAAGTCCAAAAGATCTTTGAATATGACGTGTATATCTATGTGGCATCACCTTGTCACATTGCTTTTTATTTTTTTAAATGTGACTATTTATCACTTGGATACATGTCATCATGTCATGCCTCTTGAGTCTAGATCAAATGTGTGTCATTTATCTCCTTAAGAGTCATCTGGCCTTGAATTTCACCATGACCATTGATATTTGATTTGAGCTTACGAAATTGTGCCACTTAGAAGCATCTCATGTAATTTTTATATCTTACAAATAATTTCCATCACTTTAACACTCTTGTACCACATGGTATATTTTCATATAATATGATCTCTTTGAATTTATAACTTGATTTTGACTATTGATATTTACCCACAAGATGGAATACATATCATTTATCCTGATCTAAGTGATAAAAGCCACACCATTGATATATTGAATACATGATCAAGCAAATATTATTAATCTATATGTATTTCACTATGATTATGACACTTGTCAGGATCTTTGACATGTTGACTCTGATCTCTTTGTGGATTTACTTTTGAAAGATCGAATGCGCTCCATCAATATGGATCTTAACTTGTTAACTTTTGGGAATCATCCACTCATCATTGATCTCTCTTCTAAGCTTCTGATATTTTTCCACTTGTTGACATCATGTGTATTCATACCTATGAATAGTGAAAGAAATGAAGTAAAGGTTCGTGGTATATAAAGAACTTAGGATAAATTTTAGACTAAGGTTTTAAATAACTAATAAATTCAATTAGAACCTTGGCTAAAACTAAGATGTAGTTGGGAATCAAGTGACCCATTGATAATGTAAATCCATTTTAGTAGGAACCTAGGATAAATTCTTTAGACTAAGGTTTTAATTATCATTTAAATGTGTAATTAATTAATCAACTAAAGACCAAATATTAGTAAAAAAAGGATTAAATTGATCATTAAATCATAAACCATGAACATTAGTTCATTTTAATGAATATCTATCAAGCCTGAAACATGGAAACACATGAAGCAAATGTTAGCAACATTAGATAAAGTCAAATAAATATTATGAACTAACATGCCAATGAAAACTAAATCAAAACATGATATTTAATAATGCATTCTGATCAATTTAAATGTCAATTTATATCACAATTTTAAATATTGAACAAGGGTCCTCATTTTTTAGAAATGGGGGTATGTTGACCTTAACACAATGACAATTAATTCCCAAAAGCCTCTTATACCTAACATGGCATTGGATTCTCTTGGCAGGTAGAAGGGATGTGTTGATTCCTAGTTAGTATCATGGCAAACTAATAATGATTAAATTATCCTTTATTTCTTTTCCACTATTATGGCATCCACCCACCTATCAACTTGTTGACCATCAAATCCAAAATTTTGATTGCTTCCATCGCTATGCCACATTACTTTATTATTTATTTCTTCACTTCATTCCACTTAAATTTATTAATTAGATCTTTACATTAATGTATCCCTCCACTCAAAAGATAATCAGATGACAAATACAACCACTCCTTTTTTATTAATATTAAACTCTCCTTAAAAACATATATGATTTATTTATTTTTATTTTTTAACTTTGCCTAGTTTAGTCTTAGTCAAGTGGATTGGGTAAAAAAGAATCCCTAAAACCAAGGAGATATAACTAGAGACTGATGTCATTATTAAACACCAAAACATTTCCTAACAAAAAATAAAATTTTATTACAAATGTTACTATGGAGGTAGTAATTATATACTGATTAGGACACATTATAAAACTATTATGTCAATAAGAATATATTTGAGGTCCAATAATATTTTTCAAATAAAATATAGAGAGAACATCACACACCATTTACAAGCACAATGGAGTCAAATAGTTCATCACATACTACTAATATGTGGATATCATCCAATATATAATTCTATCAAGTTCATAGAATATAACAAAACATATACTCTAAATAAGAATGCAATCATGACAACAATAAGTATTACTTATCAAGTTTACACATCTAAAGGGTTACCTCATATGACAAATGTGACAAGATAGTTTGGGTACAATGGTTCAAAAGAAGGGCATTACATCCTTCCCAACTTATAAAAGCATCAAACTCAATGCAAAAATCAAGCTGACAAGTGCAAAAACAACTTGTGTTTTGGATTGACCTGGTTTGGTAACAATTTTTTATCATTAATCCAATTGAATTATTCATAAAGTTTTAGAGTTATTCAAATATTTTTAATACTTTGAAGCTTCATTCTCTCACATTTATGATATATATATATATATATATATATATATATATGTATGTATGTATATGTATATGTATATATATATATATGTATATGTATATATATATGTATATATATATATATATATATATGTATGTGTGTGTATATATATATATATGTATATACATACATATATATATGTATATATATATACATAGATATAGATATATATATACATAGATATATACATATATACATATATATGCATATATATATATATATATCTATGTATCTATATACACACACACACACACACACACATATATATATATACATACATACATATATATATATATATATAAACACACACACACATATACATATACACATACACATACACATACTTATACATATACATACATACATATATATATATGTATATGTATATTTATATGTATACACACACACACACACACACACACACACACACAATTCAAATTAAGTACTTGTAAGCAATTCTCATAGTGTCATTCTTCCATACTAGCACCCATTCTATTCTCAAATCAACTAAAACTAAAATAATATTCTATTGTTCATTATTATGTACAATAATGTTCATTTCCTATCATAACTCATATTGACAATATAGATGCCACCCCATTAAGAAAGTACAATGTGATAACATAATAATAATCCTTGGTAAGGTACATAGAGCAATAATGAACCATATTGAATCGTGTTAATCTATTCTACCCAATGAACTATGTTGATATAAGTAACCATATGCATATGTGACCAAAAAATAACTTCATGAAAAACCATCTACTTAGACCTTGCATTCATCAACATCCCTCCTTAGACCTCTCAGATATCATAAACATCACTACATAGACCTCCCAATTAACATAATATAAATATAAAACCACCATGAGTGGTGGGGTGAAAAGTATGGAATCTTGACCTACATGACATATTCCCCATCTCAATACCACTAGTTATCTTTCAAGCTTCCTCCTTTTCCCCATACCATGCCATTGATGTAATAGTTATGCACATATTAAACACATGTGGAACAAACATAAGAAAACATTAAAAGAATGTAAAAATAACTGACCATGTAAGAGAAAATAAATGAAAATGAGACCAAATGGCTCAAATGAAAGATATAATATCAAAATTAGGCTAAAATTTTCAATCCTCAATTTCCATGATCAGTCAAAATGTTTAAAAATAGGAAAATATATTACCAGTTTTAGGACAACTCAAAAAAAATCAATCAACTTAAATAAATTCAAAAAAATATAGGCAAAATATATATCACACCATGATCACTATGTGAATTTTTCAAAAGCACTCAAATTCACCCAAGGGGAGAAGGAAAACATCTCTATCTCACCTCTCAAAGGTTTAAGGCATCCTTATTTCCTCCCATAGGTTTGAGTCATCCTTATTACCTACTAGAGGTATGAGAAACACTATCTATTACCTCTCATAGGTAATTCAATAACTATACATCATCATATACAATAGTGTCACAATATAAATCAACTAAACAACTCCCGTACACAACATCCTAGTGTTATAAAAGTACAAAAGTAATCATACTATCTCACATCCCTAATTATCATGTAACTGAACTGATGTCAACTAGCATAGTTCATAAGAATAACCATGTTAAGACATAAATCAATAAAATGAAAACTATCTATATGTCAGAGTGCTTTCCACTGACCATAATCATCTGTTACAAATATGAGAACTAAAAATATGCTCCAAATAATCATCTCCAAGAATAAAATTGTGCATCAACTGTACTACTCATCAAGTCAAAATCTAAAACATTTGATCTTCACCATTCCTAACCAAGGTGTAGTAAGATGAATAAAATAGCTTTCTACAAACCTTGAATGTGCATCTAATATGCTATTTCATGCTTCTTATCACACCACATACTATCATTAATCATCTCAAAGTACACATTCTATTTCCTATTTGTTGTGAAATACAACAACACTAAATACCTTGACTTCCATAATTCTCACACTAACATCACTTCCTAGGAATACCCATGTTGACTGTAGGATCACTGAAGCTAGGTAATGAAGATAATATGTCATAATCTATGATCCCTCAGGAAGTAATCACCAACCAAAATTAGATTACAAGTTCTTATCTAATTCAATAATTACATTTTATTTTAATATTTTCAAAAGTTTATTAGATTAATTTTTCTTATTAGACTCAACATAGAGCAAGAAGTGCCTCCAATTATTCCAAATGCAAAATAATTAGGTTAGAAAAATTCACTCTAGTGTAATATTAACAAGACTAATAAATTTAAGAATCATCATGATGAGCTATAAAGTTTTCAACATAAACATAAGTCAACATAATCAACATGGGTATGATCAAGGCATAGTTGAGGAGGAGGTTAATTTTACATGTATCAAACTCCACTTGGACATAATCATACAAATCAGAAATATCATTGGGAGGTTCAAAACACAATTTCATTAAAACAAAAATGAATGGTTATCAATAAGAATTCCAAAGAAGCACCTAGTAACTTATTACAATATTACTCCTTTCATACTACTGAGATAATGTATAGATTTTATTTTATTAAAAAATTACCAAAGATCCAATAAATAATATTCTCATTATTTCCACTATATTCCCTAGAGATATGCATCAATTCCTCTCCTTCAATATCCATGTTCATCTTTATACTTCATGCGTAAAATCAAAATTTAGGGATAGATAAAGTTCAAAGGGCATATGTGCCTATTGTAATTACTATAACTATAGTATTTTATCAATCAATCAATATTAATGGAAGTTTATTGTTTTAATCTTTAATCTTAACATTCAAGATGGTGTAATAAGTCTAATCCAAAAAAATCACTATTAATTATTAACCAAAGGTAAACAAAAAGTTCATATGTCATCAACTAATAAAGATACTTATAATAAATATTTACCTATATCATAACATAATAAATAATCACAAAATCACATTATGTAATTATATTTATACCATAACACAAGCTTAGGGAAATAATTCCTCTAATCTCCATCTAGACCAAGTTTAGTTATTTATACCATAATACTAAGGAAGGCCATTAAGATAACCATACATAATAATTACATATATAGGAAGATACAATCAAATACACCTTACCACACAATCTTGTATAAGAAAATATAACACATAATACAAAACATCAACCTAAAGAAAAGATGTGCCAACAAAGTTATTAATCTGAAACTAATGGAAAATTTACCCAGAGCTCCATCAACAAGGAAAACAATAAAAAATTATTATCTTACTTCCATGAGAGTGAAAAAAAGTATTAAAATCATGAGGAAAAGTTACACAACTTCATTAGTAAATAACAAAAGTAAGTCCCTAAAGCTCCTAGTGTTGAACTCAAGCTTTGATACCAAATTGCAATGCCCAAAATTTCACCCCAAATAAAACCCTTAAAAACACTACTAATTTTTTTCTTCTTCTTGAGTAACACTAACTCCACACCAATAAACACTCCAACTATATATTCCTCCACACACATGAATAATCTAATTGCATAAATATTATAAACTCACTCCCACTAGAAAGGAAACCTTAAAGTAACACACGCACACTCAATGTACATCACTTACTACATATTTAATCACCTTCAATCTCAAAATATAAGATACATCAAGGTGTATAACAATCTAGTTGTGACTAAGTTGTGTCAACTACACCAAAAGCAGTGTGCAAGTCTTCACTCAATTTTGTTACTCAAGACTAACAAAGCATGGCTTAAACTCAAAAAACCAAAATGGAATCATGTCTCTAAAAAAATGAAAAGTAATCCATTAATATTTTAATAACTTAGTGATTTTACAAATTTACTTGAAAACATGTTAATGATATGTAAGGACCAGAATACCATGTTTTCCAACTTATAATCCAATCCCCATACTACCCATGATAACACTAATCAAGAAAAACTATTCATGTCAAGATATAATTACTCAAACATGATACAACCATTCTTGACAAGCTCACCTCACAACCAAGTCATAATTTCATTACATTGCCTAACAAGTGATGATGTGTAAAATATCCTAGTGTAAGAAAAGTAATTCTCGTAGTTCTCCCCAATTTATTAACCATAGGCTACCATTAGAAACCCATAAATAATTATAAGATAAAATGCTAAAATAACTCAATGTTCCAAATAGGTTTTAACACAAAAAAATGTTCTACCAATAATTTCTTAAATAATAAGGATTTTGAATTGAGCCACAAAAATAGTACAAACATCTAGTATTAATAAATAAAAATTCATGTATAAATTTAAATTTAAAAATGATCATTACCAGTTTTTGGTCTTACTTAATGACTCCTCTAGATATTTTGGCAAGTTGATTTTTGAATGACTCTATGGGCTAGAAAAGAACATTAGGGGTAGAAAATAAATAAATGCCTTCATAATTGGGCCCACTAAAAGACATTGAAAAGAGGTAAAATAATACTAGTCATTGATATAATTATCATATGATAAGGTTAGAGGTCTCAAGTTTTCATTTTGGGAAAACTTTCATTGAAGCATCTTCTAGACCTAGATCTAGGTTGGTTTGCTTGATTAGTATCAAATAATTTCCAACTATCAAATTAAATGGAAAATTCTATTAGAAGAGTTATTCATTCAAATTTTATAGCATCATACTCATGTGGATGATAACACTCATCTATGAGTTTCTCTTAAAACCACAAAAGTCATGATTTCATGTGTACCTTATTCAAAGGTTCCACATAAGCTTGTTGGTCTACCTCAAGTAATCTATCAAACTAGATTTATAAAACCTTTTAATATATGAGGATTAACTAATCATGAAAACAACTATCAGTGATATTCTAGGGTTATAATTTATTTATTCCAATTAGCATAATTATAATTAAAATGATTCACTTTAGGATTCTACTAAGCATCAAAAACTATCCACCCAATTATCCCAATCTCAAAGTTGTTATCAAGGCTTAATTGTATATATTTTTAATATAAGTAAATCCTTTAAACATGACACTAAGTCAAATCATAGTGTTTCTTAACCATATCAAGAAAAAAAATATGTGTTTGTCTGATATTGACACATGAGAACTTAAACTCCAAGTGAATCTAAGACAATAAAGTCAATTCAAAGAGAAATACTTCTAATTTACCCTAACTCTTATTATAAAGGTATGATAATGAAACATGTTACAGTCATATAGACAAATATCCCACACTAGTATTGAAATCTTGAAATAATAATCTCCAATTAGAATATCATGAAGAAGTTAGGAGAAGAATGGCCTTAGTCCAAGAAAAAAATAATAATGTTAAATCAAGACTAGATCAACAAGAGTTATGAGAATGTAGTCACTAGTGTAGAAGAAATGAAAAGGAGAGCTCATTATAAAGAGATAAGAGGGAAAATGAGTTACAAGTACAAGATTTAGCATGTGTTCCATGTGTCCCTAGTCCTCTTAAAAGTGGTGAACATGTGTGTGCCATGTGGGGGGAGAAGAGTTACATACAATTAACTCCAAAGCCTATAAGTGAACTAGAGAGGTGAATGACACCTCAAAATCCTAGAATAAAGTGGATTTATAAAATATAATAAATTCAGACACACATAAGACTTATAATAAAGTTATAATCCTATAGGAAAGGCCCAAATTAAAGTTAATTCTCCAACACTCCCCCTTAAAATTCAATTTGAGGTTATAAAAGTAAAGATTACAAATAAGGAAGGGAGTTGAAATTAAACTATACTCCTTAATAGAAAATTCCTTCAAGAAGAATTACAAAATATTTAGAAAGAGAGAAGAATGTAAGGTGCCACCAAAATTTGCAAGGAAGAAAGTGTTTTTAAAAAAAATATCAAGGAATACTCTTCAAATAATGTGGTCAATCCATAATAAAATAAATACCAATAAGGAGTAGTGTTATACAAAACATGTAAGACAAACAATTTAACACCAATATTTCAAGTTAAGTAACCAATATGCCAAAAATACAATCTACATACATAATTTAATAAAATTAGATGTACAAAAATGGAAAATGGAGTAAAGATAAATTCCATCATTAAGTGTGTAACCCTGCATGAAAAAAAGTTAGTCAAAATAATCAAAACATATATCATGTGTAATAAAAAGTAATGAATATAATAAAAGAGATTTAGTTAATCAAAATGGAGAAAAATAAATGTGTCACTTATAAAATATATTTTACAAGAAGCATTAGAATAATTATCATAAGAAGACATATCAAATTCTTTATAAGATTCATTGACTTTAGAAATCCAAATAGATTTACCATTAGAGATGTTGATTCCTCTATGTGTATCATAGGTGCTCTTAGTGTTTAAAGAACAATTCTCATTTTAGAATTATGAGAAGTCATGGCATGAGTAGCAAGCTTTGGTAATCTAGTTATCTGTGGTGAAATAGAGGCAAAGCAAATTAAACTGTTCCACAAATTTATATTGATTGGTGGTTGGGAGCCACCATGGTCCATATGCATATTTGAAGTATCTATGCTTATTTTAGTGAGTTATGATTAAATCTATACACAAAATATAATCTAAGTGAATAATTACAATGAGATTTAAACTAAAGTGATTTGATTAAAGAAAGAAGCAAAAGGAAGGGTAGGGAAGAAAGAAAGTATGTGACTACTTATCTTTGCCTCAAACATTATGAAAAGGTTTTAATTTCAACTAAACATGCCTTTAACCAATATATGATGTGAAGTAATAAATGCTCAAATCCCACCATATATCCAACAAATATATAAGGAAAACATGATAGAATACAAGTATGAACTAACTTTACCTTAAAATTTTACTGTTGCATTCAAATAACATTTGCACATCCTAATGTAGAGCAAATAAAATGAAGCAAAATCTAAGAGCATTCAACTAATCTATAAATAGAACAAATTAGCAGCCCTGTATCAAAGATGCACATTTAGAATTCATAAAAAACCATTCAAGTTCAAGACTTAGAATAATAAATTGAGAGAGAAACCATGTAACAATTGATACAAACAAACTTGGACAAATTTTTAATTATTCCTTGCTTATATTAGTTGCTCCAAAGTATACAAGTTTTGGATCAAAACTCCCTCCCTTTACAAAATGGTAATATTACATTTTATATAAGACCAAGGTAGTATACCAATCAATTATAAGATTAAACATGTACAAAGATAAGGATAATTGTCCATCTTCTTAGTTCTAGAATACACCTCTCTTTCTAAAATAGACTGAACTAGAGGAAAATATGCTAACAAAATCGCATATGCCTTTACAAATTAATATTCCACATTCATATATTACAATGTTTTACATAAAATGGAATATTAATTAACTGGTGGGCCCTGGGCTAAAGGGATACCTTGTTTCTCTTGGAGAATCTCCATAACTCTTTGGTGTTGCTCATTGACCAACTCCAAATCAACAAATGGCTTTAAGAGACAAAAATCTTCTTGGTTAGCCAAGTCATTAAATTCCTTATCATTTATAGTCATGGCCTCCTTGATCCTTTTGTATTTGGTAATCTTCTCTTCAGTAATGAAGATCATACCCAAGACTTGGCTATTATCACTTTCAGATTGGCCTTGACTTTTACTCCTCAATTCTTGCATCACCAAATTGGCTCTGTGCTTATATTCATCATCATCAATGATTCCTAAGGCATTAGACTTTATTGGGTTGGCTAGCATAGTACCAAGGATTTTCTTGATTCTTGTTATCATCTCCTCATCATCCTATAATAGTTTATCCAAGATTTTTTGACCAAACACTTAAACATTGGATCTTATCAAAAAATATCCTTAATATTTCATTCAAGTGGGCCAAGCTGATGGTTTTGAAGCTAGGAATCCTACCCTTAATTAGTATATTGAAAAGATCCCTTAGTTTTTCCTTTTCATCTTGCTACTAGGCCACCAATCCTTTGGCTATTTCATTCTACTAGGCCAATGCATCCTGCCTCACCTTCATTGAGGTCAAGGAGTCAAACATGTCAAATAAAGATGCTTCAAACATCTTTATTATTGCCTCTAGGATTGATAATATAGCCTTTGTCTCTAGATTTGCATTTTATTTCTCTAGGTTATGTATCTTTTGTTTCATGCCCTAGATACCTACTTTGATCTAAGATGAATGAGCCTCAACTAGGCTTTCTATGCCCTCCTCATGCATATGATATTCACTAGGATTCTGACCTCCAATGGGGGTTAGACCAACAAAGGGCTCAACTCTCTGAAAGGTGAATTCCTCACCTCCAACCATGGCCTTCTTGGTTTTCACCCTTTCTAATCCTATTATTTATAGATTGAATTATACACTGGCTGATGACTTTATGATCTTAGGAGTTTCAGGATTCTCCACATCTATGTTGATTGAAGCTCTAAGAGTATCCATTTATGTGCCACTTGATCATGTTGTGACAAATATTCTTATTTATTCCTCCTCTTTCATCCAATCCAATATCCATAGATTGATTTCTTCATGGACATAAATGTGAATTATTTGTGTCAAGGCCTAGGAATGGGATGAAGTGGGAATATTCTACATCTTCCCATAAATAAGCCATTCAAGGATAATGGGTCCATGATTGAGGTATTCATCACTAAACAATTTGACATCACTCATGGGGTAGGTGAAGGTCAACTTGGGCTTCTTTCTCCCAACTAAGACCAATGCTAATTTTTCTTTCCTCTTTTGTGGGGGTTCTATTAGAACTAGGTCCAAAGCAACTCCATTCCCCCTATCTTGTTTAGCTTCTTCAGCTTGGGCATGGGGTTTCTAAATTTTTTCCTCTTCTTCATCTAACCCATATGCTTCAACAAACACCTTAAGTACATCCTCTACTATCTCATTAGGTTCTAGTGTAACCATATCCAATAACTTTATTAGAGACTCTGGCCTCTCAAGTGGGGTTGAAGATGATCCTTCCCTAGGTCTCTCTTCTAACTTCTCTTTTCTAGTTCCTTGAGAAACCTATGTTTGATTTTTTTACATGTTAACTTATGGTTATTCTGGATGGGGGCTTGAGGATGGTCCAGGAAAAAAATGATACTATAGGGGCCCCATTTTCTAAATCTCACTTGGTGGCTTATCATCTCCCCTATCCAACTTAGGGTCTAACTTAATTTTATGCCTCTTTAATCTAGTTAATACCTCTAAGAAACTAGAGGACTTGATTCATAATGGGTCATGGACACTGAGATGGTGATCATATGCTTTGTTTATGGTATTTGACTTTAGATGTTTGGTGATCATCCCATTGGGGTCCCATTACCTCAAATCATATTTCTACAGAGTGAATGAGTCCCTATGTTTGGAAAAAACATTCACATGTTCCCATTTTTGTAACACAATTTTGTTGACTATCAAAGGATAGGGATGAGGGGGGCCTTTCTTTTTCTCCTTGAAAAATCCATCTATACCATGAAGAAGTTAGTAATCTAATTCTTATTCTGCTAGTTTAGTTGACACATAGATGGGTAACCTGAAGGGTTGTGTCAAAGTCCCTTCTATCCATATTACTATGCAGCCAAGGTAAAACCATATATCCCCTATCGATTCCACATATTTAGTAACCAAAGGGATGAACCTACCAATGGGGATTCTTATGATGGCCTCCATTAGAGCTAGATAAACACAATAAAAAATGAATTTCATGTTGTTTCTATAATTGAATATGTAAAGTTTGGATTAATGATAAGAGATAGTAGGTCTCCCATTAGGTGACCAATTATTGATATTTGGGATCTTGGTTGTGGCTAATAAGGCATCAAATAGGTAGGACATCATGTAAAAGTGTTTTCTTGTTTTCTTCTTGATGGATGTGAATTGTGACTTCAAACAGATATTGATCATCTCACCCTATAAGGGAGTGAGTCCCTTCTCAACCATGAAGTAAACATAAGGCACCCAAACTTTATCAGTATGTGTGGTGAAGGAGGCTTTGCATAACCTATCCAGTAAGGTCATAATTATCCTAATTACTCCTTACATTAGAAAATTGGTATTTTACCTGTGGGGTCCTAGACTACTTAGTTCCTAGTAAGCAACCATAGGGCTAGGATTATGTTTAGATTATGCACTCCTATCCACTTTTTAATGGTTATAAAGTCTATCTAGGGCTTACATATTTTATAGTAGATCTCAAAAACTAGAGGGGAAATGTATGCTACTTTCTTAAAAAAAATTCTCATGTACTATCTAATCATTATCAATTTTACAATCAACAAAAAGAGGAGCAAGGATGTTAATGTAGTGTAATACCTCAGGCTTGGTGGTAGCATAATGGAGGCTAGTCATCTAGATAGTGACTAGGTATTTGTACCTCTATAGGATAGTTACATTCTTATATTCTTCCCTTTTAAGAGCTTGCATCTCCTCAATGGTCCAAAAAAGTTCAAACTAGTTCTTATTCCCATTGTTCAAAGCTACAGTATCTAGGTTCGTGTCCTTAAAAACTCTTCCCTCATTATCTAAGGTTAAGTAAAACTTGATTTCATCTATTTTTTGTTGTTTATGAGTTTCCATGGCTATAGAAGTTACAATTGCTTGCCAATGAATTACAAGTGGCTTCTAGGTCAATTCTCTCTTGCTTAAATTCCAATTGAACTCTTCTCAATTTGAATGTGACTAATCTAAGCTTGAATTATGGCTTTTATGGATGCTATGGATTTTCTAAAGCTTTAATGGTGATGGTAATTTGGATTTAGGCTCATTCATGTCTCACATTTGATTGAGACATAAGGATTTATACCTTTGCCTTTTTGAGCACACAAAATCTTTAATTTTGTCATTTTGTGCTTGTGTGGTGTCCATGTGGCATTCATTTGACAAATTTCATAGCATTTTTATAAATGACTTAAGGGACTAGCTATTATCTTTTAAAAATCCAACTTTTCTTTCATGATATTAGATCTTTATTTATGGATCAATGTATACCATTGATCATGATCACAGGGCTTAAGACTCATTGGCTACTTTATGTCAAGATCCATGATTGTGCCACTTGGTGCCTTTATGGGCCTTATAGGCTTTGCATTCTATGCAATGAATACATGCTCATCATGTGTCAATCCCATGGGCCTTTAGGGTATTGTTGAATAGTCTTCAATAAATATGTTCCATCTAATCTCTTTTTACGAGCAAGCATGGACCATTTATCATAATCTAAATGGATGCACATGATAGGTCTAATGGATTAAATACCTTAGATTCATTGGGTATTTTTACTCCATTCGATCAATCTCCATGATGAAGTGAGAGTCGTTGATCCTATAAAAGGGTGAGAACTTTAATTAGTGTCATGATAAAGGAAGGGACTTAGGATTTAATACTTTAGGCTAAGGTTTAATTCATGTTTAATAAACATGTTATAAAATTTAAGCTAAAGTATTTTGGCCCAAGTTTTTGGAATACATATAAAATGGACCTAGGTTAAATACGTTAGGCTAAGGTATATGTCTTGTTAATAAACACAACATATACTTTAGGCTAAAATATTTATGCTAAGTTCTTAGAATACACCTAAATGGGATAAATAATAAAAGGACCAAATGTTAGGTTTTAGCCTAGGGTTTCATCGCATTAATAAACATGATGAAACCTTAGGTCAAAATATTTTTAAGCTAAGTTTTATGTCACAAGGACTTATTTAAATAAGACTTAATATAAGTCTCTAGCCTAAGGTTTATTGCATCTAAATAAATGCAATTGAAACCTTAGGAAATAAACTTAGATTAAGGCCATGTCTATAAATTATTTGACCATGAAATCATTTTATCATTTGAAGTTCAAATATCTTATGTGTTTGAACATCTTCCAAGGGGTCCCATTTATTTTCAATGCAAGCCATAAGCTTTTAACAACATTTTGAAGCATATCCCTATGTCTAAGCAAAATAATTAATTAGCTTTAAATTTTACAGTCTTGTAGACATCAATGACAACCTCACAAATGTCAAATGATGGTTTTGAGAATATCAAATTTAAGTTAGTGGATTATTAGGTTTGATGGGCTTAAAGTTGATAATACTATAGTCATCAAAGATGGTCATGTAGATGTCAAATGATGGTTATGGGAATGTCAAGTTTAAGCTCATAAAATTCTTTGGTCCATAGACCTTGGATTTGATACACTCCATGATATCAATCTCCATGATGAGGCATAGACTATTGATCTTAATCTAGGTGGATGCACATGGTTGGTTAAATTTAATGTGCAAGACCCTTTGTTATCAAGCTCAAATGTGGGAGTGCCACATGGTAGTTCCATGGGCCTTCTTGAGCTTTTGACTTTTCAGCACCACATTCACTATGTTAGATTAATTTTATGTAAGTAGTTTCAAATCATTGATCTTGATCTAGATGCTTACACTTGATTAGTTCCTTTCGTATATTGAAGCTATAACATAAGTTTTATCTTAAGGTTTCATTGTATTAATAAATATAATGAGACCTTATGGTAAAACTTAGGCTAAGTTTATATTTTATAAAAGGGGCCCTTTAAACCTTAATGATGATTCCATGTTATTAGATCCTTGATCTTGTTGAAGCATAGATTGTTGATCATGATCCTAGTGATTTTATAAGATTGGTTCAAAAGATCTAATCTTTAAGTTTGACAAGATTCTTGTGCTCTATTATATATTCCTTCATGATTAAGTGAGGACCATTGGATCTATAAATAAGTGAGGTGCTTAAGTTAGCACATGGGTTAATATAAAAACATAGGCTAAATATTTGAGACAAAGGCCTCATTCATGATGACAAATATGAACAAGTCCTTAGGGTTAAGACTTTAGGATAAGCATATGACAAAGGGGACCATGCTAAAATAAAATACCCTGCAAACATAAAAATTAGACCACACTAAAACATAGGGAATGGATGGGGAAAATAAAAGGATACCAAGCATGATTTTTAAGCTAAGGCTTGGTTGTGTTGAAAAACATGACCAAGCCTTGGCATAAAAACTAGGTTTAAGTCCATAGTTGATTTAAAACATTCCCACCAAATCTATTCCCACCAAAATTTGAATTTAAACTAAGTGTCTAAACTAGGGTTTGTCAAAAGAGGGGTTTAACACATAAATCTATTTGCAGGACCTTACAGAATGAAGGCTAGTGAAATCTTGAATAGATCTAATCTATGAAATTCTTAGCCTAGTCCATGGAAGGGAGCTCCATGAAACATACAACTTAAGACATGAAATTTAATTATTAGCAAAATTAGGCAAGGTTAAATTAAAACCACAAATAAATGGGATAATTTTGTCAAGCATAGATGATCTTCAAATCTCAATAAAGAGTAAAATATCAAGTCTTCAGTGTTAAGGTTTAAAATAATCACAAGGGTCCCTATTTTTCAAAAATGAGGGTATGTTGACCTCAACAAATGGTGACTTATGGGGAAACATATAAATATGTTATAACTTAGAGACTTTGGTTAAAACAAATAACTAGGTCATCCATTCCACTTGATAAATACCATTCTCAAGATTAGTTCATGGTTGAAACAAACCTTGCATGTGTAGAATTAAGATCAAACATCAAGACATAGCCATGTTGTGTGTTTGATTCCACTCACCATTTACCATGGGATTTATGGGGTAACTTCCAAACTTCATACCTTTAATCATTAACACTAACTTGGAGCATGTTTACATATTCATTAAGAACCATGGTTTTAGTTCAAGGAAGGCTTGGGCATTGCTCTAGTGCCAGCTAGATGTCCATAACCCTGATAGAGTTGCCTTTGGCTCCACTCATGGCCTTGCTCCATTTTTAGCCAGGCATCCATAGCCCTAGTGGAGATTATCAAAATCACATTTGCATGAACAGCTTTTGATTTTGAAACAAGTTTTTATATGTTTTTTGTATTTTTGGGATCTTTCATGATTTCAACAAAGGTTGGGAACTAAGGTAGCTATGTTTAAGGATTTGGTCAAGTGTATGATCCTCAAATAATCACCTATGGTTGCAACCTTTGTCCCAAGCAAGGATTTTTGTTAAGTGTAAGAATGATTGTACCTTAACGGATTGAGATTTCCTTCAACATGTGAAATTCTTCTTAAAACCAAGTTCAGGTCAAGACAATATTTAAGGTCTCATGGAATGGTTAACCTATTCATGGGTCCTTACTAGTTTCTTCAAATCATAACATTAAGCTCCTATTTCAAATCCATGGTCCACATATGCATGGGGTTCATACTAGTATTTTTAAACTCCTAGAATTTCAAGCAAACTAAGGAACTTTAAGCTCAGGGCTATCCAAAAAGGACTTATTATGAGAAAGGAACATGGAAAAAAGAAATAAACACACAATAGAAAGTAACAAAGTAGGAAGCAAAAGGGAAGAAAATAAATATATACATACTTATGTACAAACAAGGGATATGAAGGAAAAAACTAAAATAAACTAACTAGCCTACCTATACTAAATTTAATTATCTTATAGATTTACTCCATGAAGACCCTAGGAAGAGTAGTAGAGAAATAGTGCTCGAGATACTATCCATTGGTGGGTAGTGTAAACTTTGCTCCTTGTAGATATTTGAGTCTAAAGGTGTTATCTCTAAGTGTATATACAATCTGATAGGGGACAATCCATAGAGGTGTGAACTTGTCATGTTTTCCCTTGGGCTCAGATGTTTTATCCCAAAGAAGAACCAAGTCTCCTTGCTTAAACAACTTAACCTTTGATATCTTGTCAAACTACCTCTTTATTGTAGTTTGATGTTTGCTAAAGTTAGAAAAATCTTTTTTTTATGCATCTTCCATCTAAATAATGTCCAATAGCCTTAATTTTGCAAGTTATTGGTCTTCTTTCATATACTCTTGCATAAACTTGTAGGTTGGCAACTTGAGTGTGATAGGGAATATAAGTTCTTGACCACATACTAGAAAGAAGGGAGATGCTTTAAGATCCTGCTTAACTCTTATTTTATCTACCCAAAGGGCATACTAGAGAAACATATGCCATATTCTAGGTTTATCTATAGTAAAATTATTAATCTCTTTCATCAAGTTCTTGTTCATTAATTCTAATACTCCATTACCTTTAGGGTAATGGTTAGATGAAAATTTGAGAATAATGTTGTTATCATATGTCCATTTTATCATTTTTATGGATGTGAATGTTGACCCATTATCACATACCAAAGAGACAAGAGTCTCAAATTTTTTGCATATGTTTTCTTCTAAAAACTTGATCACTTCTTCTATTCTACATTTCTTGGTGGCTACTAATTTAGTCCACCTAGTGAAATAGCTAGTAGTTGACATAACATACTTGTGACCTTCTGATGAGTTAGGGTTGATTACCCCTACAAAGTTTAATCCCCACTGGGCAAAGGGTTTGTCAATAATGATAAGTTTCAAAGGTATTTATACCTTTGTCTATTTAGTGTTGAAGATATGACATGAATGGCACTCCCTTACATGTTTATGAGCATCTTTGAAGATGGTGCGCCAATAGTAACCAGCCCTAAGGATTTTTCGAGATGTTCTTCCTGATGGATGCCCACTTCTCAACATCTCATGGAAAGTGATCACTAAATTAGTAGCTTCTTCTTTGGAGACACATATTAAGTATACACCTTTAAAGTTCTTTCAGTATAGGACTCCATTTTTGATAAGATAATGAACTGCCTTGAGCCTTAGAGCTCTTCTTTGTTCCCTAGTTAGCCCTATAGGACAAGTACCATTAATTAGTAAGTGAATAATGGAGTTATACCATTCATTATCTTGGAAGAATTTCTAATCAACTTGCATAATACTTAGCTTAGGTCTGGTATTGGCAATCATTTAAATCAGACCTTGACACCTTACCAATTTTGTAGTTTTCATATATATGTCATATTATTAGAGGATAGACATCCACTTACCTCATCACTCTCCAAGTTCACATTGGCTTAGAATTAGATTAGTAGTTGGGTTTGGTAGAATGACATGCACTTTGTTCCTAAGAATGTAGTGCCTAAATTTTTTGATAGCTTTAACTAATGCAAAGGTTTGTTTATCAAATAAAGGATAATTTAACTCAGTATTTTTCAAATTAGTACTCATAAAATAAATTGGATGGTCAGATCCTTCTATTTTTTGAGTTAAGACTACAACAATATTGTGATTAGAGGAGAAAGAGTAGAGGTAAAAGTCCTTTGAAAAGTTAGGACTTATCAAGATTAGAGCCTGCCTTATTGCACTTTTGATGTCCTCAAAGGCATTCTTAGATTACTTATTCCATGAGACTTAACATCCTTATTTAGCGTATCATTCAATGGTTTGACAATCTCAATAAAGCCAAAAATGAACTTTCTCACAAAGTTTATCTTACCAAAAAATGATTTCAATTCTTTTTTAGTATTGAGAGGCTCTATCTTGGATATAACTTTCACTATTTTAGGGTCAATGGAAATTCCATCTTTAGTGATAAAATGGCCTAATATTTTACCTTCAGTAACATAAAAAATGATCTTTTTAGAGTTAAAGGAGATCCCATACCTTTTTTACCTTTTAAATACCTGTTGTAGATGCATGAAATGGTCTTCTCTATTCTTAGAGAAAATAGTTAGATCATCCATGTCAACTATGATACACTTACCACTTAGGCCTTGGAAGGCATGGTCCATGGCCCTTTAAAAAGTGGCTCCTATGTTTATCAATCAAAAATGTATCCTCTTATATGCAAAGGATCCCCACTTAGTTTTGAAATATATCTTCATTCTAACTTCCTTGTCTACTAATACCTGGTTGTATCCTAAAAAACTTTCAAGAAAAGACATTATGGCTAAACTTGAAATAATTTGTATTACTTGGTCAAGAGAGAGAAGAGGATAATTATCTTTCTCAGATTATTTATTCATATTTCTAAAGTCAATACATAGTATAATTTCACCATTCTTCTTTATAACTGGCACCAAATTAGCAACCCAGGTTGAATGCCTAATGGGAAATACAATTCTAGCATCTAACAATCTCTTGACTTTTTTTAAGATCATGGGTTCCAAGATAGGGTTCATAGGTCTTTGTTTCTACCTGAAGGGTCTAAAATTTTGTTTATGAGGTATAGTATGGGTGATGAATCTTGGATCAAATATATTTAGGTCATTATAAGACTAAGCTATGACATCTTTGTATTTTGTCAATAGTTCTTTAGCTCTCTTATTTTTAGCACTAGTGTAGGACTTTTCCAATTTTAACCAACTAAGGTTGGTCTTGAGGTTCAAGATCAATAGCATTATAGTTTTTTCCACTTACCTTAAGAACCTTAGAAGCTTTAACCAGCTTGTCTTGATCAAACAGTCTTTCCAAGGCAATAATCCCTTTGGGGATCTTATTGTCATTCAACTAAATGACTTTACCATCAAATTTTCCTTCTCTAAGTGCATTTTCATTAGCCTTATGAATAATTTGAGCCTCAAATTCTCCTAAACTAGTCATGAAGTTAAGGATGTATTAGACATCACTAAAGACATGTAGATGGTTCACATTGTCTAGGATAGAATGGCATGGTATAAGCTCTATACTAAAGTTAGGTGAATATTGATTATGCATGTGATTAGTTGTAGTAGATTCTAACTCTTCAACAACTTTATTTTCTTCCCTAAAGAAAAATAATACTGAAGGCATCAAAATATTCCACTAGATCTTAGACTCTAAATTTATACCTCTTGAGGTATGATAGTTTACACTAATACTTGTTTATCACTTGATTTACTACTAGTTATGAGTCACCATAAACTAATAGTTCCTTGAATTTGTTTTTTATGGTAAATTAAAGACCTAAGATGATGGCTTCATATTCTTCAAGGTTATTAGTGCAATGAAACTGGAGTCTATAAGAAGCATGATATTTCTTACCAATAGGTTTCATTAGAATAATGCCTACTCTAGATCTAGCTTTACACCTGGCCCCATCAAAATGCAACTTTCATAACTTAGGCACAACCTTAGAACATTTAAGATCACACACCTTGGTAGTCTAGGGTGAAAACTCCTAAATTAGAATCAATTATGTTGACCCTTTCATTGATAGAATTATACTTAATAATCATATGTTTCATCCTTGAATCACTCTCAACTCTAATCTAGTTGGGAACTATTTTCCAAGGTAGCCATAGGTGTGAAAAATCAGTGGACATATATCCATTTAAATCCTTTGTCTATTCCCTACTTAAAATAAGTCTATATGCATCAGGGATATCTACTACTTGGATATCTATAAAGTATTGGACCCTTGGCTCAAAAGATAATTGCATGTGGACATTTAACACTTCTCTAACCACCTTGATCCTAGACTTATCTAATTGGGTGACAGCCCTATCAGGCTTAATGGGGGTCAAACCAAGTTTCTTACAAACACCTGTAGGCATAATATTTATAGAGGCACCAAAATCCAACAAATAATTAAGTTCTTACCAAACATTTTGACTATAAGTAAGAAGGGTGGAGATTTTGTTTTAGCTTTATACATAGCTACATTAGCATTATCAGTCTTGGTCATCTTGTTAGGTTTCTTGGACAAGGATTCTAGTAATAGATCTCTCTATTATATGATTTGTGTCAAATCATACAAGGTAATATTAGATTTAATTTTCTTCATGTCTTCTAAAATGTTATAACTAGTCATATTGGAAGAATTGGAAGCATCAACACTAAGCTTAAAATTACTTCCCTTTGGAGGCTCTAGATTATTATTTGAAGTGGTATCTAGAGAGTACCAAAGTTGTTTAGAGGAGTAGAAGTAGTCAAAGGTTGCCTTTGTTCTCTATTCCTTAGATGGTATGTCTTATTCAAGAACTAATGGAAGGCATTAACTTTTTCAAGAACATCATCAAGTTTATTATCTTCTTGGAAGGGAAAATCAAACATTTCCACCATGAAGATCTGGTTAGTAGGCTCGGATCTTGAGGTACTTGCACCATTGTATTTGTTAGGCACTACCTCAAAAGTGTCCAAATCTTCTTGAAATGCTTCAAAAACTTTACAAAACTCAATGAAATTAATCTCACCATGCTTAGTAGTATAATGGACTCTACAATAATCAATCAAAGCAATATCCATAAGATTAATATCCATAGTCTTCTTTTTAGAAGATGGTTCACTATTCTTATTGTTGTGGAAACTATCATTATTAAACCTATTATTGGGTTATTGAATATTTTGAAAGATAAGTTCCTAATAGAAGTTTATCCAATATTACCAACTTGTTTTTGCAACTGAAGGAAGTCAGTGATCTATTTTTGGACCATTTTTAGAATGGACTCATTCTCACTTTTGGGGGTTTATGAATTATGGACATAGTTTCTATTGGCACTAGTGGCTGGTACCAAGGTCATTTGATCAGTTGCATTAAATCCATTATTATTAGGGTGGTTTAATAACCCCAAATTTTGGTTAGGAGTAGCATGTCTTATAGGTAATTGATTTAGATTTGGGATCTGGTTGAGAGTAGGCACATTTGTAGACACTAGAATTATGCTAATCCCTTACATGATTACCTAGGTCACATTACCTCTTGACACATTTCTTATTTAATTCCCTAACCTATGTCTTTACCCTTTAGGCACAACTAATTAATTTAATTATTTAATTAAATTGATTAAAAAACTTTATCCACCTCACTTGGCCACCTCACTATGACCAATTCTCACCCTCTAACTCACCCTAGGACCTGGTCATTCTATCTTAACCACCTAGGACCTATTATTACCCCAATCATAACTCCTTAACTACTTAATTTCCTCTCAACCTCGTGTTATGACCATTTTATAATGGTAAAACCCATTTTTCAAAGTAAGAAGTGAGCTAAAAGGCTAAATATAGCTTGTTTTACCTAGTCTTAGGGAACTAGCATCGATTAGCCCTCGATCAACACTAGTGGACCTATAAACATTAGTTATTTAGGCCTATTTCTAAATTGGATATAAGGTCAAAAAATCATTGATTCACATAGAGATTTCATTATCAGAGCCTTCTATCATCACTATCGACATCTAAACTTAATATCACTTTGCATGAATTGTTCAAGATCAGCAATTGAGAAACTGCATAGTATTTTGAGCACCATGGAATAGAAGCATATGCTTTAACCTATCTATTCATGTACCAATTCATCAAGCCTCATTGGATCCACTTATTTGGTATAGCTATTCACCTATCTAACCCATCTAAGTACATTTTAGTGTTTTCACATGTTTTAAATAGTCATTTAATATTGGTTTTACAAATATACTATTTAACTACTTACAAAACTTGAGCTTCCTCTATTGAGGAGTTGTAACACTCCCCCACCTCCATAGCTCTACCTTAACATATCAACCTCTACCTTGCCCTTCCTGAGTCTTACTCACCCCCTCACGACTCCTCAAGATCCCTCTACTAGACCATAACTCCTTTTCCCTTCTTGAAAAATCTTTCCATAACCCCACTAATATAATTGCCCCAATCGATATCAGTTATCTAAATTGACATCAGTGATATAAATTGGCATCAGTTACTTAACCGACGTCAATCACTATGTTTTTTAATATCGACAACCCCAAAACCTCCCCAACAACCTCACTAAAGCATAATTCCACTACCCAACCTACATTGCATTTGTTCACTGACACATTAAGACCTAAAACATGGTAAATAGTATTCTAACCCTCTATTTCTCTCTCTCTCTTTATTTATGTTAGTTTTAAACTCTATTTCTAAATAGTGGACTACCATCCCAGGGAAGTGATATGCTTCTTAGAATAAGTGTGTAGCTTGGTAACCCACATATATCTCTACTAACAACAATTTTATTTATTGATTTATTATACACAAGTATCCTCTTCCATATCCAAAGAGGAGTTCTCACAATGTCTGGAATGGTGCACATCATTTTGGGTACTTAATCACTTATCCCTAATGTTCATACTTCTCTTTCTTCCTTTTAGAATAGATAGAAAAAATTGATAGAAATATTTTGGCACGCTTAGTGGGACCCTATAGTTTATCTTGGGTTCATTTTTTAATTTTAAAATGAAATTCATATAAGTGCATCAATAGTGAATTTTTCATTATTTCATTCTCTCCTTTTGTTTGCCATAAAAGCAATATATCACACCTTTCATTTTTAGCTTAAGGGAATGAACTGAACTTTCTCTTCTCTCTCACCTCATTTTCTATTACTTCTATAAGAAATCATTATCTTGTGAAAAACTAAAAAGAACCTTATTTTTGCTTATCTCATTGCATGTGCATTAAATTAGTTAAATTCATATTCTTTTCCTTTCCTCATTGTTTTACATCTAAAGAAAACACTTCAATTTTTGGGTTTAAAACTTACTGCATCATTGGTCACACATAGACATAATTAGTTGGTTAATTAATCATAACACACTTTCTCACACACCTCCAAACCACATATCAACTTACACATTTCAAACTTTCCCCAAATCCTCAGGTGGGATTTACCTAGATTTCATCATCAGGTAAACAAAGCTGATTTGATGTTATGGCCAGATTAAATCATAAGTCATAGATTTGGGCCTCCCATACCTAATGGTATATTGAGGAATCCCTAGAAAAAGCTCCTAAAACCATCTCTATGTGGCTTTTGGGACATTCATTATCCAACTTCCTCTTCATACAATCTAGTTAAGGCATAAGCCACCAAGAGACTAAAAATAATTCTTAGGAATTAATGTCAATTAGATGTATAATATTTTTTGTCTTTTTATTGCTTGATGTAATTTTGAGTTGGTAAGGATGTTTTATATCAAAACCAAGTCTTCTCAACCTTTTAGACTTGTTAACCTCTAGCTTTAATCCCCCTAAGTATTCTCTATTGACACACAGGCCTATTGCATTCACTATTATATTTGGATCTCGTGTCTGGGTTGGTTAAATAGTGATTTTTTTACCTTTCTAGGTTACACAATAACTAACCTCAATCAGGATATTGACATCGATGTCCTTCCTACATATCAACATCATTTAGGAAACCAATATTAATCTCTATGGATTTTGTTGATTTTTATTCTACCTTAAATAACAAGCGAAAATCACCTACTTGTTTTAATCAAACTTTAAAATTTTTGATTTCCTATCACAGATATAGGGTCTATTAAAATTTTCTACCCTTTTACATAGTCTTGATGTGAAATAAATCAAAGCTTCTCATTTATCATGCAAGCCATAAACCCCTTTCACCTTCACCTTCTCTTTTTAGTCCTTCCATGGAGCATGATCCTAGCATGGAAGGTTCCCTTAGCTATGTTAGTCCTAGTCAGCCAGTCGTCATGCCTGAGGGTGATCAAGATTTCACTCAATTCCTTGATCATAACACTAAATCCCTCTATCATTACCTTATCATGAATCTAAAATGTAACTCTTTTAGTGATCTAATTTATGGTATGCCCTCTTCCTTAACATAGATAATGTCAGTTGTTTCCACTATTCCCCCTATGGTTACTCAAACCACCACTTTGATGATTAACCCAACCATATCCAATGCTTATATTTTAGTTTTTCCAACCATGTAGTCAAACCCAACTTCCATTGGGGTTTCCTTAACCTCACAACTACAAGCCACTCAACAAATATAGACCCTATTTCAAAACTTGATTGTGTTAATCTTGACTACTCTTTCACCGATTAATATAAGAGTAACCACCTATCCCTTATCCAATGTCACCATAACCTAACCCACAATAGTAGTACCTAGCCAAGGTTTCTTTCTAAATCATATGGGACAAGCCCCTTTCTCCTTAGCCCCTCAACCTATGATTCATTACCCATATGTTGCATCTACCCAACTACAAAAACCTATGTCATATGCTACTTTAGGCTCTCTATAATCCCCTTATATCTTAGGGAGTGCCTCTCAAACCAATCCCCCTCTAGATCTAATCAAGATGTTGATGGATAAGATGTCTAGCTTAGAGACATCTATTTCAAGTTCAAAGAACATTATTTCATATGATAAAATATGCAATGATCCCATCCATCCTTTAGTACCTATCTATCCTTATCCCAATCAACGGCAGCTTCCTAAGTTCACTCACTTTCAAAGCAAGGAAGACCCACAACAACACTTATAATCATTCAAACATGCTTATTACCTCATAGGACATGATGATGCATTGTTTCTTCATACTTTTCACATGCCCCTTGTAGGTGATACTCTAGATTGGTATAGCTCTATTACTTGGTACTCCTTATTTTCCTTTGCCCAACTTGCTTAGTTGTTTTTAGATCATTTCTCAATTAATATCTCTAAAATGGTTTCAATCACAAACCTTTAATCTATTTGACAATTCAAGGATGAGTTTATATTTTATTTCATTTCTCATTGGAGAGGTCTCATCAATCAAATCTCCTTCTCATTACCCCAGCTCAAGATCATTAAACTCTTTTTAAGAGTGTACACCAAGCACATCTCCTTGACCCTCCAAGTTTAAACCTTTTTCACATTTAATGAAGCCTTCATAATGGTGATAAATCTTGAGATTTAGGCAGTAGATGAAGACCAAGTCAAGTTGCACAACAAAAATGCAAATTCTAAGCCTAGTAAATCCTCTTCCTCTAAATCTTTCTCTTCCAATCAAAAGTCTAGAGGCTCGGTGAATGCATTAGTCATTAATTTGACATCTTTCACAAAGGCAGATCAATCCAAGCCTTTGACTTCTCAAAACCTAATGAAGCACTTCCAACAATGGTATGAATGTAGATAATACACTCTAATTGGGGAGTCATACCCCTCCATGTTGGATAAGATACTGAGGTCAAGAGATATTACCCTTCCTTAGGTCAAACCCCCATACAGTTTGATACGTTCCATCCTATACCCACATGGTACAAGGAGGACCAGTTTTGTGGCTATCATCAAGTGAAAGGCCATGATGCTAACAACTGTAAGACCCTCAAGAAAATTATTCAAGACATTCTTGATAAGGGTGATCTATTTTTGGATATCCTCAATGTGCTAGCTAACCAAAACTTAGATGTCTTTAGGAAGCCATTTCTCGAGCACTCTTCTTCTTAGAACAATGTTCAGGCAATGACTGAGCATACACATTACCATAGCATCCACACTATTGATGTGGTCTTTGCCTTAATGCCAATCCAACCCAATCCACCTTCTCTTCATCCCTACGTAGAGGAGCCTTCCATACCTATCTCATTCCCTTAGGTAGAGGAACCTATTTTGCCTCTTCCACTTCTATGAGAAGAGGGCCCTTATCTACCTATCTTTCTTCTATGTGAAGAGCCTGTTGTTCCCATTCCCCTCATGCATTTTTTTCCTTTTCTTCTATCATCTAAAGAAATTGAATTACCCACTCCTTGACCACATGTTGAGGGGGATATCATACCTTTGCTCTTTCCCCTTGAGGAGCCTTCTTCACTTTCTTCTCCTCAAACAATGGAAGGTAGTGCCTCATCAACTCCTCTTTCATGTGTAGAGGATCCTATTTTGTCTCATCCCACATTAGTCAAGGGGAAAATTGCACCTTCTCACATTGAGCTAATTTTACTACTTATCTTACCCATGGAAGAGCACACTTTATCAGTCCCTCATCTGCATGTTGAGGGGGAAATTATCTTGATGCTCTATCTGCTTGAGGAGCCAGCTTCACCAGTCCCTTCCCCACCATCAGAGGATCATGTATGTTCTCCTACTTTAGTTTAAGAGGACCTTGTTATGGTTCTCACCTATCTTTGGCTTGAGAAGGCCACCACCAATAATGTCCCTCTTTTACAATCACTTGAGTCTTATATGGAAATGATAGTAAGGCATGTGCCAATGTTATCCTAACCCTTCTTGTAGTTGGTAAGAAATCTCAATTTTCTTGATTCCAAAAAACTAAATCACATGGAATTTTGGGATCAGCTCAAATTTCCTTTCCCTACACAACAAAATTCATCCTCGATCACTAACCCTTTCACAAAAATTTACCCCAAGGTGTTTGACAAGGTTTGAGCTCCTTGTCCTCCACCAAAGGAGGCTTAAACCCCAACATCAGAACCTTCACCATCTCAAGCATCTACCACACTAAAGAAAATCATATCTTTAGGCATTCTCCTAGTGTCCCATCTAACTCATCTACAATTGAAGTTATATTTGAACCCTTTTGTGACTAAGAAGAATACAAAGCTTCCTAAGCCTCATTAACCCATTGCATTACTGACTTTGCCTTCAATCTTGGGCTTGCAGCCCTCAAATTTAGTTAAATCACCCTACACCTTAGGGAACCAAAAGATGAAGTTACTAGTGCTCTTACATCTACCTGATGGTAGTCCCTCAACTTCTAACATCTTTGCATCTATCACTAAAAAGGTGTCAATGAAACCTATGGTCATACCTTCACCCAAAAAGGCACCATGCAAAACCCTTCCAACACCTCCTAAACAAAAAAGGGTATCGACCCCAGTTGTAACAATAAATGTAAGCCCATTAAAAGGATCTCACACCTATATTTTATGCCAATTGTTTTAATCATATCACATAACCCTTCCCCTGATTAAGCCTTATCAACCTCTCAAACCAAAACCTTCTTGGTTCGATGACATGTAGGTTTGTTTATATCACCGATCATATAGACATGATACAAAAAGTTGTAAAGCTCTCATGGATATCATCCAATAACACTTTAGTATAAGCACTCTTTTTGAATATCCCTTCATATATTTCCCTATCACTCTAAAAGTTACACCCATGACTTCTCATGCTTCTTCACCTAAACTTGAGTCTAAGGACATATGCAAGAGTCTTTCATCACCTTCACCACCAGTATTCTAGATTAACTTGATTTGTGTGGCCACTCGATCATAGACTCAAAAGGATAAAGGCAAGGAGAAGGTTACAACACCTTGGGCTCATCCATTTTTAAAGGACACTCCCCCTCAAAAACCCAAGATTTCTATCTTGGGTATCATGTAACCAACATCTTCAGAGGTGGTACAAGACTCTATGATCAAGTAATTACATCAAACACCTATGAATATGTCCCTATATGAGCTAATCCAAAGATATTCTTAGCATTATTAGGCCTTGATTAAGGCCCTTCAAGTAGTTGAGGTTCAACCCAATGATCCTCAAGCTCTCTCAGCTTTCATAGGCTCCCTCAATATTGTAGCCCTAGTTTTGTTCAATGATTATAAGATTCCTACTCATCACCCTGAGAATCAAGACCCTACTCTTTTAATCATATCATATATCAACCAAAATCATGTCAAGAGAGTCATGATTGATGGGGGTGATAGTATTAATTCCATCTCCATGCATGCCTAAAAGCAATTAGTGTTCCTTGGTCACTATATGTCATAATCAAATGTGGTTCTTCACTCCAACAATACCATGGATGCCCCAGTAGGCATGGTCATGCTTCATATTCATGTTGGTCCTTGCACTATTATATAGATATTTTATGTTCTTAAGGGATAATTCTAATACAACATCCTACTCAGACGTCCATGGATACAAGCCATGACTTGTGTGCCCTCAACTTTACACCATTATGTTAAATTTGAGTATGAGGGTTAGGTACACATCATCCTAGCCAATATTCCTCTATTTAAGACATAAAACATGAATTATAGGCCCAATGAAATCCTTATACCATTAAAATCATCTCATATTCATCTTTCTTCTAAGGCTTCAATAATATTAGAGCTACCCATGACTCAGATTCTTGAGAAAGATCCTATGGAGAATGCCTTCAATCACCTCACTCTTGATGAATATCATCTCCTCATGCTAGATATGTTCCATACTATACAAAAGTATGGAAGATTACATATACATCCCTAGTATGATACCCACATTGATATGGTCATATAATATGGTCCTCCCAATCTTCATATGAATATAATGTATGGGGGGTTTGATAGTGCTCCTACGATGGGAAATCCTCTCCCTTCTGCCCAACTCTTCACATGTGACTTCTCCTTCCTAGGCAATCCTAGCTTTTCTAACACTTATCTATATAGGTGTGCTCAAAAAGGGTTTGGTTGGGTTAATATGAGCAAGGAGCTTATACATCCATCAAATACCCTACCAAAAAAACCATTAAGAATGCCAAGAAGTGATATGGTGTGGGTTTTGAAGATCCATCCAAGCTTGCTAAGGTTCCCCACGTTTTGAACATTGAGGATCCTTTGCTTCCTTCTCTACCTTCACCTATCCTCCTACCTTCTCCCATGGATTTGGAGGTATTTATCCCTCCTAGTTTTTTTTCATAAACACTATTCACTTGGGACCCTTAACCTATTAGCGTGATAGGGAAACAAGGTCCTTTTCCCTCCTTCATCCTAATATGATTGATGATGACTCTCTAAAAATCAACATCATCTAATTTTTAGGATAATTACTCCATTATTACTTAAATTGGAGCTAAAAGCTCTTATATTTAGAATTCATTCCCCTATGAGCTACAAAATATGTTATATTCTCTAGATAAGCCTCACATTCTTAAAGTTGGCCAATCCTTAGATTCTATCGAACAATAAGATTATGCCACTTTACTTGATAATCACAATAAGTATTTTGTGTGGTCATACAATGATATACCTAACATAGACCCTATGATCATAACCCATAACATTGTCACAAATCATGAAGCTAAACGTATTCATCAGAAGCTTTACAAGATGCATCATTGCATTGTACTTCTCATCAAAGAGGAGCTTCATTAGCTCTTGTCTATCAACTTCATTCAACCCATTAATTACCCACAATGGGTTTATCAAATCATACCTATCACCAAACCCATAGGGAGACTTTGTATTTTCACTAATTTTCATGATCTAAACCTTGCATCCCCAAAAGATGATTTCCCTCTGCCTAACATTGACCAACTAGTGGATCTTATGGTCGGTCACGAGATGCTTTCTCTCATGGATGGATTCTCTAATTACAATAAAATATTGATTGCTCTTGAAGACCATCATAAAACCACTTCCATTACCCCATGGGGGACCTTTTGTCATCATGTTATGCCCTTTAGACTGAAAAATGCTAGGGCTATTTACCAATACATGATGACCTACATTTTCCATGACCTCCTTCACACTATCATGGAAGACTATGTAGATGATTTTCTTGGAAAATCTAAGCATCACCAAGACTATTTAGAGATCCTTGAGATCATCTTCAAGCATCTTCTACACTACAACATTTATTTTAACCCAAAGAAGTGTGTCTTTAGGGTCCTCTTTGATAAGCTACTAGGCTTTATCATTTCTCTTCATGGAATTGAGGTTAACCCTACTAAGGTTCAATCCATTCTAGAAATGTCTCCACCAAAAAACCTCAAGCAACTTCATAGTCTACAAAGAAAATTATAGTCTATTCGATGTTTTTTATCCCAAATATTAGATATATGTCAACCATTTCATCACCTTCTTAAAAATAATGTATTTTTGAGTGGAGTGAGGAGTGTTAAAAATTATTTGATGACCTCAAAGGCTATCTTCTTTCCCTAAATATCCTCATTTCACCTAAGGAGGATCAACCTTTGTATCTCTATATTTTGGCAATGGATCACTCCATCGGTGCTAGGTTATGCATAGCGATGACAACCACAAGGAGCAAGCTTTCTACTATATAATCCAAACACTTATAGACTCTGAAACTTAATACACTCACACTAAGAAAATTTATCTCACTTATTATTTGTGGCTTATAATTTTTGACACTATATCCTTAATCACAAGACCTATGTCATCACTAACACCAATCCCCTCAAATATATGCACTCCAAGACCTATCAAAACCAATGCATGCCTCATCCACTTATGATTCTTGTTGAGTTTGATTTGGAGTTCATTCATTAAAAATAAATCAAGGGGTAAATTATTACAAACTAGTTGGTTGATGGTCCTCTTCTTGACACACAACCTTCTAATATCAAATTTCCTGATGAATCCATTGCCACACTCTCCATTGATGACACCACGTATCAAATGATGTTATTTTTTTATGGGTCCAAATGTCAAAATAGAGGGGGTGCAAGGGTCATCCTTGTTCCTCTTGATGGTTAACACATGCCTTTGTCATTTAAACTAGATTTTGAGTGCACCAATAACATGGTAGAATATGCGGCCTTGGTTCTCAGGCTTTAGACAACCCTTTTCTCGAGGGTCAAGTCCATCCACATCTATGGAGAATCCCAACTTATGGTGAATCAATTCAATGGCTCTTATCAATGTAAGAATGACATCCTAAAATGGTACAAACACCATGTAGACACACTATTGGCCTCTTTTGACCATTATCTCTTGAATTTTTTTCCTTTTTTGACAAACAAGTTTGTTGATACCATGGCCTCTTTTACCTAGCACATTTCCTCTTCATCATATTCTTTGAAGATTTATGTTAGCATCCATCATCTGACATTGCCCTATTATATTTTATTAAACATCCCTTTTTTTGGTAATGTAGAAACCAATCCTCATGATGTCTGGTATAAATAGTTAGTGGACTATCTCACTCAAGATGTTGTCCCCTTAGATCTTTCTAGCAATGAATAACATGCTTTTGTTAAAAGAACTATTCATTACACCATGTTGGGGGTCTTCTCTATAATCAAGGATTTGATGGACTCCTTCTTTTCTATCTAACTAAATTTAAATTCCTTTATACCATCAAGGAAGTCCATGATGGAATTTGTGATGGACACTTTAACAGGAATGTGAATGCTAAATGCATTCTTTGACTTAGCTATTATTGGCCAACCCTTACCAAGATTATTATGATTATATTTGGCATTGTGTTAAATTTCAATAATGCATGATTATTCTTGATATACCAAGTCATTATTTACAAGTATCTTAGGATTTCTATCCCTTCTCTTAATGGGATTTAGATCTTATCGATGAGATTAATCCACATTCATCTATCCATCATCACTATATCATCATCATGATAAAACATTTCACTAAGTGGGTGGAAGCAATTCCCCTTGTCTCCATAAAAGATGACAAAATTGTTGACTTTATCAATCATCAAATTATTTTTCATTATGGTATTCCACATAAGATCATCATAAATAACAGTAAATCCTTAAATAAGATATCTATATAGAGGCTCTGTGATGCCTTTAGAATCAAGTTAAGCTTCTCATCTCCCAATCATCTATAATCAAATGGATAGGTAGAGGCTTCTAACAAATGTTTGACCAAAATTCTCATGAAAGTAGTTGATGAATCTAGTAGGGGTTAGTACATGCATATTTCCTTCACTCTATGGGTCTATCACACTAGCATTCAAACCCTTACAAGTGTTACACCTTTTTTTTTAGTTTATGGTACTAAGGTAGTCCTACCTCTTGAGGTATAGATTCCTTCTCTTCTTATATCCTTACAGGATATCCTCTCTTATGATGATTTTTGCCAAATATGTTTGGCCTAGCTTGATTTACTCAATGAGTGTTGATTTTCATCTCTAAACCATCTTCAAATCTATCAAGAGTGCATTAGGTGAACTTATAACAAGCATTTAAAAGAGTGAGATTTCAATATTAGAGATCTTATCTTAAAGGAGAATCAACATGTGACTAACATGGACAAAATAAAAAAGGGCAAGTTTTCTCCTAATTGGCTTGGACCATATATCATAACTCACAAATATGGATCAAGGGCTTATCACTTGTCCTCTCTCAAAGGCAAGACTAAACCTAAACCTTTGCATGTTTTGCATTTATGACCATTATTTTTCTAATTAATCATCACATTACTTTGTGTCTAATATGATCCTATCCCTTGAGCACACTTATTACATGTATACACCTTCCTTTCACTCTTTTGCCTCTCATACTTTTATCAAACTTTGAAGTGTGGCAATTCTGTCTTCATAAGGGATACCCCTAAGCCTTTATAGTCATGTCCATGACTAACATCTAAAAAAACCTATGGGGTCTCCAATTGTAGGTATGGTAGGCACTAGGGCAGCCACTCTAGCTATGGGGTCTCTAATTACAGGTGTAACCATCTTGGTAGAAAATCCACTCATGTGGTCTAATGGTGTCCCATAAGTGCTCACCTCACTCCACTCACTTTCAAGTGTTTAACAACTCCTCTCCACCACTCAAACCTTACAACCTAGCTCACACATGACATGAAAGCAATGTTTTTACACACAAAACTCTAGGGCTCAATGTTGGAAATCAATAAATGACAAATGAGGATTGAGGAAGCTACCAAACCCTTTTTGTTAGATTTTATTGGTCATTAGTGTTGGAATTTATGTGCCCTATGCCATCAAAATCAGTTGATAGCCACCAACATCAATCCAGTAGTCAATTATGGTTAGGCCACCAATGTTAATAACCTCACCAATGTCGATCATCTTGTTATAGGGAAACCAATTGCCAACACTCCCTACCCCAAAATTTTCTCTTAACTAAGACCATGTGAACCTTTCATAGTCCAAAATGGACTACATTAGGGCCTATTGGAGATCATTCATATCTCATAATAATGACAACTAACCATGGGGTTCACTAACATCTCTACCAACCACAACAAATGACTTGGAGATCACGTATATCTCCCCAACTAGACCCACCCTTTTTGATGACATTATTGTCATCACTAAGTTAGCTATAACTATGATTTCTTTGAAGTTAGATTTTTCATAGGCATTTCATATCATGACCCTGAGTTATCCCTATTGCCTACAACCATTTTGTGTCTTCCAAGAGCACTTCCATTTTTGGATACTTGGGACACATCAACCATTAGTGATTCACCTTTGATGGTTTTAACCTAATCAACTATCACTTATATATGTTGTGGACCAGTTATTTATATTTTCATCCTTCTAACCTATTGACCATTTAACCAACTTTAGCATGAAGTAATGTGCGTGTGTGTCACATTATCATTGAATTTCCACTTCCTACCTAACTTTACCCACCTATCTTCTTTCAAAATGATCACCAATTATGGTTTTACCACCGTCAATCCTTATTTTGAGGGGGGAATACCTCATCCCATCCTTGGGGTAGCAAACCTTTATTTTTATCTCATATTATGTGTATACAAGTTACAAGACAAAAAGGGGCAAATGTATACACTATAATTATGCTAATCCCTTGCATGATTATCTAGGTCACATTACCTCTTAGCCCCTTTCTTATTTAATTCCCTAACCTATGTCTTTACCCTTTAGGCACATTTAATTAATTTAATTAAATTATTTAATTAAATTGGTTAAATCTCCTTTGGCCACCTCACCCTAGGACCTGGTCATTCTATCCTAACCACCTAAGACCTATTATTCTCCCCCTCATAACTCCTTAACTACCTAACCACCTCTCAACCTCATGTTATGACCATTTTCCAATGGGAAAACCCATTTATCAAAGCAAGAAGTGGGCTAAAAGGCTAAATATAGCCTATTTACCTAGTCTTTAAGAATTGACATCGATTAGCCCTCGATTGATGCTAGTGGACCCACTAACATTAGTTACTTAGGCATGTTTCCAAATTTTCCATAGGGTTAGAAAATCATTAATTTACATAAAGATTTTATTATCATAGCATTATAACATCACTATCAACATCTAGGCTTACTGTCACTCTACATGAATTGTTCCAAATCAAGAATTGAGAATCTACATAGTGTTTTGAGTACCATGGACCAAAAGCATATGCTTTACCCTATCTATTCATGTACTAGTTCATCAAGCCTCATCAGAGCCATCTATCTGGCATAACTATTCACCTATCTAACCCAACTAAGTACATTTTAGTGTTTTTACATGTTTTAAATAGTCATTTTATATTAGTTTTACAAATATACTATTTAACTACTTATAAAACTTGAGCTTCCTCTAAGGAGGAGTTGTAACACTCCCCCACCTCTATCTCTCTACCTTAGCATATCAACCTCTACCTTGCCCTTCCCGAGTCTTACTCACCCCCTCATGACTCTTCATGACCCCTCTACTAGACCACAACTCCTTTTTTCTTCCCAAAAAAGCTTTCCATAACCCCACCAATATCATTGATCCAACTAATATTGGTTATCTATATTGACATAGATGACATAAAATGACATTAGTCACTTAACCGACATTAATCACTATGTTTTTTAAACCAACAACCCAAAAACCTCTCCAACAACCTCACCAAAGCATAATTCCACTATGCAACCTGCATTCCATTTTTAAACTAACACATTAAAACTTGTAGCATGGTAAATAGTATTCTAACCCCCCTCTCTCTCTCTCTCTCTCTCTCTCTCTCTCTCTCTCTCTCTCTCTCTCTCTCTCTCTCTCTCTCTCTCTCTCTCTCTCTCTCTCTCTCTCTCTATTTTCATTTATGTTAGTTTTAAACTCTATTTGTAAATACTAGACTGTCATCTTAGGGAAGTATTACACTTCCTAGAATAAGCACATAGCTTGACAACCCACACATATCTCTTATAATAATAATTATATTTAGTGTTTTCTTATACATAGGTGTCTTCCTCCATAACCAAAGAGAAGTTCTCATAATGTCTAGAATGGTGCACATCATTCTAGGTACTTAATCACTTATCCCTAACATTTATACTTATGTTTCTTCCTTTTAGAATAGATAGCAAAAATTGATAGAAAGAACATTCTAGTTATTATTGGGAAAGATATTCAAGGTAAGCATATGTGGATTGACATTGGGTATAAATTAGTCCATTTGTCCTTGAGGTTAAATTTGGTCATTAATGATCATAGCCTTAGCATCAGCTAAACTTAATGTTTTCATTAGACCTACAACTCTCTTGATGAATAATAAGGTCATGGGATCAAGATCATATTTATATATTTCCAAGGCCATGGCTTGATAAGGTTTATAAGGGTCAATGGTTATACTGTACATCTTTTAAAACCTAGCATTCAAATCTCTTATATTTTTATTGTCATCCCTTTTTAGGGTGGTAAATTATTGGTACAGGACACAAGGACTGATTATTTTTCCAAATTGGTCAATGAAGATGTTAAACTCATCCCAGGTGGTGATTCAATCATTAGGTAGGCTTAAGAACCACTCATATGTAGAATATTTAAATGTAAAAGTGAAAAACTTACATGATACATCCTCATGAATCACATTCAATAAGCTTAATGCAACCTTAAATGATTTGACATGTTCTTTTGTTGTTACAATACCACTAAGACTAAAAGTTGGAAAATAATTTTTAGGATTATGAGGGAGGTCATGAAATTCACCTTGTAAATTAATAGGATAACTTCCCAACCAAGCCATTCCTTGATGAATTTTTAAATCAAGAGTACCTTGGAGTGGTAAAATTAGCAAAGACTTTGAATGCCTATGTCTACCTTTGTCTCATCTATCTCTCCTATGGACTTCCAACTCAAGTAGAGGCTCTCTTATTTCTAAATGTGATCTTTTCTTGATTTTTGGTAGTTTTATCTTGAGATATTTGGCTCTTTTTTGAAATACGATGTGTCAAACCAACCTTTACAAAGAATAGGACCTAGATTTGCACATTAAGCTAATTTTGCAAAGATATATGTAAAGAATAATAAAGGGCACCAAATTTTAACTAAGTTAGCTAAAAGATGTGTCTAATTGTGTAAATATGGTTAACCTTTACAATTCTAATCTCAAATTAACTTATATGTATAAAATATTTACCAATCTTTGATAAAAATAAACCATTCTAACCTCAAATACTATGGATTCTTAGATCTTAAGCTATCTTTACCAGAATTGAGCATCTAACCTCAAATAACTTTGATATTTATCTAAAAGAAGCAAAAATATGGGTCAAAGACCACAAATATCAATGATATTTAAGCTTTTGAGCAAATAACTACACAAAAGTGCAAAGATAACACTAATCTTAGATCAAAGCACACCAAAATTAACAAGGATTCAATAAATTTAGGCCTTCTTTATAGCACTAGTAGAGCTCATCTTGTTGATGTTTCTATGTGTATCAAAGGTGATCTTAGTGTTTAAATAACACTTCTCATTTTAAAATTCTGAGTATTCATGGCATGAGTAGCATGTTTTGGTAATCTAGTTACCTATGGTGAAATAGAGGTAGAGAAAATTAAACTATTCCACAAATTTATATTGATTGGTGGTTGGGAGCCACCATGGTCCTTATGCAAATTTGAAGTACCTATGTTGATTTCAATGAGTTATGATTAAATATATACACTAAAGCTAATATAAGTGAATGTTTACAATGAAACTTAAACTAGAGTGAATTGATTAAAGAAAGAAGCAAAAGGAAGGGGAGGGTAGAAAGAAAGTATTGATTGCTTATCTTTGCCTCAAACATTATGACAAGGGTTTAATTTTAACTAAACATGCCTTTAACTAATATCTGATGTGAAGTAACAAATGCTCAAATCCCACCATATATCAAGTAAATATCTAAGGAAAACATGAGATAATACAAGTATGAACTAACTTTACCTTAAGGGTTTACTGTTGCATTCAAATAGCATTTGTACATCCTAATGTAGAGAAAACAAAATTAATTAAAGTCTAAGAACATTCAACTAATCATGTAAAAATTGAGAGAGAAATCATGTAAAAATTGATACAAACAAACTTGGACAAAATTTTGAGTATTCCTTGCTTATATTAAATTCTCCAAATTATTCAAGTTTTGGCTCAAAAATCCCACTTTACAAAATGGTAATATTGCCTTTTATAAAAGACTAAGGTAGTATACTAGTCAGTCATAATAGTACACGTGTACAAAGATAAGGACAACTATCCATATTCTTAGTTCTAGAATACACTTCTCTTTCCAAAATGAATTGACCTAAAGTTAAATATGCTAATAAACTAGCATATGCCTTTACAAAAGAATATTCCACATTTAAATATTATAATGTTTTACATAAAATGGAATATTAATTAACTAGTGGGCCCTAGGTTAAATGGCTCCTTTATTGCTCTTAGAGAATTATCATAGCTCTTTGGTGTTGTTAACTGACTAGCTCCAAATCAATAGTTGGCTTTAAAAGATAAACATATTCTTGATCACCCAAGTCATTAATATCCTTATCATTTCTAGTCATGGCCTCTTTGATGCTTCTAGCTTTGGTAATCTTCTCTTCAGTAGTGAAGATCATGCCCAAGACTCAGTTATTATCACTTTCAAATTGGCCTTGAATTTTACTCCTCACTTCTTACATCACCAAATTGGCTCTATGCTTGTATTATTCATCATCAATGATGCCTACGATGCTAGACTTTATTGGGTTGGCTAGCATAGTACCAAGGAGTTGCTTGATTCTTGTTATCAACTCCTAATAATCCTAAAGTAGCCTATCCAAGACTTTTTACCAAGCACTCAAACTTTAGATATTATCAACAAATATCCCTAATATTTCATTTAAGTGGGTTAGGCTAATGGTTTTGAAGCCAAGAATCGTACCCTTAATTAGTATATTGATAAGATCCCTTATTTTGTCCTCTGCATCCTAGCAATAAGCAACCAATCCTTTGGATATTTCATTTTGTTTGGCCAATGCATCCTACCTCAACTTCATTTACTTCAAGGAGTAAAACATGTCAAAATAATATTCCTCAAACATATTTATTATTTCCTTAGGGACTGATAAGAAAGCTCATGTCTCTAGATTTTCCTTTTCTTTCTCTTGGTTATGTATATTTTGCTTCATGCCCTTGATACTAAATTTGATTTAAGATAAACAAGCCTTATCTAGGATTTATATGTACTCCTCATGAATAGGATATTCACTAGGCTTCTGACCTCTAATGGGGGTTAGAGCAATAAAGGGATCAACTCTTTGAAAGGTGAATTCCTCACCTCTAACCATGGCCTTCTTGGTTGTCACCCTCTCCAATCCTATTATTTTTGGATTGAATTTTATAATATTTGATGACTCTATGATCTTAAGAGGCTCAGGAGTCTTCACCTGTGTGCTACTTGAAGCTCCTATAGTGTCCATTTATATGCCACTTGATCTTGATGTGGCAACCATTCTTCTTTCTTCCTCCTCTTTCATCAAAGCCAATATCCATGGCTTGATTTCTTCATGGACATCAATGTGAATTGGTTGTGTTAAGGCCTAGGAATGGGATAAAGTGGGAATATTTTTCATCTTCCCATAAACAAACCATTTAGGGATAATGGGTCCATGAATGGGGTATTCATCACTGAAACAGTTGACCTCACTCATGGGGTAGGGGAAGGTCAACTTGGGATTATTTCTCCCAACTAAGACCAATACTAATTATGCTTTCCTCTTGTGTGGGGGTGCTATTGGAACTAGGTCCAAATCAACTTCCTTCCCCCATATTATTTAACTTCTTCATCTTGGTCATTGGGTTCATTAGTTTATTTCTCTTTTTCATCTGACCCAAATGCTTCAACAACCACCTTAAGTGCATTCTCTACTGATTCATCCAGTTCCAGTATAACCATATCTAATAACTCTATTGGAGACTCTGGCCTCTTAGGTGGGGCTAAATATGATCCTTCCCTAGGTCTCTCTTCTAACTTCTCTTTTCTAGTTCCTTGTGTAACCTATGTTTGAGGCTATTGCATGCTAACTTGTGGTTGTTTTAGAGGGGGCCTTGAGGATTATCCAAGCAATAAATGATACTATAGGCTCCCCATTTTCCAAATCTCACCTAGTGGTGTATCATCTCCCTTAGCTAACTTGGGCTCCAAATTAATGTTATGCCTCTTAATTCTAGCTAATACCTCTGAGAAACCAGAGGCTTTGATGTAGAATGGGTCATGGACATAGGGTTGGTGATCATATGATTTTTTTATGGTATTTGACTTTAGATGTTTGGTGATCATCCCATTTGGGTCCCATTGCCTCAAATCATCTTTCTACAAGGTGATTGAGTCCCTGTGTCTAATAATAACATTCACATGTTCCCAATTTTGGAACATAATTCTACTGATTATAAAAGGAAAGGGATGAGGGGGGACTTTCCTTTTCTCCTTGAAAAATCCATCTCTACCATGAATAAGTTGGTAATCCACCTCTTGTTTTGATATCTTGGTTGACACATAGATGGGTAACCTAAAGGGCTGTGTCAAAGTCCTTTTTATCCTTATTACTGTGCAGTCAAGGTATAACCATATATCCCCTATCAATTCCACATATTTCTTAACCAAGGGGCTGAACCTACCCATGGGGATTCCTATGATGGCCTCCACTAGAGATGGATAAACACAATCATAAATAAACTACATGTTGTGTCTCTATTTCAATATGTGAAGTTTAGAGTAATGATAGGAGATAGTAGGTCTTTCATCAAGTGACCAATTCTTTATATTTGGGATCTTGGTTGTGGCTAATAAGGCATAAAGTAGGTAAGAAATGTAAAACTGTTTACTTGTTTTATTATTGATGGCTATGAATTGTGACTTAAAATGGATATTATTCATCTCACCCAATGGGGGAATGAGTCCCTTTTCAACCACGAAGTAAACATAGGGTACCCAAACTTTATTAATATGTGTGGTCAAGGGGGATCTACATAACCTATTTATCAAGGTCATAACTATCCTATTTCCCTCCCTAAATTAGATAATTGGTATTTTACCTATGGGGTCATGGACTACTTGGTTCCCAGTAAGTAGTTATGGGGATAGATTGTGTTTAGATTACACTTTCCAATCCACATTTTAAAGGTTGGAAAGTCTATGTGGGGCTTACACAATTTATATTAGCTCTCAAAATCTAGAGGGGAAATGTATGCTACTTTCTTAAAACTTTGATTATGCACTATCCAATCATTATCAATTTTATAATCAATAAAAAGAGGAGCAATGACATCAATGTAGTGTAATACTTCAAGCTTGGTAGCAGCATAATGGAGGCTAGTCATCTAAATAGTGACTAAGTCATTATACCTCTACAAGATGGTTTCATTCTTCTATTCTTCCCTTGTAAGAGTTTGCATCTCTTTAATAGTCCAACAAAGTTTGGACCAGTTCCTATTCCCATTATTTAAAGCTATAGTATCTAGGTTTATGTCCTTAAAAACTCTTCCTTCATTATATGAGGTCAAGTATAACTTGGTTTCATCCCTTTATTATTGTCTATAGTATTCCATGTCTATGGAAGGTTTAACTACTTACCAATGAATTAAAATTCACTTTTGAGTCAATTCACTCTTAATCAAATTTCAATTCAACTCTTCTCGATTTGAATGTGACTAATCTGAGCTCAAATTAGGAATTTTGTGGATGTTAGGGATTTTTTAAAGCTTTAATGGTGATGGAAATTTGGACTTAGGATCATTCATATCTCATATTTGATTAAGACCCAAAGCTTTATACCTTTGCCTTTTTGAGCACATAATCTTTAATTTTGTCATTTTGTGTTTGTGTTGTGCCCATGTGGCATCCATTGTAAAAAATTCATGGAATTTTTCATAAATGCCTTAAGGGACTAGCCATTGTCTTTTAAAAATACAACTTTTCATTTGTGCCATCAGATATTTACTTATGGATCAATGCAGATCATTGATTATGATCACAAGGATTAAGAATCATTAGTTACTTTATGTCAGGGTCTACAGTTGTACCACTTGGTGCCTTTATGGGCCTTCTGGGCTTTGTATTATATGTAGTGAACACATGCTCACCATGTGTTAAGCTTATAGGCCTTTGGGGTTTCATTTAATAGTATTTGATAGTTGCACTCCATCTGATCACTTCTTGTAAGCAAGTATGGACCATTGATCACAATCCAAATAAATGCATCGAATTGGTATAATAGATCAAATTCTTTAGATTCATTGGGTCTTTTCACTCCATTATATCAATTTCCATGATGAAGTGAGATTCATTGATCTTATAAAAGGGTGAGAAATTTAATTAGTGTCATGATAAAGGAATGGACTTAGGCTTAAATACTTTAGGCTAAGGTTTTCTTCATGTTTAATAAACATGTTATAAACTTTAGGCTAAAGCATTTGAGCCTAAGTTTTTAGAATATGTAAAAAAGGTCCCTAGGTTAAATATTTTAGGCTAAGGTTTATGTTTAATTAATAAATACAACATATACTTTAGGTTAAAAAATTTATGCTAAGTTCTTACAATATGTCTAAAGGGGACAAAAAATAAAGGGACCAAATGTTAAGTTTTAACCTAGGGTTTCATCAGATTAATAAACATGATGAAACCTTAGGTCAAAATATTTTAAAGCTAAGTTTTATGTCACAAGGACCTATTGAAATAAGACTTGATATAAGTCTCTAGCCTAAGGTTTATTACATCTAAATAAATGCAATTAGAACCTTAGGAAATATACATAGATTAAGTCCATGTCTGTAAATGTGTTGACCATGAGATGATTTTATCATTTGAAGTTCAAATATCTTAAGTATTTTAACATTTTTTGAGGGGTCCCATTAATTTTTAATGCAAGACATAAGCTTTTAGCAATATTTTTAAGCATATCCCTATGTCTAAGCATAATAATTAATTAGATTTAAATTTGATGGTCTCATTGATGCCATGACGACCTCATAGAAATCAAATGATGGTTATAAGAATGTCAAATTTAAGTTAGTGTATCATTAGGTTTGATGGACTTAAAGTTGACAGTCCTGTATTTGTCAATGATGGTCTTATAGACATCAAATGATGGTTATGAGAATGTCAATTTTAAGCTCATGAAATCCTTTTGGTCCATAGACCTTGGATTTGATACTCTCCATTGAGTCAATCTCCATGATGAGGCATAGACTATTGATATTAATCTAGGTAGATGTACACAGTTGGTTCAATTTAATGTGTGAGACCCTTTGTTACTAAGCTCAAATATGGGAGTGCCACATGGTAGCTCCATAGGACTTCTTAAGTTTTTGATTTTTTAGTGCCATACTCACTCTATTAGATTAATTTTGTGTGAGTAGAAATGGACCATCGATCTTGATTTGGATGCTTATACTTGATTGGTTCATTTTATATATTGAATTTGTAGCATAAATTTTATCCTAAGGTTTCATTGTATTAATAAATACAATGAGACCTTAAGTTATAATTTAGGCTAAGTTTATATTTGATAAAAAGGGCCCTTTAAAGCTTAACAATGATCTTTCATCATTTTATCATTGATCCTAATGAATCATGGAACATTGATCATGATCCTGGTGATCTTATAAGATTGGTATAAGGGATTAAAGATTTAAGTTCATCAGGCTTCTTTCACTCTGTTGGATCTTCCTTTGTGATGAATTGAGGATCATTAGATATACAAAGAAGTGAGGTAATTAAGTTAGGATTCAGGTTAATATAAGAACTTAGGCTAAAGTTTTGAGACTAAGATCTCATTCATGTTGACAAATATGAGTGGGGCCTTAGGGTTAAGACTTTAGGCCAAGCATATGACAAAGGAGACCATGCTAAAATAAAATAACCTACAAACATAAACATTAGACCATGATAAAACATAAGGAATAGATGGGGAAAATAAAATGGGACCAAGCATGATTTTTAATCTAAGGCTTGGTTGTGTTTAAAAACATAACCAAGCCTTGGCATAAAAATTAGGTTTAAGTCCATAGTTGATTTAAAACATTCATGCCAAATCTATTCCTACCAAAATTTGAGTTTGAACTGAGGGTCTAAACTAAGGTTTTCCAAAAGATGGTTTTATCACATGAATCTATGTACAAGACTTTATATACCAAAGGCCAATGAAATCCTGAATATAGCTAATCTGTGAAATTCCTAGCCTAGTCTATTGAAAGGATCTCCATGAAACCTACAACTTAAGACATGAAATTATACTATTATCAACATTAGTCAAGGTTAAATCAAAACCATGAAAAAATGTACTAATTTTGTAAGCATAGATGATCTTCAAATCCCAATAAAGAGTAGAATATCAAGTCTTCAATGCTAAGGTTCAAAATAATTACAAGGGTCCCTATTTTTTAAAAATAGGGGTATGTTGACCTCAATAAGAGGTAAGATAATTATTCATTTGCTAATAATTCATGATTTCATACATGGATTTACCATAAGATTTTCATGGATGAAATTTCTAACATTTAGATATACGATGCCTGAATTTTCTACAATGTGCATAAGGTTTAGCATTTTTAACCATAGCATGAGCATTACAAGTAGGATAATCAAAATAAGTTTCATAAAAAATATTGTGATGAGGAGGAAAATATGATTCCATATTAGAATCATTAGAATCATTTAAACCAAGACCTTTACAATTTGTATTAGATTCAAGTAGAATAGGTTCAAGAATACCAGTTTCAAACTTACCAAGACCACCACCAACATACCCCATGGATTTCATTATGTCTAATTCGAGGTTATAAATATAATGTGGTAAAATAATATTCTCTTTAGGAGGTTAAAAATAAAAATTACATGTTTACATAGTTTTAAAAGATGCTAATTGAGTGGTAAGCGAGTCAATAACAACTTGTATTTTGCTTCATTTTTCATTGTGAAAATTTTGCAATAAGAAAATGGTCTAAGATTTTCATTTGAATTGATGGGTTAAATCAATAATTTCATTATCTTTTTCCAAAATTTGATTCTTGAGATCATTAATTTTTGCAACATGATACTTGTGAAGCCATTGATAAAACAAGTTATTGTAAGAGATGTTATGCCAAAAAATAACTTACATCAAATTTTACTTGCCAAAACTTATAAAAAAAGTTCTATTAAAAATAATTTTAAAAATAAATTTAAAAACAAATTTTTAAATTAAAGTTTTTATATCTTAATTATATAAGATAATGAAGTTTTTTCCAAAAAAATTAACTCTTAATTAAATATTTAAGCCCAAAAAACTTTAGATGATTTGTGAAAGATAAACTCTAATATAATTCATATGATCCCACTCCAATATAATTCATATGATCTCATGGAAATTTTAATTAAAGATTTAAGCCCAAAAAACTTTAGAGAATTTATGAAAGACAAACTCCAATATAATTCATATGATCCCACTCCAATATAATTCATATGATCTCACTTCTATGAGAGATTAATGCAAACAAAAAAAAATACATACATTTTTTGTTTTTGAATTTGAAAAAGCTTATAGAGGGGAAAAAATATTTTTTAAAGAAAATGACAAAAGAAATTGTCTTAGATATAAAAACTTAGCGTAAAGTTTAACATATAAAAAATCAAAATACTTTTAATCAAGTGCCACTTGCCACATTTGGTAATGAGATTTTAAAAAACTGCATCTTAAATTTGTTATGCTTAGTGGCATATGCCTTATGGAGAAGGACATGGAAAAAATGTAACAAAAATTTATATTCAAAAAATTAAACATAAGATTTAAGTCTTATAGAAAGAAAAATTATGACATGTACTCCTCAAAATATAATGAATATCATCATAAAATACAATAAGATTTTGAAATAAATGCAATAGGGAATTTTTTTTTGTGATAAAATAATATGCTTTTATATAATGAATAGACCAAAAAATGTGGATTAAGTATTATCATTTGTGTTAAATAAATTACAAGAAAAGCCAATGGAATTTGAACTTGAAAAAATAAACTACAAAAAAGTAGTGAAGCACTAGGCCAAAAAAAGGTTATAAAGAAGAAAATAAGAAGGAATGAATAATCCACATAAACCACACTAACCAAAGGAATAAAAAGGTGTAGTCAAAAATAAAAAAGAACTCTGTAAAGAGAAATAGCTATGACGTCTCAACAAGACATAAGTTTATGAGATAGAATAATGAAAATTAGTATACTACCACTAGAAATAATGAACAATTACCTAAAAAACAAGGGAGGAATTCAATAAAAATATAATAGCTCACTAGAAAAAGTGTTCTATCCACTTGTAATTAAAGACAAAATTATAAGAAGGAAAACATCTGGTAAGTGGAGAATACATAAAGAAATTAAAAGGACTATACATCAATAGTTAGAAACATAAAATGCCAGAGCTATCAAAGTACAAATTACTAAATAAGATTTATATTTGAAATGCTAATAAATGACTCAAAATATATTGGAGGGAAGCAAATGGTTAGAAGGAAGGGAGAACTAAGACAAAGTAACGCCTCTCTTTAATAAAAATAATAATGCCAAATGTTCCAAAAAACATTACAAAGGAACAAAATGTGCCAAAATAACAACACACACTCCAAATGATCTTCCACTTGATAGTGAAACAAATAAATTAAAGTGAATTATAATTTGGGAACCTAGCTATGCAAAGAGAAAGCCTATGTAAAACTAATAGTACAAAGACTACTAAAAGCAAATAATGCACTACCTAATGAATAGAGACAATACAAAAGAGTAAAAAATAAACAAAGTGAATGCTTTAAATAATGATCTAATGGAAATTATATACCATATGAGAATTTAGTATACCATTTAACCAACATAAATAAAATAGTTTCCAACTCTAGAATTTGCATATAAAGGAATAAGGAAATAAATTGCGTTTATAAAAATTCTTGATATAAATAACTTAAATTAGATAAAAAAATTAAGCATTCAAATATACAAGAAAATAATTATGAACAAGGGGGAAAAAAGTTCTTTTCTATCCATGAACCTATAAAATAAGCTCAAAAAACATGAAAACCCCATGGATCTAATACCATATTAGAAAATTAACCAAGATCGCTTAGAATAATGTTGAAAACCATAAATAAAAAAGAATTCTAAATGAAGCAATATTACCTCAAGAGTGAATCAAACCACAAAATATGAGATGAAATTTGACAAGTTGGGTAGTTGTCATGCATAGAAAAATCCAACCCTAGTATTGAAAGCTTGCAATAAGAATCTTCAATTATAAAAGCATGAATAAGTTAGGATAAGAATGGTCTTAGGCTAAGAGATCAATAAAAATGTCAAATAAATATTAGATCAATAACATTGTTGTGAAAGTGTATTTACTAGTGTAGAAGAAATAGAAAGGAGAGCTTATTATAAATATCTAAGAGAGAAAAGGTGTTACAAGTGCAAGCTCTAGAATGTGTGCCATGTGTCCCTAATCCTCTTATAAGTGGGGAGGATTTGTGTGCCATGTGATAGGAGAGGAGTTACATGTATGGTAACTCTAAATCCTACAAGTGGACTAGAGAGGTGAGTGACACCTAAAAAGCTTATAACAAAGTGCATTTATAAATACAATAAATGCACACACACATAAGACTTAAGATAAACCTATAAACCTATATGAAGGACCCAAATTAGGGTTAATTCTCCAACATAAAATTCTCAAAATCAGGCTCATAATTTTCATAATTATGTCAACTTGGCGTGTACATGTACCATCATGATCAATCTAGATTACAATGCAAAATTTAGATTTTGACACTTGGTACCACACAAATTTGATCTGTAGACTGATCATTTTAGGGATATTAATATATACATATTTGTGATAATGTCTCAAGAGAGTGTTAATTAATTTATCAATGTGATTTTCTAAGTAGAGACTAAGTTCTCAAGTGAATTATAATCTTAGGATTGATTTGTATTTATAACCAACTATTTGATATTTTTTGCTATGACCAGCCCATGAAATGTGTCTAGGCTAACCTAATGGATACGTTCCAATGTGAAAAATACTTGTTGAGTTCTCTTGGACACTATAATTAGAGGCAAATTCCTATGGAAAGTTATAATTGTATGAATGTTATTGATACTATCATGGGAGAGAAAATTAATAACCTAAGATATGGTGATAATGTGTTTAACATTATGAAATGTTCTTGCATAGACTAAGGTGATCCTAAGTATATGTATCTTGTAAATTGGGTTAGCTAAGAAAACATGTGGGTAGATGGATAGGGGAAAGGGTGCCCAAGATTTAGATGTTTAAACAAATTCTAAGTATGTCAAAGTGTGTCAAATTTGCTGTAATCAAAGTGTCTAATACCAAATTTAGGTGCCTACAAATGCACCCTTTTTAGTTTAGTATTGAAAATGCTAGATTAAAAATATGAAAGAATAAATTTGTTAAATGTGATTAATCACACTTGGTGTTGAAAATAATGGCCCAAATGTCCCACTTGATTCATTAAAACATGCAAGGAAACATGCATAGATAAATTCTCATTAAAAATATAAAATATGAAATAATATATATCATTAAATTAACTAAAATGATAAATTCAATGAATAAATACACCCAAGGTTATACGAACCAAGTTGTCATTTGTTGAAATCATGTGGACAATTCCATGTGGTGATCATGTCTAAATGAGATGTAACCACTAAAACCATGAGTTGAGTATGAATTCCTATACCATTAGAGAAAGAGAAATGATATAAGCTAAGTAATACACAAACCTCAATTGTACTACTTTGAATAACATCATAATTTTTTTGGAAATCAAAAACTAGGTTTGTATGTAAGATGGAACCTTAAAATAGGTTAATTTTTCAAAATGGAACCTTGAAATAGGCTCATATATCAAAATAGAACCCATAAATAGGTTAATATTTAAAAATGGATCTCTAGATTAACTACTATAGATGGATTATAGATCCAAAGTGATTACATAAACCATCATTACCCAATCAATCCAAAATATTAAAATGGAAAAAAAATTATCCGAAAAAAAATTCATTTCCCAAATATAATCCATCTTTTTATCTTAAATTTAGATATCTAGGGTATCTAGGGTTAAGGGTATTAACTTAGCATTTTACACAAAGGTGGTGAACTAACCTAATTAGGAGGTTGATTAATATAAAAATCAAACAAATAGTATTCTAAATTTATATAACTATAATTATTAGAAATATTAAAGTACAACTATTGATAGATATTATAATAAATTGAAAAGAAATGATACTTAGTTGGTTTTATGAACACATACAAATCTGACCTAACAAATGAAGAAGTGAACTATAATATGATCCTAAAATAGTCACCAGATTATGGGAATATTATTTTTGTGGCCTTAGACACTTGCATCATCTTTTTATAGTTATGATGATGTAGTTGTCTAACACTACCATAAGTGTCTTATATAAAATATTGCCCAGATCTAGATGCGATAAATTAGAGCCTTCCATGTTTTTTATCACCTTTTCATCTAATGTCTATAGATTACGTACATAGGTTATCAATCTTTATCAAATGATCAAACCCTTACTCTTCACCCTTGGAGTGACTATGGAAAAAATAGGTTAGTGAAAACATGGTGTCAAGCTATCCCAAGGACCTCTTTGTTAATGGGCACTACCTACAAATCCAATACTAAGAATAAGGCCTTAAACTCATGTAGTTATCCCCTATGTTTTATCTTGTGTGTGTACAATAAATTAATGTGTGATAAGTAAAAACATGCAATGATAAAGATTATAACTTGAAAAATATGGATAATGAGTTTATCCTTGAATGCTTCAGACCTATGTAAATACTTATCCTATGACTAATATAGAAATAGAGATGAATAAGGAAGGTTTTCTCAATTAAATGCTTTATTGATTAATTTTTGGTATTGTTGGCCAATTTTGGCCCACATACAAAGCTTCCACTTGAATGGATGAGCTGAATAGAGTTTTGGATGGAATGAGTGGTCCAAAGATTACATATTGATTACAAAGCTTTTGAAACACTTTAAGCAAGTTTAAAGTGAATTTTTTTATCCTTGGGAATTAGGCTTAAAAATAGGTTGAGGATTGCAAATTAGAAATGATCAGTAGGTTCCCATGGTGATCATGACCTTCATAGAAATAAATTAGGTTTCATAGGTCTTAGAAACTCATTTTGAGTCTTGAAATTTCAAACTCGAGCCTAGAAGAACCAAACCATCAAGAGCACATCACATAGGGATGAACATACCAGTTTGCTTATGTATTTGATAAGTATGATCAAGAAGCCTCTCAATCCTAAAATATTACATGAACATGAAGTTTTTCATGCCTAATTCATGCTCTAAAAATTTCATATCTTGATGTCTTTTCTATCTCAAGATATAGATCTTCAAAGTTAGACTTGAAAAGTAAAACATGCACAAGGATATCAAGTTAATGTTGTAGCAAATAGCCATTTAAATTCAAATGTCCCAAGTTTAAACATGTAGTTGAAAAGTGACCAAATATTTGGATCTAAGATCATATCTAATAACAAGTGGGTGATTGATAGTTTTAATGGGTCCAAGCAGATCGATAGTGCATGATCCATTATACAAAGTAATTTGACAATGAGTGAGAGGTTAACAAGTTAGTAGATCTCAAAGATGAAGGCATAGTTTTCAAGTGTTATGACTACATTAAATTATAAAAATATATATGGCTCACATTAGTTAATATAGAAGGATATCTATGATGTGCAAGAGGTCAATGAGTCAAAGAGCTGATAGTAGGATCTTACAGAATGAATGTGAAGGTGACAATTGGAACAATTTGAGAGGGTTCAGATAAAGATTGATGGTCAATATCAAAATTTGAAGCTAAGAGACTTTAAACAAAGGTTTAATTTGACTCAAGTAAAATAAAGAAAAAATATTTCAAATGGTGCATATCAACATTAAATCTCGATTGAATACTATCAAGAAGATGCAATCATAATCAAGATGATTATGATGAAGTCATGTCACCATTAAAGCATAGTCTCAACCTTTGGCTTGAATATTAAGAACTTACAGAGCATGTTTTTTAAAGTTGCATAATTGTTTCATGATTGTGATCATTAATTTTTTAAAAAGACTTATCTATATGATGAGTTCTCAAATTCCATAAATGCATAGAGGCAAAAATAGGTCTTTATAGGCCTACTGGAGATCAAAGATGGACAGCTAGCTATTTAAATGAGATCAATCAACCTACATATCTCCATTGTAATGATAGCTATAGGAAAACTAGTAAAAGAGATTGGTTTTCATCTATATTAGACCTATGTTCAGATATTGAAGTAGGGGTAGATATGAATGGTTATGAACAAGTGTCTTATCTATTGACATGGCTATATCCTTGACAAAGTAGGTACTTATCACCACTCAAAGTAGACATACCATGGCTCTGTTAGATTCAAGATATGAAGATTTTATCAACATAAGCAAGTCAAGTGGGAGATGGCATAGAAAATCAAAGTAAAGGGATTTGGGGATTGGTTAGAACACAGTGGAGCATTTAATTTTGTTTAAAACCTTTAAGGATTTTCATTTCTTGGTAAGACCATGACTCATCATCTACAAATTAGACTATTATCTTCTAGTGCATATTTCTCAACCAATGAGAAATCTAGAGGACTTTTGGAGCTAATATAGGCTAATTTGTTGATGAAAGATCAATTTTGATTGTATTAAAAGGTGGTGGAGCATTCATGGAAAGTGGTATCTCATTGGTTTTTTTTGGTTAATGGGTTCCCTCTCTTCTCTCTTCCCATTTTCTATATATCATCCATTCTTTCCCATTTTTAGGGATGCTCATTTGTGGGAGTATCAGGGGGATCTTTGAGATATTGTAAGTTATTCTCCACTTGATTAGGCTAAAATCCATCAAGCATTTGTAAGAACTACCTCTTTATGTAGCTAAATACTTTCTTTACATATCTTTTGCCTTGGATTAGTGTTTAGTGAGTTGTGCATGATGACATTATGTGAAGGAAAATATTCCTCATCCATTTTCCTCCTTTGTGACCTTCTTTAGGGTGTTTTCAAGATGTATATAGATCTAGATTAGTGCTCTTTCTACCATTTATGTAAGCTCTTAGTGAGTCTTAGAATTTCTCTTTGTTTTCATTCATCACTTCTTGAACCTACTCCATGAAACACTTATGCAATTAGCTATATTATGAGGTTATGTAAGCTAGCATTGTCTCCTATAGATCTAATGTGGGTTCAAGCTTATGGGAGTATCCCATTTTTTATTTTTTGCATCACCTGGTTAACCTTCTTAGGATCCCTTTTCCCCTATTTAACACTTTTCCCTTTGAAATCATTAGTATAAGTCATCCATCAAGAGGAATCCAGCCTTCTCTAGAGGTTCAACCCCACAATAGGTGACCCATAGCTTGGGGTTGTCCCAATATTATGAATGGGAGTGGGGGAGCCTAAATAACTCCTCTACAAGGGTGTAATTCCATGTCACCAATAATTTATGTCATGCTTAGTGGGACTTACTACATTATTCACTGATGAAGAGTTTTGGTGTTCTCTTCATCCAATCAAACTTTGAATGCATGTGTCCAAACATCAATGGTGACTCCAAGTATTCATCAACTAGTTTAAGAAACCTGGGTGCCTAGTCATCATTATTTGGTATGTATCATCACTCTTTTGATCAATATGATTATTATCTACCTCAACATCCTTCATATTAAATTAAAAATGTTTATGGCTTCACACCAAGTGGTTATCAATATTTAGTGCATCAACCTTCTCAGGACCAAGATGTCCCTAGTTATTCCCCAAACTAATCCATTTCAATTTGGAAGCAAATGTTCTTAGGCTATCAAAGGTACATGATATACCTTAATATAAAATGTATATATGGTCAAGATATCCCTAATCATATCATTCATGACATGAGATATTCATTATAGCTAATGAAGAAAGAATGGGCACCTATTGAGGGATTAAATTGGAAAAATATCTCAAGTGAGATGAAGGATGTAAGTAGTTAAATTCAAAGCATCGAGGATAAGCTAAGAAGCCTTGAAGAATAATAGGTTCAACTTCATCAACCTTATGTATATTCATATACACCACCTCAACCCTCATATATGCCACCCATTCTTCCCCAAGAGACCATTCCAAGTGACCTTTCATGTGTTCCTCAGACCTTCCCTTCTTGGAATTCAATCCAAGAGAGCCTTCAAAGAAAGAAGGGGTTTGTTATGGAGCAACCTATTATTGAGACCTCTTGTATCTCATACCATCCCTCTTGTGGTCCTTATCTCCATAAAGCCCCTAACCACCTTTAAGAGAAGATATTTAAAGAGAATATAGATATACAAATCAAAGAGTTAGAGCTAAAGATGAGGAAAGAGGAATAGAGTCAAAACCAATAAGAGGTATTTGTTTCTTACACAATCCCCTCATGGAAGTCAATTCAGAAAGGTTTCTAGAAGGAAGAGGTGTTAGTTAAAATAACCCAAGCACCAATTCAAGAGCCACAAAAGAGATCATTCAAAGTCCCTAGATGGAAGGATACTCTCATAAGCTAAAAGTAAGGTGAACTTTTTCACCATCCCACCATCTCCTTCTTGGAGAAAGAACCTACTTTATAAAGTATAGAATAGGAGCTTGCAATCATAGGTGAACCTGGAGAGGACAATACAAGTGTTTATGATGAGGAAATCATAATAGGTAGCCCACTTCATTCAAAAGGAGAAAAATTAGGTTTAGACTAGCTTTCTTGGCATGACTTTGGCACTAATGAACTAGATCCTAATGAGGACAATCCTAAAGATGTACATAGAATAGACCTTGAATGGAATACTAAAGGTCCATTCTACATAAATGAAGAAGAGGATAAAAATCAAGAACCATAGGTTGGTTCACTTTAGGATGAGTTTTCAAATGAAGATAGCCCTAATGGATTAGATCTGGAGGAAGGTAAATTAGACCTTGAGCAAGACAAATGTGTTTTTTTAGACCTTGGTTGGCCAAATCAACCCTCATTTTTAGTTAAAAACAATATAAAATATTGATTGAGGTTGATAAATAAGACATATCAAGTGCTTAGGTAATGCAGTTCGATGAGCTACCACTTTATGTGATGGAGGAGGACCTTGAGGGTGAAAAGATCTCTCAATATAAGCATGTACTTCAAGGAGAAGACCCTAATCAACTCAATATAATCTTGTATACACTAGCAAGTGAAAGGGAGTTGGAGGACTTGTTTGAGATCTTGGGAGAAGGATATGTTCCTCTTTAAGGAACTATAATCTGAGTGTGCCTAAGGAGCATAATGATTGAGCAATAAAGTATAGGAGTGAATTAAAATCTGATTTCTCAATGTTTATGTTGATAAGAAGATATCCTATCAGGTACCTAGATCAATTGGAAGATGACAAGGAGGATTCATCACTTGTGCTTAATTTAGATCACAAAGTTAAGCATTAAAAAGAGCTAGATCAACTTGCCTATCCACTCCAAGATGCTTGTATATCTAATCAATCAGATTGGGTAGGTCAATTTATTTTTGTTCTTAATATTGCATAAGTATATCACTAATATGTTAAATATCCACTCATTCTCCATCTTTGGTTGGCTACCCTCAAGCATGTAAATCATATTATATTAGTGAGAAAGGATAGCTATTTTGTACAACTAATTAATGCTTTTGTATAGGTTCCGTTCTAATTTGTTAGTTTAGGGTAGATATATTTCATGTTTTTCTCTAAGTGCCTATATGCAAATTTGTTTAGTAGGTTAGTTGGCCTTGCTTTGTTTAGGTTAGAGTCCCTTCTATTCTATGTTTCCCTTCAATAAGTACCTTGGGTCCTTTTTTTTTTTATGGTCCTTTTTTTTTTAAGAGGAAGTTTTCAAGAAAGGGGCAGCCTTGTGCCAATTAAAATTAGCTTAAAACTCCATGCCCAATGGATCAAACAAGGCAACTGATATGGGTTCTCAAGCATAGCAGGGATGCTTCCCTATTATTTTCCAAAGATGTTGGCTAATTTTGGCCCACATACAAATTTTATGCCTAAATGGATGATCTGAATAGATTTATGGATGGAATGAGTGGTCCAAAGATCACATATTGCTTACAAAGATTTTTAAACACTTTAAGAAGACTTAAAGTGCAATGTATTATTCCTTGGGAAGTAGACTTGGAAACAGGTCTAGGATTGCAAAGTGGAAAGTATTAGTAGGTCCTCATGGTGATCATGACCTTCATGGACATAAATCAAGTTTCACAAATCTCAAAAACTCATTTTGAGCCTTGAAAGTTCAAACTCAAGCCTAGAATAACCAAACCATCATGAGCACATCACATAGGGATGAACAGACCCATTTGTTTGTGTATTTTATAAGTATAATTAATTATCCTTTCAAGACCAAAATATTGCATTGACATGAATTTATTCATGCCTCAATCATGCTCTAAAAATTTCATATCTTAATGTCTTTTCTATCTCAAGATATAAAGCTTCAAAGTTAGACTTATAAAGTAAAATGTGCATGGGGACATCAAGTTAAAACTAAGGAAAACAACCATTTAAATTCAAATGTCCCAATGTCAAATGCATAGCTAACAAGTGTCCAAATATCAGGAGCTAAGATTAGATCTAATGACATGTGGGTGAATGATAGTATCAGTGGGTCTTGAAGATCTAACAGAGCATATTTAATTTTGCATCAAAGTTCAACAGTGAGAATCATGTCAAAAAGTTAGTATGAATGTATAGCTAACAAGTGTCAATATATCAAGTACCTAAATAGAGATATAATAGTACATGGTGACTGATAAAGCTAGTGGGTCCAAGTAGATTGATGGTGTGTGATCCATCATGCAAACTAGATCAATGGTGAGTGAGAGGTCAAAAAGTCAATGGATATTGAAGGCAAATGTGTAGTTGTCAAGTGTCATGACCACATTAAACTAAAAAATGATCTATGGCTCACATTAATTTATATAGATGGAGATATATGGTACATATGACATCAAGGAGTTAAAGAGCTAATAGTAGGATCATGAAAAATGAATGGGTAGCTAACAATTAGCATAATTTGAGAGGGCTCACACCAAGATCAATGATTGATATAAAAAGTCAAATCCAAGAGGCTTCAAAGAGGCCAAATTTGACTTAGGTTGAATGATGAAAAAATATTTCAAAAGGCATATATTCCCATTAGATTTTATTTGAATACCATCAAGCAGATATAGTTATAGTTAGGATGGTTATGATGAAGTCCTGTCACCATTAGACCATAGTCTCAACCTCTTATTCAAATATTTAAAACTTAAAGAGCATGTTTTTTGGGTTTATATAATTTTTTCATGATTGTGATCATTTCTCTTTAAATAAGACCTATGCATATGATGAGTTCTTGGCTTCCATAAATACTTAAAGGAAAAAATAGGTCTTTATAGGCCTAATAGAGATCAAATATGGGCAAATAGTTGTTGAAATGAGATCATGAAACTGATGTATCTCCATTACAATGATAGCTATAGGAAAAACAATAAAGGAGATTGGTTTTCATCTATAGTAGACCTATGTTCAAATATTGAAGTAGGGGTAGATATGAATGGCTATGAACAAGTGTCTCATATATTGACATGTTTATATCCTTGACAAAGTAGGTACTTATCACTGCTCAAAGTAGACATAGCATGGCTCTACTAGATTAAAGATATGAAGATTTTGTCTTCATAAGCAAGTCAAGTGGGAGATGGAATAGAAAATCAAAGAAAAGGGATTTGGGGATTGGTTAGAGCACAGTGGAGCATTTAATTCTATTCAGAGCCTTTAATGATTTCCCTTTCTTGGTAAGACAATGACTCATCATTTACAGAATAGACTCTTATCTTCTAGTGCATATTTATCAACCAATGAGAAATATGGAAGACTTTTGGAGCTAATACAGGTTAATTTGTCTATGAAAGATCAGTTTTGATTGGATTAAAAGGTGGTAGAGCATTCATTGAAAGTGGTAGCATGTTGATTATTCTTGGTTAACATGTTCCCTCTCTTTTCTCTTCCCATTTTCTATATATCATCCATTTTTTCCCATTTTTAGGTATTCTCATTTATGGAAGTATCAAGGGACTCTTTAAGATATTGTAAGATATTCTCCTCTTGATTAGGCTAAAACCTATCAAGAATTTGTAATAACTACCTCTTGATGTAGTAAAAGACTTTCATTGCCTATCTCTTTCCTTGGCTAAGTTTTTAGTGAGTTGTGCATGATGACATTATGTGAAGGAGAATCTTTGTCATCCATTATCCTCCTTTTTGACCTCCTTTAGGGTTTTTTCAAGATGTATGCAGATCTAGAGTAGTGTTCTTTCTACCATTGATGTAAGCTCTCAGTGAGTCTTAGAACTCCTCTTTCTTTGCATTCATTATTTCATGAACCTAATCCATGAAATACTTACAATTATTTATATTGTGAGGTTACGTAAGCTAGCATTGTCTCGTACAGATCTAGTGTGGGTTCAAGACTATGGAAAACTCCCATTTTTATTTGGTTCATCACCTGGTTAACCTTCTTAGGATCCCTTTTCCCATTTATATCCCTTTTCCCTATGTAATCATTAGTATAGCTAATCCATCAAGAGTAATCCAACCTTATCTAGTGGTTTAACCCCACCATAAGTGACCCACAGCCTGGGGTTGTCCCAATATTGTGACTAAGAGTGGGGGAGCTTGAATAACTCCTCCACAAGGGTTATCCCAAATATGTTGGTCAATTTTTGCCCACATACAAAAATTATACCTAAATAGATGAGTTGAACAGAGTTTTGGATGGAATGAGTGGTCTAAAGATCACATATTGCTTATAAATCTTTTTAAACACTTTAAGCAAGCTTAAAGTGCAATTTGTTGATCCTTGGGAAGTAGGCTTGGAAATAGGTCTAAGATTGAAAATTGGAAAGGATCAACACGTTCCCATGGTGATCATGACCTTCATGGACATAAAATGGGTTTCATAGGTCTTAGAAACTCATTTTGAGACTTGAAAATTCAAACTCAAGCCTAGAAGAACTAGACCATCATGAACATGTCACGTAGGGATGAACAAACCAATTTTATTTTGCATTTTATAAGTATGCTCAAGAATCCTCTTAAGCCCAAAATATTACATGGACATGAATTTATCCATGCCTAAATCATACTCTACAAATTTCATATCTTGATGTCTTTTTTATCTTAAGATATAAATCTTCAAAGTTAGACTTGTAAAGTGAAACATGTATAAGGATGTAAAGTTAAAGCTATGACAAATATCCATTTAAATTAAAATGTCCCAAGGTCAAACACACTATTGAAAAGTTTCCAAATCTTAAAAGCTAATATTAGATCTAATGGCGAGTGGGTGACTAATAGTGTCAATGGGTCTAAGTAGATCAATGGTGTGTGATCCATCATAAAAAGTAGATCAGTGATGAGTGAGAGGTCAAAAAACTAGTGGATCTTGAAGACAAATGCATAGTTTCCATGTGTCATGATTGTTTTAAGATGTAAAAATATGTATTGCTCATGTTCATTCATATAAAAGGAGATATATGATGTGCATGAGGTCAAGAAGTTAAAGAGCTGACAACAAGATCCTATAGAATTAATGAAGAGTTGATAATTAGCAAAATTTAAGAGGGCTCAGATCAATATCAATGGTTGATATCAAAAGTTAAAGCCAATAGACTTAAAATAGAGGTCAAATTTGACTCAAGTTAAATGAAAAATAGATGTTTCAATAGGTGTATATCACCATTTGAGCTCGATTAAATACCATCAAGTAGATGCATTAATAGTTAAGATGGTTATGATTAATTCTCATCACCATTAAAGCATAGTCTTGACCTCTAGTTCAAAGATTTATAACTTATATAACACATCTTTTGGGGTTGTATAATTGTTTCATGACTATGATCATTGCTCTTTAAAGAAGACATGTATATGATGAGTTCTTGACTTCCATAAATGCTTAGAGGAAAAAATAGGTCTTTTTAGGCCTAATAGAGATCAAAGATGGGTAACTAGTTGTTGAAATGAGATCAAGCAACCTGGGTAACTCCATTACAATGATAGCTATAAAAAAACCAATAAAAGAGATTAGTTTTCATCTATAGTAGACCTATGTTTAGATATTAAAGTAGGAGTAGATATTAATGGTTATGAACAAGTGTATCATCTATTAACATGGTTATTTCCTTGACAAGGCAGGTACTTATCACCTCTCAAAGAAAACATAGCATGGCTCTATTAGATTCAAGATATGAATGTTTTATCTTCATAAGCAAGTCAAGTGGGATGGTATAGAAAATCAAAGCAAAGGGATTTGGGGATTAGTTAGAGCATAGTGGATAATTTAATTCCACTCAGAGCCTTTGAATATTTTCCTTTATTGGTAATACCATGACTCATCATCTACAAAACAAACTCTTGTCTTCTAGTGAATATTTCTTAGCCAATGAGAAAGCTAGAAGACTTTTGTAGCTAATACAGTCTAATTTATAAATGAAGGATGAGTCTTGATTGGATTAAAATGTGGTGGAGCATTCATTAGAAGTGTCATCTCATTGATTATTCTTGGTTAATGTATTCCCTCTCTTCTCTCTTCCCTTTTTCTATATATCACCCAATATTTCCAATTTATAGGGATGCTCATAATTTAGAGTATCAGGGGACTCTTTGAAATATTAAAATTTATTCTCCTCTTGATTAGGATAAACCTTATCAATCATTTGTATGAGTTACCTCTTGATGCAGTAAAAGACTTTCTTTACCTATCTCTTGCTTTGGATCAATGTTTAGTGAGTTGTGTATGATGGCATTGTGTAAAGGAGAATCTTCCTCATCCATTGTCCTATTTTCTAACCTCCTTTAGGTTATTTTCAAGCTATATATAGATATGGATTAGTGATCTTTCTCCCATTGATGTAATCTCTCAATGACTCTTATAACTCCTCTTTGCTTGCATTCATTACTTCCTAAACCTCCTCCATCAAACACTTATGTAATTAGATTGTGATGTTGTGTGCGCTATCATTATCTCCTATAGATCTAATGTGGGTTCAAGCTTATGGGTGTCTCCCAATTTTATTTGGTGCGTCACCTGGCTAACCTTATTAGGATCCCTTTTCCCCTTCTAACCCTTTTCCCTATGTAAGCATTAGTATAGGTGATTCATCAAGAGGAAGTTGGCTTTCTCCAGAGGTTCAACCCCACCATAAGTGACCCACAGCCTAGGGTTGTCCCAATATTATGACTAGGAGTGGCAGATCCTGAAGAAATCCTCCACAAGGGTGAAACTCCATGTCACAACTAGTATATGGTCTTGTGAGTTATATGTGATTTCTAGGTGTTTGTTAGCTGAGGAATGAATGAAGGTTGATATTGTATAGATACCAAAGCCTTTTCAAAATATCTCACACTAAATCACTTAGGTAGACCTTTAGGATATGTTTCTTTTTTCACAATGGATGAATTTTAGGCACTAGACACTTTGTCAGAAAAGTGAACACTTGTATAGATGTAGGTGTCTATCTAGGATGCAAGTGTCCACAAAGCTCAAAAATAGGTACAAGTCCAAAATTGGTAATTAAGGGTAATAATCAAGTTTAGATATTTTTTAAGATTAAATAAGTCCTTGTCATTATAATAATAATGGTTAGACTAAGAGAAAATGAATTAAGCACAAGGAGATATTGAAAGCGAGCCTTTTGATAATGGATAAGATTAGAATTAAAAGGTATAACCATGATATATATTTTTTAAGTGTATAAGACTAAGGTAATACATAAATTAGATTTTATTACATTATTTCCCCCTTAATATAGTAATTAGATTAATAGTTTAAATGAAATAAATACATACCTGAGTGTGTATAACACACCTTGTCCTTGTGTGAGTCCAACTTGAGTGCTTTACTAGTGACTAACATTCAACCAAGAACATGTTACATTATATAATCAATGTATTAAATCTTAAATTTAAATAACTTTAAATTCTTTAAAGTAGAAAGAGAAAGGTTAGTAGTACACCTATGTATCGATGAAACCATCTTGATTTTTGGCAATTTGATTTGAAAATATGACTCAATGTGAAACATTGAATCTAAAATTAGGACAATTATGAACCTACAAGTTCATACACACACACACACACACACACACACACACACAAGGATTCATGCTCCTAACCTTGGTATAAAAGTGAGTTGTAACATGACCATTGAGTTTATTTCACCTTAATCATACAACCAAAATATGTGCATAATATGGTGAGTGTGAGTGATTTAATCAACTCACACTATATATATAGTTAGGGTGGATAATTTAATCAAATCCAATATATAAGTCTATTAAATTTAGATTATTCAATCAAATCTAAATTATAAGTTTGGTAAAATTGAGCAATTTAATCAACTCAACCTTCTAGAGGTGAACCAACTACTATAATAAATTGGCTTGATAATAGTCCATAACAGTCCATAATAATTCATCTTGGGTATAATAATAGTATTTTATATCTATAAATTTATTTTATTATGAAATTTTAGGTTCCCTTTGCATGGCATATGCACCTCGTATATGTCACAAGTTGAAACTTGTGTATAATAAAAATACTAATGTATAGAATGTTACCACAAATATATATCTAAATTATATAACTATAAAATATGGTGAACTTGAAATTTGTGCAAGTGTGGACATGTTTCTATGACATGTCCCCACTAAATCTAAAGAATTTGAGAACTGGTGTAAATTTGGATAACATGTTTCCATAATATGCCACCACTATAATCTAGAGAATATAAGAACTTATGTAAATATGGAGAACATGTTTCCATAACATTCCCCCACTGTAATATAGACAATCTAAGAATGGATAAGTGTGGAGTTCATGCCTTCTTGACATGCCCCCACTATAATATGAAGCTATGAAAATGTGGAATTCATGTCTCTATTACATGCCCCCACTAATATACCCCACTTTTTAGGTGATTGGAAGTATAATCTAGTAATTAACTTACCTCAAAAGGATAAGATAACTATATAAGTTATGTATGTATTATGTAACATATAGGAGTATCATGTCTAGGGAGATATAACATTGATGCATGTAGTATGTGATCACATCAAGTCTTAAGATGCATGATATAGATCATGAAAAAATTTAGCGAGTAAAACTACAAGACCATCATGTAATTAAACACACACACAAGCACACTCAAAATTAATGCAAAAGGAAATGATCCAATGGGATGTCATACAAGGGGCATGTTAAAATATTTCACAATCGAAGGGACATGCCTTAGTCAAATTTCCAAAAAACATAAAATTACATATTCAAATGTCCACATAGGCAAGCATGGTATGGTGTCCTTATTAAATGAATGATATTTAAATTCTAAAATAATTAATACAATTAAAGACAATATCAAGCAAATAACACACTCAAGGAAGTACTAAAATGGAAAATTAAGACAAATATAAACAATGAACATGAACCTGGCATATTAGATCCTAAACATGTGTTTACAAGTAATGTTAAATACATAACATATCAAGTAGGATGTGAAAGGTATACACATGTATATATGCATGTGTAAGTATATAAAATCAAACATGCTATTGGAAAGTGATCATAGAATAATATAACCATGATGTATCATGATGAAGAAATAAATACTCCAAACATACTTAGAATGCAAGCAGAGGGAAGTCCTAATAGTTGTATTAACATATATCATACATCTAGGTATTTTTGTATCTCACTTAAATGAAGTGTGAAATATATGTATATATATGAAAATAATTATATGCTATAGAATAACATAGATCAAACAACATATGTATAAGAAATAGTACAACTAGGAAGACACTAAATTTTTTTAATATTTTTGAATTATTTGAATGTTTTTGTATTTTTGGACTATTTGAAATTTTTTTAAAGTCAAAGTATAGATCATTATCCCATCTAATGGATGCTTGTCTATAAATTATGTTAATGATAGATATGATATATCAATTTTTTGGTACTGTCAAGGAGAATATATAGGTGTAATATCTAGTGTTGGAGGCTTTGTAATGCTTTGCATATGTGTCATAATATTGTGTGGTTTGGAGGATGTAATAGACAAAGTAGGGGTTAATAGAACCCAATTTTTGTGATCTGTATTGTATTTGAAGTAGAAACAATAAAAACATGTTTAGGTGCTTTGGATAACTGAGTATGTTAGTAGTAGATAAGGATTCTATGGAATCCACTATGTATCTTTGATGTAATGGTATCTTGAATATGGGTTGCCTAAGAAAGGTGATTACATATTTATTACCCTTTCATAGAGGATTAACATTAATTAATTATCTTAGAATAAACTTCTATCATTTAAGTGGATGTTTATATGGAATTTAAATAGTTGTGATTATTCCATTTGTATGAATGTATTTAATACACCCATGCACCGTGAAAGGTACCGTGCAAATTTTATGTATATAAGTTCATCCCTATAACATATAAATTACTCTCATATGGTATAACTAATAAATTAGTGACCACATGTATTGGGCCAACCTATAAAGATAAGTCAATTTCACCAAGAACCTATTGCGAGGTTCCATCTAATTCTCTTACCATTATTGTCAAAGGGTGCATGCACTTATCAAAGGCATTAGATCATCACTAGGAATGGTTGTGTTTGGAAAAGGTGTTATCATTGGTTCTAATCCACCCCATATTTTTAATTTAATCATATTAGTATTATCATCCTCATGAAAAACAAGTGCAAGTTCAGAATCATTGAATTTAGGATACGTTGGTAATGGTATTAGATCTTTGAATTTTGTAACTTTTGGCCTATCCTTTGACAATTCATCCACCTTTGGTAATGATATAGAAATTGAAATTTTAGGTGGATTTGGAAAAGGTGCTTATTTTGGTATGTAAGATACTTTTTTCATGAATTAATCTTTTGGAAGATAAAAAACCCTTAATTTAGAAACCTTGATTGATATTGGTAAGGGTGCATTTTTTGAAACATTATGAGCCTTTACAGCTCTAGGTTTATAATGCACTCTTGTTTATGGTGCCTTAATGTTATTCGGTAAATATTCCATGATGTATTTATTTACCTTTAAAAAAATCAATTTAAAATGGAAGAAAATAATCATCACCATTAATGAAGGGGATATTGTTTGGAATTTTTGGAAGTGTGGTAGTTTGAATCAATGAATTTGAAGAAAAAATCCATTTTTTAGTAGTTTGTAAATCAGCCATGATGCCATTATGTATTTAGTGAATATTTTCATGATCACATATTAGAATATTTTTCCCATATGAATCAAATGTGGATATAGGAGATGAAGGAAAACATTGACTATATTTTTAATGTTGTTCAACTCAGCTCTTAGGTTGGTGGTGGCATGGACTTGATTAGAGGGATGGTATCTACCACCATTCAAATATTTGAGACAAATTTCTTGTGTATTTGGAAAAATACAATGGTAATTAATTTTCACTCCTTTGATATAAAGTTGGATAGGTTCATAGTCATAATCATCAAAATAATATATATCATCCATGATAATGGAAGTAAAGAAAACAAATATTAGGGGGGGAAGGAAAAAATCATCAAATATAGAATGCATATGTGATAATGAAAGTCATAGGTCAATTTCACCAAATTTTTAACCCTAAATTTAGATATGCAATGTATCTAGGGTTAAGGGGATTAATATTTTACATAAAGGTGGTGAACTAACTTAATGAGCAAGACAATTAATAGAAAACTCAAACAAATACTATTGTGAATTAATACAATTGAGATTCATAGAAATAGTAAGGTATAACTATTCATAGATATTAAAATAAATTAGAAACAAATGATACTTAGCTGGTGTTTTGTGTGCATGCAAGTCTGATCTAAAACATGTTATATATAAGATGATCCTATAATAGTCATAAGATTTTGGAAATATTTGTTGTGGGGTCAGACACTTTCATTATATTTGGAAAAATTAAATTGACGTAGATGTCTAACCATATCATAAGTGTTCTATACATAATATTGACTATATCTAGATGTGACCAATTAGAGCCTTATGATTTTTCTATCTCCTTTCTTCTAATGTACTCAGATCACATGCAAAGGCTATCACTCTTTGAAAAATTATAAAACCCTTTATTTTCACCCTTGGAATGACTATGGGAAAAATGGGTTAGTGGGCTCATGGTGTTGAGCTACCCCAAGGAATCCTCTATAAATGGGTGCTACCTACATAATAAATAATTTTGAAGAGGGACTCAAACTCGTGTACTTATCCCATATGTGTTAGATTGTGTGTGCACAAGGATGCAATATGTGATAAGAAAATACATGCAATGACCTAACTTGTAACTTGGAAAATATGTCTCATAAAATATTCCTTAAATACTTCATACCTATGGAAATATTGATCCTATGACTAATATATAAATATGGACAAATAGGGTAGGTTTTCTCACTTGAATGCTCTATTGAGTTCTTCTTGGTATATGGCCTTGTGAGTTGTATGTTATTTCCAAGTGTTTTCAAGGTGAGGAATGAATGGGGGTTGATCTTATACATACATACATACATACATGCATGCATGCATACATACATACATACATACATATATATATATACACACACACCAATCCCTTTTGGAAATATCTCATGTTAAAAAACTTAGGCTGACCTTTACGATACATTTATTTTTTCAAATTGGATGACTTTTGGGTACTAGAAACTTTGTAGGAAAAGTGCAAACTTGCATTGATGTAGGTGTATGTTTTGAATGCAAGTGTCCATGAAGCTAGAAAATAATTATACCTCCAAAAGTAACATTGAAGGATAATAATCAAGGTTATAAATTTTTACACATTATAGAAGGCCTGGTCATTAGAATAAAATTGGTTAGAATAAGATAATAAATTAGTCACAAGGAGATAGTGAACATGAGCCTTTTGATAGTGGGCATGTCTAGAACTGAAATATATCACTATGATATGTATTTTTCAAATGTACAAGACTGAGGTACTACATAAATCAGATTTTAGTATCTATACAATCCATACCGCAAAGTGATATAGAAATTTCCATAATTTATTTCTACTAATGTCATAAAATTCCATCTTAATATATTTAATCTATAAAATCTTATAAAGTAGATAAAAATGATCAATTTGATCTATATAATGTCTTATATTTCCATATAATATCACAATCATTCCTCATATTTCTCACATATGTCTCATTTTTTTATTGTTTTCCATGTGATCACATAATATGAACCAAAACATAAATTATCTATTTATCATGTTATAAACCTCTAAAATAAGCCCACTATATGCCCCAATTATGAAATGAGGGATGAAGCCTTCAAATCACTCATAAGAAAAAAGATATGTACACCATGTGCTATATATAAAAATGTAATCATGTAAATTATGTATAAAATCATGATAATATTTGTCATCATATATATATTTGATCATTCAAGCATGTATAAAACATGTAATCCAAGGAAATGGGCATACAAGTGTCATGGCAAGTGGATATATCAATTAGGTATGAAATAATAAACAACACATAAGATGTATGCTATAAATAATTGTATCACATATAATATAAGTATGCATGATATAAAGCGTGACACTAAGCTACAAAATAGTCATATATTTAACAATGCACACACACACTATATAATGATCATGAAGCATAAAAGGACTCAAGACACAACTTGAATCTAACTCAACTATGACATAGCATGGAAATGACATGGTCATGAATCAGACTAGAAGTTCCTCTAACATAACTAACATAATGCATGATAAGAACAATCAATGATCTCATATAATTAGATAGTATAACATGTATAAATGAGTACATAATGCAATAATTATCAGCATCAAACATAAACATAGTAAGAAATGTTAGTGTGTATAATCAATAAATAGCATCATCTAATATAACAAAGCATAATATCCATAAGAAATAACACTTCATAAAGTATAAGAAAGATAAAATAATGTATAATAGTCTATTATGATCAATGTACCAGTATAGAAATATATTATGTAATAAGTGTGAAAATATGCTACATCTATAGGCATGCTTCTTAAATAGAAAGGTATCCCATTGGTGTAAATAATGTCATTCATCTATATGTCCATGTATCATATGTAACCTATTTCATTCCACTCATGTATAGTTTAAAATCATGTGTGTAAAAAATGGATATGTAATTCACCATATATATGATAAATAACATTAATCAATCATGTGTACTATCAAAACACAGTATGCATAGGTCTTGGTTTTATGTTTTTTAAATATTTGATTTTTTTTAATTTTATGATTCCTACAATCTTATGATCACATTAAGGGATGCATAAATGTAGACCTAGGATTTTATTATAGAGTGGTTATCTCTCAATATAGGATCACATCAAATCATATAATTCATTATCATTATAGTTTTCATACCTAGGTATCTCTATCATATTCCCTTTTCCTTCTCAAGTGTCTATATGTAAGCATTACATTTCTCTCAACACTATGTGAAGGGTTGAGTGTCATATTATTGAGTGATGCCACTTGACTTTTTCTTGAATATTTTATCTTTTGGTACTCATTCTTTCCATATGAGATTTTTTTATTATATTATTTTCAAACTTGAATGCAATACACTTATTTGGAACATCAATTGTAGCTTGAATTTTTTCTAATCATAATTTTCAAAGTGTAACATTTTATTTTCCCTGGTGTGCATCACAAACATAAATTTGTCCACAACATTTATCCTATAAGCAGTCAATAATGTAATATGGCTTATTGGTCCTTCAAAATGTATAATGTGTCACAATTCATATATTTTTGGGTCTAAATGATGTCAAAATTAAATTCTGCGTGATTAACCCCATCTCCTTCATCAAATTTTCCATCTTGATGATAGTCTCTATTGATGAATAATTGAATAGTAAAAGGGTCCATTCATGGAATATTTTTCAACTTGCACAATATTTTACTTAGTTTGTTATTTTTTGGAGTCACAATTGGTGTATAAATTTTAGTTGGCTTTACCTATACTAGCTTGATCATGAAAACACCTTGATCCTTAAACTTATGATTTTTTTATTAGAATTCCTCATAGATATCTATTACATATCTAGTTATTCTATGATTAATTACAATATGACTTCCCTTATTAATGTGATAAGCAATACATGAATCAATTTATAGTGGGTGGTAGGGTGATCAAATTCTCACCAAATAACTTTTTTAATATAATACTTAGTCTTTTTTGTAAACTAGTTTCTTGCAATGTTGTACCATGGTATGGGGAAAGTCTTGTTTCCATGAATCATTTATTGTTGAATGCATTTTACATGGACATTGGGCATTCATAATTTTACATCATGTGATGTACAATTATTCTTGTGATCTAACCCTAGAATATTGTAGAAAATGTTGTCTTAATGGATCATTTATTGTGAGAGATTCATTTTGGGAAAAGATATTGTAGAATGCACTTATATTTTTATCCATGATTTATTTATGAATTTTTTTTCCATGTACTATAGAACATTAAATATTATGTTGTTTATATTTTTTATGTATTTATATCCCTTATGTCCTCATGGTTTATTGGAAGGGGTGTTTTCCATTTATCTAAATTAGGTCGTGCATGAATGAGTCCTCATAATTTATCAATGCTCATCATGTTTGAATCATATCAATAATCTCTTGGACCTATATATGTAAAATTTATGAGACAAATTATCATATAGGTTTCCATGAATTTGATTGTCATCATCATCATTGTCATCCTCAATTGTATTAACCAATAAAAGGAGATATGGTGTCTTTTTCTTTTGTGCTTCAAACATATGCAATGACTCTTTTACCATCTCTTAATTAAGTGATATATTTAGATATTAGTCATTTTCATTAACTTGGATCGATTATACAACTTCATATGTATGTATTTTTTCAACCATTATGATTTTTAATAGATGTATTATGGAAGAATGAGGAACATTGGATTGTGATATACATCCATCATTAGGCTCAACTAGTTTTCAATACTTGAAAAGTTTATTATTTTCATGACATGTATGTAAATATACCTCATGTACAAATTTTAAACATCAATTAAATATGGATGGTACAACTTACATAGACTAAATAATATGTTATAATTCAAATGATTTGGCTAGGCTTGAAATATAGTCATTAAAATTTTAAGTCCCACTATCACATCCAATGTAATCATTCATAACACTTAGCAAGGTACATTATAAAAACCTCTTATGTTCTTATCTAATTTATGAATAGATAATATATGGATACCAAGTGTTTAAAGAAATCTGATATCTCAAAGATTAAATCTTGATCCATTATCTACAAGCACATGCTTAATCCCTTTATTTAAGATTCATACTTGTATGAAAAGTGGGAATTTTGATCTATAGTATATTTAGTAGGAAAATCTTGTTTTTTAAAATAAATTACCTCTTTATTATCCTTAAATGTATTAACAATGGATGAAGAATAAGCTAGTTTTGTACTGTTAGGTAAAGTTTAATTTTGTATTGTTGTGGAAAGAATGTTCATATATATAGTGTATCTTAGGAGAAATTTCAATATAAATATTTCAGCTAGAGAATTATTAATTTTATTGATGAGTTATAATCTCTAGTTGTATTGGATGCTAACTTAGGAGTTAGAGAATTATTACAAGGTGATTTTTTACTACCTCCACTTTTTATTATAGGATGACAAACCTTATTGTAGACACCCAAATTTTTCATAAGCCTTATTTTTAAACCATTTTTTTCATGTGAATTTACACATATGGACTCTCATCATGAATATTACACTTATTGGCACATTCATCTTAGTATTAAACCTTCTTGTCCACTTGGTTTGATTTTGAATTCATCTATTTGAACCTTCTTGATGTTTTTCTAATTTTGTCATATGGATCCCTGGTCCTATCTCTTTAATCTTTGAGTTTCTATGTGTTTAAGATAAAGACTATAATCCTAGATTGTGTCAATTATTAACATTTTTTGACATTACTGGAAGTGTCCTATCTATATTTTGATTTTTTTTGAGAATGTAACCATTTAGGTTGATTTATTTTATATTTTTAGGTCTTATAGGATTAGATTTTGTGCTCTAATATTTTCATAATTAAAATTTGAGAGAACTATACATGCAAATCCCTTATGAGCATTTTATGGAAAAATAGTCACTAAAAGGAAAAGGAATTCAAAGAGAAAAATAAATATCAAGATTAATAATCCTAATTTAGCATAAATCAAAAGTTTTCTAAAGGATAAATCTAATTACATTCTCGTGCCAAAGGTGCACAATAGATATTTAAATGCATAGATGTAAAAATATAAATTAACACAAACCAAAGTATTCATCCTAGACAACACTAGATGATAGTGGATAATACTAATTACAATAGGTGTCTGAGATTTACTAACATTATCCTCAATAATTTTAATAGTTTATTTACTAATTTGAGCTATCATATAGCTAATCTAGAATATATTAAGGGAATGTGACATGGGTAGTGAGGAATATAAATTAAAAAACTAGATAAGTTCCTTATCTCTACCCTTTTCTTGGTCAAATTTTTATTTAGTTAGTGTAATAAATATTTTTTAACATTCACATATGTATGATTTATGCCTTATCTTATACAATCTAAATTTCAATAATTTTATCTTATTTAGATAACTTGATAAAAAATAAATCATTTTGGTAAACTTGATTATTTTCTTAAACATTAAAAACTCTAGGTATTTTTCCCTTAGGGTTTCACCTATATTTATTAAGGTTTTAGATTTATACCTTTAAGTTTTTTTATTTTCATGTTGAATTTCTGATTTACCCTTCATAGTTCTCTATGTTTTCCTTCATCCTATGGGAATTTATTGTAATTATATTCATTTTCATATTATGGTTTTTTAATATTTATGTGTGTACATCCACCAAACTCTATTATGTCTCATCCTATGGATGTTTTTATTGCTACCCATGATGTGCCTTATGATTATTTAGTGAGTGCACAAATGTGGATGTAGATTATCATAATGGTTATGTTGAATGATGGACATGCTTATATGAATTAAGGAAATGATTATGTAAATTATAATTATATGAATGATGATGTATATGAATGGTATGCTAATGATATATCTTATTATAATGCTAGTGAAGGATAATAGGTGAAATTAATGCTATAATTGAAGAAACTAATATCCCCCCCCCTCTATATTTTTCCACTTGTCATGAACTAGAACATGAGGAAAGTTAAAAATGTAACTAAAATTATTATTAATCCTACTAAGCCTCCAATTAATAAATATGACACATAAATAAATGGATATATGATAAAAAAAATTCTTCTCATGATGCCATACCTTAAAATGACATTTATAAATGTAATGATTCTTCTACTGACATGACATGTGATGTTAATCCTTCACTCAAATTGACATTTAATGATAATCCTTCTCATGAAATTAAATGTTTTTCTCACTTTTATATTGAAATTAAATGTTATTCCAATCCTTATATTGTTATGAAGTTTGATGATGTTTCTAAAAAATGTAATGATGTCTCTATCGATATGTAATTTGATAAAGTTTCTAAGAATGCAATTAGAGAAAACTTTTGTATGATTATTTGACACCTATATTTAAGATAGATGGTGAGATGAAATCTATAAATTAATATTTCAAAACCATAACCATTCCTAATAGTCATATTTTGTCCATGATTCATGCAATAGTTAAGCCTCAAAATAATTTGTTGCTTTCACTTCAAAATTTAAGTCACATAAGGCTAAAGTTGATGATATGACACAATTTAATACCAGAGCAACCTATAATGTAAAAGGAATTTGATTATACCTATTTTTAAGGATTAATTATACCTAAATTTATCTTTTTTATGGACATGGAGATCCTAATTCCCACATTACAAAATTTATGTCTCTTTTTGAGATTATTAATATAATGGGAGAGTCTTATTAAAATATGTTTATTAAAGTCTAACATGTGGAGCATTGGATTGGTTCTGCAGTCTACCCAGTGGGTCTATAGTTTAATTTAAAAAATTATAATAGGATTTTTTATCTCATATCAATAAAATTAAAATTCCTAGATCAATGTTGGAGCATATCTAAATCCTTCAACAAGGAAATGATGAGCTTATAGAGAATTACATTTTCAAGTTCAAATATACATTACATTGTTTAATGTATCCAACATCTCATTTGAAAAATAAATTCATTTTTAGTATGGGTATTTTACCTCAAATTAATAAATAACACTTTACAATCCTTATCCTTATTTTGAGTGACTTTTCATGGATCTCTACACTCACAAGTCTGATTATGTATAGATACATACTTGTGCCTCTTATTATACTAATTCATTGAATTCAACAACTTCAAGCCTTAAAATTGAATCTTCACCTAAAAAGGAAGTTCAAAATAAAATTATTAAAATAAAAAATATCCAAATAAGATATTTCATAAGACAAAATTTCATGAGTCCTAATTCTCAAAATGATAATCAACCTATCCAAATTTATTGCTTCAATGATAATCCAAGTGTTACTTTATGAAAAAACTCCTTGTTAAGAAGTCAATAACATTGCTTTCTATTCACTATCACCCTGCACATTATCTAACATGAGTGAGGAAATATCATTTTGTAACTATCATCATATCAATGGGCATAGAGATAAGTTTTATATGTATTGAAAAATAGAAATGAAAAACTTGTGGATAGGGTGTTATTATATCTTTAAAATATAGTAACACTCCCATAATGTTGGCTTCTCCATATTCTTCTAGTTCACATTATATGAAGGCCAATGTATCCCAAGAAGCTCCTAAAAAGGTACCAACGGTTATTCAATATTTTATAAAAAGTGAAAATAGAAAAAAATCTTCCTTTTTTTCATAATCTACAAAGGCTGATATATCCCAAGTTCTTAAAAAGGAACCAATGGTCATTCAAGATCTTATAGAACATGAACATATAAAATGTATTCTTGTTAATGACAAGGTACAATATAATACATACACAATTGATTTTCTTAAGGATTTATAATATGATGAGTGCAAGTTAAAATATACAAGCACCTATAAATAATGAATACAACTTATTAACATACCAGTTTCTCTTGAGCCTATGATTATGGATACATTATTTTTTACGAAGCCTACTATTACATAATTCAATGAATTACTTGTAAATTCATGGTTAAGGAAAATGAAATCAACATGGGATAATAGTAATATGACTATTTAATTTAATTTCCAAGTTGGTTTGCTTACATATCAAAGAGATAGAAAAATTTAAAATAAGATTCCTATGAAGAGTATAGTTATATCTCAAATCACATAAGTATGGGTACTAAAGCAAAGAAAAAAAGTAAAAATCAAGTAATTAAGAAATTAGTGAGTACCCCATGTAAAGATAAATAATTTTAAGCTATTACCATTTGTCAATTCCCACTACATGAAATTTTTAAATTAGGTTTATGTCATAACCCCAAAATTTTGATTTTTTAAAAACCCTACTTTAAGAAAGTCATGCTCATAAAACCAACATAAAAATTAATTAGTGACTAAATCATTTACATAAATAACTTTCACTTTGAAAAAATACACTAGAGTTTAGAATGAGTCATTATATAATTAGAAGTAGCTAAGAACATTACAACACAAATAATGAGTGCTTAATATAATGAATGAAACCTTATAGTTACATCTAAACATTAAAATTGTTCACTTAAAAAAGAAGAAAAAATAGACATTCATAAATTTTTAACTCCTTGTTAATGTATTTTAAGCTTGAACACCTATTAAACTTACAAGAGGTCATCAGTGACATATGTTGTCATAACCATAATCTATACCACTTTCTCACTAGTTTTAGCATAGCCAGGAACTCATGGAATCTAATAAATGTTTATTACACTATAGATCCATAAAATATAAATCATACTATTTCATTTTAATACATAAAATGAAATTGCTTTCCAAACTAAATAAATTGATTTAGACAAGTTCACTCGATACATCCATAGTCATCATAATCAGTTGGATCATATTCTAAATGTGTAATCACTTATACATCTTTAATTCCATCCATGAGATATTATTAGGTCATAGGACCAGTTATGGATCCTTGAGATTTAAATATCCTAACTCTAAGGTAAAAAAATCCACATAAGAAACTGCATCATACAACTACCAAATAAATATGAGTGAAACCCAACAAAACCATTCATTAAGTTATCTTGACCCCATTGTATTCCCTAAAATCCTCCAATGTAGTTATCGATGATCTTGATGAGTCTATAAAACCATCCATTAGCTCTTCTCATTTAGTATATAAATTATAACAACTCAAAAAAGATATACCTTGCTAATATCCAAGCATACCCTTGCACCGATAATAATTATAACCATGACTTATGTTTTTATATGTTTATTAAATCAACATATTATTATTCATGAAGTTGAATAGCACAAGGGATCATGATCTAAGTCAATATATAAAATACAAGTCCCATAATGATCTACAAAATAACCCAAGGTTTACTATTTGAGCTCTTCAATGTACCATCCAAGCTTACCATAACTATTCTCTTAACCAATATGCAAATTCATACACAACCATTTATACTCAACTTATGTAATAATATACCAAAAGATAGACGAGAGAAATTTAAAAAATAAGTTTATAAAAAGCTTACATAATTTACATATTTACTACTTAAATTCCCACTGTATCATAAATACACCAAGCTTTATCACTTAACTCTAAAGAACCAAATCAATGCATGAGAACCATCAATATATGATTCTATGTTTAGATAAATAAAAATAATGTTCCATAGCATACCTAACGTATAGTTAAAACACAGGTCTCAACTTATATGAAATCAAATTTACATTTAAATAATAATCTTAAAGAACCCAAGTCGTTATAATTTTCTCATTACTATTAGTCAAATCAATTATTCCCCATGATCTCATAAACTGTTAAAACAATATGAAACTAGGTCATTGGGTCATTATCATTAATTAAGTTCCTAAAATATTACACACACAACTTTCAGAGAAAACCAATGTTAATAAATCATTACTCATATTTACAAACAAGTAAATCATATATATGCCTATATTAACAAATGGTTGTGCCAGTGTAAATCACTACATCCATATGCATATAACAATACAAAAATTAACTCATAAGTGATAAAAAAAATTAATTCAACTATAACTCTTTAAGAATCCATCTCCCCAGATTACAAACTCAAGAACCCATTTGTAAATTACATTTGAAGCAAACATTAAGTACAACTAAGTTATAATCCATAGTAATTTAAGGAATATTTTCTAAAACTTATTTAAAAAAGATAATCATTACCATAACCTGGTTAAAAATTAGAAACTATTATGAAAGTAAGGAGCAATGGAATAATATTGAATGTTAACTACAAGTTTTTAAAAATAACCAAATTAACCAGTTCATAAATTAACTACATTATCAAACCTATTGATTCATAATATACAACTTTGCAATACACACAACCAACTTATTTTAATAACATTACAATAAACATACCACATCTGAAGTTGTTTTCCTTTGTATAAAACCCAAATTTTATCTCACTTATTTTCATGTATCAAAATGAAGAGACACTTCAATTCCTTTATAAATTCATATACAAATATCAAATAATTATTAGTTAATACTCAAATAATGTTCATACTATAAAAGTCTATAAACACAACCAATAGACTTACCAATAACTATTCAAAAACTTGATATAGGCTTAATTATTCAAATAATACACGCACGCACGCACACACACACGCACACACACACACACACACACACACACACACACACACACACACACACACACACACACACACACACACACACACACACACACACACACACACACACACACACACACACACACACACACACACACACACACACACACACACACACACACACACACACACACACACACACACACACACACACACACACACACACACATTTTAAACAAAATAATAATTATCTTTCATGATGCTTCCAAAATTGACTCACAACTAATTCACCATACAAGTTTGTTTAACACTGAACACTCTCTTTTATTTCCATTCAAAATTATGACCTATCTCATTATTCAAAGACAAGTTAATCTTAAATCATAGTAATTAATTTCAATAACTATATTTAAATTCAAGTCTAAATCCAAAATTATGATCCAAATAATTTAACTTTGAGCAATTTTAATAAATAGACTAATCCATTTTTATCTAATTCAAATGATAATAAAATTTAATCCCAATATACCAGTACACATAATAGTAAACTTAAGAAATCAATTATAATTGCCATGAAATGAAAATGAGTAAGGAAAGTACTATATCAACCAATAAACATTATCTTATGCTATGCATCTTATCTAAAATTCATTTCTAGATCCCATGTAAAATGTAATATACTTAAACCATTCATTTCTCAAAACATTACTTCATTATTAAATCAACAAATGTACACAACGAACTAAATAAATAAGTCATACAAGAGATAACTATTTAATACTTAAATTTTAAATATTATCATAATGTAAAAACTCTATAGATTATACAAAATCATCTTATGTTACAATCATATAAACCCTTTCCAAATTGAATCCACATTAAGTTACAAAAATGTGCTACAAGAAAAATAATCAAATAATATCTTTCCCCACCGAATCCAAAAGATGGAGATCATACATAAAAAAACCTATATTCATGTGTAAGATAATCCCAACCATTGAAAGGTATCCCTACCCACCCCAACCATCAGTTAGTGGTGAAAGTAAGTACCCAAAGACAAAACTTGTAGCACCTAGATAATCCAAAAAGCATGATGCAATAGTGTCACATCTTAACCATGAGTTTCCATAAACAACCAAATATCTAATCCAATCATAAAATAAAACCCAAAATTCCATTATATCCAAACTTGACTTGATATACACAAGAAAGCATAATTAAGAACAAAACAAACATTAAAAAATACTAGGTTCAAATCCCTAAACACCAAAAATCATCCAAAAGGCACAAAACACAAAATTAAACAACTTATTAACCAAATGAGTATTTTCAATATTTGAGTTTACCCATATTACATCTATGGGTGAGGTATTCTAATGGTCTCAACCCTATAAGGTTTCCTCAATCAATTATGTAAGATAATAAATAGATTTAGGTATATTCAAGAGCCCAAATGCTTCCAAACCTTAAACCAAAAGTTTATTTAAATTAAAAATTATCTAATAAACATATTTCTTCATAAAACAAATAATTAAAATGTAATTAATCAATATTAAGATGCAATATATTACCAAAAAGGCTCGGTCACCAAATCCTCTTACTTCGTATTTTCTTCTTTCTCCACCTCTGTCATCCTCTCTTCTTCTTTTCCTTTCCTTTTATTTTATATTACATTTTATGTTGTTGAAGTTCTATCTAGTTGAACTCATTCCACCAGATGGAACTCCCACCTCAAAAATATCATTCCTAGATTATGCATTCATGAAGTCAAGTTCAAAACCCTTGACCTATTACATGCAGCCCCCAAAATCACCATGCACACTATCCACCAAAGCCATCAAGTGAAACCACCAAATGATTAACTCTAATCAAGTATGCCCATAATAAACTACCAAATCCATTCATGGTTGGGTTACTCAGCCATAGTGAATAATAAATTAGTCTCTTCAACTTATGGCTTAATACAAATAATGCCATCACCTTAGAATTCTAAGCCTTATCTATTTTTTTGCTTATTACTCTTTTCATCTTAGTCCTTTCATGGAATATTAAAAATTATCAAACACTTAAGTTATTTTAATAAATTCATACACATTTAACTACCTCAGTCTGAACATGGACTTATAAATTAATGGTGTTGGATTATATTGTAACATATTACAATTTCCACTTAGACTTGAATTGGTCTCAAGTAAGTATTGCCCAATTTTGGCTCACATACATAAATTTTCCTTAATAGATCCATTTTTTGAAGTTATGGGATGGAGTGACAACCTAAAAATATTTCTTGATTAAATGGGTGGCTAAATAATGAATAACAAGATCCAATGTCACTTACAAATCTTTTAAAACACTTTAAGCAAGCTTAAAGTGTGTTTTATTGATCTTTAAGAAGCAAGTCTTGAAATAGGTCTAGATTTGTAAGGGAAGAAGATCCAGTAGGTTTCTAAAGTGTTCATGACATTCATAGTGCATAAATTACGGTGGCATTAAGTTTTAAAATTTCTTCAAAGATTTGATAGATCAAAAGATGACAACAATAAGTCTAGAAGGACCAAATCATCACAGCACATCATGTAAAAACAAATAGGTTAGTCAAATTCCACATTTCATAAATACACTTAGGAAGTCAAATAGATCCAATATAATGCATGAACATGGTATTTTGAGCCTTTTAAACATTCTCTATAAATTTAATATCTTAACAAGTTCCTTATCTCAAGATATAAGCATTCAAAGTTGAACAAGAAGAATGAGATGTGCACATAAACACCAAGTTTAAGCCTAATAAAATAGTCATTTGCACTCAAAATTTCCAAAGGATGAATGCATAGTTGACAAGTGTCAAGATCGTGGGTGCCCAAATGAGTTATAATGGCATGCATTAACTGACAAGGTCAGTGGGCCTAAATAGATTGATGGTGCATGTGCAATCATATAAATTAAATCTAATAATGCATGGGTAAATATAGAATTAGTGGGTCCAAGAACATCGATAGTACACATGTAGTCATACAAAGAAGATCTAAAAATGAGCAATGGGTCAAAATTTTAGTGGATCCTAAGGGCAAATGCATGGGTCATAAGTGTCTTAAACATGTTAAATTAGTATAATATATATGGCTCACATTCATTCGTATATAAAAATATCGATAGTGCACATAAGGTCAAAGATTCAATGTTCATGAGAATGAATATGAGGCTGACATGAGGTGTAATCATGTTAAATCATGGAACTAATAATCAGATCCCAAAAAATAATGCAGAGCTAAAAAAATTCATAATTTAGAGGGCCTGGTTCAATATCAATAGCTAAAATTAAAAGTCAAAAGCTAAGGGACTTAAATGGAGAGAAAATGTGACCTAAGGTTGAACCAAGGAAAATATTTCAAAGGACTCCATTAAAGCTCAGTTGAGACCTCTATTGGAGGATCCAGAGCATGTAGACTTGATTTTTTTATGTTTTTAGTGTTGCGTATAATAATTCCTTGTATTTCATAAGTTTTAAAGGTAGCATAGGTCTATTTACACATAATATATTCTAGGAATGAGGCTATGTGACCTTTGGAGATTCAACAATATATTGACTATATGAAAACCAATAAATTAGATTATTTTTCAATCTATAATGAGACCTATGCTTAGATATTGAAGTAGGAGGGTAGGTATGTGATTAATGAATAATTGTCTCATCTATCAAATTTATAACTTTGACAAACAATTACCTACATCTACTAAAAGTAGACTTAATCATGGCTCTGTCAAGTCCATGGATATGAGGACTTTATCCTCATATTGAAAGCAAGTAGAAGATGGCATAGAGCCTCAAGATGGAGATTTTGTGGCTGGAGGAAGTATTTCAAACATTTAATGGATTTTTATGAGAGATCTAAGGATGTTCCTTCTTATAAAGAGCATGACTCATCGTCCAAAACACATTTTTGTCTTCTAGTATGTTTTTCAAAGATCTTGAAGGCTATCAAGACAAATGAAAGTTAATTTGTCTATGATAGATTATGCCTTAATTTAATCACAATGTGGTTGAGCATTTATTTAAAGGAAGTGGCAGCTCAATTAAAGATCTTAAATGGTGTTCTCCCCCTCTCTCCTCCCCTTTCTCCTATATCTCTTATTTTATTCCACATGGTAGCTCTCTCTCACTTTTGATAATAAATTCTCTCTCAATTATAGAAGAGAAGAGACTTTATTTTGATAAGGCTATGTTGACGTAAGAAATTGCACCCAGGGCAAGGAGGTAGAACTCCTACCTTTTCTCTGCAACATGGAAACTCCTCTCTCGCCTGTGGGACGGTGAAGCAGGAGAGGAGAGTCTCTAGTTAAGGGCTAGCTCCCTTTGATGTAGCATTGTTTATTTCAGGCAGTGCAAAATATAGATATATAGATATATAGATAAACTGGGGGGAAAGGGAGGAAGAGGTAGGAGACAAACAACCTACTCTAAGGAGGTGATACACCAAAACAATATGACCCTTTCACACCCACTCTCAAAATTAGACAAAACACACTTATACACTTCACTCTTGACAGAAGAAGCAATCTGCAAACTTGACAGGGAGGTAAAAATGAAAGATACAAAAAAGGAGGTTCATCAAAAGGTGTAATAAGAAATCCCCTCTGTTCTGCACTCCAAAATAGAATTCTTCTCCTATCAACTGTAGATGGCACCTTGCAGATACCTAGTGTGTTGGTATTGAACCTGTGAGAGCATCAAAGATAATGACTGAACATAAATCAACACTCAGGAAATACATAGTATATCTATCCAAGAAGAGGTAAAATTGTGTTTATAGATTCAGGTAGAAATTTTAGCAGGGATAGTCAAGCCACTTAACCCTATGATGAAGAAAGGTGAGGATTTATGGATAGCTGAGAGGAAACACAGCTTTGAGGCCATCAAGTAGGCCATAACCTAGGCTCCCACTTTGATCAACCTAGACTTCAACAAAGACTTCAACCTCTATACCTTCAACAATGAGGAAGTGATATCTGCCATGCTTACCCAAGCTAATAGTGAAGACCTTGAGCAGCCACTTGTTTTCTTTAGCCAAGGGTTAGAGGACTTTGAAGTTAAGTACACGTATGTAGAAAAGGAAGTCCTAGCAGTGGTGTAGAGCCTGAAGAAATTCAGGCATATGTTGTCAAACAGCAAGATCCACCTTATGGTCCCACATCTGGGTGTCAAGGATTTCTTGACCCATCGAGATTTAAATGAAAAAAGGGTAGGGTGGATTACCAAAGTGATGGAGTAAGACATAAATATCAAGATCACCAAACTAGTGAGGGGGAGAGGCATGTGCGAATAGTTGGCTGCAAACTTAAAGCAAGAAAGGAGAGACAGCTTGTTAATCCATGATGTAGCCACAATAGAAGAACTAGCTATCATAAAGGATTGGATGCTGGACATGAAGCGTTTTCTTCTCACGGGTGAATGCCCACAGGGTCTTGATAAGACTGAGAGAAGGTATTTTAAACATCAGTCCCTTCCTTATGTTCAAGTTGATGAAGTATTATTTACGAGGGATTTCTCTGGGGTCTTCTTAAGGTGCATTAACCCAAACTAGGCTGATAAGGTATTAGTTGAGTTTTATGATGGGCCAGCAGGTGGTCACTTCGCCCCTAGAGCTACAGCAGCAAAGATAATAAGAGCTAGCTATTTTTGGCCTACTCTTTTCAAGGACACCCATGCCTGGGTAAGAAAGTGATAGAAGTGTGCACTTTTTGATGGAAAATAGTGATTGGTTGCCATGCCTCTATAGCCCATTCAAGTTGAGAAACCATTCATGTAGTGGGGCTTGGACTTCATAGGGATGATCAACCCTCCCTCCAGTGTTGGGCACAAATGGGTCCTGATTGCTACAAATTATTTCACCAGGTGGGTTGTGGTCATCACTCTGAAAGAGGTGAACAAAAGTGTAGTCTTGGAGTTCTATGAGGACCTGGTAACAAGATTTGGGGTCCCAGCCACCATAATCTCAGATAATGCTTTGGCTTTTCTAGGGACTAGAACAAGTGAATGGGCACTAAAGTATGGCATATACCTCAGCACTTCATCAAATTATTATCTGTAGGGGAATGGACTGGTTGAGTCCACCAACAAAAATTTGATCAAAATAATAAAGAGAACTATGAAAGAAAATCAGAGAACTTGGCATGCCAAGCTAAAGATAGCTCTATGGGCCGATCGAATTACTCCAAAAAGAGCAATCAAAAATTCTCCATATATGCTTGTGTATGGAAGGGAAGCTAGGCTTCCCATCTCACTTGAATTTCCAGCATTGGATCGCTCCCACCAACTACAATTTGAATAAGGAAATGGCCTGGAGGTCAAGTTGTGTGAGATGATGGAACTCCAAGAGGTAAGGGATCGGGCTATGGCTTCCATGACCAGTCACCAACAGCAAGTAAAGAGGCACTTTGACAATAAATCTTTGCTAAAAGATTTCACTGAAGGAGACATCATCTTAAAGTGGAATGAAGATTGAGCTAAGCCCAAAAAACATGCAAAATTTGATGCCCTATGGAGCAGTCCTTACATGATCACTCAGTGCAAGCAGCATAATGCATTCCAACTTTCCAGGTTGGATGGCGAAGAACTGCATATCCCAGTTAACGAGATACATCTGAAATGTTGCCACTAATTTTTTTTTGGGTTTGCTTGTACATATCCTCCTTTTGTTTTCTTTTCCTATTTCCCCTAAGTGCTATTGCACAAGTTGTAGTTTTCATAGCCTTGTGTGTGTTTTATTTTCCTCAAAGGTGGGTTTGCACATTTTGGTTCTAAGTTATAATAGAGTTGTTACTAGTTCTCAAAGTTACTACTGACTCCATGCCCAATGGATTTTCAAGGCAGCTAGATTCTAAGCATGGCAGGCATGCTTCCGCTGTGAGTCACCAATCTCTTGACCATTTTTTGCCCAACAGGCCAAAAAACCGGTCCCCTCCTGTCCCTGATGTTTAAGGCCATTTCATTTTTTTGATTTTGCATGAATTTGTTCATTTCTACAGACTCTATAGAATTTCTATAGACTCCACAGGTCTAAATCTATGGACTCTACAGGTTTTGGATTTCTATAGACTTGGCTGGTTAGTCCTTTGGCGTGTGGAGAATCAGTTCAAAGAGTTTTGGGTTTTAAAAAGCTTCTTCAGGCTCTGGTCTGAAGAAAATCATAGGAAAATTTGGCATCTTTGAACCATTGAACCCATTCAATCAATTCAAGTTCAATGCTTCGTTCAATCGGTTCAAGTTCAACAGCTTAAGTTCAACATTCGATTCAATGCAAAGAGTTCATCGGGCTTGGCTTTTGGTTCATCGGCATGCTCCTTTGAACCTTGAACCGTTGAACCAAATTATGGTTCAACGGCTTTGGTTCAATGGAAAAGGTTCAATGTCAACGGTTCAATAGAGTCCATCGGCCTTCATAACTATCGGTGCGCTTAGGTGAACTGTTGAACCAAATTTTGGTTCAATAGGTTCGGTTCAAAGGAAAAGATCAGTGGATGGTTTGGTCTCTTGGTTCAAAGCAGCTTGTTTAAATTTGGTTCAAGAGTTCATTGGCTAAATGATTAAACCTTTAAACTGTCGAACCATTTTGGTTCAACGTGTTCGGTTCAATGGTTTAGTTCAACGAAAAGGTTCAATGAAAAGTTCAATGGAAGGGTTCAAAGGTTCATCGGCATGCTCGATTGAACCATTGAACCATTGAACCAAATTTTGGTTCAACGGCTTCGGTTCAATAGAAAAGGGTTCAACAGCTTGGTTCAAAAATCTAGTTCAATGCATGGTTCAAGGGTATGCCCTTGAACCGAAGGGCAGTCATAGTCAAATGACCTTTCCAGAGGGCTGACACTTCAAGGACTTTTCAAAGATTCAGGCATGGTTCATTTCAATTCAAAGGTTCATCAGCTTTTGTTCACTCCCCATCGACGTGCAATGATTGAACTTTGAACCGTTGAACCAAATTTTGGTTCAACAGGTTCGGTTCAAGGGTCTACCCCAAGCCGAAGGGGATCTTCAAGTCCAAAGCACCCTTTTGGAGGGCAGACACTTCATATTCCAAAAGATTTGGGTGTGCCTCAAAGTATCAAAGGGAAGAAAAGGGAAAGAATTTTTGTGGACAATTTGTCCACAGAAATGCATAGCCAAAATGCAAAGTCAAAGTGAAAGAATTTCTACAGACATTTTGTCTGCAAAAAATATAGCAAAGCCACAAGACCCGAGGATATTGACCCGAGGAAATTGTTCGCAGACAATTTACCCGTGGGAGCTCGGGAGGACTTAATGAAGGCAGAAAAGCCACAGGTGCTCGAGGAGATGCCATGTGGACTCGATGACGGCCGTGAGGCTATCAAATTTAAAAGAATAGGATAACTGTTGATATTCAAAGTATGATAGCTATATAAATGTCAATTTAGGTGAAATGGAATGACTGTTTGTTTTCAAATGGGAAGCGCTAGCCAGGAAAGAGCTCAGAATGTAGCGACCCGCTAGTATGTTCACCCAAGGAGCCAAGTGGCTAGAAAAGACAAATTTCAAGTGACAAGGTAGGGAGTAGTCAAGCAGTCCAAGTGGCATAAACAAGGTAATTTATTTCCTGATGGCATGAATGACAAACAAGTAGAGCGACAGGCAAGTGATGAGTGAGTAGTTAACTCCGACTAGTGCAAATTGGAGAAGCATCTTTGGCAGGTGAAATAGTGCCAGCAAATTGATCATTTGGAATGATAGCAGCCAATAGTGTAACCACTTTCTCTATTTCACATCAAATTGGAAGGCAAACTGTGTAAGTTATCCAAGCAAGAAATGTAAGTCTCAAACAGGCAAAATGAATAGTCCATTTAATTCCTTGAGTGACTTGTTCTCTTCATAAAAGGACACGTATGCCACTTGTAAAAGAAGGAGTGCCAAATGGGCCTCTTTGCTTCTCATATAAATTGTGGACTTGTTCATTTTTGGAATCATCTTTTCACAATTTTACAAGGCCTAGCCTTGCTAAAATTTCTACCTAAATCTATAAACATAGTTTTACCTCTTCTTAGATAGATATCCTGTGTATGTCCTGAGTGTTGATTTGTGTTCAGTCATTGTCTTTGATGCTCTCATAGGTTCAATACCAACACACTAACTATCTGCAAGGCACCATTTGCAGCTGATAGGAGAAGATTTCTATTTTGGAGTGCAGAACAGAGGGGATTTCTTATTACACCTTTTGATGAACCTCCTTTTTTGTATCTTTCATTTTTATCTCCCTGTCAAGTTTGCAGATTGATTATTCTATCAAGAGTGAAGCGTATAAGTGTGTTTTATCTGATTTTGAGAGTGGGTGTGAAAGGGTCATATTGTTTTAGTGTATCACCTCCTCAAAGTAGGTTGTTCATTTTTTGCCTCTTCCTCCCTTTCCCCCTAGTTTATCTATATATCTATATTTTGCACTGCCTAAAACAAACAATGATACATCAAAGGGAGCTAGCCCTTAACTAGAGACTCTCCTCTCCTACTTTTCCATCCCACAAGCAAGAGAGGAGTTTCCATGTTGCGGAGAAAAGGCAAGAGTTTTACCTCCTTGCCTCGGGTGCAATTTCTTGCGTCAATAGTTCTAGCACGCTCGATGGGACCTTTAGTTTGATAATTTAGTGAAGTTCAAGATTGATGCTAGTCTTGATACATCCATTTTAAGCCTTCCAGCATCCAGCGACTCCACTGGTAAGAGCTTCAATTCTATATTTTCAAAACCAGTTTCTTAATCTTCTATGCCTAAGGTCACCACAAGGTCTGCTTCAAGAGCAGTCCCTTTTGATTTTGTTGAGTTACCTTTAAACTTTGCTAAAATACTATGATTTGAAAGGACCCATCCTTATCTATTAATCAATCCTCTTAGGCCTGTTGTAAGAGCCACATATGTAGCTCAACCCTAGTTACAGCCGATCCCAGCCATGGCACTGCCTTTTGCAGCTTTTTGTGGTGAGAGCCCCTTAAATCTCCCATGCTATGATCTAATTCTAGGAATAGCTCTAAAGAATGTGCCTTCTTTCAATTGAGTGGGATCTATTATAGCCATTGATCATATTAATAATATTGCCAACCTTTGCAATATTCACAATATAACAAAAGAAAATATTGCCATCAGACTGTTGGCACTATCTCTTAAAGGCAAGGCTCTTGATTGGTACGAGACCTTGCCTGTGAATTCCATACATTCTTGGAATGAATTGGGCACTTAGTTAACTAATCATTTTGGGGAAAAGGGTGATGGCCTCTCTCTTGCTGAGCAACTGATGACCATAAAGAGAGCTCTGCATGAGCATATGCAGGACTTCAACACATGCTTTTAAAAGACTTAGGACAGAATTCCCATCCTAGTAAGACCAACCCCCAGCTATGCTTTTTTTTACTATGTAAAGGTGTTAAATAGTGATATTGTTGTGATGATCCAATCTATGGGAGGACATATAATGCTAGTTGCTTATGACATTACCATAGCAGCCAAAAATTGCTTGGTTCAAGCCAGGAAAATTGCCCCTAGGCCTCACATGCCACTTTTACCAGAATCACTACCCCTGATCCAGGCTATTACTCCCATAATTGCTCCCTTATCTATCATTGAGAAACCAGTTGCTTCTCCGTCAAATGAATTAAGCGAAGTTAAAATCCTATTGTAAAACATGTCAAATGAACTTGTTGCCCTTAAAAGGCAGCAAGCTCAAATCAACAAACTAAACCAAGGATATCAACAATATGGCCAGGCCCCTAGACCCCCCTTTCAAAATTATAACCAAAATTAGGGGCAACTCACTACAACCAGGCCATTTCAAAACTACAACACCAGTTCCTCTTCATCATCTAAGGCCATGGTGCCTATTCAGAACAATTTAGTACAAGAGCAGTCAAGCTATTCGACCATGGGATATGGTCAAGAACAGGCTATCTATACAAATGAGGTGATGAACTATTTCTAGAATGCAGACAACCAAACAGTTGCTCAATCTCAGGGCTTTGAGCCTTCAATGCAGCCCAGCACGAGTAACAATCAGGCTCAACCTGATTCTGCCCTACTGAATCATTTGGAAGAAGATTTCTATTTAGTAAATTATGTGGGCACTACAGACAATCAGGCTGATTGTGTTACAGCCAACATGAGGTTTAAGAGAAGGGCAATGGGAGAAGCCCAGGCTACCACTCAAGCATCATCAACACCTCCTCCATTACACTCCAATGCAAAGGCCCCAAATTTTAGGCAGCCGTCTATACCTTCAGCCCCTCAGCCTACAGTTCAGCTTGGAATCAACGCCAAAGAAAGCTTAAGGTGTGGTAGTCCTCACATCAATATAGTGGATTAGATGAAGAAGATAAATATGAATATCTCTTTATGGGATGCATTGTCTCTTCCAGGCCAGAAGGATGTGTTAAAAAGGGAATTGAATGAGCTGGATTGTTAAGTTATCCTAGCCAGCACTGATAATATCTTGATGACAAATGGATAGCCTTCTACTTCAGGACAGGTGAAGAAGGAAGAGAAGACTCCTCCTTTCTACATATCCTTGGTCATTGGGGACTTTTTAGCGCACAACTGCATAATTGACAGCGGGGCCAACACCTCAGTGATGCCCAAGTGCATTGCTAATAAGATGGGATTAAAGTATCAAGAAATGAACAAAGGAGTCCTACAGCTAGATGGGACACCTAAAAAAATAGTTGGGATTGTGAAGGGTTTAGGCTTGACATTGCATGCTTGCCCAACTTTCTCAATTTCCCATGATATAGTGGTAGTGGATGTTCCTTCGTATTTCACAATTTGCTTTTCCAGGGACTTCACGTCAAAGATAAGTGGCTATCTAGCAGTGAATTGGTCATATCTAGTTTTTAGAACCAAGTATGGGACCAAAGTGAAAATTGAGTCTGAGCCACTCTACAAGGACCATCTAGAACCATATTCACCTAAGGTAGTAAATGTTAGTTACACCATCATCAACCCAAAAGAGTCTCAGATAGACCAATCTCCATCCTCTGCTCTTGAAGGAGTCATAGACTTACTCTTGGATGAGTGGGGAAATGATAACTTCAAACATGATCCATACAAATTCATTGAGGAGGCAGACCTTGGAGTCTATTACATGCACGAGGAAGGTGTCTTCATGCCAAATTTAATGAAGGAAAGTGAAGAAGACCTTGGCCTGTGGTAGCTATTCTTTTATGGTTCCAAAAGTAAAATAGGCACTGGTGATGGGGTGATGTTGGTTTCCCCTTTGAAGGAAAGGTACTTTTTAGCTTTTCGTTTCCAATTCTCTTACATGAGTAATGTTGCAAAATATGAGTCTTTGATCCATGGCCTTGAATTTATAAGAAAAAGAGGGATTAGGGAGTTGCAAGTCCTGGGAGACAGCGAACTAATTGTAAATCAAGTAAGAGTCCTAAATCTAACCAAGAACTCCTTGTTGAAGTCTTACAAACATAGAGTTTGGGACTTGGTAGAGGATTTTCTTGCTTTTAACATTGCCTCTATTCCCAGGGAGCTGAACAAACAGGTTGATAGGCTGGCAATAATTAGTGCCCAGTTTGATGTTTCAAAGGATATCAGTCGAGACTATGGTTCACACCACTTGAAAGTGGTGGTTTGGACTTCAATCCTAGACAATGTTGCAAATTGGCAGGTCTTCGAAAGTGACCAGCAGATAGCCTTCTTCCTACAAGAATAAGCTGAGTTTGCAACATACAACTAGGCAAAACTGTAGCAGCAATATGGCAATCAGATTGTTCATTTAAAGAATAATAAACTCCCCAAAGGTCTGGTCATGCTTGAAAGCATTTTCAACAAAGATGACCAAAAAAAAATGACAAGTCATGCATCACTACCAAAGAAGAAAATTATGAAAGGGTCAAATATTCAAGAGCAAGCTGTTGGTGCTTGGTAAAGTCTGCACGTTTTAGGAGAGGTGAGCTTTTGTTCTATTGTGTCAAGAATTCACTGATGTGTTTGCATGGGATTACAGTAACTTGAAGGGCTTCAACCCAAGGCTTGCCCAACACACCATTGAATTGGAAGAAGGCACCAGGATAGTAACATAAAAGCAAAGGCCTATCAATCTTACAATTGAGCCCCTCATGCAAAGGGAATTAGCCAAATTGATTGAGTCCAAAATTATATTTCCAATCAAACATTCCTCATGGCTGGCCAACCTTGTTCTTGTCAAAAAGAAAAATGGGGAGATCAGGTTGTGTGTTGACTTTAGATACCTTAATAAAGTCTCTTTAAAGTATCATTACCTCCTTCCAAGAATGGATCAAATCCTCTAGAAGGTAACTGGTAGTGAGCGTTTCTCCCTCCTGGATGGTTATTCAGGGTATAATTAGATTCTAGTGCAAGGCTGTGACCAGCACAAAATAGCCTTCACCACAAAATGGGGAATGTTTGCCTACAAGAAGATGCCATTTAGGCTATCCAATGCTGGTGCTACCTTTCACCAAGCCATGGACATGGCTTTTAGTGGCTTGATAAATAATAACATGCTAGTATACCTCGATGATGTAACAGTATTCTCCAAGAAAGTGAGCCAGCACATGGGACACCTCAGGCATATTTTTGAAAGGTGCAAGGAATTTGGCATCTCTCTTAATCCAAAGAAGTGTGTGTTTGTTGTTCATGAGGGGAAAGTCCTTGGCCACATTGTGTCCAAGGACGGTTTGTCTATTGACCCTGAGAGACTTCACTCTATACTAGAGATGTCCCTACCAAAACATAAGAAAAGTCTGCAAAGTTTCTTTGGCAGGATTAATTTCATTCAGAGATTCATTCCAAATTTTATAGAGATAGTCAAGCCATTTACCCCTATGCTAAAGAAAGGTGAGGATTTCAAATGGACAGTTGAGAGGAAACACAGCTTTGAGGCCATCAAGTAGGCCATAACATGGGCTCCCACTTTGATCAACCTAGACTTCAGCAAAGACTTCAACCTCTATACCTTCAACAATGAGGAAGTGATATCTACCATGCTTACCCAAGCTAATAGTGATGACCTCGAGCAGCCACCTACTTTCTTTAGCCAAGGGTTAGAGGAATTTGAAGTTAGGTACATGTATGTAGAAAAGCAAGTCCTGGCAGTGGTGCAAAGCCTGAAGAAATTTAGGCATGTGTTGTCAAATAGTAGGATCCACCTTATGGTCCCACATCTAGGTGTCAAGGATTTCTTGACCCATCGAGATTTAAATGAAAAAAGGGTAGGGTGGATTACCAAAGTGATGGAGTACGACATAGATATCAAGATCACCAAGCTAGTGAGGGGGAGAGGCCTATGTGAATAGCTGGCTACAGACTTAAAGCAAGAAAGGAGAGACAGCTTGCTAATCCATGATGCAACCATAGTAGAAGAACTAGTTGTCATAAAGGATTGGATGCTGGACATGAAGTATTTCCTTCTCACGGGTGAATGCCCATAGGGTCTTGATAAGACTAGGAGAAGGTATTTTAAACTCTAGTCCCTTCCTTATGTTCTGGTTGATGAAGTATTGTTTATGAGGGATTTCTCTAGGGTCCTCCTAAGGTGCATTGACCCAAACCAGGCTAATAAGGTATTGGCTAAGTTCCATGATGGCCCACCAAGCGGTCACTTCACCCCTAGAGCTACAGCAACAAAGATAATGAGAGCTAGCTATTTTTGGCCTACTCTTTTCAAGGACACCCATGCCTAGGTAAGAAAGTGCCAGAAGTGTGCACTTTTTGATGGAAAATAGTGATTGGCTGCCATGCCTCTACAGCCCATTCAAGTTGAGCAACCATTCATACAATGGGGCCTAGACTTCATAAGGATGATCAACCCTCCCTCCAATGCTGGGCACAAATGGGTCCTGACTGCTACAGATTATTTCACCAGGTGGGTGGAGGCCATCGCTCTAAAAGAGGTGAATGAAAGCGTAGTCTTTGAGTTCTATGAGGACCTGGTAACAAGATTTGGGGTCCCAACCACCATAATCTCAGATAACGCTTTGGCTTTTCTGGGGACTAGAACAAGTGAATGGGTGCTAAAGTATGGCATATACCTCAGCACTTCATCAAATTATTATCGGTAGGGGATTGGACTGGCTGAGTCCACCAACAAAAATTTGATCAGAATCATAAAGAGAACTATGGAATAAAATCAAAGAACTTGGCATGCCAAGCTAAAGACAGCTCTATGGGTCGATCGAATTAATCCAAAAAGAGCAATCATAAATTCTCCATATACGCTTGTGTATGGAAGGGAAACTAGGCTTCCCATCTCACTTGAATTTACAGCATTGGATCTCTCCCACCAACTACAATTTGAAGAAGGAAATGGCCTAGAAGTTAGGTTGTGTGAGCTAATGGAACTCTAAGAGGTAAGGGATTGGGCTATGGCTTCCATGACCAGTCACCAACAGGGATTAAAGAGGCACTTCGACAAGAAATCTTTGCTAAAATATTTTACTGAAGGAGACATCATCTTAAAGTGGGAGGAAGATCAAATTAAGCTCAAAAAACATGCAAAATTTGATGCCCTATGGAGTGGTCCTTACATGATCACTCAGTGCAAGCAGCATAATGCGTTCTAACTTTCCAGGTTGGACAATGAAGAATTGTGTATCCCAATTAATGGGATACATCTAAAATGCTACCACTAATTTTTCTTTTTGGGTTCACTTGTACATATCCTCCTTTTGTTTTATTTTCTTGTTTCCCCTAAGTGTTGTTGCACAAGTTGTAGTTTTCTTAGCCTTGCATGTGTTTTCTTTTCCTCAGAGGTGGGTCTACACATTTTGGTACTAAGTTATAACAGAGCTGTTGCTGGTTCTCAAAGTTACTATTGACTCCATGCCCAATGGATTTTCAAGGCAGCTAGATTCTAAGCATGGTAGGCATGCTTCCCCTGTGAGTCACCAATTTGTTGACCATTTTTTGCCCAATAGGCCAAAAAATCGATCCCCTCCTATCCTTGATGTTTGAGGCCATTTCATTTTTTTGATTTTGCATGAATTTGTTCATTTCTACGGACTCTATAGAATTTCTATAGATTCCATAGGTCTAAATCTATGGACTCTATAGGTTTTGGAATTTTACAGACTCAGATGGTTAGTCCTTTGGCACGTGGAGAATCAGTTCAAAGAGTTTTGGGTTTTACAAAGCTTCTTCAGGCTCTGGTCTGAAGAAAATCACAGAAAAAGTTGGCATCTTTGAACCATTGAACTCGTTTAATCAGTTCAAGTTTAACGCTTCATTTAATCAATTCAAGTTCAATGGCTTAAGTTCAACATTTGGTTCAATGCAAAGAGTTCATTGGGCTTGGCTTTTGGTTCATCGGTGCGCTCCTTTGAACCTTGAACCGTTGAACCAAATTTTGGTTCAACAGCTTCGGTTCAATGGAAAAGGTTCAGCGTCAATGGTTTAATAGAGTCCATCGGCCTTCATAACTATTGGTGCACTTAGGTGAACCATTGAACCAAATTTTGGTTCAACAGGGTCGGTTCAAAGGAAAAGATTAGCGGATGGTTTGTCTCTTGGTTCAAAGCAGCTTGTTTAAATTTGGTTCAAGAGTTCATCAGTTAAATGATTAAACCTTTGAACCATTGAACCATTTTGGTTCAACACGTTCGGTTCAATGGTTCAGTTCAATTAAAAGGTTCAACGAAAAGTTTAATGGAAGGGTTCAAAGGTTCATCAGTGCGCTCGATTGAACCATTGAACCATTGAACCAAATTTTGGTTCAACAGCTTTGGTTCAATGGAAAAGGGTTCAACGGCTTGGTTCAATAGGCTAGTTCAACTCATGGTTCAAGGGTATGCCCTTGAACCAAAGGGCAATCATAGTCAAATGACCTTTTCAGAGGACTGACACTTCAAGGACTTTTTAAAGATTTGGGCATGGTTCATTTCAATTCAAAGGTTCATCAGCTTTTGTTCACTCCCCATCGGCGTGCAATGATTGAACTTCGAACCGTTGAACCAAATTTTAGTTCAATGGGTTCGGTTCAAGGGTCTACCCCAAGCTGAAGGGGATCTTCAAGTCCAAAGCACCCTTTCGGAGGGTGGACACTTCATATTCCAAAAGATTTGGATGCACCTCAAAGTAGCAAAGGGAAGAAAAGGGAAAGAATTTTAGTGGACAATTTGTCTGCAGAAATGCACAGCCAAAATGCAAATTCAAAGCAGAAGAATTTTTGCAGACATTTTGTCTACAAAAATACAGCGAAGCCACAAGACCCGGGGAAATTGACTCAGGGAAATTGTCCACAAACAATTTACCCGTGGGAGCTCGGGAGGACTTAACGAAGGTAGAAAAGCTATAGGTGCCCGAGGAGATGCCACGTGGACTTAATGACGGCCGTGAGGCTGTCAAATTTAAAAGAATAGGATAGTTGTTGATATTCAAAGTATGATAGCTACAGAAATGTCAATTTTAGTGAAATGGAAGGACCGTTTGTTTTCAAATGGGAAGCGCTAGCCAAGAAAGAGCTCAAAATGTAGTGACCTACTAGTATGTTCACCCAAGGAGCCAAGTGGCCAAAAAAGACAAATTTCAAGTGACAAGGTAGGGAGCAGTCAAGCAGTCCAAGTGGCATAAACAAGGTAATTTATTGCCTGATGGCATGAAAGACAAACAAGCAGAGCGACAGGCAGGTGATGAGTGAGCAGTTAAGTCCGACTGGTGCAAATTGGATAAGCATCTTTGGTAGGTGAAATAGTGCCAGCAAATTGATCATTTGGAATGATAGCAGCCAGCAGTGTAATCGCTTTCTCTATTTCACATTAAATTGGAAGGCAAACCGTGTAAGTTATCCAAGCAGGAAATGTAAGTCTCGAACAGGCAAAATGAATAGTCCATTTAATTCCTTGAGCGACTTGTTCTCTTCATAAAAATACATGTATGCCACTTGTAAAATAAGGAGCACCAAATGGACCTCTTTTCTTCTCATATAAATTGTGGACTTGTTCATTTTTGGAATCATCTTTTCACAATTTTACAAGGCACAGCCCTGCTAAAATTTCTACCTAAATCTATAAACACAGTTTTACCTCTTCTTGGATAGATATCTTGTGTATGTCCTGAGTGTTGATTTGTTTTCAGTCATTGTCTTTGATGTTCTCACAGGTTTAATGCCAACACACCAACTATCTGCAAGGCGCCATCTGCAGCTGATAGGAGAAGAGTTCTATTTTGGAGTGTAGAACAGAGGGGATTTCTTATTACACCTTTTGATGAACCTCCTTTTTTGTATCTTTCATTTTTACCTCCCTATCAAGTTTGTAGATTGCTTCTTCTATCAAGAGTGAAGCGTATAAGTGTGTTTTGTCTAAATTTGAGAGTGGGTGTGAAAGGGTCATATTGTTTTGGTGTATCACCTCCTTAGAGTAGGTTGTTTGTTTTCTACCTCTTCCTCCCTTTCCCCCCCCCCCACAGTTTATCTATATATCTATATTTTGCACTGCCTGAAACAAATAATGATACATCAAAGGGAGCTAGCCCTTAACTAGAGACTCTCCTCTCCTGCTTCACCGTCCCAAAGGCGAGCGAGGAGTTTCCATGTTTTGGAGAAAAGGCAGGAATTCTACTTCCTTGCCCTGAGTGCAATTTCTTGCATCAACAGGCTATACCCTATCAAAATTTGTATGAAAGACCTATTAAAGTAATAAAGACTTTCTTTACCTATCTCTCCCCTCAAAATTGTGTGTACCAAAGCTTGTGCATGATGGATTGTGAAGGATAATCTTTCATGCCCAATGTCCTTATTTCTTTCTCTTTTCTAAGGTGTATTCAATTTAGTTTTAGGACTAAGTTTTTTTTCTTTCTATCATTGATGCAAGATCTCAATAAGTCTTATAACTCCTCTTTGCCTTCATTCATTGCTTCCTAGACCTAGATTATGAAACACTTATGTAACTAGATAAGTTTTGTGAGATTGTGTGAGCTAGCATTATTTAATGATTCCTCAATGTTTAGTTCATGCTTATGTGAGTTCTCATTTAAATTTTGTGCATCACCTTTTTAGCTTTATTAGTGACCCTTTACTCCTTATCTAACCCTTTTCCTAGTGAAACCATTAGTATAGGTGATACATTAAGAGGAAGTTGGCCTTATCTATAGGTCCAACCCCACCATAAGTGACCCACAACATGGGGTTGTTCCCATAGTGTAGCTCAATTGGAGAGAGGCTAAAGAACCCTCTACAAGGGTATAAGTTGATGTTATAATAGTTTTTGGCACACTCAGTGGGAAATTTTTAAAATAATATTGATCAAATTTTGATGCTAGTTTTATCAATTTGTAGTGGTTATCTCTTCCAAGAAACAACATCTAGAGACTCAAAAATAAGATTCAACATTCTAGTAGTAAAGCAATGATTACATCTCATGCCAAAGGTGATAACAAGGTCAGCTTCTAGAGGTATTCCATTTGAAATTGTTGAATTGCCTTTAAATTTATTCAAAAGGTTAAGGTTTGTTAATACACACCCATATAAAGGTAACTTTGTTCCTAAGTCAATTGCAAGGCCTAACCCTATAAGATCTCTGTTAAACCCTTTTATTGCCATGGCAACCCTTAGAGCTTTCCCCTTTGTGGACTTTAATGGTCAAAGTCCTCTGGACCTCCCTCAATATGATCCTATTCCAATATAAGCTCCTAAAAGTGTCCCTTATTTTAATGGATACCAAGCTACAACCCCTTATAAACACCTCATGGATATAGCTAATTTTTTCAACATTCATAATGTTAATGAGTAAAATGTGGCAATTAGGTTATTAGCCATATCTTTCAAAGATAAAACCTTAGACTGGTATAGAAGCCTTGATACTAATTCCATTTCCACATGGCCTTAGTTATAATATGTATTGTGTAAGATATTTGAAGATAAGAGTGAGAATTTTTCACTTGCAGAGCAATTAACCACAATTCAAAGAGCCCCTCATGAAGTTATGTAAGATTTCAATACAAGGTTCCAAAATACTTAGCTCAGAATCCTAATCTCTGTTAGGCCTACCCCTAAATTTTCCTTTATTTACTATTTGAAGGCCCTAAATAGTGACATTATAGTAATGATCCAATCCATAGGAGGAAACACATTGCCAAATGCATATGAGGTGGAAATTAGAGCATAAAATTGTTCAATGTAGCTAGCAAGCTTATACCTAGACCACCAATGCCTTTATTACCTAAGATCAGACCATGCATATTTCTATTCCTCCCCTTTATGCCATTCTTATTATACCTAAAATTGCTATTATACCCTCACCTAATCAATAAAAGGCTTCTACTAGTCAATCTAGTGATTCCCAAGAACAAAAGAACTTTCAAGAGCTTAAGATCATGTTTCAATCTTTGGGAAATGAAATAGTGAATGTTAAGAGGCAAAAAAATTTAAATAGTAATTACCAAGCCTCATATCAACCTCAACATGAATCTTATCAATCAAATAGGCCACCCTACAAAGGAAACTTCCAAGGCCAAGAACAAGATCAAAGCCAAGGATAAGGGCAACCTAACTATGTTAGGCAAAACAACTATAATCCACATGTTGTAAGAACTTCCAATACTTTGGTCCACATCTAGAATAATTTTGCTTAAGAAGATAAGGGTATCATGCCTTGGAATTAATCTTTTAAGTAATATATTATTCCAACCACTAATTTCACTCAAGCATTCAATGATCAATGGTAACAAGCTACCAACTATGGGTATAATCAAGCCCTTATGGCTTAGAAAATAGATGTACCCATGATGGAAAACCTAAAAGAGCATCAAAAGGTTCAAATCCGTAATCAAGGACCAAGCTAGTTGGGTGCTACAATAGTGAAATCTAAGCAATAAGAGTGTTATGCACTCAATCAGTAGGCTAGTTCTAGCCAAGCATGCATTCCAGTGGAAGCATATACAAGGTCCAAAAGAAGGAACATAGATGGTGTCAATAAGTATTCAAAGAGATTATTACCATTACTCCTTCAATATCAAATCTAAATTAACCTATTGTTGTTCCAAAGGTTCTAATAGCTTCAAGGAATCAAAATCAGGGGAATGTCTTTTTCCCTCAAAACTCACAAACTCAAGGTGCAGTTGTGGCTCCCAAAGGTTGGTGGTTCACCCATCAACATTATGGAATAAATGAAAAGGTATAATGTGAATGTGACAATGTGGTATATGCTCTCCATTCCTAGTCAAGTAGATATCCTTCAAGAAGGCTTGTTAAGAATCAATGTTTTTGAGAAACCACCAGTCAAACAAAATATGGTTCTCAGCAATGCCTCCAAAGCACCAAATTAAAGGCAACTAGGTAAGGTGATCAAAACTCTTCCTTTATACATTTTAATGATAATTTGTGACTCCTTAGTGCATAATTACTTTTTAGATAGTGGGGATAGCACCTCAATAATGACAAAGTTTAGATTAGACTAGCTTGGTCTAAAATATGAGCCCTAGTCTAAAGGAGTTATAAAACTTGTTGGTTCTTCTACTAAGCCATCTGGTATCATTAGAGACCTCAACTTGACCTTGTATGCTTATCCTAGTGTCTTATTTATTCAATATTTATTGATCCTTGATGTGCCTCCTCATTTTCACTATGCTTATCTAGAAAATTGATAGTAAATATTGGAGGTTATCTAGTAGTAGACTGGTCATACATGGCATTCAAAACAAGATATGGGACCAAAGTGTCTATTAAGGTTAATACCATTGTGAAATTCCACATTAAACCTTATGGGATATATAACATAAACCTAAATTGCACCATCATTGATGAAGATGAATTATGGGTTGTTAAGAACTAAACACTCATCCTGATGACATACCAGATATGTTCTTGGATGAATTATGGAATGACAGTCAGTTTGTTAACCCATTAGAAGGTGTTGAAGAAAGGGACATGAGATTTTGTTGCTTACATGAAGAGAATAAATCCATGCCATCCCTCATTAGACCTTAAAAGGATCTTAGTGGCTTATGGAAATTATTCTTTAAAGGTTCAAAAAGCCAACATGGAGTGGGTGCAAGTGCAATTCTAGTATCCCCCTCAAAAGACAAACATATTGCTCTTGTAATGTAGCAAGTTATCTATGGTTTCCAATGGGATAGTAAGAGATGGATCAAGCAGTAGTAATTTTATAGAGATAGTGAGTTGATAGTGCACTAGGTTAAAGGGCCAAAATATCACCATGAATCTCTTGATGAAGTCTTACAAACATAGAGTGTGGGACCAAATTGAGGATTTTGAGGCCTTTAACATCCAACCAAAATCAACATGATAATAGATTGGAAGTTGTGGGAACTCAATTTGATATCCCAAATGAGTTAAAAAAGACTAAGGTGAAGCCACATGTCAAAGTGGTGGTAAGACCATCAGTGCTAGATAATGAAGCTCATTGGTAAGTCTTTGATAATGACAATCAAATTGCTTATTTCTTGCAGTAGGAAGCAAATTTCTCCTCCATAAACTAGGAAAAGTTTCAACATTATTATGGGGATAAAATTGTTCAATTGAGATCTAACAATCTTACTAAAGGGATTATCACCCTTGAAGGTCTTTCCCATGAGGAATATCATACAAGAAAAGATAAGGTAGTGATGTCAACAAGTGAAGAGAACTATGAAAGAGCCCTTATCTTCAAACATAAGCTCCTTAAGCTTGGAAAGGTAAGCACTAAATCTAAAAGGCATGTTTTCATAGAACTTTATAAATAATATGCAGACATATTTTCTTGGGAATATAGTGATATGAGAGGCTTTGATCCCAAGCTGGCCAAACACACTATAGAGCTAGAGATTAATGCCAAGCCTGTCAAGCAGAAACAAAGGCCTAGAAACCTCAAATTTGAAGACCTAATGAGGAAAGAATTGACCAAGTTAATTTAATCCAAGATCATATTTCCCATTAAGCACTCCTCATGGGTAGCCAATTTGGTATCTATGAAGAAGAAGAGTGTGGAAATCAGATTGTGTGTTGACTTCAAAGATCTAAATAGGGTCTCTTTACAAGATCACTACCCCTTACCATCCATGGAGCAACTCCTTCAGATAGTTTCTAGTTCAGAATGATTTTCCTTTTTGGATGGGTATTCAAGTTACAACCAAGTTATGGTAAGAGAAGAAGATCAGTATAAGACTACCTTCACCATAAAGTGGGGCACATATGCTTACCAAAATATGCATTTTAGATTAGAAAATATTGGGTCCACTTTCCAAAGAGCCATGGACATGGATTTTCAAGTTTTGATGAATCAGATGGTACTATTTTAATTAGATGACATCATATTTTTCTCCAAGAAGGCTAGTGAGCACATGGACCATCTAAGGTTGATCTTCCAAATATGTAGAGAATATGGGATCTCTTTCAATCCCAAGAAATGTGTTTTTGTTTTTCATGAAGGCAAACTTTTGGGTCACATTGTTTCAAAATAAGGACTATCCATTAACCTAGATAGAATAAGTGCCATCCTAGCCTTATCTTTACCTAAGCAGAAGAAAGGAATCCAAAGATTCTTTGGGAAAATAAACTTTTTGAGATGGTTTATACCTAGTTTTTTAAACCTAGTCAAACTTATCATTACCATGTCGAAGAAGAGCCAAGTATTTGCTTGGTCAAATTAAGGTAAGGTAGCACTTGAGGCCATTAAGAAAGCATTACCCAAGTACCCTCACTCATGAATTACAATTTATCAAAGTATTTTATATTGTACACCTTTGCCAATGTTGACAATATATCAATTATGTTGATGTAAAAGAATGGTGAAGGACTTGAGAAACTAATTGGATTTTTTAGTCAAGGACTAAAGGGATATGAGGTGAGGTATAATTTTATATAAAAGTAGGTTCTTATAGATTTAATGAGCCATAAAAATTTTATACCAATGCTCTCTAATAGTAAGGTTCATATTATGGTGTCTCATCCTAGAGTGAGGGACTTTCTCCTCAATAAAGATTTGAATGAGAAAAGAGCAAGCTAGATTACGAAGGTCATAGAGTATGATGTGGAAATCAAAGTCACCAAGATGATAAGAGGAAAATTATTGTGTGAGTATATGGTGTATGACCTTCAAAAAGACAAAGAATTTTTTTTGGTGACACAAGACAACTCACAAACAAATGCACCTCCACTTTATAATAGCTAGATCTAAGATATGAAACATTTCTTGATGATAGGAGAATGCCCCCAAGGTTTGGATAGAGAAAAAATTAGGTATTTAATAAATTAGTCCATACCTTATGCATTGATTAATGGGGTTTTATTTAGAAAGGGCCTTCATGGGGTGCCTTGTAGGTGCATTGATGACAATCAAGTGACAAATCTCTTAGAGCAGTTTCATGATGGACCTGCAAGAGGCCATTTTTCTCCAAGAATAATAATAGTAAAAATAATGAGGAATAGTTATTACTAACCCAACATTTTTAAGGATGTCTATGCATGGGTTATTAAATGTTACAAGTGTGCTCTATTTGTAGACAAACAAAGATTATTAGCTCTTATACTCAACCCAATCTAGGTGGAGCAACCCTTCATGTAATGGGGGTTAGACTTCATAGGAATTATAAATCCACATTCAAGACTAATTCACCAGGTGGGTGGAATCAATTCCCTTAAAATAAGCCAATGAAACATAATATTGTACTTCTATGATATCATAGTAACCAAGTTTGGTGTCTCAGCTACTATAATTTTAGATAATGCCTTAGCATTTGTTGGTATGAAGATAATTGAATGGCCATTCAATATGGGAATCTACCTCAACATATACTCCAATTACTACCCCTAAGGCAATGGACTAGCAGATTTAAAAAATAAGAACTTTCTAAGGATTATCAAGAGAACTATGGAGGAAAATCAAAGAACATGGCATATAAAACTAAGAATATCTCTATGGGCTAACAGAGTGACTCCTAAAGCTACCATTGGTAATTCTCCATATGTCCTTGTCTATGGAAGGGAAGCTAAATTACCCATTTATCTTGAAATACCTACATTGGAGGTATCCCATTAGCTTGAGTTGATGGAGACTGAGCCTATGAATGTGAGGATGATAGAGCTCATGTAGCTTGAAGAAACTAGGGATCTTATAATGAATACATTAGAGTCACATCAAGCTCAAGTCAAGAAAGCCTTTGACAAAAGAACCATAGCAAGGAAATTTAAGAAAGGGGACCTAGTCCTCAAATGGGACTCAAATAATGTCAATCTAGGCAACCATACCAATTTTTATAGCTTATTAAGTGGTCCATATTTGATCTATGGATGTAAAAAAACATAATGCTTTTTAGCCTGCCCAACTGGATGGAGAGGTATTACCCATCCCAATCAATGGAATTCATTTAAAGCCTTGTTATTAGAAGATTTTGTAGTTGTTATATGATATTATAAAATATTAGAGTGGTTTTTTATGCTTTCCTCTGAGTGCCTTGATCACATTTCCTTTTAGTTGTGTGTTTCCCTATCAATAAGTACCTTGGGCATAGTTGTTTGTTTTGATATTTTGTTCCTTTTTGCTTCAAGAGGGAGTTCCATAAAAGGGATAGCCTTGTATCAATTTCTATCAGATAGGATGGATATACTTGAGACTCCATATGCCCATTGGATTAGTAAAGGCAACTAGTCTCTTGTATAGTAGGCATGTAACCCTAGGATTTCACCAAAAATGTTGGCCAATTTTGGTTGACATACATAAATTTGCCTAGATAGATCAATTTCTAGAAGTTTCAGGATGGAGTGACAAGCTAAAAAAATTTCTTGATTGAGTGGGTGACCAAATAATAAAGATGAAGATCAAATGTCACTTAAAAATCTTTTGAAACACTTTAATAAAGCTTAAAGTGTATTTTATTGATCTTTAAGAAGTAAGTCTTGAAACAAGTCTAGAGTTTCAAGGGAAGAAGATTCAACAGGTTTTCATAGTTTTCATGACATTTAAAGTACATAGAGTAGGGTGGTATAAACTTTCGAAAGTTCTTCAAAGCTTTGACAAATCAAAACATGATAAGATCAATTCTAGAAGGACTAGACCATCATAGCATGTCATACAAAAATAAATAGGTTAGTTCAGCTACACATTTCATAAATACATTTGGGAAGTCAACCAGAGCCAAAGGAATACATGAACATGGTATTTTGGGCTTCTTAAACATTCTTTACAAATTTCATATCTTGATGATTTGCCTATCTCAAGATATAATCATTCAAAGTTGAAAAATCAAAATGAGATGTGTATGTAGACACCAAGTTTAAGCCTCATAAAATAGTCATTTGGATTCAAATATCTTAAGGATAAACATAGAGCTAACAAGTGTCAAGATCTCAAGTGATTGAGTGAAGATCTAATCATGCACATTGATTGACAAGGTCAGTGGGCCCAAATAGATTGATGGTGTATATGTAATCATACAAAGTAGATCCAACAACATGTAGGCAAAGATAGAATCAATGGATCCAAGAAGATTGATGGTATGCATGCAATCATACAAAGTAGATGTAATAGATATTAATGGCTCAAAAGGTCAATGGATCCTAAGAGAAAATGCATGGGTGAAAAGTGCCTTAAGTGCATTAAACTGGTAGAAGATTTATGGATCATGTTCATTCATATAGAGAAATATTGATGGTGCATGTAAGGTCAAAGAGTCAATGTTATTAAGAATGAATGCAAGCCTAACACATGACATAAGTGTGTTAAATTGTGGAACTGACAGTAGGATCCCACATAAGAATATAGATCTAATAAATGTCATTATCTAGAGGGATCGATTCAAGATCAATGGCTGAAATTAAAAGTTAAAATCTAAGGGACTTTAATGGAGAGAAAATGTGACCTAAGGTCAAAACATGGCAAATATTTCAAAAGACATCATTGAAACTCATTCAAAACCTCTGTTAGAGTATCTAGAACATGTAGACTTGGTTTTCTTATGTTTTCAACATCATGTACAATAATTACTTAGCTTCCATAAGGTTTAGAGGTAAAATAGGTCTATTTAGACCTAATATATTCTAGAAATGAAGCTATGAAACTTGTAGAGCTTCATCAATATATTGAATATAGGAAAACTAATAAATTGGATTGGTTTTCAATCTATAGTGAGACCTATGCTTAGATATTAAAGTAGGGGTTAGGTATGTGATAAATAAAGCAGTGTCTTGTCTATCAAAGATATAAATTTGAAAAATAGGCACCTACAACTACTAAAAGTAGACTTAAGCATGGCTCTGTCACGTCCATGGATATGAGGACTTTGTCCTCATAATGAAATCAATTACAAGATGGCATAGAGTCCCAAGATGGAGATCTGGTGGTTAGAGGAAGCATTTAGAGCATTTAATGGATTTTCAAGAGAGCTCTAAGTATTTTGCTTCTTATTAGGAGTATGAATCATCATCTAAAACACATTTTTGTCTTGTAGTATATTTTTCATAGATCTCAAAGGCTATCAAGACAAACAAAATTTAATTTATATATGCTAGATTATGTCCTAATTTGATCACAATGTGGTTGAACATTCATTAAAAGGTGGTAAAAACTCAATTAATGATCTCAAATGGCATGATCCCTTTCTCTCCTCCCCTTTCTCAAATATCTCTTATTTTCTTCCACATGGTAGATCTCTCTCACTTTTGATAAGAAATTCTCTCTCGATTCTGTAAGAGCAAAGACTCTCATTTGATAAGACTAGACCCTATCAAAATTTGTATGAAGGACCTCTTAAAGAAATAAATACATTTTTTTACCCATCTCTCCCCTTTGAATTTTGTGTAGCAAAGCTTATGAATGATGTCCTTATGAAGGAGAATCTTCCATGCCCATTTTCCTTCTTTCTTGCTCATTTATAAGGTGTCTTCAAGTTAGTTGTAGGTATAAGTTAGTGTTCTTTCTAGCATTTATGCAAGCTCTCAATGAGTCTCATAACTACTCTTTTCATTCATTCATTTCTTCTTAGATATAGATTATGAAACACTTAAGCAACTAGCTAAGTTTTGTGAGATTGTGTGACCTAGCATTGTCTTATACTTCCTCAGTGTTTACTTCATGCTTATATGAGTTCTCAGTTAAATTTGGTGCATCACCCTTTTATCATTCTTAGTAACCCTTTACCCCTTATCTAACCCTTTTCCCAATGCAAACATTACTATAGGTGATCCATCAAGAGGAATTTGGCCTTCTCTGGAGGTCTAACCCCACTATAGATAATCCACATACTAGGGTTGTTCCCATAGTGTATCTCAATTGGAGAGAGCTTGAAAAACCCTCTCTAAGGGTGCAAGTTGATGATACAATATTAAGGTACCATATAACTTATCACAGGTATTATGACCTTAAATAACCTTATATTTGCATTTAAATTCTAGCTACATTCAACCTTCATAGATTTCATCACATTGATGTTATAACAAACACATTCTCATCTCAATGTGTATTTGGTTTCTCAAAATGACAATAATAAAGGAAAATAACAATTGAAATAGTAAAGGAATTCAACCAATAAAATAATGATACACAAATTACATCAATCTAACTCAAAATTAATAATAAAAATAACTTAATTTGGTGTTGATACTATTGCATCATGATTCAACATTAACCGCATACTCCACTTTTACTATTGCACATAGGCTTCCAAAACCAACCTATGCTTATCTGTAATAAACTTTCAACCAAACCCACAAAGGCATCTACAATACCTAATAAACATAAAAATCATATAAATACATAAAAATAATGCTATATAAAAATTAGTTTAAAAATAAATTAAATTTTTTGAGATGAATCATAATATCCATAATACAATGTCCACAAATCATAAAAATATCAATAATTAGTCAAAATCAATGTACTAGGAAGGTGTGATCATGACATCTACCCTCCATTAAAAATGTCACTACCCTCAGAGCCTTAAAATAAATGAGTATAGTGTTATCAAAAAATATTTTCATCTTTTTGGGTAGCACTCCTTTCTCCCATTTGATCTCATTGGACCAAAACTTGTTGAATATTTATTTTCCTTAGCTCAATGTTGCACTGAGTTATAATCTTTATGGGTCTAGGATGAATTATCTCCTCACCCTCCACCTAGATATCATTCTAATTTAAAACATGAGAGGGGTCTAAGATATACTTTCTTAACAAGGCTACATGAAAAACATCATGTATTTTAGATAGATAAAGATGGGCAAGATGATAAGCGACTAGGTTAATATTTTCCATTATGTTGAAATGTTCAACATAGTGTAGTGCTAACTTAGTAACTTTTATAGACTTAATTGAACTTTTCTAATGTCTTAGCCTCAGAAATAAGTTTTCCAAAACTTAAAATTATCTATGTGATCTTTTCAAATCTGCATAACTTTTATAATGATCTAATGCATATTTTAATCTTTGTCATATGAAAACCATTTTCTCCTCATATTCTTGAAAAGTTTTAGGACCTGAAAACACATAGTTTGTTAAGTTGTTCTAGCCCAAAGGATTTATATAATTTTTCCCATATAAAGCCAAAAATGGTGCCATATTGATCATAGAATGGTAGGTGTTACTATAAGTAATATCTACCAAGTGTAATAAATATTCCCACTTGTATTGTTGATATATGACATACATTATCAACATGTCTTCAGAAATCATGTTAAACCTTTTAGTTTTCCCACATGTTTCTAGATGATAAGTTGAACTAAAATTCATAATTTTACCAAAAATATCCATCATGGTTTACCAAAATTGAGAAGTGAACAACTTATCCCTATCTGATATAATCATTTGAGGCACTCCATGAAGGTGAACCACTTATTTTACAAATATCTTAGCAATAATGGTAGCATCATCTATGATATAGTCATCAATAAAGTGTGCCACTTTAGTGAGTTCATCAATTACCACCGAGATTGAATCATGTTTATTATGAGATTTAGGCAACCCCATGATGAAATCTATAGATAGTATAGCCCATTTCATTTTTATAATGGAATGAGGTTAAATCAATCCTCTAGGATGACTATGCTTAACTTTTACACACTGGTATTTTGAACACTTGGATACAAAGGTAGTCACATCCTTATTTAACCCATGTCAAAAAGACAACTCTTTCAGATATTGTGTTATTTTATTTACACATGGATGAGCATAATGAGGCACAACATGCAGTTGATTTAAAATATATTCCCTCAAATTTCTTAAGTTTACAATGAAAAAACTACCTTCATTTTTCAATAGACCATCTTGATCAACTGAAAAATTGGAATCAAAACCTTCTGATTCTACTTTAGCACAAAACTTAAGGCATTTAAAATCAGATTTTTACTGTTCAAGTACAATTTTTAAAAATTGAATTGAATAATAGTGATGGAATTAATGTAGGTTCACTTACTTATATAATTATCTACCTTATTCTCTTTCCCTTTCACATAATCAATATTAGTATCAAAATTACTGATAAATTCTATCTAGCTTCATTTCCTTGCATTTAGCTCATCTTGAGAAAACAAGTGTGTAAAGCTATGATGGTTGAATTTAATCTTTAAGTGCTTTATAAATATGAAATACTTCCATGGTTTTAAAGCATGCAAAACAACATTTAATTTTAAATCATAAGTAGGGTAATTGTGCTCATGAATATTGAGTTTTATAGACTCATAAGCAACTACTTTGCCATATTGAGTCAAAATAACATCAATGCCTAGCTTGTAGGCATCAAACCAAATTTTAATGTTACCATTTAGATCTGGTATAGTCAAATTAGGATCATAAGTTAACAAACATTTTAGTTATTGAAAGGTAGATTCACATTTAGGAGACTAATCAAATTTATTCCCCTTCCTTTTTAAGGAAGTTATAGGGTGAGAAATCCTTTAAAAATATTGCACAAACCTTCAGTAGTAACCAATAATCCCCATGAAGCTTCTCACTTCATGTACATTCTTTAGATTTGGCCACTTATTAATGGATATAATACTTGCAGTCTACTTCAAGTCCATCCTTATAAATTGCATGTCCTAAGTACTAAACTTTATATTGAAATAAACAACACTTAGAAAAATTTCCATATAATTTATGTTACTTCAAACTCTACAGTATTATCCTTAAGAGTTTCTCATGCTCTTGTTCATTCTTAGAATAGATTAAAATGTCATCTAAAATACCAACACAAACTTATCAAGAAAATATTTAAATACATTGTTCATTAAATTCATGAATGTTGCATGAACATTAGTTAGTCTAAAATGCATAACTAAAAATTCATGGTGTCTATATCTAGTTCTAAATGTAATCTTATGGACATATTAATCTTTGATATAGATTTGATGGTACCCTGATTAAATATCTATCTTTGAAAATACATTTTCTCCTTTAATTTTCTCAAAAAGATCATTTATGTTTGGAATGGGATATTTATTATTGATTGTGAAATTATTGAGCATTATATAGTTAAGGCATAGTTTGATCATCCCATCCTTCTTTACAAACACCACTAGAGCTCCCCAAGGTAACACACTAAGGTGTATCATTCCCTTGTCCAATAATTATTGTAGTTGAAATATAAGTTCCCTTAGATAAACTATGTTTATTTTATAGGGTTTTTTAGATGTAGGTGATATTATAGGTGTTACATATATTACAAAGTCAAATATCCTTTTGGGAGGTAGTCCTAGTATTTCTTCTAGAAAAACATCCACAATTTTTTCCAAAATTAGGTATTTTTGGAGCATAGAGGTGGTTTCCTCAATAGATTCATTTATCTTAAGATCATATAATTGGCATCCCTTTCTAATAACCTTCTTAAGTTATATAATTTAAATAATTTGTTGAGTTGAAGTTTTATTAATCCCTTGAATAAAGTACAAGTTTTACTTCAATGTTTAAACATTGAACTCTTTTGTTAAAACAATCTAACTTAGATTTATGTGCTTGGAACTAGTCCATGCCTAGGATAATGTCATAAGATCCCAAAGGGGTAAGGAATAGGTTCACACAAGTCTTGAAATTTACCAATTCAAGTTCATCTTATTCTAGGCATTGATTAATAGCTATTTTTTTCTCAGTGTCAAACTCTACTTTCTATCCTTCTCTACGTCTAGTTGGTTTGATTTTACACTTCAAAGCATTAATAGGAGAAATAAATCTATCTATTACTCCTAAACCAATCAAAATAGGGAATAAAAATATATAAATAGTACCTCTAGTCTCAATATGTGTTGACTAAAATTATACATTTATATTATTTATAGTTTCATTGACCTTGTGGTTATTCTTCAACTTCAGGTAGTCTTTGTGGTAATAGTTATCATTGCATCACTAACATGTCACATCAATCTTAGTTGGAATAAGAATGGTATTCACTCTTGTGGCTAGTATATGAAAGCCTTGTTTATTATTGGTTTCAACATTCTTCTTTATAAAATAGTGTGATTCAAAGCTCTTAACATTCTAAAATTTATTTATAAAATTGTAACCTCTCCCAACAGTCTTCTTAGAGCCATTTTTATTAAAATTGTTATTTACTGAAGGAATTGATAACTTAGATTTTCCTTGTTGCCTATTTTTCCAAAATTCTTGTCTTGCCTTTTGGTGAGACTTCTCCTTTTCTTCAGCATGATGTGTTGATTCCAAAGTAGTAGCTAATATTTTTGGATTGGTTATGTTTACATAATGCATGATTATCTCATTCAACCCTAGTTTGAACTTGGTTACCTTTATTTCCTCATACTTGCCATTTCTATTAAAATTGTTATTTACTGAAGGAATTGATAACTTAGATTTTCCTTGTTGCCTATTTTTCCAAAATTCTTGTCTTGCCTTTTGGTGAGACTTCTCCTTTTCTTCAGCATGATGTGTTGATTCCAAAGTAGTAGCTAATATTTTTGGATTGGTTATGTTTACATAATGCATGATTATTTCATTCAACCCTAGTTTGAACTTGGTTACCTTTACATGATGTAGGGGTCCCAAAACATTATTCTCATATTTATAAATTGTCATTGTTCCTTGTTTTATCAACTATAATTCTATTTCTTATGCTCTTTATATATGTTATTCAGATACCTTTTTATGAACTAATTTTCAATGGTTTCCCATGAAATAAAAATATAATCATACCCTTTTAGGGCACACAAATGATTCCACCACAAAGAGACATCACCTACCAGTTGATAAGATCTGATTCATGCTTTGATGTTAGAACCCATATTGTGAAACATGAAATAATTTTTTAAATTAATATGCCATGCCTCAGTGCCATACCTAATGTCTTCACTAGAGAATGTGGGATGAGGAAGCTTTTTCAAATAATTGATAATAGGTTCCATAACCTCTAGTTACTATGGATGTTTAATAGGAAGCTCTTCTTTCTACCACCCTCTTGTAATTTTTCCAAATGGACCAATATTTGACCAAAGCCTTATATTTGTCCTTAAATTCCATGTAATGCACCAAATATGTCATGAAATACAACATTATGTTCCTCAATAACTTTTTGTTCAATTTTATCATGATTTTCAACATGGCTTCCACTATGTTCCACATCTATGTTAGCATGATCATGATAATCTTGTTCATGATTATCAACTAGATAACTTACATTATTTTCAGGGTTACAGTTTGATCTAGTTTTAACCATCCTAACACATTAAACATATATTTTTAAATCAAATATTTTATTAAATTTCTTGATTTAGCCTAAAAAAGGCTTTGATACCAATTGTCATAACCCTAAAATTTAAAGTTTTCAAAAACCCTAATTTAAGGAAGACATGATTGTAAAAACCAACATACATGTTAGTTAGTGACTAAAGCATTTGCATAACTAACTTTCAAATTTAAAAAATACATCAAACTTTAAAATTAATAATGATATAATTGAAAGAAACTAGGAATACTATAACACAAAAAATGAGTGTTTAATATAATGAACAAAACCTTAAAGTTACATCTAAACATTAACATTGTTCACTTAGCCAAGGAGAACATGAAGACATTCATTCAAAAAAATTGAACTCCATTTTAACATTTTTTTATCTTGAAACCTGTTAAACTTATGTGAAGTCATCAGTGACATCTATGGTCATAACCATAAACTATACAACTTTATCACTAGTTTTAGCACGTCCAAGCACTCATAGAATCCAATTGATGTTTATTACACTATAGATCCATAAAAAAAAAAATCAGACTATTTTATTTTAACACAAAATCAATTTTTTTTTACAAACTAAATAAATCAATTTACACAAGCTCACTCGAAACATCCATAAACATGATACTATATTAGATCATATTCAAGATGTGTAATCACTTATACATATTTAATTCCATCCATTAAATATTATTAGGTCATAGGACAACCTATGGAACCTCCAAACATAAATATCCTAACTCTAAGGCAAAATAATCTGTATAAGAAACTGCATCAAATAACTACCTAATAAATATGAGTGGAATCGAATAAAACCATTCATTAAGTTATCTTAACCTCATTAGATTCCCTAAAGATATTTGGTGAAGTTATCTATGATCTTTATGAGTCTATAAAACCATCCATTATCTCTTCCATTTAGTACATAACAAAAAAAACTCAAGAAAAATAGACCTTGTTAATATCCAAGCATACCCTTGCACTAAGGGTAATTACAACCATGACTTATGATTTTAGATGTTTATTTCAATAACATATTATTAGTCATGAAGTTTAATATCACAAGGTATCAAGGCTTGATTTAATGTGGTAAATATAAGTCCCATAATGTAATGAGAAATAACCCAAGGTTTATTATCTGAGCTCTTCAATGTACCATCCAAGCTTACCATAACTATTAACTTAACCAATATGTAAATTCATATAGTTAATCATTTCTACTCAACTTCTATAATCATATACCAAAAGAGAGATGAGATAAAGTTAAACTTTAAGTTTATAAAAGCTTACATAATTTGCATATTTACTACTTAAATTCCTACCATAACATAAATACACCAAGCTTTATCACTTAGCTCTTAAGAACTAAATCAATGCATGAGAACCATCAATATCCTATTTTATGTTTTGAGAAATAAAAATATTATTATATATAATACCAAATGTATAGTTCAACACATATCTCAACTTATATGAAATCAAATTTAACTTCAAATAATAATATAAAATAACCCAAGTCATTACAATTTTCTCATTATTATTAGTCAACTCAATGATTCCCCATGATCTCATAGAATGATAAAATAGTATGAAATGAGACCATTTGGTCATTATCATTAGATAAATTCTCTAAATATCACACACACACACACATATCTTGGATAAAACTAATTTTAATAAATCATTACTCATATTTAAAAACAAGTAAATCATATATATGACTATAAATAGTTGGTTGTGCCAATGTAAATCACTATATCCATATGCATGTAACAATTCAAAAATTAACCCATGAGTGATAAACACAAAATTAATTCATTTAGCATCCACCTCCCAAGATTATAAACTCAAGAATCCATTTGTAAATTAACTTTGAAGTAAACATTAAATACATCAAAGTTATAATCTATAGTAATTTAAAGAATATTGTTCAAAACTTATTTAAATATGATAATCATTACCATAACCTGGTCAAAAATTACTCATTATTATGAAATTAATAATAAATGGAATCATATTAAATGTTAATCAAAATTTCCAAGCAATAACCAAATTAACCAATTCATAAATGAACTACATTATTAAACCCTTAGATTCATAATATACAACTTTGAAAAACACACAACCAACTTATTTCAATAACATTACAATAAACATACCACCTCTAAAGTCATTTTCCTTTATATAAAACTCAAATTTTGTTCTCATTTATCACCATGCATCAAAATTAGGAGACATTTAAATTCATTTCTAAGTGCATATACAACTATCAAAGAATTAGTAGTTAATACTCAAACAATGTTCATACTATAAAATTATATCAACATAGCCAACATACTTCACTAATAACCATTCACAAACTTGCTATATGCTTAGTGATTTGAATAAAACACACACACACACACACACACACACACACACACACACACACACACACACATTTTAAACAAAATAACAATTCTCTTAAACTTATCTTTCATGATGCATCTAAAATTGACTCAAAACTAAGTCAACATACATTTTGTTTAAGACCAAACACTCAAGCCTTTATTTACATTCGAGAATATGACTCATATCATTATGTAGAGACACATTTCATCTTAAATCATTATAATTAATTCCAATAATTATCATTAAATTCAAGTGTAAATCCAAAATTATGATCTAAATAATTAAAATTCAAGAAATTTTAATAAATTAACTAATCCCTTTTTATCTAATTTAAATGATAGTTTCTCAATATACTAATACATAGAAAAATAAACTTAAGAAAGCAATTCAAACTTTCCATGAAATTAAAATGAGTAAGGAAATCAATATATCAACCAAAAGACATTATCTTATGGTCTAGATCTTATCTAAAAGTACTTTTCTTGAATTGTTCCAAGATCTCTGAATGTCACAGATTGCACAAAACCCTAAGCTTAGGTGAGAGTGAGATGCAAACCAAAGGTGAGATTCATAAATGTCTATTGTCTAACTAGAAAAAAATTAAAAAGGAGGTACATTATATGGTGAGATATTAGTTCACCATAAAGGTAAAAACTCAACACATGATTAGAAACACAAAGTATATTTCCCCTAATGAATTTAAAAACCCTAAGCAAGCCAACTAACAACAATGTAGGTAAAACCAAAAGTGGTAAATAACCTACACTAACACCTCCCCTAAAACATAAATTAGGTGGGTTATAATAATTGGGTCCCAAAAATGAGACCTGATGAGGTACCTAAACATAATGCAACTCCCATAAAGCAGAGAAGGGAAAAACCCATAAGACAAAAATCCTCTGCAAAATAGACCAAAATTAGAGATAGTACATGATCTAAGGATGTTAATCATAAAAAAAATGAATCAACAAGTGAGATAAATAAATAACATAGAGAGGATAAATAATAAGTCCCAATAGAAGATATTTAAGATGCCTACAATATATCTAACATAATGATAAATGTCACTGATGAGATCCTCTGCATGAAGATTGAAGAAGCTTCATCTACATCAAACAATGTTTGTTTCCCTTTAAAAAGGAATAAAATAAATGGTGTACTATAATTATACCCATTCCATAGTGGAATATGAAAGAGAAATTAATACAAAAAACTCTAAGTAGGGTTCAAAATAGAAGTGTGGCATAGGTTTAGCAAAATCGTGCACAAGAATTGAATGTCATGTCACTGAAGTGAACCTATCAAAATAAGGTGAAATGAAGAGTGTATCATCCTATAATAGTGAATGGGTCATGTTTTCACTTTTATTTTCACCCTTTGAGGATATGTATCATCTCTCCTTATCCAAGTGGCATAATTGAAACACCTATAAGCTTGTGGGCAGCCTAAGGATGAGGTGAATCTCTAGAAAGGGATAACTCCCTTGATGTAAAACTTTGGATCACTACTACAACTAAACTTTTTTTGGGGAAAGGGAGATATAAAACTAAAATCAAACTATCATAATGGAGTTGATACACCAAATAAGATGATGACTTCTAACCAGCTGCATGTTACACATGAAATCAAGAGGCTAACCAAACATACACTTCTCCAATGTGCATCTTCTCACATCAATGTTACATTATGAGGTTATGAATTAATGTTTAGGATATGAGGAATTTAAAAGATGAATTTAATTTCACTATTGAATATATTAAATTACTCAACTTTAACATTTCTTAGAACACTTCACATGCCCTACAAGAAGAAATTTTCCAACTGCAAATATGATGAAAGAATGAGACACCATGTTAAGGAATCCATAGTTTTCACTAATAAATATCCAAAATTCAAGTATAAAAAATTATTAATAGTAATTAATAGGTGAAAATAAGTAGTCTTATTGATTAAATGGTATGCAAATGAGTAGGTATTTGCCATACTTAGGTGGAGCATAAGTTATAATGGCCAAAATGGCTAGTTCTTATATAACTTGAGAGAAAAAGGAGAAGAGATAAGTCCAAAGGTCACAATGACACTTGTAAAGATAATAAAATAAGTTAATTTTTAATTATAATATGATGTGGGATAAACCATGAAATTTTAGGAAGCACAAGCGTCCATCCAAGTCATAAAACTCATGAAAAGTGGCATGAAATGCTTCATTCTGGATCATAAAACTACCTTCATGATTTGGACCTATTTAAACGTCCCAAAAATTATTATGGATAGGTATAATTATTTTAATTAATTTTAATACTTTTATTCATGCCTCTCCTTTCATTGATTATAGGCTTGGTCATTTGGAATCATCCCAAAATGAGCTATCATCATCTGCTATCAAGAAAACTCCACTTTCACACACACTACACAATTGGCCTAAAATTTGAATTTATTTTCCCATTAAAATCCATGGGAGAGATTATATGACACCTATAAATACCCTTAATTTCCTTATAATCATTAGGCACACCTTAAAATTAGCTCACTTGAAGTTTTCAATCCTCTTCACTAGCTTGGTCACTATGCCAATTTTGACTAGCTAAGATGAGAGATCCTATTAAGGTAATTAATAGTTGTTAATAGGAATTAAATTAATATTATAAGTTATAAAAATTATTTATCTTTCCCCAAAAAAAATTTCATCTCTTGAAACATCCTAAAAACTGTACAATGCATAAAATAACTAGAAAACCCCTATTTTGCACCCCATTCGTACAATTTTGTTCAATCCAATCAGATGAGGAGGATCATTATGGAGTATTATAAAACCTAAAATAAATTTCATGGTTAAACTATGTCATTATATTATATTCCCATCTTCATTTCACCAATCAGGTCTTTGTAAGGGTTTAGCAAGGGTTTTGAACAGTTTGACCTCTTAAGCATTGTTCATAAAAACCCGACATTAAACTTTAAAAAAAACCAAAAGAATGGTATTTATGACCCCTAATACCATATATAAACTCCTTTTTCATCCATTCACATCCTTATAAAATATATGAGCATCCAAAACTTCTCCTATTGAGTTTACTTCTCCATTTCAATAGGCTTGATGTTGGTCCTAAGCCAAAATGGGATTCCCGTACAACTTATCTAACTTAAAATAGATATATAAACTATATTTTTACCACATTAACATTATTTAATTAATTATATTTAAAATCTAATGTTATACATGAACTTGACCACCCTTTTGGATTCTAGGTCTAGTCATGTTTAGTAGGCTTGTCTACACCCTAAAGCCCAAAATGAGTTTTTTGATGATTCTCCATATATTAAAGAGCTTTAAAACATCTAAATTAACCATAAAAACACTTTCAAATAATTTATAAGTCTTAATAATAGATATAATTAAATGTAGCCTACCATTTGGCTTTTAGACCTTAATTTTGCCTACTAGGCCTGCTTGCAAACTTGATGGTTTGGGACACCTTGTTAAGATTAACCCCTTATTTATTAGTTTTATATGTATACATAGGTGTTATATATCTTATAAATCCTTCTTTTAAGGTCAAACCATCTCCTTATCCATCCATTTACCATCCTTCTCCAAAACTGCCAGGGTTTGTGCATGATGGGAGTGCCCTCTATCTAAGATAAAATAGAGGGTACTCCCCTATCTAATTATAAAATGGTGATATTATAGGATATTATAAAACTATTAAATATTACCTATAAAAAAATCATATCCATTTATTTTATTATTATACCCTCCAAAGGCATTGAAAACCAAAGTAGACTATGAGGAAAGACACTGTGTAGGCTTTTTCCAATTTGACTATATTTTGCATTACGGATTCCTTTATTATTATTGATTTAAATTATATGGGATCATATTTATTTCATGTATATCATTATTAATTCAATTTATGTCTATTCAATACCTTATCTCTTTACATACTCCTCCATACACCTACCTAGTCAAAACTAGGTTTCTATTTTTGACTGAGTTTTGCTTATGAAGGGCACCTATAGGTGCATGCTTATATGTCTCAAGCTGAACTCAATGATTAAATACCCATATTTAATATTTCATGATAATATAACATTTATTTTTACCCATTTTTCACTTTGTTTGAGCCTATACCATCACTTTGGACATTAATTTTGCTCACTATTATCATAGTCAAACACAGTCAACTATGTTATGACCATTATAATCCTATAGGTGTAAATAGGTTTGAAACATTGAATATAAATTACTATTTATGGATTATTATATCATAAATTATCTTTATATTCATTTCACTACCTAAAAAATTTAAATCATGAAGGAATGATCCACTTGCAACTTTGGGTTAAGCTTGAAAAAGGCAGTATGGTTGTAGGTGGATAATTTTGAAATAGGCACTCCTGTAGATACTAATGAGGAAAATCATAGTATAACATCATTTTTAGTTGACCTTTCTTCCCATTGAAAATTTTTTACAATCAATAAGGTCATTTACATATGATAATATTTCTTACACTATCAAGCTAGAAAATAAAGTTGCTCAAAGACTCAAATTCCTATAGATAATAGTGAGGAAATTTAGTGTTCAAAAGGCAACTTTGGGGTGCTCAATTACTATCCTCCATTAGGTATCTTCCATCCATATTTTTCAAGGTTCTTTTACCATGTAGGGGATATAAGTTTAAGTCACTAGGAGTGATCAAAGTTCAAAATAGCATTGTTATGAGACCTCTTCAAAAGAGCTAGGTGCTATATTTTCTCAGTTTAGGGATAAAAAGCCTGAACATAGTCATTGTTACTTTAAGCATGGTTCCCAAATTTCATTTGTCAATCCATCCTCCACATGAATATACCATGATCCTTATAACATACTAGGACTTAAAAAATAGTTTTAACATATCTAATATTCTCCATACAGGTACTTTATATCTCTGCCAATACCCTTATAGGTACATATTTCATATATGGGTAGTAAATGCAAACTTAGACAATCTACAAGATGTATGAATTCCAATGAAGTTTTTTGTCCTTTTCCAAAGGTTTAAAATAGGATCATTTCATCAACAAGAATCGTTTTTAGCTTAGTTACCTCTCTCAATAATGAGATTCTTCATGAGGACACCTATACCTGCACCTTGAATGGCTTGGAGGCAGTAAATAGACTTGTAGACAATGAGCAAGAGATATAGATCTTAAAATGACTCTTAGAGAAAATCCAAAGATAACAAATAGATATTTTTAATTTTTAAAAACCCTACTTAGATCAAATGATCCTTTTCAATAATAAATCCTCCACGAAAGCACCTATAGGTACATATTAAGTTGCTTGATGGTAGGCATTAGGTAGAAGGTTCACATGTTAAAGGAATCTACCTAAATAGTGGATTAATATCCTTTAAATTGGTGATAATATTAAATATTTATTTTTATACAATATTAAGACAATTTCGACACTTCATTTTCAGCATTGAAACCTTTTGAAGGCACCTAGCTGACTGGTATGATAGTCATATAACAAAATGGTTGTATGAGTGGTATATGCTTAAAAATTATAAGGATTTCCTTGTATAATGAATTTTCAAGGTGAATTGAAATATAATAACCTTGGAGATATGGTAATGTACTTATTTCAACCTTCTATAACCATAATCAAACATGAAGATCTAAAAATGGTGGAAAATTGGCCTGTTACACAGAAAAGTGTCTTCACTCTCAACTTAAACTCCTTTGACCATAAAAACATCATGAAATATGAAAAAAATAATTTTAATAATTTTAGGATGAGTTAAAAATCATCTATAACCAATATCAATGGGTAAATTGTACACAATCCCCCAAAATAAGGCAAAACTTATAGGGTACATAGATTAGCAAGTACACTAGAAAGGTCAACTTTTTAGGAATGGTTCATAAATCATAGGTCACCATTATCTAAAAAATAACATCAAATTAAATCTTATTTAATTTAAAATATACCCCCAAGATCATTTCCTAAAACCTTTCATGTTGACCATACCAAGTACAAACCTGAAGATTGTGTTTGCTTGCCAAGCCTAGTGGAAGGAGAGATAAGTGAATTTATTCATTTTTTTGAGTTTCTAATAAAAATTATCACTAAATTAAGTTTTTTTAATACTAATTGACACTCTTAAAATGTCCCTAAGTTTATAATTTTGTATAAGTCTGTACAACTCAAGAAAACTACCCTTTTTCTTAGGACCTACCACTTTTTAGTTAAAAATGGCTTATTAATACATATGAGGACACATTGGATGTGAAAACACCTATTTTAACCTTAAAATTTCCATAATAGGCCGTATAACTCATTTAATTCCCCTTTTTTGACTTCAAAATGACTCAAAAATACTAAAATGACTAAGGACCAAGGCTAGTATAACATTAAATGACATCAATTAGCCTATGAAACACCTTATGGCATATGTATTAGACCCATAAAACATATAAAGGCCAAGATTTTACTTATATGGGCCCTAATTTGACTTACAGGGTCAAATTTGGTCAACAAATTGGTGACTCATAGGAGTAGTATGCCTATTATACTAACTAGATCAATAGCCTTATCATTCCATTAGGCTTAGGGAGTCATCTGAATTCTGATACAAACAAAGATACATTTTACCATTGACCATAATATTTGATCGAGACAAGACCAATGACTACCTCAACCACAAAAAATAAAGGACACACAGAAAAAAAAGCAAACACACTAATAAGACACACATGTTCTCAAAGCACTTAGGAAAAATAGGAAGCACACAACTATATAAAACTAAAAACTAAACATATCTCCCTCTTGGATCAAATGGGAATTTTGAATCCTTCCTTGCTTCATGACATGAAGGATTTAGTGAGACATGTAGAATTTTGTCCTTTAGCATTGATGCCTCCATCTTCTTCATGTTGTTTACCAACTTCATTGGCATGAGGTTAAAAGAGAACCAAGAATCTCCATACAAGTTGACCAAGGAAATGAAATCCTCTTTCATCAAAATAATCTCAACCTTCTCATTAACTTGGTCCTTGATGTGTAAGTTTGAAAATGTGATAGTCCTCTTAGCCTTGAAATCATTATCCATGTCTACAACTTCTTGTACACTAGTATCATCAAATGGCTTCATGATAGTAGGTTCTTGACCAGTAGAATGACCTTCATCTTTACATTTGATTAAACACTCAAGATCATGTTTAGATTCATCAAAAAAATTCTCATTATCTACGTAATTTTTTGGAAAATAAAGAACTCTACCCAACCTATCAAATTCCTTGCATATGGCATTAAACTTCTACCAGAAATCTTCTTCATGAATGCCATCTTCAAGAGCTATTTCCTCTACCTTGGTCTCATGAGACTTTCCTAGAACTACCACTTTTTGAGGGATGACTTTAAAGTGTTATCCATCTTTAATAACACATTCCACTTTGTGCTTGAGATGGCCATCCACAACTTCATGATCTAACATGGAGTCTTCTTCAAATACCTCTCTCTTCAAGTCTTGGTACAGTCTTCATGAACACACATCCCCTCAAAAATATAAGCATTAGAGTCGACCATATGGACACACATCCCTTAAAATATGGAGGAAAAAACTTTTGGATTGTCCTTTTGTTCACCAAGGGGAGTCCCTAAGATTATTTCTTCCTCATAATCACTCATGAGGTCTTCTTGATTAGCCATGAATTGAATTTTCTCTTCTTCACTTACTTCTCTAAATATAGGCTCTTTCTCAAGAAGGGGTGAGTTGGAAGTTTGAGGGATAGGCTCATGTGAAGGAGATGAAATGTGAGGTGTATTGTAAGGTTGATGAGTTGGATATGGAGGTGTAGTAAAAGGTGAAAGAGTTGGAGATGGAGTGTGGGATGAAGGAGAAGGCTTATGAGTGGGTTTGGAAAAGAGAAAATCACTAGTAAGCTCATATCTAGGAGCTACACCTTTCCAATCATATCCTTGTATATAATCCATGGACACATCTGATTTCATATGATAAGACTGATAGGAGTACTCTTGAGGATGATAGAGAGGTGTTTTTTGATAGGTTTCTTGTTAACCCTACTCATAAGTTTGTCCAAAAACATGATGTCCATATAAAGAGGGAAACAAAGGGATATATGGTTGTCATGGCTCATAGGACTGATAGCCATTTTGATAGGACTATTAAGGAGTAAAATGTGGTTCATAACAAGGCTGATAAGAAGGTTCATGATAGAAGTATTGGCCATAGATATCCATATCAACATCATATATCAAAGGACACACAAAACCTTATCAAAACTTTCAAATATATATACTTAGGTTGCTTACAACTAGAAGTTATCATTTATATTCACATTGGTGCTTGGATAGATGCCTCCAAAGGATAATTATTGAAAGACAACACCAAAAATATTTTAAATTCTTAGACCAAGAGTCCCATCGAGCATGCCAAAACAATTTTCACTTGGATTTACACCCTTTGAGGAGATGTCTTAGCTCTCCTTATCCAAGTATCACAATTGAAACACCTCTAGGCTTGTGGGTAGCCTAAGGATGAGGTAAATATATAGATAGGGCTATCCCCCTTGATGTGCCACTTTGGATCACTACTAAACTAAAACTTTGGGGCAGAAAAGGGAGATATAAAATTAAAATAAAAATATCTTAAGGGAGGTGATACACTAGATAAGATGATAACTTCTAACCAGCTGCATGTTACACATGAAATCAAGAGGCTAACCAAACATACACTTATCCAATCTACATCTTCTCACATCAATGTTACATTATGAGGTTATGGATGAATGTTTAGGCTAGGAGGAATATACAATAGGGCTTGAATTTCACTAGTTAATAGACTAACTCACTCAACTTTAACACTTCCTAGAACACTTCACATGCTCTACAAGAAGAAGCTTTCCAACTACAAATAGGATGAAAGAAAGAGACAACATGTGAATAAATCCATAGTTTTCACTAAGAAATATCCAACATTAAAGTATAAAAAACTATGAATATTCATGAAGAGGTAAAAATTAGTAGTCTTATTGATCAAATGGTATGCAAATGAGTAGGGCTTCACCATACTCAAGTGGAGCATAAGTTACAATAGCTAAAATGGTTAGTTCTTATAGAACTTGAGAGAGAGAGGATAAGATATAAGTCCAAGGGTCACAAGAACACTTGTAAAGATAATAAAATCAGTTACTTTTTCATGATAAGATGATGTGGGATGAAATATGCAAGGTCAAGAAGCAAAAGTGTCCATCCAAGTCATAAAACTCATGAAAAGTGGCATGAAACTCCTCATTTTGGCTCAAAAAACTACCTTCATGATTTGGATCTATTTTAACATCCCAAAAATAATTATGGATAGGTATGATTATTTGAATTAATGGTAAGTATTTTATGCAGTCCTCTCCATGCATTGGTTGTAGGCCTGGTCATCTAAAATCATCACAAAATGACTTATCATCATTTATTGTCAACAAAACTCCTCTTTCATGCACCTTGTACACTTTGCCTAGATTTTGGCTTAAATTTTACATTAAAATGCATGGTATGGAGTTTATGAAACCTTTAAATACCCTCCATGGTCTTAGAAGCATTAGGCACACCTTAAAATCAGCCCACTTGAAGTTTTCCATCCTTTTCACTAGCTTGGTCATTATGCCAATTTTGACTAGCTGAGATGAGACCTCCTATTGAGGAAATTAGGAGTTTTTATGAAGAATTAAATTAATATGTGTAGTTATTCTCAATATTTCCCCCAAATTTATTTTCATCTCTTGTAAGATCCTAGAACCTACACAATGCACAAAATAGTCAGAAAAACCTATTTTGCACCCCAACCATAAATTTCTGTACAGTCCAATATGATGGGGATGATCTTGAGGGATTATTATAAAAAATATAATATATTTCATGGTCAAAATATTTCATTATATCATATTCCCATCTTTATTTCTCCAATCAGGTCCTTGTAAGGGTTTAGCAAGGGTTTTGAGCAGGTTGTAAGCATTGTTCATAAAAACCTGACATTCAACTTGAAAATAAAACCAAAAGAATGGTATTTATGATCCATAATAACACATATAAAGTAATTTTTCATACATTCACATACTTATAAAATATATGAGCATCCAAAACTTCTCCTATCGAGCTTACTCCTCCATTCTAACAGGCGTGATGTTGGTCCTAACCCAAAATGGGATTCCCCTACAAATTCTCTACCTTCCACCACCTCTATCACCTCTATTTTATATGTATTAATAGGTGTTATATATATTATAAATCCTTATTTAATGTTCCAACCATATCCTTATCCATCCATTTACCATCCTTCTCCAAAACTACTAGGGTTTGTGCATGAGGGGAGTGCCCTCTATCTGAGACAAAAGTGAGGGAACTCCCCTACCTCCTCAAATAATGGTGGATATTTTATGATATTATCAAGTATTATATATTACCTATATAAAATTATATCCCTTGATTGTATTATTAGGCCCTCCAAAGGCTTTGAAAACCAAAGTAGACTGTGAAGAAAGGCACTATGTGCAGGTTTTTCCCAATTTGATTATATTTTGAATTATGGAGTCCTCTATGATGTTTTATTTCCATGATATGGGGATATATTTATTTAATTTATATAATTAAAAATGCATTTTATGTCTCTTCAATACCTTATCTCTATGCATACTCCTCCATACACCTGCCTAGTCAAAACTAGGTTTCCATTCTTGGTTGAGTTTTGTTTGTAAAGGGCACCTGTAGGTGCATGTTTGTTTGTGAAAGGCACCTGTAGGTGATTTTTTTTATGTCTTATTCTAAAATAAATTATATAATAGCCATCTTTAATCTTCCATGATCATCTAACATTGATTTGGAGCCATTTTTCACTTTGTTTGAGCCTGGATTGTTACTTTGGGCCTTAATCATGCTCATTGTTATCACAGTCAAACACAGTCAACTGTGTTATGACTAGTTTAATCTTTCAATTATGGCTAGTACATATTTGTCCCCTGATGTGGTTTCCCTTATGTAAGAGATAAAATCTCTTCAATCCAAGGTGTTACATCTTGAGCAAGGTGCCTCTAGACCTACACAAGCCTTGGATTCTTTTGCTTTATTTCATACACCATTGGCACATCATATTGCTTCTACACCCTTGCCACCAAGTTTTGTTCAACCTAAGATCACTCTATATGATGGAAAGGGTGATATAGAGACACACTTTAGATATTTTAACATAGCATGCTTGGACTATGTGCCAAATGACTAGATACTAACCAAGTTATTTCTATGGAGTCTAAAGGATTATGATTTACAATGGTTCTATAGTCTATCGAATCAGTCGGTCAACACATTCAATCCTTTAGCTGACATGTTCTTAGATCATTTCAGCATTAACATTAGTGATAAGGTTTCTTATGAAAAAGTTACACAATAAAAACAAAGGTCAAATGAGTATCTCACTTATTATGTTCTTAGATATAAGACTATCTTGGCTAAGATGACTAGCCCCATGGCTGATCAAGAGTTACAAGATATATTCAAACATAGTCTTCTACCAATATTGCATGAATCAATAACATTTAAAATATTCTCTTCTTTCATTGAGTTATATCATACATAAAAGGAAAGGCAAGTCAAACTAATTTTAATGGGAAAACTCAAGTACATGAGTATATCTGAAATAACCAATAAGAGTAACAAAAATCAAAAGTCAAAATCAACCAATAGTTAATGTGACTTTAGATCCCCCTCGGTGAGTCATTTTATCAGTGCTTCCGTGAAAAACTTTTACCAATCTACCAGTATCTCCAACTAGATTTTTATAGTAGTTATTAGAATGTAATATCATATCTCTCCCTCCTATTTAGAAATTTTATCGAACAAAGCCTCTTTCATGGGGATATGATCAGAATGCATTTTGCAATTTTCATAAGGCAGCAGGCCACATAAAACAATAGATTCATTAGTTTGAAACATAAGATACAGGACTTGATAAATGGTAAATTTATTGATCTTGGCACTCTAGTTGAGCCTCTTCAGGCAAAGAAAACATAGGAAAAATCTTTGAAAATATTTTCAAATACTTTCCCATAGCATTCTAAATGAGAGAAAGGGGATACATCATGTGTTCACCATACATATCATGCATATCATCTACTAGCTACATACCAAGGACCTTTAGTTGAGTCACATCCTTTGAGTAACATGATTCGTGTGTACAATTCTAGAGTTCTAGCTAGACCTTTGATCTCCTTCTCAGAGAAGGAGATAGTTGAGGATGATTCAGATTATCATGAACTCATATTAGAGCTTACATTTATAATCATCCTATTCATAGTGTTCTCATAGACAATATATCTAGTGTAAATATGTGCAAAATGACATTATTATAGCATTTGGGATATTTAGAGTAAGATATTACCCTAATGGACATAGTTATCAATGGATTCAGTGGGCACATATAGAGTTCATTGGGTGAGATTATACTTCCTCTACAATTTGGTCCAACACATGTGGCCATACCATTTAATATTTTTCCCAGTGTAGGAGTTTTTGATATGTTGCTTGGCTAACCATGGATTCAAAAACTTTGAGCAGTACCTTCTATAGTTCATAAATGCATGAAATTCATCTACACTAATCAAGTTGTTACAGTTGGTGGCATTCTATATGAGTTACCACTCCCCACTTCAGAGCCATATTCTACTTTGTCATCATCAATTTTAGCTTATCCACTAGTTATAGTTCTTCCTCCAATGTAGATTTAGACATAGTCAAGGCATTCTTCACCAACACAAAGAATTCATACACCTCCACAAAGGCTTCTTTTATATCAACCATAATTTCAAGACTCTAGACAATTTCCAACTACAGTGTTCACACCTAGGGTAGTATCATTGAGGTCTCATGCCTTTACACATAGATCACATGTTCAAAAAGCTTCTCCTACTAAAATATGGGTACCTAAGATCCCTATAGTTACATCCACTTCTCAAAGTTATAGGGAGACCCCATAGTTGGTTTCCACTATAGAGATTTCAGAGCATATATAGCTTTTAGAGCCATAGTCCCAACCCTTCCATCATGCTTCATTCATGCATGATCCCTCTCCTTGATATATGACACCATGATAGGGAGTCTCTTATGAGACTCATCGATTAGTATCATCTCTTTTCATCCTTACTTGTACTTAGTTTCTTAGTATTTATTGTACATAGTCTCTTCATGACTAATTGTACATAGCTTTTATCAAAAATACAAAAACATTTAAATATTTTAAAATACCAAAAATAATAAAAAAATTAAAAAATCCAAAAACATTCAAATAAATTAAAAACACAAAAAAAAATCAATTATATGCATTATCCATGCTTTACATTTTTATTACCATGCTAGACTTACATTTATTTTTCTATGTTATTGTTTATTGATTTATCTACATTACCATGCTTCACTTGATCTTTTTTGAGTGTGTGCAGTGACACCTAGATCCTTGATTGCTTCACTCTACCCATTGAGGGGGCATCTTACTTATATACTCGAGACATACATAGACATATCTACTAACTAGGGGCATCTTCTACACGATTACACCATCTAGGTTATGTCATTCATACACCACACACTCTAGTTATCATGATGATGTACATTACTTACTAGCTTACATAGATTATTATATCGATACTCATTAGTATATATCACTTGTGTATTTCTTAGCATCTACCTAGTCTTATACTACATATATTCTATACTTTCACTTCTTGATTTGATTAGTTAGATGTGATTATATTTTCAGTATATTACATGTTTTTCTTTCTTGCTTTGTGTAGCTAGATATTATTGCATTTCTTAGTTCTTGCTTTTGTCTATTGTATGTACCTTAGGACATTTAACAATGTCCTTTACTTATATTCTTGTATGTGCTTTAGTATATTTGACAATGTCCTTTGCTTGTACTCTTTTATGTGATTATGGCCCTCATGCCAGCTTTCCTTGTTTCCAATTGTATATGTATGTGGCATTTGAGCATGCCTTGTATGTCTGATTTCTAGTTTGAGTGACATGTGCCCATGTTCCTTTTTTTCTTGGCCCCTTGGCCACTCTTGTATGCTTGTTTCTTCTTGACTTGTGTGCTTTTTTCTTGTTTGCTTCTCACTTTTTGCAATGCCATGATCCACATCATGCATTTTCTTGTTATCTTAGATGACATGATAAGCATCATGCTCCATCCCTTCTTGAAAACTAACAAATAACAACTAACATTTTTAGTTTTAATTCATTACATTTCACATTTTATTATATTTTTATATTTATCTAGGCATACCCTTGTTGATCTAACAATCTCTAATACAAACTATGTTATATCTTGAAACATCTTTTCAATTATCATTGTTATATCATGTATTTCATAGCATAACACACTTACAAGGATCTTTCTTCTGAGGGCAGTCATTACAGGATCTTCATTCCTACCCTCAAAAGAGGGGGGGAAAAACAAGGGTTTTGTCATAGAGATCAGCTCTCCTATCAATTGAAAAATTAGTTTTTAGAACACTCAAAATAGTAATTAGAGGTCAAACTAGATATAACAAACCAAAAAAATAGTGATGATTATAGAACAATCATCAAATTTAGTAAAGGACTATAGCACTAAACATGGAAAATAACACTAAATATTAGGGTGTCTTGTTTTTGGTACTCTTATCCAAATAGCAAAAAACCCAATTTTTTTAGAAATAGATAGAAAGGTAAGTTTAGTTATAGTTTTGTCATCTTTAGATCAGTTTAGATTCAGTAGTTTCAGTATAGTTTTACTTGGAGAATCTAGATATAGGCCGAATAATGCATAGTATGATGGTTCTCACTTTTATTTTCAGATTAGGTAGTCGGTATAACTTCTAGATCAAAATCCATGTTACAGACACTAATGAATAGGGGTAATGTGCATGGCACATTTGACTTCTTTTCTTTTTGAGTTCAATATATTACCCAGACATGCTTAGTAGTTACATGCCTTATTCCATTTACAGGTGGTTGGCATCATTTTAGAGTGGATTTCATACAAGTCTAACCTCCACATTATTGAGTGGCTTCCACATAAGCCTAGTTTCTAGTTTCAGAGTAGTTTACATACAAGCTTGATCTCCTCCTTTTAAAGTGGCCAAGATTGGCCTAGTTTTTAGTACACATTTGGCTATCCATGCCTTATTATTATATTATAGATCATTCATGGGCTTTAAGAGCCATTTCATATGACACATATTCATATTGGTATCAGTTTATAGCTTTACTTAGTGGGCAATGATAGAGCCAAAGGTCTAGCTAGCCTTTATATTCTTGAGCCACCTACTCAGAAGGATTGGACACACAGTCCAAACATTGATTATCACATGCATGATCACATAGCTTCACTTAGTGGGTGATGATGGAGCCAAAGGGTTAACCTTTGAATTCTTGAGCCACTCTTGAGGAATTCAAATCTTAGCTCTATTTGTGATATTACTCTTAGTACAGAACATACCCAGCATCACTGAAATAGCACAAGTTTTGTATTGGTTTACATACTTGATGAGGTGTATTTTTTCTTTTATCTTCCTCTCTCTTACCTAGATTTTGTATGTTCTTATTTTAGATGTATCATATCTAGTAAGAACTGATCTACTCTTTTTTTTCTCTTACAATTTACACTTTACAATGTATTCTCTTTATACACACTCAGCATCATACAACTTCATGGGCTTCAACCTTGCAAGTAAGTTTAGGTGTGCTTTCTACTTTTCCTTTATCCAAGTATTTAACTTTGTTGCATCACTAGATTAAATGGGAGGGGAATGTATTCATATAAAATTTCTAAATTGGTAGCTTGAGTGTGGCTTATGACACCCAATCCATAGGACCCTCTTGCATGCTCTCATAACCCTTCTAGACACCTTTTTGCTTATAATCAATCATTTGCAGACTTCTAAGACATGATTCTAACTCAGCCAAGCTACATTTTTCATGCTAATTCCATCCCTCTAGATCCCAGACCTATAATATAAGAGCACTGGGGTTGGAATATAGCATAGAACCCTAGGGTGTCTCATTTTTGGTGCTCCTATCCAATCACATTTTGAGCCTAAATGACCATTTCCTTATGATTCATATTCCTCATTATGTTGGATTTTTATAAATGCATTTAACCCATGACAAATATATCTCTATAAAATCCCATTTAAAGTTCATTTATAAGGGGTTAGAAAATATTACAAAAGCAAGGAAGACCACTAAGGCAAATTTCCCTATTCTCTATATATAACCATCTAATAAAACTACCAACATACTCAAACCCTCACATGAGTCCCTAGCCACCTCAAATACTCTTAATTTATCATTTTTACATCTTCATAACACTATTTCACAAATCACATCAAGTGGGATAACTACATATAGCTTGATCCCTATTCAGAGTATTGGTATGTAGGCAGCATGCCCACATAAGGGGTGTGGATACACATTTAGTACATCTTATACACACTAACCCCCCTCCTTTCTTAATTTTTATCAATCATAATGAAGGTCTAGGGTTTTGAGATTAAATTAGCTCTACAAGGAGCTTCATTGATATTCAAGACTTCAAATTTTGTAGGTAGGCTTACACAAGGATAGTGGACAAAACCAAGAAAACTTAGATCTCTATGACCAATTTGGATAACAAGGGTATAAATTAGACTATAGTGCTAGACCTTGAAGTGTCCTATTTTTGATTCTCCTATCCTTTCATCAAACAAAAACTAGATCTAGGTTCATGACATTATCCCAGTCGTGGACAGCCAATTCCAACCTCTGTCTCAACCATCTTAGTCTAGTTTTAAGCTAATTTGTATTTCTCCTCTTTTATTACTATTTTTAGAAAGATATTAAAGTAAAATAAATTATACAAATTATTACTATAATCATTGCAATATTATTTACTAATTTATCTTATCCAGACCTTTAACTTAATTAGGAATAAAACTTCAATATTCCCAAAATAGTTAAATCAGGTTCATAAAGAATAGGCCACTATTCCTTTACAAAAAAATGTCAAATGTAATATGATTTAGTTTATAATACACCCCCAAGATCATTTTTCCTAAAACCTTTCATGTTGACCATACCAAGTATAAACCTGAAGACTGCTTTTGCTTGCCAAGCTTAGTGGAAGGAGAGATAAGTAGTTTTCTTCATTTTTTTGAGTTTATGATAAAATTGATCATCAAAGTAAGTGAGTGAAAGACTAAGGGACACTCCTGACATGTCCCCAAATATATAAGTTCATACAAGTCTATACAACTCAAGAAATCTCCTATTTTCTTTAATAAAACTATCCTTTTTCTTAGGAACCTACCATGTTTTAGTTACAAATGATTGATTAAGACATATGAGGACACATGGGATGTGAAATCACCTATTGGAACCTTCATATTTCCCTAGGAGTCCATACAACTCATTAAATGCCCATTTTTTACCTTAAAATGACTCAAAAAGACTAAAAGGACTAAAATGACTAAGGACCAAGGCTATTATAAAATTAAATGACATCAATTAGCCTATAAAATACCTTATAAAATATGTATTAGACCCCTAAAACACCTAAATGCCAAGGTCTTACCTATAGGGGCCCCAGTTTGACCTGTAGGGTCAAATTTGGTCAACAAGTCCACCATATGCCTGATGGAAATCCAACTAAGGAAATGTTCTCATCATGCATAGTAAGAGGGATAACTACTCTATTAAATGATGTCACATTAGGATCAAAAGCTAAAATAGATTATAGAATGCCTTATAACTATGGAATAGATTTCCTAATGTCTGATGTGTCCTATATTAGTATACCTACACCTTATAATGTCTAAAGTAGATCAAAGCTAGGTGAATCGAGAACTAAATCCTCAATATCTGGAAGGTAATAAGGAGATGGTAGAGTTGTATCTCCATCACTACTATAGTCATATATGTTATAATAAGAGTTAATAATCTTAGAGATTTACTCAGTATCAAAAGTGTCATCAAGTATAGGATAGTCTAATGAAGAAGAATGACATGCAACATTCATTGAAGGAATGTCCATATGAAGTGGAGATCATGGCTCAATAACCATTGAAGCTAAAGAAGAGGCTATAAATGAATCATATAGATCTGTAGATTGAATTTCTACATGTAAAGAAGAGTGGTTGATGCTCTCACAAGGTGTAATCTCAATGAAAACAATAGATTCCTCTAAAGTACCAAAATATGATGGCTCTAGAAGAACAACATCATGCATAGGAATAGAAGTAGAATCTAAAATGGGACAACTGAGGTTAGGTAGAATCCCATCCTATAGTAGTGGCTTGATAGAAGGAAGAGAGGTGTCCATCATAAAAAATAATACAAGGAAATATTAAAATAGTCTCATAATAGATGATAGGAAGAGGAGGAGATGAATGATATAAATCTTAATAGGATCTCTAAAAAAGTGACTGAAAGATGCCCCGAATAGTGCTAGGACACATGGAGAGTTTCACATGGTGATGTAGATTCCATGAAACATGCAATAACAAGGTACTATGAACCTTGTCATAAGATTTAATCCACTTAATATAATGATCATTATCAATATGGACATGAATCTATCCATATAAGAATGGAATACAGTTCTTTTTTGTGAAAATTTTTCCATATATGCATGTCAAGAAGCATAATTGGTCTTTCTAAGAAGAACCACTAGTTTATAATCAACTTTACCCCACAAATGTCTCTTAAGTAAAGTCAACATGACTAAAAAAAGGCACCAAAGAAGTGCACAACTGCACAAAAAAATTGCAATGACCCCATATCTATAATAAAAATGCATTCTCATGAAGAGGATATAAGGCATAACTGAAAATGCATCCAAATGAATAGTAAGTGCATGAATCAACACAATGTAAAAAATAATAATGTGTAGAAAAGACACCAAAGAATACACATCACCACATAACACCACCTTAGAATTATTATTAGTGAACCCCACTTAAATTTTTAAATATAAACATGATCGTATAGACATCAAACATAATCAAGACATCTTAAGTAGTAAGTATATAAGTACAAGGAACTGGAGGGATGTCAGGATCTATTTATAATGTATCTAAGAGGTACAATATGTGAAATATAAGAGTTATATAAGACCTAAAAAACCACCAATGTGTAGAACATAAAAAATAAATACTTTTAAAGAAGACAATATTTAAATCTAAGTTACCAATTAAAATTTATAGCTATTTAAAAATCTTGCTTGCATGAAAAATCTAGGTGGAGTTTTTTTGAATCAACATCTCCAAAATAAAATTTTATGCATCAAATTATCAAATAAAAACTTAAGCCTCTTTTGAGTAAAATTTAAGCACTTTTGGGTTGAAAGTGACCAGGGGTTTATTTATGATATGACCAAAGGGTTATTTCCTATATAACAAAGGGATTTTTTCCCATGTGACCAGGGGATAAGACCTATTTTGGGTGGCCATCAAAAGTTGTAAAGAGGGTATTAAACAAATTAGCTTATATGTGTAGGTGGTAGATTCCCCCTACCCTATAAGTAGGTAGATCAGAGGTTGAGGGGTACTCCTACACCTATCAAGTTTTGATGGGTGCTTGAACACCTTCCAATGTTTGATGTGTGTTTGAAAAAATTGAAATGTCCATTGGGCATTTAAACTCTAATAATTGGGTTCTAATCTGGTGTGGAGTAGAATTGAGTTCTACAAGCTTGCATGGAGGGTGGTTGGAGCTTGAGAAGCTTATTTATAAAGGGTTTTATATTCGATGAAGGCCAAATGTCTACTAAATAGGGGAATTTTGATGAAGATGAGTGTTTGGTGGGGGGTGAATGTCTAATAAGGGTAAATTTTCCACTTATAGTAGACTTCCCAATGCACTTGAAATGTTCACTTGACCCCATAGTTCTACCCCCAAATATTTGACCACACCCAAATGTCTACCAAAACTTGAAACCCTGAAAAAAGGCCAAAATAATGCTTAAGTTTGAAAAAACTATCTAAGAGGGTGGAAATGTCTACAAAGATCTTAGAATCTACTAAAGATAATGTTAAGACATCATATCTACACATAAAACCTTGAATCTACAAAAAATTGTATGACTAATCCAAAAACTAGTAAAGGCCCATTTGACAACTTGAAAAACATAGAAATTATCGCATGATTTGAGAATCCCACTGTATAAAAATGCATAAAACCATCAAAAAAGTCTTAAAACCCTCCAAAAATGGTTAAAAATAGTTTTCATGAATTTAGATCAATTTTACAACCAATTCCATGGTTTTGACACCTTCTAAATCTAATGGCACTATATGTTTTTTGATACAAGACTCTAACTATATTTTTTGCATAGATTTTCATGAAATCCCACCAAACCTATGAAAATCAAAAAATTAGGAAAGCTACCAACAATACTAACAAGTAAGATCTCACCAAAGATTTTATAAATGGTAAAGTGGTCATTAGATCAGAGATTTGATACCATGTCAGATTATTCTAAGATATTTAATAAAAACCTAGGTTTAAGTGATAACAAGATGCAAATCAAATGAGAGCTTGATAAATATCTATTAGCTGATTAGCCAAAACTACAAAGGATATACTTTATATAGTGGTATATTATGTCATAATAAATGTAACAACTCAACTCATAATTAGAAAACACATAAAGTGTGTTTCCCCTAATGACCTTAACAACCATAAGCAAGCTAACTAAAAATTATGTAGATAAAACTAAAAGTGATAAAAAGCCTACCCTAACAATTTCTAGATCCGATGTGAAATACATTATACTCAAAGCATTCATTTCTCATAACATTAGTTTAGTATTAAATCATTGAATATACATAATGAACTAAATAAACAAGTGATATAAGAGATAACTATCTACTCCTTAAATTTTCAATATTATCATAATGGAAAAACTCTACAAATTATACAACAACATCATATGTTACAGTCATATAAACCATTGCCAAACTGAATCCACATTAAGTTACAAAAATGTGCTACAAGTAAAATGATCAACTAATCTATTTCACCATCACATGAGTCTAAAAAATGGATATCATGCATATAAAACCCATCCTCATGTGAAAGATAAGCCCAATCGTTAACAGGTATCCCTACCCACACAACCATTAATTGGTAGTGGAAGTAGGTAGTCAAAGATTAAACTTGTAGCACCCAAATAATCTAACAAGCATGATGCAATAGTGTCATAGCTTAAATATGGGATTCCATAAATAACCAAACATCTAATCCAATCATAAAATAAAAGCCAAAAGTCCATTCCATCAAAAATTGACTTGATACACACATCCAAGCATAAACAATGAAAAAATAAACATAAAAAAAGACCAGGGTTCAAAACCCCAAACATCCAAAATAATCCAAGAGGCGTAAAACACCAAAATTAACTAGTAGATCAACCAAAAGAATCTTTTCATCATTTTAACTTATCCATACTCCATCTATGGGTGAGGTATTCTCATGATGTTACCCCTATATGGTTTCCTCGATTTGTTATGCAAGATAATAAATAGATTTAGGTCCATTCGGGAGCCCACATGCTTCCAAACCTTAAACCAATTATTTATTTAAAGTAAATAAGCACCCATTAAAAACATTGCTTTGTAAAATAAAGCTTTAAAATGCACTTACTTGGTCTTAAGACACAAAGTGTTACCATAAAGGATCAGCCCCTAAATCCTCTTGCTTCTTCTTTTCTTCTTTTTCCACCTCTGTCATCGTTTCTTCTTATTTTCCTTTTTTTTCTTTTATACTTCATTTTCTATTGTCAAAGTTCCATCTAGTATAACTCTTTGTTCTATGAGATGGAATTCATCATTCCACTAGATGTAACTCCCACCTCAAAAATATCATGCCCAAATTTTTCATTCATGAATTTGAGTTCAAAACCCTTTATTTCCTATAAGCAACCCCCAAAACCACCATGCACACCATCTACAAAGCCATCAAGTGAAATGACCAAATTATTAACCCTAATAAATTATTCCCATACTCAACCATCAAATCCTTTCATGGTTGGGTTACTAAACCATGTTAAATAAAATGCCATCGACCTAAGTATCTTCTACTTATGGTTTAATTCAAATAATGCCATCACCTTAGACTTCTAATACTTAGACATTTCTTGGCTTATTACTCTTTTCATATTATTACTTTCATTGACTATTACAAACTATCAAACACTTTATTTCTTTTAATAACTTCATACACATTTAACTACCTCAATGTGAAGATGGACTTATAAAGTTAAGTGTCAGATTTTCTGGTAACACATTGTAATTGCCACTTAGACCTAAACTGGTCTCAAGTAAGGTACCATAAAACTTATCAAAGGTATTAGACCTTTGATAACCTTCTATTTTCATTTGGATTCTAACTACATATAGCTTTCTAAAAATTTGCCTCATTGATGTTAGAACAAACATGTTCTCATCTTAATGTGCATTTGATTGCTCAAAATGACAATAATAAAGAAAAATGAGAAAAAAAGTAATAAAGGAATTCAACCAAAAAAATGATACACAAGGTAGATCAAAATAGCTTAAAACTAACAATAAAAATAACTTAATTGGATAGTGATAATATTACATCATGCTTTAGCATTAACCATGTACTCCACTTTTTTCCATTTCACACAAGCTTCTAGAACCAATTTTTTCTTATCTATAATAAACTTATAACCAAAACCACAAAGGCATCAACAGTATCTAATCAACATTAAAAATTTATGAGTACATAAATATAATACTATATAAATATCAATTTAAAACTAAATTAAATTTTCTAAAATGAATCACAATATCCATAATATAATGTACACAAATCATAACAATATCAATAATCAGTCAAAATCAATGTACTGGGCAGGTGTGGTCAAGATAATTTATTACAAGCATATAATGAAGATGCAAGTGTTCCTAAGAGTTTAATGCCAAATGTACATTAATGGTATTAACTTTCCCCTTAAGGTCAATATCATGCTAAATAATTATGTCAAAGTGATTGGTTAGAAGATTCCATCCCAATTGATCTTTTTGAATGTAATGAAATCATTAGTTAGTTCTACTTAAAGATACATGTTATGCTTCAATGTTATACCATTCATGCATCACGTAAAAACATGATATCATTAAATTATTAAAGATTAACAATGTTAATCAAACACATGAATGATGAAACATACTACATAATCATTTGTTTTGAATCTATCAGATGACACACATAGAGCATAATCAAAGATCTTATGTAAAAGACAAAATAAATGTTTATAATATCGAGTATATCACTCAAATAAGTGAAAATTATAATCCTCACCCTCTTCATTGCTATCATCATATTTATCCATAAGTCTAGGGTCTTTGGAAGAAGGCCCACTATCATTTCCCTAAGATATTGATTGAGACCTAGTAAATCTCTCATGATTCTCATATATAGATAATACATACTAAAATTAAACACACTCTACTACTGCCTTCATGTGCTCACCTTAAAGTTGTATATAATCAATAAAAATGGTCCAACAAAGGTTTATGTTGATGGTATATGATGACTATCTAACTAGCATCTCATATCCATAACCCCTTTCTATAACTCATCTTTCTCACGTACAACAAAAATATAGGTAGTTTTAGAATTTACCATAGGATCAAAAGGTATCCCACCATGTACATCATTGACAAGGATGTGTCAAATCAATACATAAATAGATCCAAATACTCATAACCTAAAAAACACATAAATTTGTATAACATAAGTGAATAATAATTAAAATATGATATAATTATTAAACACTCCAATTTAATATGTATACATATATTTATTTACAAAATGGCATCAACTTATCTCACCCCATGTATCTCATCTTATGTCTATCCATAGAAACATCAAACTATGAATTGGGATTTGTGGTGGCTAGATTTATGACAATGGGGAATAATATAGCCCATTTTGACTATGTCTACCAGTAGGTGTAATTATCTGCACATTATAAATCATCACCATCTAGAATAATTGCTAGGGGATCTAATTCCCTTGATAAAATTAGGGATAACTCAATGACACTAGGTTGACCTCTCTTTACTAGATGATAACCAACTCTTTGTTTCTGTGTCCATGTCATTTATTTTAAGGGTACCCTTATGTGATCCTAAATTATCTAGTGATGCACTTATATTGAAATCACTCATATATCCCAAGGAACATGTCATGAAAGTAATAACCAACCAAGACATGTCACAAGTGAACAACATCCTTAGGCCATCCAAACAAGCCTTTATAAGGCATTTATATGATATAATCATAAGTTAGGCATTATAATAAAATCATATAGTCTAAAATACTCCTCCTAGAATCACATGGGATATTGATATATCTCTACATATATTTAAGTATGGTCCCAATATACCAATGGTCTACCTATGGGACAAGCTATAGGTATGTGCTTATATTCCCAAACATGTAATAATGTGGTTGAACCAAGTTCACCACTATAATCCTCCCAAGTAAATCGATATAGATATATGTACAAGTGAACCAACATGGTATGTCCCCATAAATACATATTATCATGCATCTCAATGTCCAAAATAATATTATGTATGAAATATAATATAACATCAGCTTATTCATCTAAAATAATGAATGAAGCAATAAAAATGCAAATATGTCTTCACATATGAAACATCATCTAAGAAAATATTAGAAAGAAGACTCATAGAGTCATTAGGGGCATAGTGTGCCCCCAAATATCACCTAGTCATGTATCTATGAGCTCACCCTTTTTGGCTTAAACCATTTGAAAACTATAACACTACATATGTTAATATAAATAGAAGACATAATATTTGGCATACATCATATAGAGTGATTGTCATCTTCCTAGTGGCAAGCCAAAATGTACAAGTATATGAATTCCACCTCTTGGTAATTATAATCATCATACGCATATTGTAGGGCATCATATCTAGCATACCAACATATCCTAGCCCTAAAATATCAACCGAGTATGGCTCAACATCACTGAGTGTGATATTTAACACTATCTCTATATTTTTCCCATGGTGAAACTCTCTCATGCACATATCTCCTTAGAAACACATCAATAAATTAATTAATTAATTAAAGACCATATATATGGTATAATTAATTAAAAAATATTATAAATGTCAAATTTACATTATATAAAATATGTATTCCGTAATAGACACCTACAAAAATGATGATATGTTTGCAGAAAAGTTGTAGACAATGCTAGAAAAGGTAAGACACTACCAACAAGCCTAGGATGCTACTAAAAAATATCCTAATACATCTAAAAACTGCATGAAATTAAACATGAAATGATAAATGAATTTGGTTAGAAATATTGAAAATTGAATAAAATTTTGAGTTTTTCAAAAAATACAAGGGCTGATGGTTAATTTGCATGCAAGGAACTCCTAAGGTACCTAAAACATTTGAAGTAACATCTTGTCACATCCACATTTTTAAAGTTAGAGATAAAAATTATTATCAAATGAATTATAAAAATAATAAATACATCCTATTTATACTAATTATGTTTTTAATGATTTAAAGTACCAAAATAAAATTATATTATTAATCTACCACAGCATAGAACATGTGATATCTTGACACTTGTATATCTATTTCACTTCCTGTCAATTATGTTGGAACACACACATGACACTCTTTCATATGGTCATACTTTTTAGGTATTTTTTTATATATTTTATTAGGATATATTATATCCTTCACCACTCAAAAACATGATTGTTTATTTTCTAACCCCTTGGGGAATTTATTACTATTTTAACTAATAGGAATATCTACACAAACACAGAGGATACAAACATATTATACAAATAACAAAGAAATCAATGAAAATCTAAAACTTAAATACTTGTAATGAAAATTAAACTCTTAATCACATTAACACCTATAAACACTAGAATATAATGTTTATATACAAAATGGTAAATCAATTACTTGAGAGGGATTACTTGTTTTCTTAAGTTCTTATAAAAGATCAAATTTTTATATAATGACATACAGTTTTGTCTGGATATATGTAATTTACATGGTTGTTATTTTCTCTATAACACATTATGCATATAAATTGTTATTTTGGGATTAGTGATTCATAGACTTCATCCCTCATATCAAAATATGGCATACATTAAGCTTGTTTCACATATTCATGCCACATTAGATTGAGTATTGGTTTTATGGGTCATATTATATGGTTTAGATATGATCGATTGGATAGATCAAGGCATATATGAGGCATATGTAAGGAATTATACATGATTGTAAAAAATAATTGAGATGTTTTATTAAATTATGAGATAGGTTGCATGGGTTATATTGAGTAGATTTATTAAATCATACAAGTCAAATTGAATAGATTTATTAGATTACATAGGTTAATTTGAGCATGTTTATTAGATTGATTAGATTTATAGATGATTATATGACATTAAGAGACAAATTATATGGGTTAAATTGAGTGGCTTTATCATATTAAGAAATAGATTATGCCATTTTATAACACTTTGAGATATATATTGATTAGATTTAGGGCATGAATGTGGTTCATGAAAAAAAAAATCTATTTATATGATGAGGATAGATGATACTACGTGAGTAATTTTGGTCTAAAATCCATCTAGAGAAGTTGATTTAGAGTTTCAATTTACATATGAACCTATTTTTAGGTTCCACCTTTTACATATGAACCTATTTCCGGGTTCCACCATTTACATATGAACTCATTTTGAGGTTCTAATAATAAATATGCTCTACAAATTTTTCAATTCTATGGACAAGAAGAGAGGATGACTAAGAGCACATTATCAATTTGGGTTGGCCTATTTTGAATTCATGGCATATCCATTCTAAATGGCATGACCATACTCGTAGAGAAATAAAAAATCACATACCAGGTGTTGTACTATTTATTTTTATTTTTGTGAATTTTTCATTTTAACTATATTAATTTTTAGTTAGAACATGAATTTATCTAATTATGTACATGATTACTTGCAGGCACATATTGGACATTATGAAAAACTAAGGCAATGAAAATTCTAAGTTTAAAATCATCAATGCAAGTTTGCATTCTATTTTATCCATTTGAACTAGTATTTATAATTACATTTAAATATTAGATAGAATGGGTGTGGGGATTTTTAGGTACCCAGATTTTATATGATCCTTTTTTGCATAATGATTTCTCATGTGAATTAACATATATGGACTCTCATTATAAATAGGGAACTTAGTGTTGCATTTATGTTGGTATTACACTTTTTTTCCACTTGGTTTGATTGTGTGTTTCTCTATTTAAAACTTATTGATGATTTTTTGAGTATGTAATAGGGGTACCTAGTCCTATCTCTTTCATATCTAAGTTTTTATATGTTTAAGATAGTGCCTATAATCCTAGACTGTGTTTGTTATAAACAATGTTCAAAATTAATGGTTGCATCATAACATCTATTTTAGGTTTGTTTTGACTACGTAACCCTTTGGATATATTTATTTTATGTTTTTGGGTCTTGTGTGGTCATATTATGTGTACAAATCCCTTAGGATAATTTTAGGGACAATAATTTTATGAAATACATAAGCATACACAGAGAAAACTAGATATACAGCTTACTGATTATGTTTTAACATAAATCTAAAGTTTTCTAAAGGAAAAATATAATTGCATGCTTGCACCAAAATAGCATCTATGATAAATTATATTTAGACCCGTATTCACATGATTTTGAATATACGTATTAGTGGGATAACTATGTGTGGTTTATTGTCACAAAATCTATTTTTTTCAAAAATTCAATTTATCAAGTCAAATTTCAAAGTGTAAATTGCCCAATCAGATCAAGTTCTCATTTTAACTAAAAAAAAATCATCTAGAGGTAAAATATAGTCTCTAAGGCCCACACAAGTTTATAATATTCTTAATTAGTTTTAAAAAATGGTCAATAGATATCAAACCTTCAAATGGGTCTTTGGTGATTTCCAAGCTCACTAAAAATAATAAATATGTCTTTTAAGTCTGGTCAAATCTTGAACTTTCAACTTGGTTCATGAAATAGATAGCTCATTGTTTGAAATTCTAATTCAATGTATTTGGTCTCTATATTATGCATCTTTCTATATATATTTTTACATTTACATACTCTAAAAGTAAATTTTACAAGGTAGAATAGATTTCAAAATTATACCATCCACCTTTTAACTCATAGTCTTGTTCATACCTCAATTTATCATAGAGGATGGTTCTGTTAAGTGATTTAGACCAAAACATCTTGGTAGTTTTAAATTTATAAACAAAAAACGCTTTTCCAAAGACATTTTTCCCTCTAATCCTACAAACTAGTCCAATGACTTCCATTCATGCACATGTCTTGTTAGTTGATTGAAAGGTAGTTTTAAAAGCTTATAGTATTTAATAAACATTTCTCTCCAATAGATCACCTTTTTCTCATTGGCAGTGTTATCTTGGTAGGTTTGAAAGAAGGTAATATATTTTAAATTTTTAAACAATTCTTATCAAGCCCCTTCTCTTTCAAATGGCTTCCAAATTCTCTTTACCATCTCAATTCTATTTTAAAATGGTTTCAACCACATGTGATGCAATGTTTTCCTCCATAATGGATTTTTAATAATTATTGTAGTCTTTCCAAGGCCATTTTATAGTTGTGGGGGGTTCATGAAAGCATTTTGTATACAAAAAAATACTCAAAACTCATAGTTAATTCAAAAAGTATGTAAACTACATGTGTAAGTGGATGTATGAAATATATTTTACATACTATATTTTTCCATAATATTTTTCATGTAAAAAGGACCTCTCAAGATTGCCAAAACACCCAACATAGATTTTATAAACTCTTAACTATACTTATAGGCATATTTTCTACCTCTATTTCACATAATGGATTCCAATGTCATGTTTTGCATGCAAACAAATATTTAAAGCCCACAGTTTGGTATTTAAACATCAAGAAACATTCTAACTTTCTTTGTGCAACCTTTTCAATGTTATTTTTCACCTTTAGACTCTACTACCAATTTTTTCATGAAAAATTAGCTTTCATAACATGCCAAGGAGGATGTTTATATCTTCATAAATTATAAATTATAGTCTTAGTGGAATTTTATATCTTATTTTGTTCTTGTAAGATTCAACATGCATTGTTTCACTAAAACATATTCCTATAAAGCCCACATGCTATATGCAGTTGTCTCTAAATAATTATTTAATTTTGAAGACATCTCAAATATTTTTTACATTGCAATAAATGTTTATAAAACATGTAGGTTTATTAGAATGTGGTCAAATAAATTTTTTTTGTAAGCTATACAATAAAAATATATTTTCAAAAAAATATCCATTATAAAATAATTCTCAAGAATTTATTTGATCCTAAATACACTTGTATAATACCTCTCCAAGGTCATGTTTCTTTCAAAGGTTATCTTGGCATACCAAAGAGCCTTTTATAGTTTGCACTAGAAGAATAAAAACCCACTAAAGCATTTGAATAGATTTCAAAACCCTGATTTGATAACAAGTAATTTGTCATGAAAATGTGGATTTTCATAGGTGTTGATAAAAAAATTTAAAAACTTGGTTAAGATAAAGTTCATGAGAATCCAATAACAATTGTGAAAACTGATCATGGTGATTTTATGATAAATAAACTTTTACAAAGTCAAAATAGTGTTGAGGAGCAATGCTTAGATTTATTGGTAATTATGTATGGCCCTTAGTTGGATCAGATGATTAAATTTAATATTATTATTTAAGACAAGGATATTATATAAGTTGTGGGTATCCAAACTCAAATTTCATAAGCTATGAATAAGTAAAATTGAAGTTAAAGCTTTATGAAGTATCCTCTTTGTGGAGATATCATGACATGGATGAAAGTGTATCAGAAAAATGGAATAGACAAGAAGAATAAAACTTTATATATATTTTCATCTAAAGGAACTCAACATAATGTAAAAAGAGTATTGAATTCCTAAGTTGGTGAAAGAGAAGATGAAATGATCCACGAGTAATTTAAACCTAATATTAAACATGATAAAGCTTGTTTTGAGCTTACATTATCATTTTCATGTATTCAAATCCTCACATCAGCCTGGTCTCCATTTAAAATTGATTTCTAACTTCAAGGCATATTGAAGTCATTATATGGATATACAAATCTTCTCATGCATCTCCTCAAGAAAGTAGAAAAACATGTAGAGTAGTTAGAGTAAGTGATCTAGTCTGGCAATTGATGTTAAATTCTCATATGATTAAGAGAAATGAACTGGCTATCAATTGGTTTAATCAAAATGTGAAAATGTGTGCTTCATACTATTTATAGGAATTATGCAAGATGTCCAAAAATTCAAAGTGAACATGCTTAAATATTATTAGAGGGAGTTAAATCTAGTTGCAGAGGTAGATCAACATTATTCTTAACAAAATGAGTCTTCTCTCTTAATAATCAATTGAAAATACCTTTTTTCTCTCTCTCTTACTTTTTATTTCTCCATTATAATTTTTAAAATCACTTTAAAATATTTTATTTCACCTTTTTAAGTCATAAACGAAAAGTGAATAATAAAAAAAAAATCTTACTAAAAAGGTGGTTATGAGTTTCTTAAAATGTAGTTATGAGTTGGTTACAAGGTGTTTATGAGATGGTTATGCCTTCATAACCTATAAATAAGATAGTTGTCATTATAACCAGGTTCAAATTTTATTCTTCTCACTCATGGGAAAGGGTTTTTGCATTTTTGTACCAAGTTGTTCATTTTCAAGGAATTGTATGAATACAATGTAAACAAATATATAAGATGAATCAATTACTTTTTGGGTTTTTATTGCTTCTTTTTTATGAAATATATATTAAAATTTATTTTTTAATAAATCCATTAAAACCTAAATTTTATTTATTAAATTCAAACTCTTGTCTTTAAAAACTTTATGATGGAAACCATAGAGAATAGACTTTGTGTTGCATACACCTAGTCTAATTTGAAGGAAGACTTTGAGATTATAGGTAATCTTGATTATCTCTCATCAGTTATTTTGTGTTACCATTTACATGATGATAGGAATATTCAATCATGACTATTTTATGCTAAATGAATCCTTATCTAAAATTAGGAAAGTGAGACTTTACATTCATTTCCAACTTGAAATACAAAGAGTTTATGTAGAAATTTGTGTCTTGAAACCTCTCTAGTGATGTATTCATTCCCTTATTTGAATTATGTCTTCCTTTCCCTTTCTATGGATAAAGGCTTCCACTATTTAATTTCCTAACTTACTCCATTGATTTAGGTAATCTAAGTGTTTTATATGCTTTATGCATTGTAGGTTTCCCATTCTCCTATCCATTTGTTTCTATTTTCTTTCCATCCCTAGGTTTTCACTTTTCTTCCATTTTTATTTCCTTTTGTACTTTTTGGTTAAAATTATCAAAAAACCCATTATACAAGGGATATTATCCTATCAAACATAGATGAATATCACACTTAAACTCAAGGTTTTTCCAATGTTATAAGGTTTATGTCGCACCTAGTTGGGCGAGTCACATAATAATCTAACTAAGCATTATGGCATAAAATATTACCAATAAGTTTGAGCCTTCCTAGTGTATTGGAACATATAAAATACTCAAATATTCAATGGTGAGTGCCTAGGTCAATCCAACCTAACATTTCTAACCCATTATATAGGTCTATAAGTGTAATCTAGCGTTTTAAATCAAAGAAAACTAAAACATATATTTATGTGCACTAATAAATCCTTGTTTATACACAAGAGATATCTACATACATAGGCATAATGATCTAAATTAACATAGGTTGACATAGTTATCCTAGACAGTATCAAAAAATAATAGATAATACCTAGCTTAGGTGATAGTGTCCTCATAGGTTTTGATAGTTTGCTTCATGATCTAAGCCATCATAAAACTAATATAAAATATCTTAAGGGACTATGATGTGGGTAGTGATAAATATAAATTATAAAATTAGATAAGTGCCTTGTCTCCACTCTTTTCTTGGTCATTTATATATTTAGTAAGTGCAATCAATTTCTATTTAGCATTGAATTTTTTATATTTTATACCCTATCTTGTACAATATGAATTTCAAAAGTTTAGTCTTATTTAGAGTGCTTAAATCTAAAAATAAATAAAACACCTATCTCTTCCTATGGTGATAGCATGGAAATCCATATATAATATAATCCTAATAAAAATAATAGGAGAGGGATGTTTACTATCACTACCATGAGGTATTAGGGGAGGAGGAATGAAAGGAGTCATACATACACTTTCCCCTTGAGTAGTAAGCAGAAGATTCTCAAATTTAATATTCATACAATATGTGTTACTAAGAAGGTATAATAATTCATCATTATTAATATAATCCTTAGTTTTATCACATATAAATTTAACCCATTTTATTGCATAATATAAGAATGCATCACCTAATCCATGAAAAAACATGCAATTATGACAACCATTACTTAAATTATAAAATAATAAAAATTAGCATTTTTTGAATCTATTTTTGGGGTTTAATTATGTGGATAAGGGTAAATCATAATTTATATATAAAATTCAAACCCTAATATGATGTAAATATGAAATCATAAGTGAATATGAAACCATAAGGTATAAGAGACTTAGGGTTTTGTATGCTCAAGTCAATAATTAGGTTTACCAAAACATTTTACATATTTTTTGATTTGATATAAAAGGATTAAAATAATGAATATCAAGATTATGTAAAATAGAAAATTGTAATAATTTTTTAAAAATATGAATTAAAGGGATGGCGAATAAGATTACTCGTAGCACTGTGTGATGTCTAAATCACATGATTCTAAGTTTATAGAGGGCTTAATTAGTGTAGGTATTAAGGAGATAAATCTAGAAGATATGGTGTGATAGGAAAGCATTGGGTGAAAGTAGTGGAAGGTGAGGGAAGGAGAGTGCAAGCTCTACCTCAAGCACGCAAGGTGTAAGTAGGATTAGGTGAATGAAAGGAGAGAGTGGGAGGCATAGGGAAACCATCTACCTAGCAAAAATGGTAAACCAAGCATCTAGGCAATCCTTGAGTTTTGTGATCTCCTATTTGGATCAATATAGGTTTTTGAGTGTCTCAAAGACACCTTTAGTTGTTAATTTTGAAGATAAAGCTTTGGAGGAGGTTTTGGAAGGTAAAAGTTAGTGTGTGGAGAGGGGCTTAGTCTGCCATTTTGATAGGTTTAAGACTTCCCTTCTTATTATTCATTAGTGGCTTTCAAAATCTTGGAATTCAATGTTAGAAGACAATATGTAAATCTACCCCTATGCCAAAGGTCTTTTGTTGTGGTTTTTTGATAATTTAGCTGATCAAAATAAGATTTTCAAGCAAAATCCTAGAGCTATAATAATCACCTTCTTCTCATGAAACCCTGGTCTCTTGATTTTAACCCTCTAACACAAAATATTTCTCTTCAACCCATCTCGATGAGGCTTTCATAACTTCCACTTGAGTTCTAGTCTGAATTTGGTCTTTTAGTTATTAGAGGTGTATTGCGTAAATTATTGGAAATTGATGCTTCCTTATTGGATTATTCTTAGATAAATTTTTCCAAGATTATTGTTTGTTTATACATTACTTAGGATCTTCCAAAAAGGATTGAGTTAAAAGTGAAAGATAGGTGTTGGCCTCAAACCATTGATTTTGAGGGGATCCCATTTAAATGCTAGAATTATTTTCAAACTGGTCACCTTTTTACTTCCTATCAAGACTCCAAACGTAAAATAAATTCATCGTGGGGGAAGGAGGCAAGTGAGGAGAATCTTAGAATATTTTTGGAAAGTTATCTTATTTTCCTCCAGGAACTATTTCAGAGGTTTTAATGGAAAATAATTTGAAAAGTATAGTACCATATGTGTTCCCAACTCAGAATTCTAAGTTTGGTGGATCTAGTGGAAAATGTGTTGTAGATTTGGTTAGTAAGAATAAATCTTATAGAGTTAAACTTGAGGATGAGAACTATTTATTAATTTTGGATTCAAATAAATTTGATAACCAATAAGAATAGAAGGTTGTTAGAAGTTGGAAAAAATATCGTCTCATTCCTAGATCTCCTCCTAGGACTTTAAGTATTCATTGTAAAATAAAGAAGGATGAGAATGAGTAATTTTGGGATTTTTTTTTGATTAAATTTTTTTTATTTTCAAATGAATTAATTTTAGTACTTTTAGTTGGTTGTTTTATTTGAAATAAGTTCACCAAATTTCATAACGATTAAAATCATTAATCTAGGCTACTTATGTTTTATGAAATTATATGTTTTAGGGGAAGAAGGCCCATTTAACCTTGATATAAATAAATAAAAGATTATGTAAAATAAGTAAATAATCATATAAATTGAAATTTAAAAGGGGAAATTGATATTGAACTTAAATAATTATAAATTAACAAAGCATTATGATAGAGAGGTACTTATGATATCATGTTAAACACTATGTTCACCACTATCTCTTACAAATTTTTGTGTCTAATTTGTAACCAATCAAATAAAGAGATAGAAGATCAAACCCTAAAATAAGGTTTTTGATTAAATTGAGACCCTTGTAGTGACTATTACTATCTAATACATCCTAGTAATATCCTTATTGATTATGTAGGTCTATGATGCTTTAGAATATTGTAATTACACTTTTAGATGCCTCTTGTGTCTACACTCACCTTCAGTCATGTACATTGATATTTTTTTAATTCTTCATCTAAAACCCTAATCTCACTTTCAACCATAATAAGAACCTTGAAAAAAGGGTTAGTATGTTGGATTGAATAACCCCAACCACTCCCTATTAAGTGGTTGAGATTTTATTACATTACAATACTTTGAAGAGGGATAAAAAAATTATATATTTATTAACACCAAGTGCAATAAGAACATGTACCAATTTTATTATTTTTACCCTTTTAACTTATCATTTTCAATACTAGATTAAAAGAGAGGCATTTGTAAACACCTAAATTTAGTATTAGACACTCTAGTAACATAAAATTTTGCACACTTTGACAATGTATATGAATTTGACTCTTGTGCACACTTTCCCTTATTTTTATACCCACTTATTATCTTGAACAACCCTATTAGTCAGATACACATATCTCATATTAGCTTAGTCTCTACATAAACATGTCAAAATAAAAAATAAAATGTCTTCATATCTCAAATCATTGATTTTCACTACTTGGATAGTACCATTAATATTTGCATAGTTATGGTTATTATAGGTGTCTGCCTTCTACCAATTATATCTAGGAACACTCAATGATGTTGTTTAAAATTGGGATGTTTTTATTGTGGAAACTAAGACTTGTTCATGGGTCAATTATTAGTGTAAATTATGAAAGATCCAAGTTTAAATTAAAATAAATCATAAGGATATAGTCACCTAACACTCACTTGGAAACTTGAAATTAATTAATCAAATTGATAAATCCACTAGCATTCTTTTGAGACATTATCACAAAAGCATATAAATATAAAATAACCCTAAAACAATTAACCCTAAATCCAAGTTTGAATACACACAAAATTCAAATTTTCATGGTGTTACGTGATGAAATCCAAACATTGCATTTCATTTTAGATTAATCATAATGTTATACACACACACCTAAGTGGAAAAAATACATATGGTTTGAGGCCCCTTTTGAGTCATGAAACATAAGTAGTGATTATTCACTCATCAATGAGTGGTTTGGGATGTCTAAAACAACACACTAACCCATTTTAAATGGTAAAATCATGTTCAAAAGTTTGAGGGTTTTAAAGAAAGGAGAATAGAAAACTAGATTAGAATACAATACTTAAGATGAACACATGCACATGTATGTAGCATATATAGGTGTAGGCACAACTATATGGGGTTCCACATACTTTTATAGTCTATAAGTAAATTAAAAGTATAATCATATAATGTTAGTCACCATAGGGGTCTCATTGTTATTATTAGTGATAGAAGTAGGGTTTGAGCTATAGTTTCCTGATTTGAACAATGACAGATCATTAAAAAAAATTAAAAACTTGTGATGACTATTATTATTAATAAAAATCAGAAATGAGTTAAGTAAAAATTAATTATATTACTTTTTCAAGTTCAAAATTTTGAATTACAATATCAAGATATCCATTTTCTGACTCAGATTTGTTTGTTATGGCTATATTTTATGCAATATGAATTGCCCCTAGTCATACATTATTTAGATCACATTAATGTAAAATAAGTAAAACCCAAGTAAAATAATCCATAAAAAAATGAATAAAAGGTGCATCATTATAGAAGGTGTATATTCCATGTCTTCTTCACCAGAATCATAGTAATCATTATTATTACAAGATTCATCAAAATTATAGTTTGATTCAATTGTAGAATTAAGAGTGGAAAAGTATCATTCACATGCTCATTAAGAGAGAGAGTAAGAGAAAATTTTAACTTTTTACTACTATGAAATGTGTCATCATGTGTGGGTGTAATCTAATGCATTTCTTCACTAGATATGTATGAAGTGCATGAATGATTATTACTTTCAATCTTGGAGTCAAGGGTAGAAGAAGTATCAATCATGTTTTCATTTGACATATTATGACATGTAAGAGAAGAGTTAGAGACATTTGCATTATCAATATGTTATAAATAATCATTACATTTAGCTTGGAATGTAAAATAAGGTGATAGAATAAGTTTGTCTACCTTAGTTTATGCAACTGTAAGAGGTTTAATATCATTGGTACATGCTTATTCAAATTTAACTGAGAAGGGTAAAGAAGATGTGTTGTTCTTATCTACTTTACTAAAATCATGAAAAAATGGATTTCATGTTTTGAACCTATATAAATTTAATTTTAATAAAGAAGTAGTAAAATTACTTAAAAATCTAGGACCACATTGGAAAAAAACACTACCAACAAGAGGTTCTTTTGGCATTATATTATTAGTTTGATTTTGAAGTGTAGGAGAATAGGGAGAGGAAAGAAGAGAAGATGTATCTAATATATCCTCATCAACATTTTCATTTTCATGCTCATAGTAATCCTAATATCCATCATTATAACATTAGTCATCATCATCTTTATAAATGAAATCATTATCATGTGTTAATGTGCAATATTGAAAAATTGTCCATTTATTATTATAATTATGAGAAAAATTTAGAAATTAATACATGGGTGAGGGATAAGAGGCTAATTATATGTCATTTTAAACTTTCCAAAGAAGATAATGTAAATAATAAATATTGATCACATAATAGGTAGAATGTAATATAACATAGGTATATGTAAAACTATGAGAAATACCAATGTGTAGAAGAAATCAAGATTGTACTTGAAAACCTAATTGCTAGTATTTGGATGTAAAGGGACCTAATATGTGGATCTAGGGTCTGAATGAGGGTTGTTTTAAAAAAAATTAATTATATTAAATTATGGAAAATCCAAGTATAGAATTTATTTGAATTAGCTAGGTTGTGCCAAAAACCAGTAAAAATACATGCTTATAACCCCAATTTAGTGCTCAAAAATTGAAGGTAAACCCTAGGAAAAACTAGGTTTTTAATCAATATTTGAATTATTTCAAGTCTACCAAATGTTTTAACTATTTAGGACTTAGTTTATGAAAATCCTATGTTGTTAAATGGTTGAGTATAACAATTACTTGGAATGAAAATAGGAAATAATTGATTTGACAAGCCTTTCCCAAAATAATAAAGAAGTAAAGAAAGAGTAATTATTTAGAGAAAAATAAGTATTTATGTCATGCAAGAGGCTTAAAAAGGCTTGAAAAATAGTTAAACACCTTTCATTATGTGATTATAGATAAAATTAAGTTTCAGATAGTAATTCCCTTATGTGGAAGTAGTACCATGTGACACTAGTGTCCCTTTTAAAGGAGTTGTCTAAAAGTTTTAACGAAGTTGTAGGAGGTTTTGAGGGACCTGTAGGTGGTTTTGTGTCTTCTAAAAACTTTCATATGTCATTTTTTCACTGAATATCCTCTAAAACCCTAATGAATATCTACACACATGAAATAACAATCAAATCAAATGAAAAATTAAGGGAAAAGCTAGGTTTTTGGATATTATGATCACACAGAGTAGAACCCCTATTATCTAGGCCATTGCCTATATTAACCCCAATTCTAGGGGTCTCAGATCACATGTAGTTATCCCTTAGGGAACATGCATGGTATGATATAATGAATTTATCTTTGGCCCTTCTTTGATCAAGCATGAAATGTCTAAATTTAATAATTGAGTAGTATTCAGAGTATTGATCTATACTATTGATTGATTTTACGTAATTATGTGCCAAAATAGTAAGTGTTAGATTTAAAACTCCTTTTGAGGCTCTTTACATAAAAGTAACTTTGATTTGAATGTAATACCTTATTTATTGGTATCAAATTCATAAAAGAGGGATAAAAACACAAGGGAAAGCTCAAGGTAGGGTTAGGACCCAAAACATGAGAGAAAATGATTGGTGGACATTATAGCCATAATTGAGCACTAGTGCCACATAGTGTTATTATCCTAATAATGGCACTAGTGTCTTGAGGCCTAAAAATAGAGTTGACACTAGTTAGGACTTGTTAAGGACCCCTGTGACTAGGATTAGGTGACTCAAGACCATTTAAGGTGCAATAAATAGAGAAAATAAGACAAGATTAAAAGACCAAAAATGACCATGCAAACAAGGCCTACATTCAACTCTAAGACCTTCATGTGAGAAAAAAATAAAAGACATAATACTTGTGGTTTCTTGACCAAATTAGGGTTTATATAACTTTTATAACTTATTGGTCAAGGGAAACCAAGTATAGATACCCCCTTAATGTACTTTATATTGTTGATGAGTTGATTATCATTGTAACTCCAGAACCACTTTAATTTTTGATATAACCTTATGAAGATAATGAAAATAATCCTATGTTGATGTAATGCTTATGGTCATTTATCTATGGTTATAATGCATTTGACATTGTCTATTATCATTTTATTCCAACTTCTTTTTATTTTGATAGTTAAGTGATAAACAAGTAGTTTAGTTAGATACAAGACCAAGGATGAGGTTAGGACTTAGTACTTGTTCGAGAACCCTAGTCTAGGAAAGTATATGGGTACACCCTTGCACATCAAACCCATTAAGAATCAATCTTAAGCTATGTGATTTAGGTGAGTACATGAAAATCCTATCTTATGTGAAATTCTATCAAGATATCACATTGGAACTCTTACTCACTTAGGTACACAACTATGGATTAGACATGCCAGTTTAAAGGAAAAGAGTCCAATATTTTAGTTCCATTTCTAGGACGTATATCACTTGTTTGCATGATGGTGGGAAGATGATTTAATAGTTATCTATGGATAATGTTGAATGATGGGTTACTTGAGTAGAAGTTAACTTCATATTTCCATTTCTTGAACCAAGAATTTCCACATGTGCATGGGCAAACCAACATCTATACGACTCACTTTATGAAGCATTATTTGTAGAAGTATTTGTTCACCTTCTTACTTATATTTTGGAATATGCACAATACCATTTAAATATGGATGGAAGACTTCCTATTTAGTAGAGCATAAATTAGTTTTAAAAATATTTGGAGTGTTTTGGATGCATGTAGTGGATGTTTGGTGGTGCATAACCTTGAATAGTTAAAGTTTAGATTGTGTGGTCTCAACATATCCTATGTAAAGTAAGCCTAATTTTACTTCCTTTGAGAATCACATGGAATATATATCATGATTTTTTTCTATAAATTAATAACCTTATAGTGGATTTTGGACTTGAAATTTTCTCCATGGTTGGCTAAAATCTCTCTCATCTGAGAAGTAATTGGTGGGGAAATGGAGGGGCACCCTTTAATGTAAGATTGTTGGTTCATCATGGTAACCAATTAGTGTGAGTTTTATAATCACAAATATGATGAGGCTAAGTTAAGGGCTATTATTTTAATTATTTTAGGAAGGAGCTAGGAGGACTTAGGAAGTGTTTTAAGGGTCTGTAGGGAAGTAAAAGGGCATAATAAGGACTTTGAAAACACAAAATGACACCCAATACTAGAATACGTACACATGAAAGAAACAAGTCAGGGATTGGTGACTGAAGAACCTAATCTAGATAGGCCCAGTTCCCCACTTATAATGCATGCTCATACTCTTGAGTTAGAAAACATTTTTGTATGTTATTGGGATACAAATAGTGTCGAATCAAAAATTGAACCTATTAGAGACACTTTTGAATAACTAGACCAAGATAGTAGTTTATTATTGTTTTTTTTCCATTGGAAGATAATTCTATGACTTAGTTTGGAATGCCTAGTGGAAAAATCATAGCTAATGGGTAGATTACCAACCCATATATAGTTAATAAACCTACCTCTACACCTAATTTATTAGGTGCTTTTGTTGTTATAGGAGGTACAGGAGGTGGTACAAATGATGGTTCAACCAAAGGATCTAGAAGAGGCATGGGAGGCATTGGTGGACCTCCCCCACAAGATTTAGGAGGGACTAGAAGTGTATCACAAAAAGCTTCATTACTAGCACCTCATTTTCCCACTATTTATTACAAGATAACACTCCATTTACCTAAGTATGGTAGTGTGGAGAATTCAATAGAACATGTTCATAAGTTTGAACTTATCTAGTGAGTGTGTGTTATTACATCTACTGAAAAAAGGTAACTTAATTTTCCACCACTCTTTTAGATTATATGCACAAGTGGTACTATAAATTTAATCTACAACAAACTATAGTGAACTATGAATAAATAAAGGTATATTTTCTCTAAGAATTTGATATCTAGGTGTTTGAATAATATACCATTTTTTCCCTAAAAAACATCAAGCAAGAACTAACTGATAGCATGTGTGAGTATGATGCACATTTTAAGACACTTCTCTCTAAAATTTATTTTAATATAAACACCACTCAACATGCCTAGTGGTTCATAGGAGGTTTATTACTTCCCTTATAATTCACCTTATCATAGAATACCTTCATTAACCTTTACTAGGCCTTAAAATCTTCCCTTCACAATAATTTTTTTAGAAGCATAGACATAGGGATTAGTCCCTTCATAGAAGTTTAGATTGTTCCTATGGCATCTCAACTATAAAATCTCATTGTGCATAGTACTCATGATACTCACTATGGTTTTTAGTATTATGACTATCAATTGAAGGCCACAAAAGGAATAACTACCCTAGAAAGAGTATTCACACCATGGTGAATCAATCCTATGAGATTTTATAGGAAAAGAATGACATAAAGGATTTCCCCTACTTCATCATGTTACATAATCAAATGTATATAGATATTATAAAATATGTGATGCATATACTCATGATACCAATGATTTTTACCTTATTAGTGAAATTCATGAGGCACATCCAAATGGTACTCATCAAACTTATGTTGCCAATAACTAAGATAATAGTGGAGGTTGGTATTTTATAGGTTTCAATCATGGATGTGGAGGTGGTCATTTTCCACCTAAAACCTATTACAAATGTGATTCTCTAGAGCACTACCAACATGATTATCTAGTGTATCCCACATGTGTTTTTTTGTAAAAATGAACATCATTTGGAGGAGTTCCAAGACATATATACTTCTATCATAAAGGAGAGAAATTAAAAGGATGTTTAAATGATACACATTGAAAATACTTAATGGATACCACACCCTGCTACTCCAATTGGTCCCAAGGTTAACATTACTACACAAATAGGTGCTTAGTCTTAGTGCATGTCAAACTAGCCCACTGGTAAAGTTCAATGGGAGAAGCCTTATTTGACTCTTTATCTAGATTCTAAGCAATAGAATAAATTTTTACATGACACAATGACATTAGTGAGGGATTTATAAATAGAGATCCATTTCCTCAAGGATAGAGATGTTATTATGTGCACTGACATGTAGAAAGCTATGGATCTTCACAACTTAGTATGTGATGAGTTTCATGAGCTATGAAAGTGATTCCTTGATGAAGGTATTGTGCCTCTTTTTCAAAATTATCTTATTCATCATACACCTAGAGCTATAGAGGATCATCATTTAAACCATGCATGGTGACAAGATACTCGTAGCTAGCCTAGTACGAAGTAGGATAAAGAGATATTGGTAAATGCCACTATTAATGGATGGGTCATTTAATATATATTAGTTGATATTTGAAATAAGTAAATGTACTCACTAAGGATGCTCAAAGGAATATGGCAAGCCCTACTTTGTAGCCTTCTCATGTTTTATTTATGGCTAATAGAGACTTGTGCACTACCTATTAGACTCCTTAAGGATGACACCATGGATATTTTAGGTGTCACTTTCAAATATGACTTTGAAGTGATTGATTTAGCTGAATTTGATGACTTTACATATTTCTTGGGTCACCCTTAATGTTATATGAATAATTCTAACTTAGGCTTCAAAAAGTGCTACATCAAATTTTAGAATAATGAGAATCACATCATAATACCCTTAGACCATGATTAAGTACCTCCTTATGTTGAGCAAGTTAAAATTAATGAGGACATTAATCATATATTTAATTTCATATCTTAGGGTACTGAATTCCTTGATCCTAATCCAAATGGCATATTATGTTGGGTGGATGCACAGTCTATCTTTGACACTATCAGTAAGGCTTATGACTATTAGGTTCATGGTGAATATGATCTTACTAGGTGAAAAGTTTCCAAAACACTAATTTTTTTAAAAAATGGTTAAGTATAACTAGGTCAAACATCTAAAATTTGAATAGGAACTCCTATTTTTTTAAGAAAATAGAGTAGATAGATGATCATGCAGTGCACCATTTTTTGAGAAACCTTTAATATTGTTTGAGACCCTTTGGTTAATATTTAGATAAGATATTATAATTTTTTATCTATATTTTTTCAATGAATACATTTTTTAAATGAATTTTGTGATTGTGAAAACTAATCAAAAAAGGATAACCGATCATGTGGTGCACTTAATTATTTGAAAAAATGAAAATCATTTTTTTTAATGTGTGTAGAATTAGGCCTAGTTTGTGACCATCTAACTTGTTTTGCACTTGGATCAATGGAAAATAGATTTGGTCTCACAACTACATGCCTTATGATGTGGAAAATATTTTTTCAAAATCCAATTTGGTCATTACTTAGGCATTTTTAGGGTCTAAGTATTGAACTTAGGGATTTTAGGACATAAAGTTTGTAATTAATATCCATTTTTGGTAAACATATAGTCATTTTTAAAAATTTTGTGCCTTTTGGATTGATTCCTATCATTTCAAAGAGTCTTAGGTTTGTCAAAATTGAAATTTACAAACCACACACTTTAAAATTGATCAAAAGTGGTGTGATTGGGGTAGAATAGGTCACATTGATGACCTATACACATCAAAATGACCACTTTATGTTAATTTCACTTGTTCATCATCCCTCCCTCATCCCTAATCACTTCTTATTAATACCTCATCACCCCTAGTCACTCTCTCATCATTATTCATTATCTATAATCACTCTTTCATTGACCCTCACTATCCCTAGTCATCTTTAATCACTCCCTTATCATCTATAATCACTCCTCCATTGAACCTCACTATTTGTCATCATCCTTAATCACTCCTTTCTTATCCTTAATCATCCCTAATCACTCTTTTATCATTCCTCATCATCCCTAATTACTTCTTCATCATTTTTCATCATCCCTAATCACTCCCTCCTCAACCCTCCTTATCCTTAATAACTCCCTTATTGACCTTCATTGTCCCTCATCATCTCTAATCGCTTAGGTTTATCATCCCTAATCACTCTTTAATTGAATATCACCATCCTTTATCATCCCTAGTCACTTCCTCCTCAGCTCTCATAATCCATAATCACTCTTTCCTCATCCCTCATCATCCCTAAACAATCCCTCATTGACCCTCATCACTCCATCATTGACCCTCACCATCCTAATCACTCCATCATATAACATAAGTAAATACTCTAAAGGCATATTTGATTCCAATAATATGTTTTTTAATCCATTATAATATAAATTAACTCTTTTCTAGGATTTGTGTTGTCAATACCCATTTGTGATAATCAATTTTATTACTAAATAAATTGGAAGATATTCCAAATTTATAGTCAAATAAAAAAAATTACTAGCACAAAATAGAGTCTAAATTTTAGCTCATCAAATTATCTTTATTGTGCTACTATCTAGATGAAACTTTATTTGGTTCCACCTTTGGTTTCTTGGTTCAAAGAATAAAAAATAGACACAAATCTCATCTATAATTTTTTAATTCTGAGAAGATCTGAATATATACAAACTTATTTTTTGTTTCCCATTTTTATATGACTTAATATCTTGATCAGGTTTACACATGCACTCCTTATGAGTGTGTAATTTATCCCAAATATTTTATCTATTACATTTAAAATAAATAAAAAATTCATGTTATCATAAAAATGTGTTTCTACAAAATGTGATACACTAGTTCAACATGGTGTAGATGTTCATCCCATGTTTTCTAAAGATTAGGATGTCATCAAGGTAGATTAAAAAATTACATAGTTAAAGGGCCTGAGGATGTCATTCAACATTTGAATCACTAAATTAGTTAACCTAAAAGTCATAACCAACTAGTCAATCAATCGTTCCTTTATTTTTAAGACTATATTCCAAATGTCTAGAGGTTCAACATGAATATGATGATACCCAAACTTAATATCAATTTTGGAAAACACTTATACACCATGGATATTACAAAAAAATTCCTTAATATTTAGATGAGGATAATATTTATTCACTTTAATCCTATTAATATTTTTTTTATTGATTCATAACCTCATGTCCCATCCTTCTTTGGCACAAACACAATTGGTCTTCTACAAGGCAATTATTTGGGTATGATGTGTCCATTATCTATGATTTCATGGATCTAACACTTGATCTATTCATTCTATATAAATGATATGTTGTATAAATATGTTTGAGTTAGAAGTAGTTAAGGGATCAAGTCAGTAGTATTATTTAGTGTACAGTATGTAGAAACTTATTTAGGTGACTGAAAGATATCCTTGTATTCATCTAGTTTATGGTTCAATTATTTTGTCTTTATTATTATTGGACAATCCACACTATGATATGGTTCCATAAATATGTTATTACATTTAATTCTTACCATCAAAATTATACTTCTTACTAGAACTGACAAGATTCTTTCACTTCCTAGAACTAATGACTTAAAGCTTATGAACTAACTATGATATATGGTATTTTAGATCACGATAATCTATCATATAATTTCAAATATTTACTTCATATACTACATGGCAATGGTAAATATATGGTTGACCACATATAAAATGTCACACACCTCTAATGGTGAGATGTCACAAAGCATTACATCTTAAAAAGTTTGATTTTATACACCATGTGACACTAATAGGTGATCCATTTATAAAGGCATACACTATAACATACACTAGTGTATGGTTATGGATGATTCCTCAATTTCAATTTCAATTTTTTAAAATATGCTTTAGGAGAAATTAAATTCTTTTGACTTTCATTGAAAATGATGAAGTGTATTGGCTTACCATAGATCTACATTTGTTAATGAAATAATATTTTTAATTCATATAATTTCTTATTAGGGGAAATGGAGATATCTTTGGTACCAAACATATCATTGGATTCATAATCTATTATCTACTTACCTTTGTATATTGTTAGATAACTTATACCCACTTCTCGAGTTATGCAAGTAGAGAACTCAAAATGTGAAACTCTTCATTGGATTCAATATTGAAGTTATGAATTAAGCACCACTTTCCAAACTTAGACTACTTGTTCTAATAATTTCAAAATTATTTTCCACTCTCTAGTATGATGACTCAATCAATAGATATACAAATATAAGGATTTCAATGTAATTATTTTGATCATAAAATTTCCTCATATGAAAATCAATTTATTGGTTTCAGGAAATCACATAGTTTGGTGATCCTCATAATTAATACCCATTTTTGGTATTATGGTGGTTTTAGTTTCTTCTCTTTTTATATAAGATCTTTAATTATGAATTACATAATTTATAATAAGCCCATATTTTTTCATACATGCTAAATATTTCTATTTCAAATTTTCCTCCACATCATTTTGATCATTATGTCTTATATTTTATGCTAGCACTCAACTCTCTACTTGTATATCTTATCATTTTTAAACCCCAAAAAAATGACACCATCAATTTATTATATTAATTGATTAATAATGAGGAGGAAGGAGGAATTTAGTATATATGATGAGGGAGTCATTAGGGATGATGAGGGATGGGGAGGGTCCATGAGGGAGTGATTAGGGAGGATGAGGGAGTGATTAAGGAGGATGAGGGATGGTGAGGGTAAATGAGCGAGTGATTAACGGTGATGAGGGATGAGAAATTAGTGATTATATATGATGAGATATGATGAATAAGTGATTAATGATGAGTAGGGATGGTGAGGGTCAATGAGGGAGTGAGTAGGGATGATGAGGGAGTGATTATAAATGATGAAGAATGGTGAGGGTAAATGAGGGAGTGATTAGGGATGATGAAGAAACATGATGAATTGATTAGGTATGATGAGGAAATAGGATGGATTGATTAGGGATGATGAATTAGTGATTAGGGTGATGGATTGATTAGGGATAGTGAAGGATGTTGAGATCTAATGAGGGAGTGATTAAAGATGATGAGGAAGTGATTAAATATAATGAGGGATGGTGAGGGTCAATGAGGGAGTGATTAGGGATAATGATGGATGAGGAGTGAGTGATTATGGATGATTAGGGATAGTGAGGGTAAATGAAGGAGTAAATAGGGATGATGAGGTAGTGATTAGAGATGATGAGGGATAATGAGTAATGAGGAGAGAGTGATTAGAGGTCATGAGGAATGAGTAATAAGTGATCAAGGATGAGGGAGGGATGATGAATAATTTAAATTAGCAAAAATTGGTCATTTTATGTGTGTAGGTCATCAATATGACCTATGTTACCCCAATCACACCACCATTTATGAAGTTTAAAGTGATTGGTTTGAAAACTTCAATTTTGACAAACCTAGGACTCTAAGAAATACCAAAAATCAAATCAAAAATCATAAAAACCTAAAAATGACTATATGTTTATAAAAATGGACATCAATTATAAAATTTATGCCTTGAAATCCCTTAGTTCAATACATAGACCCTGAAAATGCCTAAGTACTGACCATATTGTATTTTGAAAAACTAGTTTCCATATCCTAAGGCGTGTAACTATGAAACTAACTATATTAGATGCAGAGTGACCCTAATTTATTATATTTACTAAAATAAATTTAAATTATATATAATATTAAAATTAACTCAAAATTTAGAGTATTAAATATAAGCTTCAAGTCAAGATTGGTTTCATGTACATGTTCACATGTTTTTATGTACAAAATAATAGGTACACGATCATGTTATTACTTTTAAAATAATGAAATCGCATCATCTGTTAATGTGGTCGTGTTATTTGTTAACATGATTTTTTTATGGCTTGGTAATATTTGACCCATAATTTAAATAAAATGATCATGTTATGTAAATAACATGATCACATTATGTAAAATGTCCACAAAATTATCCCCCAACTCTATGCACATACCTTATCAAATCATCTAAAATTATCAAATGTGGATCAATCATCAAACATTACACTTCATTATTGATAATGGAAGTCAAAAAAACCTCATTTCTCATAAATTAGTTTTACAATATAATAATAAAATCCATAAAGGATTAAAAAAAATGTAATAGAATGTCTAGTGAGTGCCATATATGCACATGTACAATGTGTATAATACATATATTTCCATATAGGCATGCAAAAAATGTGTACATTAACATATAGGCACAATAAATTACATCATGTAAGAGGTGATATAATCATCAAATATCTTCCCTCTCTTTGCCTTCCTCAAATAAAACCCTCCATGGGATTCCTTCCTATAGAGGGAGATCCCTCGAATGCCTTGGATTACTCTAAGATCTGACTATGGGTCCTATGTTCATAGCTCGCTTGCAGCTAAAAACATTCAAATATAATTATTATTATAAAATTAAAATAAAATACATGAAACCAAGTACAGAAATTAATTTTAAAATATAATTAAAATAAACATTTAAACATGCACTTAATACAATCTCATGGTTTTGATCAATCTAAATTTGATGCTTGATTAGGTCAGTGGTAAGTTGAACTGCATGAACACGCATCTAAAATGAGAAAAAAATAAGAGAATATTCCCTAATAATAATTTTAATGGGACTATCATATGTCATGGGACAACCCTACATACACAATACATTCACATAATTTATACTTTTCAGGCAAGTATGTAGTAAAATTATTTAAAAAATTATTTTACAATTCAAAATATAAGTTAATATGTACCTCTATCAAGGCCTATGTGAATGACATTATTGAACCAATGCCTACATCTATATCCACTCATAGAGATAGAGGAGTGTTTAATCAAAACATCAATTAAACAAATAAGGTCTCACTTAGTTTTCTATAAAGTATCAAAGATATATGATAATTTTTTCTCCTTTATTAAACCAAGAGTGTAAGATTAACTCAAATTTTTACCTCTATATAAGTAAAAGGTGTTGTGATAACATAGGTAGATGTATTAGTGGATGGTCCAATATTTGTATCCATTAAAAGTGATGGATGAGTGTCTATCGAGACATCAAATCAATAAATAAGGTCTCACTTAGTTTTCTATAAAGTATCAAAGATATATGTCAATTTTTCCTCCTTTATTAAACCAAGAGTGTAAGATTAACTCAAAATTTTAAATCTCTATAAGTAAAATGTGTCATGCTAACATAATTATATGCAATAGTGGATGGTCCAATAGTTGGATCCATATATGTAAATAATGGTTGTGTAATATCAAATCTTGAAAATGTAGACTATCATGATGAAGGCACCATCTCCTCCTACAACATAAAAAATTACATATATATTATTTATTTTCTATGTAAATTAATTACTAGATTTTAAATTTGAAAATATAGCTTAAATTTGACATGAAATTTATATAAAAGATACTTGCATCCAGGGATTGGCTGATGATTGCACACCAAGTGTGTGTGTTAATAACTCTTCACTCAAGACTATATCATCCAACCCCTATGAACCACCAGTGTCATCATCATCAAAAAGTTCATTAATATAGCTCCATAAGATCTACAAGGATGGGGTTGGGTACGTATAATAGGTGTTGTATCTTTAGCATCAGTCACTAAAATCCTACTCATATGTTGAACAAGTGTATCAGTAAGCACACTAAGTGCATGCAGAGTGTCGATCTCTGTAACCTCCTTCACCATAGAGGGTATCTCAAGATGGAGTTACTTTTGTGTATGTATACTTGTAGTTTTATTAGGTGCATGATGTGCACTTGGTCGATTCTACACAAATCCTTTCCCTTGGCCCTAAAACTCACCATAGTCAAAATAATTTGGAATCTCATTGAGGATAAACTTATAGTAGACTTTCCTCAAAAAATATAATGGGGTATCATGGTTTTTACATGGTGGATAATCAAACACCATCCACCATCAGTCTTATTAATTTGTTTTGATAAAATTGTGTTCATACCTATTGAATGGAAAATGTTTAGTAATTATTGGAAATGGTGCATTAGTGGTTGGGTCAATGAATAATGCACAAATGGATGATTTTGATATTTATTTATTTTTTACCTTTTATGCTAACAATTTGGCATCATAATAATCCCCAAAAATATCTCAATATGATGCCCATATATCAATTTGACTTGTTATCAAGTCAACTTAACCTAATAATGAATATAGGTTATTATCTATATAGGTGCAGTGGGTTTTGGTGGATGTGGGATCCCTCATTCCCCTGATTACTTGCTCAATTTCAATTTTGTTTTCCATAACATGTAAAGTTAGATACCCCTGACTGTTTATGGGATATTTTTTAATTATAGGAGGGTTAGGTGGAATAATATGAGGGTCAGGTGGAGAGTTAGACATAGGATTAAGAGGGATAGGTGGAGGGTTATCCATATGAATAGCAGAGTTAGGAAAATTATGGTCTTTTGTAGTGGATTGGTCTGTTTCAAACAAAAAAATTACAAATTAAATAATATAAAAACAAAAAATTGGTAAAATACAAGGTTAATAAGTGTATTTTTTAGTAACTTACCTCATCTAGGTGGTGGAATTATGAATTTCAAGATGTGTCAAGCTTTCTAATGGACTTCTAGTAAGTTTTGGGTCTTTGTATGAGAAACACAACTATAGAATAGCACTTGGGAGTTATAAAAATGGTAAGTGGCAGTGTTAATCTACAGGTTTTTTTAAAATTAAATAGGTAATGTGTATACATTATTATAATGCATATGCATTACCATAACTCATACACATTATGGCTCAAAAATTGCTAATCTATATTATTAATAATGCATACATGTTAAAGGGTATATCCATTAAAATTTCCCCAAACTTCGTGCACATGCCATGTGCATTACCATTTGGCACATTAACCTTTCCATGTGCTGAAAAATTAAAAAAAACAATTTGTTTTAACCTTTTAGGACTTATTGAATGTAAATCCTATGTTGTTAAAGTGTTGATTATAGTAAATTAGGTTAGAAATATCTAATAAATATAGCCACTTATTTGTTATAAATTTTGACTAATGTGACCTTTCTAAAAATAGCAATAAATAATGTAAATAAGAATTTAGCTTGAAAATGACTAAGATGAATGATATGGAGGCTAAAAACTGAGGCAAAGGCTAGTCTATGTTAGTAGAGGTTCCTGAAGCATCATAAAATGCTAAGGATGAGGATAGCTAGGATATACTTTAATACGTAGCATAGTGTATCATATTCATATAAAATATTGGAAAATAGGAACAAAGCAAGTGTGAATTATCATGCACTAAATAGGAGGTAAGAGTAGCTAGTGATTCATTAACATAAATAGAGTATTTAGATTTAATTAGATAGAAAGTAAGCAAACATTATACATGAGAATGTACGTAAGGAACAAAGTAATAAACCACATAGGTAACCATAACCAAATAAGTCTCTATTGATCTCTTCAAAAGTGAAACTCTATTCTTCTTATAAACACAAGTATGTGTAGACATTTTCAGTCTATGAATGTTCATCTTATTCTCATACTTGGTACCAAAAGTGGAGTATGTTCATATTCTAACCTATTACAAGTCATGGAGATATGACAAAATAGACTTATACATGATAAAATGAATACATAATTCATGAATATTAAACAATTTCCTATATAACTTTACAATCTAAATTCTTCTCCCAACACTTTCCCTAAATTAAAATATTATCTCGTCTTGAGACAATGTCATAAGATCTTCCAAAATTGCATAAGTGAGTATATTCTGAAGAAGTGGTTAGACTAGTAAGAGTCACAGTAATCATTCAAGGTGTCATTTTTGGTTTTCACCTCTTACACACTACTTAGACACTTTGTTGGGTTTTCAACTAAGTATCATACTAACCTATCACCCTTTCAAGTTTTCAATAGGTTGGCATAACCAGGTGGCTACCCTTTATGGGTTTTCAACCAACCTGGCCCTACTTGTCCCACTAAGTCATCCCCAATACAAAAATCTATACAAAATTTTACAAAATTTGTACTCTAAATAGTACTTAACTTGGGAGGTGGCATAAACATGGATGATGATTGACTAGAAGAATCCTTGGACTTGGATTGCATAGCCTTTTTCTAAGTGATAATCTAATGGAGCTCTAAAGGTGGTCGATACATAGGTGTTTTGATAATCTAGATGAATTCACTAAAAAATGGATTTAGATTAATATTATAGGCATTCCATTCGAACATGATTTCTTAGATCAGTTATAGCAAGTTGTACAATGAATCATGGTAACCAATGATCTCCTTAAGATCTATGTCATTAGTTATGCTCATGGATACCTTGGTGTTGGTGACCCTTGTCTACATGATGTTGAGCTTAGAGACTAGAGAAGGAACTTTGTAGAAGCTAATTCTGCCAATTGAAGAGGTTATCATGCATATTATCCTTGGAATTAAGAGACTCCTAGAGTGGTCCATCCTTATCTTCCCTAGTGGTAGTGTGGATTCCTATGGTTGCTTGGGTGGTGGTGATTATGGCAAAGTCTACATTAGAACTAGATAGAAAATCATCCAATTATTGCTTCTAATCCAACAAGCTACACATGACATGTTATTCTATTAAGGCATTAGTGTCCAATATGCCTTGGTACTCCTCCATCAAAGTGATAAGAATCACAACCTTGATTTTCACATCTTGTCCTATTGTGCTAAATACCTAAAGTTTATAGGCTACACACCAGTCTTTAGTTAACTCAGAGACTATAGTCTTTAGTCTATGTTGGTTAGACGTGACTTGGTCTCTAATTTATCGAGTGAACAAATCAAGATAGATGTCCTAGATAAGTTTGGTACTTTCATGGAGATGAGACTTCAACTCAACATTCTAAGCCTTTGCTTAATATATTTTTTGCTCTAAAGGGGTGGCCTTTTGTGAAATGGACTCCTAAAATGCTACTATGCCCTTGAGTTATTTCTTCAAAAGTAGTTTGGAGACATATAATGATGCTTTCTATTAGAGGGGGAGTGTTGGCTAAATGTGCTTGAAGTCACTGAAGGGTTAGTTTAGGGCATTTTCATAAGTAAGAGAGAGAAAGTGGTGCATTAAACACCTATAGTCAAGATGTTCCATAGCCACACACCTTTTAAGGGTAATTCTAGGAGTTGTGTTCCTATTGGAGTTGTATCTAGTTTTTCTTCTTATTCTATCTACTTTGCTTCTACTTTTTGTTGCTTAAGTACATGTTGTTTCTACATCATGGCCTCTGATGTAAGCTTGAGTTGTTATATAGAGTCTTTAGCCTAGTTTTGTTTGACCTCCTCTTCAACTTTCTTGGTGAGCTCATCTTGTACCACTTTCTATTTGGCTTGTTCCTCCTCTACTTGAAGCTTTTGTCCACATTATTCTTCTTTATTTTGATCCTCCAAGGTAGTAACCTTGGCTTGTTCAATCATAGCCTATGTATGTGCGTATGATTATGCCTATGCTTGTGCCTTCTATTTTGCCTATGTTTATACCTACTATTGGCATAGGGATTCATCTTCTTGTTCCTTCTTATTTCTTATAGCTACCTCAATGTTTTACTATGCATGTGTGGAATCTTATCTATCCTTCTTTATTTTCATCATTGTTTCTTATTTCTATTTTTATTCTCCCTTAGCCTTGGTAGTAAGCTTAGCTTCTTTATCCTTCTAAGCTTGTACCTCCTGTGATTTTTTGGTTGCATCAACAGCTTCCTATGCCTTTTTAGCCATATCAAGGGATTTCTTTCAATCATCCTCTACATCTTGGGCCTTTTGTGTGGCCATGGCTTGTTGACTTGTTTATTTTTGTTGAACTTACTCTTTGTGGCATTTATTTTCCTCCTTTTTAACTCATCACTCTATTGTATGAATTAATTTTTCCCTTGAACTCTATTGTTCTTCTTATTTGGGTTTCTTAGGTATGATCTCTTTGTTATCTAGGCTTGCGATGAAGGTGATAAATCACTTAGTTGGACCATGAAGCTGGAAACCTATGCTTCTTACATCCTAAGGTGACTAACCTACATTTTGGTGGTGAAATGGAAGATAGAGAAAGTTGTGATTCCTATGTAGTGGCTAGTCAACCAAATGTGCATTCTTAAAGGGTAGGTGATACCTTGGCCTCATTCTTGGTTTGTGGTCTGTACATGAGTGACTCTAGTAGGCTTTCTAGAAGTGGCATAAAGACATATTCAACTATGAATGTGGTATAAGGTTGCTACTAGAAGAAGTCAACCCTTCACTACAGTTGTTCCCCTTCTTCTCACATAGTGTTGATTATGATGGATGTAGAGCACAGTGGTAGGTCCATCGAGAGATTTAGAAGAACCTTTTTATGCACTTGGAATATGCACATATCCTTGTAAAATAAGAATTCCTTCTCTTCCTTATCATAGAAGTATTCAACCATATCAACAACCATTACCTAGTAGACCTCTTATTCATCTATGCCCATCGATGGTAGGTCACACGAGCTTGCAATATAAGTCACCCTAGGATCATCTAACTAAGTTTTCATGTTCCTCATCTTGTGATTTAATAAAGGATATTTAGATTGATGCTTGGTGGAAAGCTTGCACTTTCATTTTTATGACTATGAATTAGTGGATTCCTCTTATTTTTGTGATGTAGGGATGGGTACACCAAGTGGTACGGCTTAGAGTGGTGTTGCATGCTTAGCTATGAAATATTTTTGTTTGGAAACTTTGGCCAATACCATGGCCATATTGACAAATAATAGTATAGGTCTAAAGGGTGACATTGACAACTCATGGATGTGTATGAATACCCCTTTTGGTAGTAAGGTGACAGTAGCGTGTTGGCCTAAGTATTGTATTACATCTAACAGTACCCAAGGATGTGTGGTGATAAACTCTAGGAACTTCCACCATGTTTTAATTTTTCCCTCATGATCTAGGGCTCTATGGTCAGGTGTCTATATGAGGTTATGGAATTGCTAAACTAGTCAATAGTCAGTGTTGGGGTGCACCTCTCCCTCTAAGGACTTATATTGTGTGAAACATAGTATAAAGATGAGAAATTGGTATTATAATGTCTACTTTAGAGATGTTTATCACTTGTTAATGTTTATGAGTAGTTCCTAAATTAAGTATTCAAGCTAATTAAACTACTCATTTTGGTGGTTCAAAAGATTGGCAATGTCCATGACCCCTTTTAGAATTTATTATGCAAACTTTGTCATCTACCAGAACATCCATGTGATGCATTCAATGAGGATGTGCACTGGTTCATCATGAATTTCATAAATTGGGGTCCCTTTGGATCTCTAAACATACAAATTTTGACCTCCTAGATAATAGGTGGTGTTATCATCTTATATGGAGGAAAGGAGTCCCCTTGTGCAGACATGCCCAAAGCTCAGCCCATTACTTTTGTGTTGATGATGATCATGGTCTCTGGGCCAATGTATATGTTACCATCATAGGGTGACTATACAGGGTATCAATCGAACAAGACTTGTATAATCTCTGCCAAGTTGTCAAAAGTGGGAATTTAAAGTAAGCACTTGACATCTATATTGTGGAAGCGATGCGGGGATATGAGAGCCAGTGATTGTGCAACATTGATAGGGTCTAGGTAAAATAGCTTCTATTCTGCTACTTGAAGAACATAAAATGGCTATGGATCACTAAATTTTTTTTGTCTTATTGACATATTGATTCCCATTACTTCTTTTTGTGCATATATCAAACCCTTGATGAGATGTGAAGTATCCATGATTATTGAAGTGGCAAAATTAAAATGTTATTGGCTCTATATACATTAAAGCTAGATTATCTCTTTGAAATTATAGGTTGTGAAAATATTTACAAGGATGGAATCTAGACTTGGTTTGCAAGATTATGCCTTTATAGACTTTTCACCTTTTGGTTTCCACATAAATGCCATGCTTAACTATCCATCCGATATGAATACAACTGGTGATGTGGAAAATCTTATTTGATCTTTAAATTAAGGTATTTATTCATTGACACATGTGTGGAGATACATTTTAATGCTTTTTCTTATCCATATAGGAGTATGATCAGATGATGTTGATAGGTCCCTAGTTTTTTGAAGATTAATTCAATCAAACCTTGGATCTGGCATTGATTACTTGAAGATGACCGTTATACAATGAAAATTTTGGGTGATGTGACTTATTTTTACATTTTTTGAACTTAATTGTTTTTTTTCACTCTTACTAACATCCACGATGGTGCACATGAATTTTCTTGTGAATATTAGCACATGTTATACTTGGTATCTTGGTTTCCAAATGGTAGTAAAAATATCATCTACAAACACACACAGAGAGAAAAAGAAACACATAAAAAACATGTAGAATTGAGAAATCCTAATATACTCGATGCTACTCAACACCCACTCACTTAGAAGAATGATATAAATTAAGATTATTGGTGGTAGGTCTTAATCCTATAACCATTTACCCACCTTAAAAAAATGGTTCCCTACATATCTCTCAAAATAATTGTTCTTTACTACAATATTTCATGTATAACATAAGGTCGTTTCCATCAAATCTATAAATTACCTGGAAATGATCTAAAATGACTATCATATAAAAAAATTAGTTGACCTTTATGAAATTCCTTGTGGTATAGATTCCCATCATGCCATGATTTCTATATTTTCTTATGAACTTATTGTGTCCAAGATGTTCTACATTCATATTCATCCATCCTATTTATTTTAATAAGTTTGTTGGTGAGAGACTCGTGATTTCCTAGTCTTATGACCATTGCAATATGCATACTGAGTACTAAACATGCCATTAGAATAACTTCTTCAAGCCAATAGACCAAATCAAAGGGAGTAAAACTTGTATCCCTCTTTTAATGCATGAGATATGCCCACAAAATTACAAGAATTCAATCTTCCCAATCATCCCTCTTGACATCACAAATCTTCATCGACATTTTTCCCAACATTTTGTTAGAATCCTCAGCTTGGCCATTAGTTTGTGGATGGTATGTAGTACTTTTATGATGATAAATCATGAATTCCTCAATAAGAGCCTTGATGATGTTATTCAATAAGTGTGTCACTTGATCATTAATGATCTTGATGGGGCATCCAAGCCTTATAATAATGTTTTCATAGAAAAACTTTGTTATGTCCTTCACACCACAATTGGGAGTCACAATAGCTTCAACCCATTTGGTAAATTAATCTATTATAGTGATAATATACCTCACTTTATTACATTTACTTGGTGGATTGATAGGTCCAAAAAAATCAATGCCCCATTTTTCAAAAGGTTATTTAGCTGATAAAATATGCAAGGAAATTTCATCTCTTTATAGTGGTTTACCCATGTGTTGACATACATTATAGTGTTACGCTACTATATGTGCATCCTAAAAAAGGTTCAGCCACCATAACCCACTTTATAGCAACTTCCTATTAGTATCTTCTCCAAAAAAATGTCCTCTTTCTATTCCTTGATGTGCTTCCTATAAGAGTTGTGGTCATTCATGTTCCAAAACTACCCTATATAGTACTTCATCATTTCCAAAATGATAAAAAATCCTATTGATGATGGTATATGGTAAAGCTCTAGTAAAAGACTACTTCTTGTCTCTTTTTTGGTAGTGTACATTGAATATTCCTTGTTTAAGGAATCTAGTGATTTCTTCAAAAAAAATGGGATCACAAAAATGTGAAATAGATGAGCATCATGAGAATATTCCTATAATTCTTTTGGTTCTTCACCATTGGGAATGCAACTAAGACGATCCAACCCCACATTTTCTCTACCTAGCTAGACATTAATGTGAAATTAGAATTCCTAAAATAACATCAACCATATAGAAATGCATCCTCCAAGCATTGGCTTATTGATCATGTAACACAGAGCTTGATCATCCATCAAAGCTTCAAATGATGTCACAAGAAAATAGTGTTGAAATTTTTGTAGTGTGAACACTATATCTAGTGCTTCTCTTTCATTTATTGTGTAATTATTTTCTATGTTAGAAAAATATTAGCTTGTAAAATATATGGGGTGGTCCAGTCCACCATCTCCTAACTATTCAATCACAACACCAATTATGATACCCAAAGCATCAATGTGCACATGAAAGGGCTTGATCCAATCGGGAAAGACAATGATAGGCATAGTGACCAATATCTACTTCAGTTTGATAAAGTTTGCTTGGTACTTGAAATTCTAAACAAACTTTGCACCTTTACATAATAAATACTCCAATGGAGATGAAATGGCTGCATATCCCTTGATAAAGTTCCTATAGTACCATGTATGGCCTAGAAAATATTGCACTTCTATAGAGCTAACTAGTGTATACATACTTTGAATGACTACAATTTTGACATGGTCTACCAAAATACCTTCACTACACACTACATGACCTAGCAAGACACCAAAAGGTGTAAAAAAATAAACATTTTTTTAAAATTCAAAGCAATGCGTAGATCTAATCAACATTATAGCATGAGGAAAAGTTTATACAAATTTTATTTAAACAAAGAAAAGATTTCCTAATCATCAATACATAATTCCATGAAGTTGTGAATAAAGTCCTTGAATGCAGTCACCATTATGCAATAAAATAACATAGATGTATTCTTAAGGCCAAAAGGCATTACTTTGTACACAAAGGGTCCTCATTCTATGGAAAAAGTCATTTTAGCTCTATCTTCTTCTACAATTGGTATTCGATGATAGCCATTGAATCCATCCATGAAAGATAAAACTTTATGTCTTATGATAGATTCCAAAACTTCATTTGTGAAGGTAATCATAATTAGATCATTCACACATGCATCATTCAAAAATTGATAATCACTACATACTTTGATCTCCCTTATTTTCTTAGTCTACACTACTATGAGACTAACCCAATCTACCTTTTCTACATGATATATTATACCTACATCTTGTGTTTTATCAAGTTCAACCTTCACTTTCAACTTCATGTTCGGATTTAACTTGTATGGATATTTCTTTATGGGTTATGTGCATTATTTGAGTTTGATATGCATTTATTTTGGAGATGGATCAACTCCTCTAACCTCTAAGAATTTAGTGGGAAACACATCTTAATAATCACATAGGATTTCCATAACTTTATAAACTTCAGCTTTGGTCCAGTAATCACCTATATGTGCTAATCTAAGAATCTCCCAAGTTTCAAAGTTTGTTATGTGCTTTTTAATGGGATGCTGGTAAATCTTATGCTTTTCCTCATCAATATATTATTGTATCATTCATTACCATTCCTATTCTTGAATTTTTATGTTGTGTAACTTATCTTCTTCAGTAGGTTTTGTGATAGGGTCCTTTACTAGTTCTAATAGTCATTCAGGTTCAAATAAATCAAGCAAATCAATATCACCATTAGTATCTAAATCTTCAATGTCCTTTTCTTCATCTTGCATTTATTGGCTTGGTTGCATGAGAGTTTTTTCTTCTTTTTAGGCAGCTTTATATCTCTATAATGTCATATTTAGATTATAAGCTATGTTCTTATGTGTAGTGGATTCCATCATTGTGATTAAATCTTTTACGCACCCATGGCATACGAAATGTTGGATTTTTAGCAATGCATTGTAAACCAAAGGGTTTTCATCTTCAAAAATAAACATATATATAAATTTTCTTTGTACCTACCCCTAATGCTTTGTTTCCCTCTGATGTTATTGATGCATACTATGTTGATGGTAAATGAGCCAGTGTATAATGAAATATGTGAACCCAATATTTTAGGGTCACATGTTCTATAGTCTAGACTTCAAAAAATTTGTGAATATGGATTTTAGGTCACTTACCTTCTTGAAAAAAGGCTAATTGCTTCTGATGACCTATGATATTTGGAACATACTAATCATGAGTTCACATGCATCATCTCGCTCAAGCTTATCATTTCTATGCATTTTCCACCATGTCCTTACAACTCACTTTAGAGCATAATTCAAAGCACTAACCCACTAACTAATGGTAGGGACATGAAATTATAGGTGTGGAATGAATTGATTGATATCCTCAATTACATAGTATATAGGAAGTTGTCTCTTATGTAAAAAGACCATTCTCATAGGTCAAATTTCATGATCACCACAAGCCTAATTGAGTAGGTGTGTGTCTAAGTCTCCACTAATAGATGAAGCTATTTATAAAGGCAAAGTGACTTCTCTAGTTGGATATATATAATCATGCATATTATCATCTACTTGATAGATTAAATCAACTCTTGAATAAGTAGGGGATTTAGTAAACATGGATGCATAATCTTCTATGACAAATTGGGTTACCAATAATTGAGTAACTACTAGTTTAGCCTTCCATTTTTCATATGTATTTAACTATTGAGTTATTAAATATTGTGATTGAGGTTTAATATGCTCATATAAGAAGTTTCACTCAGTTGCATAAAGAGATTTCAAGTTTTCTTCAGAGTTTACCTTTATCTAACTAATTTATTGCATGACATAAGGAGAGTATAGTTCAGTCAAAATGATTTAAGGTTTGCATGACCTATTCAAAGGAATGACAATAACATTATCTCATTAATGCACCTCTAACTTATTTTTCATAATATTAATAGTCATCTGACCATTATATACCCATTTTTTGCCAATCAACATAGGGTAATGTGTTGATGTGGTCTTCATATTGATGAATTCAAATTCACCTCATAGGGTAAATTCTATTACTTTTATCTTAATGTATTCTAATCTACCAATGGGCTCAACTCTTCCATAGTCAACTAAGTTCAGAGTTACTAAGATGTAACTTAGAATCATCCATCTAATAGCCTCCCATGTAGATCTAGGAATCATGTTGTATATGCTACCAAATTCAAAGATAGCATTTATAATTTCATATCCCATGACTTCAATGTCAATTCATGCATATACATCCCATGGATTCTTTGTTTTGACATACCAAAAAATATTTTTTGTCTTCTATTGCCCTCATTGTGCACATTCTAGTAGATTGTGTAGTAAGTTCATGATGTTCTGAAAGATGTCTTCATTACATAGTATGCTCAAAAGTTTCATTACATATGTCAATGCAATAAAAAATCCATCCTAATTATCTAGCCATACATTTGGGAATCTATTGATGCATCATCTCCTTTAGTAGTGTCTTGGTGTTGAATGTTTTCAACATCTATGCAGCTTCATACATGAACCCCTTTTCTATAGTTGGGTCTGGGTATTTGTCCTATTTTGCTTTCTAGATTCCCAAGTCTTGAGTTATTTCAAGACGAGGAAAACCTCTTTTGGCATGTTTATGTCATGTAATAGCATTCAATAATTCATCCTTCTTATGATATGCATGTACCATATTAACATTCTTGATGGCCTTTTCTTTTTATTACTTTTCTAAAACAACATAATATTTTGTCTCGTGTTGGTAATATACTATACAATATACATAGTAAAACTATCTTTGAGGATTTAAATGGAAATTGCATTGTACATAATTATACTCTCCACACAAATAGCATTACAAAAGAGGGTTTTAACAGTTATTTCCTATACCTCCTTGGCAACCTCCTCAATATCCACCCCTAGATCCTCCTCTATGCAAATGATAACCTCCTCTATACCCTCTTTGTTTTTATGTTGTATTCCAATGTTAATATTATCAGGTATTATCTCCCATCCTAAATTTTTATTGCATAATTGGTGGGGTCTAACTAGTTTATTGTTGTTGTGTCATTGTTGGACTCCAGGGTGCTCTATACTATTATTATGGTAATGGTGGTATCCAACTTGGTGAAGGAGGGGTCCAACTGGATAGACCTTGAGGTTAGTACTAAGGTGAACTACGAATCCATTATGGACCTACTTGGATCACACAACTTTTATCAACCTCTGGTCCTAAAATCATTTGCTTCATAGAGAACACTTATTGTACAATGATAGCAAATACATTTTTAGTGATGTCTTTTTTGAGCTCCTATAAAGCCCTATAAGTATTTTCATCATGATTATGCAACTTAAAAAAATTACAATATAAATTATGTGGGTTCTTAACATACTATTATAGGAGATGGCACTGCATGGTTACATGCCCTATTACTTGATAGATTTCATAAAACTCTATCTTGATCTTAGGATAATCATGCATGTGGTGTCCTTCTTTCCCACACTCCATGCACCATAGATTTAACTTAGGTTCATCTAGCTCATGATATTTCTCCATCCTCTTCATAAAATCTTGAAATGTATTTTCAAACTTAGAACTTATTACAGGAGCTTCCCCATAGTCTTTAATTTGCTTCAATCATAGGGTAGTAGCTCTAGCATCTGCTTTAATGGCATATTGAGTCTATATAATAGTAAATATGATTCTAGAATGCAATCCTTCGATAAACCATAAAACTTTATTTTTATCTATTAAGTAAAATTCCAAATTATTCATAACATCAGAGAACCTATGATCATAGTCATAAATTTATTCTTCCAACTTTTATCTTATCTCCTTCAAGTCTTGAATAGTCTAACTGGTACATTTCTTTATCTTAAACTCTTTGACAATTCATTCCTTAACCTATTGTATAATTTATTCTTGAATTTATATAAGGTACATAAACTCAAGTGCTCTTTCTATTAGTTTTCTTATTAACTCATACTTTTTGATATCTTCATCAGTAATGCCCTTAGCTTTCCATCTCATTTCACAAGTTAGTAAGTATTATTCAAGGTCTGTAGACCCATCATATGTTGCCAAACTTATAAATGCTCCTATAACACACATTATGTAAACTAGTATTGATGGGATCTATTGTGTAGTTATTACAAGAGGAGGTTGCATTATGTGCAATCCTACTTACATACTACAAAGATTTATCTGTGTACTAGGAGAGTCAACCTGCACCCTCTATTTTTTTATGTTTTTTTCTTTGCTCTGCTTAGTTTCAAAAAACCCTATGGAATTTAAATCCTTTCATATTGATTTTATTTCAATTTCAATACCTAAATAATGAACTTATTCTAAAAATTAACCTTACCAACCACTGTCTTCATGTTCACCTAGTTGAAAAATTCTACTAGAATATAAGAAATTGGGCTACAAAGATGTGTGCTCTTCTGGTGAATGATTCTTTCTTGTGACTTATTTTACGCTCAAACCTATAATTAATCTATGATTGTGTTATAATTATTTATTTAATTCTTCATGTCCTTGTTTTATAATACCCATTTGTATAGCTCCGCACTAAATCTATCATCTAATTGCTCTATTTCTACACTATTCTCACCTTCTTCTTTGAACATCTCTTCTTCCTCTCATTCTTCATCACTTCTTTCTTTCTTTCAGAATTTTTCATATTCTTTCTTAATCCTTCCTTATTCATCTCACTCATCACATCTTCTTACTTTTTCGTCATCTATTTTATTGCTATGTTTAACTCTACTCACATTTATCTAGGTATTCTTCTTTTTATTCCATCTATTCTATTATTGCATCTCACATTTTAAATCTGGACTTTTCTTCTGACTCTTATTTCTTTATGTCTCCATTTTATATTTAGGTTCAAGCCTTATCCACTCATCTAATCGTCATTCACCATCATGTCACACATGCCCTCATATGCCCAAATCAACTACTCTATATTGGCTAGAGTAGGCATCATGCCCTTGTCCACAATAAAAATCTTTATAAATATAGGTAGTCATTGCAAAAATTTCCCTCAAATTATTCTAACAAATGAATCCTATGAAACTTCAAAATTTATATATCCTTTTACTACAAAATCGGTTATATATCCATCTATAGTAGTAGCAACCCAATAAACTATTACTCTTGTCTAGTTAATTTTCAATTTCTGTAACCGGTATATCTTTTCTTCAGTCTAGATTATTGTTTCTTCCATTCTTGGGTTAATAAAAAAATATTCCAACCATGCTAAATAATTATCTAGCTATTTATAAAAATAGTACCAAATTTTTTTGTAAAATTCTCCATAAATATGCTCTTGAATGATTTTCTATATGGTAAGACTAGTCCTTTTTTATTCTTCTTCTGCAAAATTACATAATCTTTCGTCTAACCATATCTCAATATCTCTCTACCCTGATAACCATATTAGCATTATTTTCTCTATAAGGGGTGTTCCACACTCACTACACCATTATTATTAGAGGTTCTTGAAGCATCAAAACATGTTAAAAATGAGGATAGCTAGGATATACTTTAGTGTATAGGATAGTTTATCATATTCATATAAAATATTGAAAAATAAGAACAAAGCAAGTGTGAATTATCATGCATTAAATAGGAGGTAAAAACAACTAGTGATTCATTAACATAGATAAAGTATTCATATTAAATTAGATAAAAAGTAATAAAACGTTATACATGAGAATGCACACAAGGAATAAATTAATAAACCACATAGGTAACCATAACCAAATAAGTCTCTATTGATCTTTTTAAAAGTGGAACTCTATTATTATTACAAACACAAGTATATATAGATGTTTTCAATCCATGATTTTTCATATTCTTCTCATACTTGGATCCAAAAGTGGAATCTATTCATATTCTAACCTATTACAAGTCATGGAAATAGGATAAAATAGACTTATATATGAAAAAATGAGTGCATAATGCATGAATATTAGATAATATCTTGTCCAAATTTATAATCTAAATTCTTCTCCCAATAGTCTAAGTATTGTAAGTAGGATCTAATTGTTAAAACCCCTCTTATATAGTAACACATTAATTGGACAATAGCACCATGTGGTGTTAGTGTCCCTATTTTGGTGGTAATGTCCTCTATGTAATATTGTTCTAAGATTTTAGGTACACCTATGTCTAGATCTTCAAGGTCTATTCCTACATGCATGAGTTATGAAACCCTATAGATGGCCTATTTTAACTCATTTTATGATAAAACCCTAATCCTCCATATTGCAATGGCATCTAATTGATATAATCATAAAATGTGTTTTGTTAGTGGGGTAGGATAGACATCTTCAACACCTCATTGTGATGAGAGTTACCTACATACTAATAATCTAAAGAGGGATCAAGATTGATGTAGTTCTCCCCAGCTAAATGTTGGTGCAAGTGCAAGTGAATCTAGTATGATAGTTTACTTCATTATTTTGAATATGTTTGAGACTATAAATCTAAGTAATCTAAGCTTAATAATGTTGTAGATTGTAGTATATAGAATTAGGTCAAAATAAGGATTCATAACCATGATTTTTCATAAATTATTTTGAGTTTGTATGTGTAATTTGTATCTAATCTCCATCTAGTGGATAAAGGGATAAAATTCATGTATTTATATTTTTTTGGTGCTTATGTGGGTGCTAAAATAGGTTTAGTCCAACCCTAGGAGGTATAAGATATGAAAAGATATTTGTTTGTGAAAAATGGAGGGAAAGGATAGTAGCACCAATATTGGGACACTAGTGCCATGTGGCACTGCTATCCCTATTATGGCACTAGTGTCCAGGTGGCAAAACCCTAGGCATGAAGGGCCAGGATGCATAATGAAGATCTAAGACTACTTTAGGGATGTTTCTAGCCTAAACAAAGGCTAGATAAATTTCAAAATAGGCCTTAGGATAGGTTTATGGATAAGCTAGGGATAAGTGGTCTCAATTAACACTCTTAGCACTCAAGTGTTACTTTTAGGTGATTATATTTACCCCTCCCCCCCCAATTATTCTAGAAATATAAAAAATTAAAATGACTAGGATAAAAGGAAAAAGAAGCATACCTAGACTTATCTAAGAGGTGAAGCCCATGAGTTTGGATCTGATTATGTGAAGCATGATCCATTATGTGTCCCGTTGGTTGAATATTTTATCGATCAGCATACTGATAAACAAAATAGGTTTGATCAGCCAAAGTAGGAAGATTAGTCATCCAAATGTGTAGGTTTACCACATTAGAAGGGGACTGATCTCTCCTCTCATCAAGGGGAGGTTCCCTATAGATAGGCTATATATATATATATATATATATATATATATATATATATATATATATATATATATATATATATATATATATATAAATAGAAAATAATACTCAAGGGTAGGACAAACCATCCATCTCTCTTTCTTTAGAGATGATGTGTGTGGATCAAAGGGGAAACTCAATGAAAATGATAGAAAGCACTCCTCTTCTTTCAGAAGTACTATTTAGCAAGCCACAAGAATACTCCAGGAGTAAAAACAAAATGTAACAAAGGATGTAATAACCAGCAAATCGAGATGCAGCACAAAGTCTACACCTGAATTGCTCAAGAGTAAGATACGAAGGACAATGAGGGCACAAAGTCACCCCAAGGTCCTTTACATAGAAATGAAAAGAAAACACACTAAAGGCAATTATGGGGGCACAAAGTCTCTCCATAGTTGACTCTTCAGGACACCTTCTTGACTGTTATCACTAATTTTGCTTGTTGAATTAAAGGAACAAAAGATATATAGAAGAAAAAGATATAAGAACAGTTTCCTCAACATCAAAGATATTACAACACAAATTCTAAAAAACCACTTGCTTTCTTATTCCAATAACAAAATATGACAAACAAATTGAGCTCAAATTCTCAGAAGTGCCTTTCAATTTGGGCAAAGTTTCATTCTGATTGTCAAAAAGAGATGCATTTACAATAAAAGAGAGTCCCTTATAGAGCCTCTTTAAGAAGGACTCAGGAATAGTAACACATCATGTTGCATTGGAATCTATTAATAAGATAGGCTGGAACTTAGGGGCATTTACCCATTTAATTTTATCAATGTAGAGAAACAAGTCACGCTATTGAAAGTTTGCAACTTTCAATGTCCACCTGGCAATCTGATCCTACCTTCATCATTCCTCCTTTTTTGGTTAATTGAATCAGTTCCTGGATTCAATTTTCTATTTTGTTCCTTCCTCACTTTCTATTGGTCTTGGCCTTGAAATCTATGAATGCATTTGGGCTTGTAGATTCAAAGGATCGATGGCTATTTTAAGAGCTTTAAAATTGATGATTGGTCCTTCTTCGACTTTTTTGTTTGGCACTTACCTAGAAAGAATCTGCCCTTTGGGCAATCTTTGAATGGCCTTCGGGATTCTTGTTTTACATCTTCTCGAAGGGAAGGTGACCCTTCAGCTTCAGGGAAGTGTCCTTCTATTTGGCAACCAGGAGTCCCCTGCAAAGACACCTACCCTTCGGGGTCCTTCGGTGACCTTTCACGGGTTTCTTGCAAGCATTTTCCCCAGACAAATTCCCACAGACAAAAATTCCATGGAAAATGTTCTTATCACATTTTCCTTGGTTATTTCTTTAGGCTTTTTTCCTACAGTCGCATCTTGAATTCTTTCAAACTTTTTGTCTGAAGGAATTCCTTCGAACAAAAGTTTGAAAGAATTATGATTGTCTGCCTTAAACAAAATTTCTAAAGGAATTTACCTTTGTGGCCTTCTTTGAGAATGACCCTTTCAAAGGGTGTTTTTGTCAACCAAGTGCCCTCCATAAGCACTTGTCCTTCGGGAGGCTCTTTGAACTTTTACATTGGATCGCTCCTTTGAACTAAGGCGATGAACCAACTGTTGAACCGTTTGATTGAACCACTTGGTTGAACCAAATTTTGAACCAAAATGGTTCAAGCTGATGAACCCTTTGATTAAACCAAGTCTTTGAACCAAGCAAATGAATTAAAGCCTTGAACCAAGTTGATGAACCAACTGTTGAACCATTTCATTAAACCAATCGGTTGAACCAAGCTTTGGACCAAAATGGTTCAAGCTGATGGTTCAAGCCGATGGTTCAATTGAATGAACCAAAGTGATGAACTAACCATTGAACCAAAAGATGTTGAACCAACCATTAAACCAAGTTTTGGTTCAATGGTTCAAACAAAGCCTTGAACCGACTGATGAACCATTTGATTGAACCAAAGGATGAACTAAAACATTGAAACAAAGAAGATGAACTGATTGAACCAAAAGTGTTGAACTGATTGAACCTTAAACTCATTGAACCTAGATGGTTCAACCTTTTGAATTTTGAACTTGCTGAACCTTTGAACCAAAGTGGTTCAATGGTTCAATGGTTCAAGCTTTATTTGCTTAAATGCTTGCCGATGAAGATTTTTTATTGAACCAAGGTACTGAAACAATCCCAAAAATGACCAAGTGTTAGAAACTGATTCTTTTGGTCAAATCTGCCTATAGAAGCCTTTGAACCTGTAGAAATGAATCTACCTATAGAGTTCGTAGAAACCAAGTCCATAGTTTTCTTTAACCTTGAAAGAGTCCATAGAAATCAACCTATGAAGCCCATTAAACTTAGCCTATAGAGTCCATAGATTTTCTCTTCCTACAGAGTCGGTAGATTTAAGCCTGCAGAGTCCATAGATTTTCTCTTCCTACTATGTCCATAGATTCAAGCCTATAGAGTCCATAGATTCTAGCCTACAGAGTCCATAGATTCAAGCCTACAGAGTCTGTAGATTTTTGAGAAGATTGAAAAATGAGGAATTTGAATTCCCACAACAAATTTTGAAAAGGGAAGAGACAATTTTGGTTTGTAGGAGAAAAATAGTTCAAATTTTGTCCCAAAAATGAGTGATATTTTTTGGGGGACAACAGCTGGCTCCAGTTAGGGAACTTCTATCAATTGAAAAAAGAATTGAAGGGAGTAGAATCCAAAATCTCCAGTGTCTTCATGTGTACCATTGGGCTACAAAGTCATGCTACCCAAAAATTAAAGGCATCAAAAATGGAAACAAACAAAATAAGAGTAAAAATAATATACAAATATACATATGTACAGATAAAATGATCTGATACTTCAAGAGTTGAAGTGTTTCAGATGTTACTTCTTGAGAGACAGTAAAAATAGCACTTTATCCTAGTAAACCAGTAGGAAACCATTTTGCCCCCAGAAATGGTGATGGGTGAATGGATCTCTCCACTAGGAAACCAATTTTCTGTGTCTTCCTCTTGGCCTTTTCTTCTTCTTGTTCCAAGGCAGGATGTGGTCCTCAAATTGGAAACCATAACTCCTTGCTTTCTTGGTGAAGGGTTCCTTTGCCTAATTTTGATTTGCAGCAACATGGTCCATTACCATAAGTGGTTGTTCTTCTAGTTCAGTCTAGCATATGATTGGATTGTCCATATCAAACTCCTAACAAATTATCAACTTAGCATCTACTTTGATGTGAAGGAGTTTGATTTCTTCATCTTAAGCAATCTTCAATCCAAGCAACAGAGATTCACATCCAGCTGTGTTGTTGGTGTTGCTGACTTGCCAATTGCATGAAGGAAGAATATCTCCTTGAGGAGATATTAACATAGTCCCAACTCCATTATTGGTGGAAAAATTGATGACATTGGATTTTAGGATCAAAGCATCATCAGAAGCTGATCTCCTATCAGATTTCTCTTCATTAGAGATGGAAGATATTTCCTTACTTGTACTGTGCTCTACCAATTCTCTTGAAGTCTTGTTTGGATCAATTCTTGGATTGTCAGCTACAAGACTTTCATCTATAGAAACATGAACATCCTTTGTGGTAAATAAATAATTACCCTTGCTTGAAGACTTAAACAGAATTTGTGTTGTAGGGGTTGATGTTTGGATGACCACGTATTTTGCCTCCTTTTTAGGGAGCAATCTCTTCATCACACCTTGGATAGGGATCCTTGCTTTAGATAGGTCCATATTTAGTTCTCCTCCCACGTCCTTTAGAAATTTCATCCAAGAAGAATGCCATAAGATGTTAGGACATCAACCACCAAGACAGTATCTTGATTCTCTTGTCTGGAAAGGCTACAAATGCAAATCAGGCATCTTTGATTTGCCCCAGCAATGGTACTTGCTTGTTCTCCATGGAAAAACATCTCTCAAAGGTTTTGGTCAGTGTGAGGCCTAGAGACTTAGCTACTTTATTAGGCATGACATTATCTAATTCCCTGAAATCAATGATGTAATTATTGAGCTGATAACCATTTATTAATAGGGAAACATAGAAAGGTTCTAGTTTCCCAGGGGCAGCCAGAGGAGTAATAACAAGATTATTCGGAATGGGTATGTTCTTTGGAGAATCAGGAATTATCTTTTTAGCTTTTTGCCCTGTAAGGATGGTTTGGTTCTTGATATATTAGACCAACTTATCCAATTGATTAGGATTAGACTGCAAGTATTCAAATTTAGACATTTGTATTTTGGTCTTTTTGGCATGAGCAATTATGTCAAATCACTGAATTGAGCTAAGTACAGAGGAAGGCATTTCAACTTTTTAGGTTTTAGGAGGGAAGGGAGGAGGGCTGGTTTGTGAAATGGGAGTAGAAGGTGAAGGTGAAATTGATGTATTTACATTTTGGGTGATCATCGGATCCTTTGATTAGAAAGGCAGAGTGGTTCCATGCTTAGCAATCATGACTATTGGCTGTGGTTGCTCTTTTGTCTTCCCCTTATTAGCTTGTTAGACTGATTGGTTTTTAGATCTAGTAAACACTACATATGATCCATCAAAAGCTTCTCCTTTGCTTCTAGGTTCATACTGATAGTTCAGGAAACCAATGTGGGAGTCACCAGTGGATTCTTCTTGATTGTCTTCAAGGAGATCAACATCATTTTCTTGATTCAATTTAGGCTGGAAAGAGAACTCTGATTTTGCTTCAAGATATCCCATTGTTGAATTGGTTAGAGGAGCTTCCAGGGCAAGTTTCCCTTATGGGGGAGGAAGGTGATTCTATTGCCCTTGATTCCTGGCAGCATTGCCCTAATATGACTAATTTGGGAATGTCCTTCTTGGCATATCTCTATATGAAAGATCAAAAGACATTCCTTGCACCATTTGCTTTTTCAAGGCTTGCACTTCATTTGCTAGCTTTTGCACCATTAGATCATTGGTGCCTGTAGATGCATATTTAGAAGATGATGAAGGTCTATTTTTGTTTGGATCTCTTCTTAATTTCCTTGCTAATATGAGATCATCTTCGACCTCAGTGGCCAAAATTTGAGGTACAGCAAGATCTAGTTGACTAGCACGTCTCAAAAGAAAACTGACTTCAGGTAACTAAGAATTAATGAAAAAGCATTTGAGATTCTCAATTGTAGGTCAAGCTATTACAGGAATTTTGTTTCTCAATTTGTCAAATTTGGCTATGAAGTCCCTCATTGGTTCATAAGGCTCTTTCTTCATCTGCATAAGTTGAGCCAGAAGTGCATGTGCATCTTCTACAAGTTTGAATCTGGCTTCAAACTTAGCTTTAAGGGTATTCCAATCAGTTACTGACCAAGCTTGTAAATGATAAAACCAATCTGCAGTAGCACCTTGTAATGTCTCCACAAAAAGCCTGACTACTACATCTTCAAATTCTACTCTAATTACTCCACAAGCCATGCTGAAGGTTACAATGTGTTCATCAAGATGAACTTTCCCATCACCATAGAATTTGGGGAAATTATTTCTTGAACTACGTGGAAGCTCATGTAGAGGTGGAGTAAGATTGAGAGGACCAAAAGCATTAATCCAAGGGCCTTGAACAGCCATTGTAAGATTATGAAAAGGAGGGATAAAAAATCTTATAGGGGTAATTATAGGCAAAGCTTTATCAATAGCAGAAGTAGATACTTTGTCTGGCAATGGAGATCTGACTTTAGTAAGAGGAAAGCTCTTGGTTCATTGGAGATGAGATGGTGAAGGAAATAGATCAAAATCACTTTTCTATACCAACTCAAATATAATGTTAACAATCCCTTAGCCCTTTGGCTTCGTGTATACCATGAATCTGTCATATTGTGAAACAAAAATGGAAAAGAATTGACCTTGCTTCAGTTAAAGCTTGAGGCTTTAAACTGTGCATTCTTTCTCGATTAGTGTGGAGGTGAATGGAAGATGGTAAGGCTATAAATGGATAATGGGTAAGATGTGAAATAGAGTCACCAGAGGCTATAATGGATAAGGTTATAATGATAATGGGTTATATTCCTCAGTAGAGTCGCCAAAAATTGTTGGTTGAAAATTTTGTCGATCAGCATACTAATAAACAAAATAGGTCTGATCAGCCAAAGTAGGAAGATTAGTCATCCAAATGAGTAGGTTTACCACATCAGAAGGGGATTGATCTCTCCTCTCATCAAGGGGAGGTTCCCTATAGATATGTTATATAATGTTATATATATAAATAGAAAATAATACTCAAGGGTAGGACAAACCATCCATCTCTCTTTCTTCAGAGATGATGTGTGCGGATCAAAGGAGAAACTCAAGAAAAATGACAAAAATCACTCTTCTTTTATAAGTACTATTCAGCAAGCCACAAGAATACTCCAGGTAGTAACAACAAAATGTAACAAAGGATGTAATAACTAGCAAATTGAGATGCAGCACAAAGTCTACGCCTAAACTACTCAAGAGTAAGATATGAAGGACAATGAGGGCACAAAGTAACCCCAAGGTCCTTTACATAGAAATGAAAAGAAAACACACTAAAGGAAATTATGGGGGCACAAAGTCTCTCCACAGTTGACTCTTTAGGACACCTTCTTGACTGCTATCACTAATTCTGCTTGTTGAATTAAAGGAACAAAAGATATATTGAAGAAAAAGACATAAGAACAATTTCCTCAACAACAAAGATATTACACCACAAAGTCTAAAAAACCACTTGCTTTCTTATTCCAATAACAAAATATGATAAACAAACTGAGCTCAAATTCTTAGAAGTGCCTTTCAATTTGGGTAGAGTTTCATTTTGATTGTCAAAAAGAGATGCATTTATAATAGAAGAGAGTCCCTTATATAGCCTCTTTAAGAAGGACTCAGGAATAGTACAACATCATGTTGCATTGGAATCTGTTAAGAAGACAGGCTGAAACTTAGGGGCATTTACCCATTTTATTTTATCAATGCAGAGAAACAAGTCACACTATTGAAAGTTTGCAACTTTCAATGTCCACCTGGCGATCTTATCCTACCTTCATCATTCCTCTTTTTCTAGTTAATTGAATCGGGTCCTGGATTTGATTTGCTATTTTGTTCCTTCCTCACTTTTTCTGGTCTTGGCCTTGAAATTTGTGCATGCATTTAGGCCTATAGATTTAAAGGATCAACAGCTATTTTATGAGCTTTAAAATTGAAGTTTGCACACCCGTCACTATGTTTTCAATGGCTAGTTCACTGTGTTGAATTTGACATCTTCGGGTACGTCACCCCTTGGTCCTTCTTTGAATTTTCTATTTGGCACTTACCTGGAAAGAATCTGCCCTTTGGGCAGTCTTTGAATGGCCTTCGGGCTTCTTGTTTACATCTTCCCGAAGGGAAGGTGACCTTTCGGCTTCAGGGAAGTGTCCTTCTATTTGGCAGTCGGGAGTCCCTTGCAAGGACACCTGCCCTTCGGGGTCCTTTGGCGACCTTTCACGGGTTTCTTGCAAGCATTTTCCCTAGACAAATTCCCACAGACAAAAAGTCTATGAAAAATTTTCTTATCACTTTTGCCTTGGTTATTTCTTCAAGCTTTTTTCCCACAGCCGCTTCTTGAATTCTTTCGGACTTTTTGTCCGAAGGAATTCCTTCGAACAAAAGTCTGAAAGGATTATGACTGTCTGCCTTAAACAAAATTTACTAAGGAATTTACCTTTGCAGCCTTCTTCAAAAATGACCCTTCTAAAGGGTGTTTTTGTCAACCAAGTGCCCTCTGCAAGGGCACTTGTCCTTCAGGAGGCTCTTTGAACTTTTACATTAGATCGCTCCTTTGAGCCGCTCTTTTGAACCAAGGTGATGAACCAACTGTTGAACCATTTGATTGAACCAAATGTTGAACCTCTTGGTTGAACCAAAATGGTTCAAGCTGATGAACCCTTTGATTGAACCAAGCAAATGAAGCAAAGCCTTGAACCAAGCTGATGAACCAACTATTAAACCACTTCATTGAACCAATTAGTTTAACCAAGCTTTAAACCAAAATGGTTCAAGCCGATGGTTCAATTGAATGAACCAAAGTGATGAACTAACCATTGAACCAAATGATGTTGAACCAACTATTAAACCAAGTTTTGGTTCAACGGTTCAAACAAAGCCTTGAACTGACTGATGAACCATTTTATTGAACCAAAGGATGAACCAAAATGTTGAAACAAAGTGGACAAACTGATTGAATCGAAAGTGTTGAACCGATTGAACCTTGAACTCATTGAACCTAGATGGTTCAACCTTTTGAATTTTGAACTTGTTGAGCCTTTGAACCAAAGTGGTTCAATGGTTCAAAGGTTCAAGCTTTCTTTGCTTAGATGCTTGTTGATGAATATTTTTGATTGAACCAAGGTACTGAAACAATCCCAAAAATGACCAAGTGTTAGAAACTGATTCTTTTGGTCAAACCCACCTACATAAGCCTTTGAACCTGTAGAAATGAACTTGCCTATAGAGTTCTTAGAAACCAAGTCTGTAGTTTTCTTTAACCTTGAAAGAGTCTATAGATATCAACCTATGAAGCCCATTGAACTTGGCCTGTAGAGTCCGTAGATTTTCTCTTCCTACAGAGTCGGTAGATTTAAGCCTACAAAGTCCGTAGATTTTCTCTTCCTGTTGAGTCCGTAGATTCAAGCCTATAGAGTCCATAGATTCTAGCCTACAGATTCTGTAGATTCTAGCCTACAAAGTCTGTCGATTTCTAAGAAGCTTGAAAAATGAGGAATTTGAATGCCCAGGACAAATTTTGAAAAGGGAAAAGACAAGTTTGGTCTGTAGGACCAAAATAATTCAAATTTTGTCCCAAAAATGAGTGATATTTTTTGGGGGACAACATGTCCTATAATTGAAATGTGCATAGATCAATTCATAATTAAGAGATATCAAAAGTAAATAAAAATTGAGTAAAGAAGTAAATTGAGTAAAACTAAGTAAAGGCATAAGAGAGAGGAAATGAATGAATACACCTCACTAGGTACATGAACCAATGCTTAAACCTAGTGACAACATATGTGTGTATGTGTATATAGTGATCAATCGATGAATAACTTGGACTGAGTTGATGAATTTCTCAATCTTATGTGTGGGTGGCTCAAGAACTCAATCTAGTTTTGACTCCATATTGCCCACCCCTACTCTGTAGATCATAACATGTGAATAAAATCGATTGGATTGATAGTGTGTCCAACCCTATCATGTAGTTGGCTCAACAACTCAATTAGACTATGACTCTATCATTTCATATCCATGTGTATTAGATGCATTTAAAATTGAAATTGAGTATTGTAATTGGAAATGTCTAATTGGAGATATCTAACTAGAAATGTTGACTTTATGGCCACTCAGGTATATTAAGTATCTCTTAGCCATTCAAGAATGCCATCCACTATAGATGAAGGCATGAAATTAGTGTGTAACCTATAATATGATATATAATGTATATATCATAGAGAATGACATAGATTTTTTCATTCCATATGATTAATGGGTGTGTAAGTGACCATATGGAAATAATGTGTCATGAACATGCCCCCTAATTTGATATCTAAGCATATAGATTATAGACTAAGTTGTGATAATCTATATCTAAGTATTTGAACTAAAAATGGGAATGTTCATGTTGTGCATGAAGCCCCCAATTTGAGCAAACTTGTATGAATCTAATCTTAACTAGTATGAATCTAAGCTAAACCAAGCAAAACTAGTAAATCTATAATTAAACCTATGAAAACATGGACTGTACCTACTTTACTTTTCTATCCAATCTAGATTTTTTTAAACTAGGGCTACTGGATAATATCACCATATCCTAGATAGTAACACCATATGGTGCTAGTGCCCCAATTTTCATGATAATATTTGTCTTCTCTGATTTTTGTGTAACTATGTTAATCTTTCTGCCACTATTTGCCACTATCTTTACCTAAGTCTAATTTTTATAATTGGATCTTGTGTGATTAAAAATGTACTTTGAATGCATTATGGAAGCCTGATATCTGTGATAAACCTCTATGAATACTCCCTCTTTTGAGGGGATTTATTAAATCTATGTAAGAACTATAATTAAAATAAAAATATCTACAAGATGTGTGTTTATCCAGAGTATATATGATATCTATGTAATAATCCAATATAATGTGCATACATAACATCAAGATGTAAGATAATATAAGTCTAAGTTTTTAATGTGTGATGTATGTTATGTCTATCATTCATAAGGCTATTGAGATAGATATAACAATGTATGTAATAGCAAATTTGAGTAATAATTAATTAGCTACCTAGGGGGATAGGGCATAATGTCCATCATGACACCCAAGTAGGAATGGGAGATGCATGAGTTCCCTCATGTCATATAAAACTAGAGTGTGTAAAAATAATAAAAAAGTTTCATGGCCATGACACATACAACACACATGAGGTACGCAAAGTAGGCCAAGGGGCCACAATATAAGGGATATGGACACATCTCACTAAATCTGATAAATTAAGACATACAAGGATATGATAAAATGTCCACGTATGTAAACAATAAGTAAATTGGCTTGGAGCCACATGGAAGGACATGTCCAATTATTTGCATACATAATTAGGAAGGCACACACAATGACATGGGCACATGTCCAAAGCATACATACAATGAAAATAAGTGGTGTAGAGACATAGAGCAATGGCATATCTAAATAACCTTGAATAGAAGAAGCATAGAGACACAATCAAGTAAAAACTAAGAAATATAGAAATAAAAGTATGCATAAACATGTGTTACAAATCTATATAAGAGCTAAGATTTACATAAGTTGATTCTAAAGCACTAGTAGTTGGAAAAAAAATTGAGTGAGTGTATCATAATCAATATCAAGATATAACAATGCTAAAGTTGTGATGTAGGGTATATAAAGATGTAACTTGGTAATAAAAATTATGTATATGGTGCCCCCAAATGTGTGAATGTGTCAAATGAAGAACCTGTGTATATGTGTAGATGTCCCCAATGGTTAGATAATAATAAATATAGATCAGTTAAGGGGACATGAGTCATGTATCCATATGTAAGCTCTCAAAAAGAACAAGTGAAGCATATATGTATGATAATACTAACTATACTAAGATATCTAGCATATGTAATGTCTGGAAAATATAATAAGTGTAAAATGGTAATCCATATAATCTATAATTTTGTATTTTTAGAGTAAATATTTGAATTTTTTTTGTTTTTGACATATTATATTATTTTTATATTTTTTGGATATAATCTATGTAAAATTAACATGAAAATGAAACTATATACAAAGAGAAAAAATAAGTGAAGTATATACAATAAGGGAAGAACAATACTAACTAATGAGTTTAATGGGAGAGTCACTATCAATGTGGCCTATGGTAAATAAAGGAAAAGTGATCATGTGTGTTGTATGAAAAGGTAAATGTGGTCCTAGAACCTAGTGTACTAAGTGATTTATATATGGCCCTGTCTATGAAGTGGTGTTAGGAATTCATGAAACTAATTGTGGTGTCATGTGAATTGTAGGGGTCTTCGAGACCCAACTGGTAGGAGATGTTGTAGCTAGAATAGGTTCCCTATATTGAGAATCTTTAGAACTCAATAATACTAATTTCAAAATAAAATGAGTAGAGGAAGGCCCTCTATAATATATAACATATCATTGATGCAAGGATCTCTCTAATAACGGTCTCCATAGGAGAGTATACGTATGTGGAAACACTATAGGATTAGACCTCACCTGCACTTGTGGCTACACTAAACTCCATGGTGTACTGATAGGAATTATGGTAAGAAATGTAAATGATAAATATGATATAAATGGTAATTGTATTGTAATTGGTAACTATTTTGTAACTAGTAATTGTGGTGTAACTAGTTATGGGACAAGTAAAAGGTACTCATAAAAAGACCCTCCACTATGATCACCTAATTTGCATGTATATATTTAAGTCATATATGCACCATATATGGGATGGATCATAATTATTGTATCAATGTCCTATCTAATAATATGACAAATGTGCCTATACTAGGTACTACTAAGAATCTAGTGACCACGTGTGTTGGTCCAACCTATAGTGGAAGTATAATCTCTCCAATGTAGCTCTAAACATGGCCACTAAAACACAAATAATTATGACTATAGAATATATATCTTTCTTTGAATATCCCAAATTTTTAATAATTTTGATAGTTCACAAGTTAATACTAGACCCATTGTCAACCATGATGATCTGAATAGGATGATGATCTATGTAGGCTCATACAAAGAGTGCATATAAATCTAAATCATCATCAAAAATCTCCTAATCTGATAAAGTGATGAGTGGTCTATATGGAACTATAATATGGTACACCCCTATTATATTGTGTAAGTGGTGTGTATCCTCTATAGTAGTGTGATATAATGGTGGTGGATGTGCCTGATACATGTAGTGAACACTTGAAGTACACCCTGCCTCATTTTTTATATACTTTAGAAATGGAGATGAGAAAAATTTCAATGCCTTAAATTCCATTTTTTAACTTTGAGTGCCTTTGTGGGTGTGCCCACATCAATAATGTTAACCTCTATCAAATGTTATATCTTATGTTTCAATATGATGCATCAATTTGTTATATGGATTAGTGCCTTGTGATAATTGTAGAATACATTAGAATCATAGCTATTTATAAGAGGCCATATTATATCAAACTCTTTGATGGGAGGGAGAGATATTACATTGCATTCCAAGAGTTTCTATAAAACATGTTGGATATTTTGTAAGGCTGGTGAAAACTCTATGTGGAGGAGCTGATAAAACTAGGTGAGGAAATGGATTTGAAGTTGTGTTAACTATGGCCTTTTGATAACTCTTGTTTTCAGTGGCCCTTACCTTATATGGAGGCTTATTATAACTCTTTTTAGTTGATTTTTATCCACTTTTATAATTTAGTTTTCCCATAGAGATAAGCTTGACTTCTCTTGCTTTCACTATGTGGCATAAGTTTGTGAAGGTTGGAAACTTATTGAATAAGATAAATTCATGTAATTTTAGTAGTAGGCTATGTTTTAATATATCCTATATCTCTCTATCTACCATGGGGCTAGTCAACCTGGCCAATATAGTCTTGTATCAAAATTCATATTCTATAATAGGCTCATTTGATTTTTATTTTAGTTATGCTACTTGAGTATATGAGATATTATCACTGATGATTATTGAGAAGTGTGATAGAAACATATATACCAATGGATTTAATGCAATGATATATTGATTATGTAGATCATATAATTATTTTAAGGCATAACCCTTTAAACTATATGGGAAAAACTTAGTGAGGATCCAATCATTAGACACGTAGTCCAAACAAGCTACATGAAAATCTCTAAGATGGTGCTCTAATTCACCCTTACCATCATACAATATAAGCTTAGGTGCCATGAATCTAGATGGCAAAGAAGTTTCCACTATGTGATGTGTCAAAGGTGTAAGTAAAATAACATGAGACTCCAAGGCATGTGATGGCCTAGTGGCTCCCTACTTAATATGTAACACCTTAGCTTACAGAGTATGAACCTCCTCCATAAGGTATTATACATCTTTAGAGGAGGAACTAGCCATAGGAGGTGTAGTTGTCACTAAAGATTGTTTGATTATAATTGGTTTTTGTGCTAGATAAGTTGACCCCAATGTAGGTGTAATAATGTTATTATCTAGGGGAGTAGAAGATTGGCCATTATTTGATTTGTTTTTTATTTCTATTATGGCTTTTAAAATATGTGCATGATCATGGGGCTATTCCCAAAGTCTATCTTTGAAGCTCTATAAAATCTCATTATTATTGATAATTAGGTTTTCATTGTTAAGTGGGGAGAGGGTGTCCCGATTCACACCTTGTGTATCATCTTGATATTGATTATATTTCTCATTTTTAGATGCATTATCATTGAAATCCACATAATCAAGGTGTGAAGGATCAATGATGGGAGTTTCAACTGGTCCCTTATCCATGGTATAAGCTTGAATATAAGGAATATGAATATGCTCAATATGATTTCCACTAAGCATATCGCTTCTTCTTAATAGAAGAGATATAAATTTTTTAAATGGAATATAGTAAATAAAGTGAAATAGGGATACAAAGGTATAATGTATGAAATCTAAAAATCATAATATAGCTAAATAAAATAAGAAAAAGAATGATACAAAACTTAATAGCATCTATGATTAGGGTTTGAATTCTATTTAAAGTAAGTCAAGTTCACCAAATGTTTTAACCTTTTAGGACTTAGTGAATGTAAATTCTATGTTTTTAAAGATTTGAGTATAGTAAATCAAGGTATAATTATGTAATAAATACAACCACTAATTTAACCTTTCTAAAAATAACAATAAATAATACAAATAATAAATTAGCTAGAAAATTATTGAGATAGATGATCTAGAGATTGAAAACTGAGGTAGAGGCTATCTGAGTATCACAAGTAGGATATAGGTGTCAAAACCCCTCTTGGATAGTAGTTTTATGTGATAATAATATCCCTATTTTGGTAGTAGTGTCCTCTATGCAGGACTATTCCAAACTTTTGGGTGCACTTATATCTAGATCTGTAAGGTCTGTTTCCACATGCACAAGTTTTAAAACCTTGTATATGGCATGTTTTGATTGATTTTATAAGTAAATCCCAATCTTCCATATTGTTATGGCATCCAGTTGATGATTGTGTTTTATTAGTGGGGTAGGTTGGACATCCTCAACACCCTACTATGATGAGAATCACCTACATACCAATACTCTAAAGAGTGATCAATCCCAATGTATTTCTCCCCACCTAAGTTTTGGTGTAAGTGCAAATGAAGCTAGCATGATAGTTGACTTGAGTGCTTTGACTGTGATTGAGACTGGAAATCTAGGTAATCTACTATTAAAAATATTGTAGATGGTAGTATGTAGAAGTAGGTCAGAATAGGTATTAATAACCCTAATTTTTCACAACTTATTTTGAGTTTATATGTGTAATTTGCATCTAATTTCCATCTATTGGATAAAGGGATTAATGTCATGTATTTATATTGTTATGGTGCTTGTGCAAGTGCTAAAATAGGTCTAAGCTGACCCTAAGAGGTCTAAGATTTGATAATATATATATTTGTGAAAAAAAAGAGGGAAAGAATAATAACACCAATATTAGAACACTATCACCATATGACATTATTGTCCCTATTATGGCACTAGTGTCTAGGTGGTAGAACCCCAGGAATGAAGGGCCAAGATGTAAGAATGAGGGATTGTTACTACTTTAAGGATGACTAGGTATTCCTATGGCTTGCACAAAGGTTGGATAAGTGTGAAAATAGGCCTTATGATAGGTAAAGGGATAAGCTAGGGATAGGTGGTCTCAAGTAGCACTCTTAGAACTCAAGTGTCACTTTTAGGTGATTATAAAATTTTAAGAAAAATACAAAAAAATTAACTAATTTTGTTTCTAAATGCGTTAAAATATGTTTTCATACTTCTCTTTCAGCATGCCATCATCGAATTTGAGTTGTTAGATATTTTTTGCTTGTTGTGATCTCACTTCAATCGCATATTTCCTCTTACTGTCTCCTATTCATAATTTGTGTTGATGCCAAAAATGGCATCGATGCATTTTTTGTATTATAAAGCAATAGAACTATGTACATAGTTCTATTGCTTTATAATCATGTATGTGGTTTTAATGTGTTAAAATTTCATGTGGTTTTAGTGCATTAAACCATGTACATGGTTTAGGTTAGGTAATCACTTATCTTATATCTTAAAACTACATACTTACTTTTAAAAAAATACATATGTGGAACCATTTTCAAAACTATAAATGTGAATTTTCCCCCTTTTTTATCCCCCCATCTTCAAGTACTTACCCTATTATCTAGGTTCGATGCAAGTGTTCTATATATAATACCTTTTGGATAAGGATGTGACCACCTAGATGCTTATGGGTTTTTCTTCACCTCCACTCTGGTGCATTCAGATCTGAGTCATGGACTATCACTCCTTGTGAAATATAAAAACCCTAGTTATCTATCTTCATAATGACCTTGAAAAAATAGGTTAGTGGGCACATGGTGTCAATCTGACCTCAAAGACCTTACTATCAGTAGGAATTTCCTACACATCCAATAGTTTAGAAGAGGACCTTAGACTCATGTAGTTCTCCTCTACATGTTGGCTTGTGTGTCAATCATGAAATATGTGGAAAGTAAGGGGTTGATGCACAAATTTTGGGGACAAAAAAGGTGACATCCCCTAACTTTTCATTTTTTTTTGAAAATAGCATACACTCTTTTTCTAAAATTTCCAAGCCTTGGGCTTGTGCCCAAGCCTAAAGGGTGTACACACTTTTCAAAGCTAAAAGGGCATACGCCCTTTTATGTTTTTTCATTTTTACTACACCATTTCTAAAACTCATGAAAAAAAAATTAGGTTTGGATTTTTTTCCAATGAATCTCTCTCTATTTACCCATAAACCACATGTTTGATATAGATTTGTATCCTACCAATGATATTTTACATTTTAGTTACTATCTCATGTATGTTTATAGTTAAATTTAATTTTTTTCATTTTTATTTATATTTATTTATGTATTTAGGGTTTTGATATTAAATTTTCATTAAATTATCTTGCATTGCCTAAACAAACCCTATATTTATATAATTCTAGATACATAATTGAATGATGGACCCATTGCATGAAGAAAATGTAGAACAACACCATGAAGAATTTGATTTTGCACAAGAAGAAGTTTAATTATATGAAAAATACAATGCAAAATATCAATAATTACAAATAATTATTAATGGTTTATGTCACTCCTGAACTAATACTTTATGCAATTCACTTGTCAATACACTAGAGACTATTTTTAATAAAGTAGGAAATATAACTTCGTAACTTGATTCAATGTTACATCAAAGAGAGGTCTTGAAAAAAAACTATTTTTATAAATTATCTTATGAAGATGTTAAGAAAAAATAACAAAAGAAGATGTGTTTGCTTTGTTTGTTAAGCCTAGAATTAACCACCACCGGTGAATTCCAAACATATTAGTATTGATTAGTGTGTTCATGAGGGGATAAAAAATAACTTTTGAGATAGGTGGTGGATGGTGTTTTATGAGCCTCTATGAAAAAATAATGATGTTATGTTATAATTTTTGATAAAACTCTATTGTGATTTTGTGTTGCTATAAATTTCAAATTATTTTGATATGAAGACCTCCCAAGGTAGGGGAGGTGGGTCTTCATTTGATAGACCTAGTGCCAAGTGATGCCAAAACTGCCCTAACCATGTTTAAAGAAACAAAAGAATGATAGCACATGCTTTTATCCCAAAAATGTTGCATCATAGTGTACAAATAGACACCCTTGAGGTGGTTACAAGTTTGACACAAGTTATGATTGACTATGGCATGCATACATTGAAGACTTATGCTCAGCCTATAGGTGCCAAGATGTCTAGTAATGGTATTGATGATAGTGGTAGTGGTGTTAGTGGTATTGGTGGTAGTGGTAGTGGTTTTTGTGGTATTTGTATTGGTGCTAGTGTCCCTCATATTTTTACTCATGATATAATTCTTATGCATCATTACACATCATATGGGATGAAGGGTATAAAACCTCATGTTCAAGTTCAACATACACATGCTACATTTATGGACACTAGACCTACCTTTGTGTAACATACTAGTACCCAATCAGATCATTTAGGACCTCAAGATACTAGCATGCTAGAGCATACATCACCTATAGATGATTCAGCAGTGCATGTTAGTAGCATAACAGACACTATGCCAATTGTAGTATCTTCACCCACTCCTCTCAAGACACATCAGCCTATTGTGGAGGATTATCTACTTCACCATTTATATTTGATGCATAGGCTTAATTTTAATTATAGTTTGTAAAAGAATATTAATTTTATTCTCTATTATGTGTTTATTTAATTGACTAATTTATTTGACTAAACTTTTTATTTGTTACTTGTTAGATGATTAATGATATTTTCAGTAGCTCAACAGGCCTTAATTATATTATAGAGACCACACTTATGTCAGGATCTTGCTCCACCAATTAGAGCACATATGATTACTTCTTGTATTAGCAACTAAACACAAAATTTAACTAGAATGATAAGTAACTAGAAATATGAAACAACACAGGAATATAAGAGACAATACACAATTTTATTAATAATCACTCAGAAGAAAATACAATAAAGAAGATGCCACTTCTTCTTCCACCTCAAAGGCTCGCCACACCTCAAGACCTTCTTCCCTCTCTCTCTCGGTCCCAACAATCAACTCCAATATAGAATTGTTGTTCACCTCCACCAGTCAGTAACACGCTACCAGTACACCAAGTACACAACTGTACTCCAAGTAGATCTCCTGCTCTCTGCTGCTACCTGCAAATCACTAGACCTTACTCACCATTGTAGATCTCCAAAAGAAGCCATGCACACCTGCTGACCAAGATCATACATATACGAAGAACCCTTCTGATTCTCCAAACCAGCACCCACACTTGGTACTGTGGCACTAGGAGGAACACACCATTTCTCTCCTCTCTCTGAAGGAGCTTATTTTCTCTCTTACTCTCTAGCACTCTAGTTTACAATAAAGCCCATGAGTCTATATATAGATCTCATGCTTACAATAATTAGACTATCTTAATTACAATAATTAGACACGCAACTCAAGACTATAATTAGCCTTTAACATGAAAACTAACAGTCCAAAAATAGACTCTCCAGAATCAACATGCAAACTGCATGTTCATGCATAGGCTGCCGACGTCGGCTCCTCCCTGACCGATGTCGGTCTGACTGGTAACCTGATGTTGGTTGCTTCTTCACTGCTATCTGACCAACGTCAGTTGATCAGACTGACGTTAGTTGCCCTGCAACTCATTCTACAACTCTTTTTAACCTTGCAACCTCTGTAACTCCTCTTATTTGCATCTTGGTGAAGCTTTTAGCTCCACAACCTAACAATCTCCCACTTGGAGATAAAAAGCTGCACCTATACCTATACCTATACACCATCTAAATTATTCCTTGGCTTGTATCCCTCTTCAAGCTCAATCCTAAAGACCACCCACCACAAACCCTGTGATGCCTTTCCTGTCATCCAAGTAACCTGCCACATCCGAACCTACAACCCATGTAGTGAAGACCTTGACCCTGCATAACATGTTAACCTGCTGCTAGTCCCTCTCAAATACCTGAGAATCCACTGAACTACCCTCCAGTACTCCTTCCTTGAATTGGCTCCATACTTTTTGACAACTCCCACTGATTGGGAAAACTCAGGTCTACACTAGACCTCATGTGATTTTGAACCCTGTTCTAAGCTAAGCTTGAACTGTCCAGCCCTTGGTGTGCTTACCAATTCTGCATCCTACATCTTACACCCCGCCAACACCGTCTTCACATCAGCTCCCACTAGAGATCAACCTGTGATCTTCTATGTCTCTTATGCCAAAGAATTTTGATGCTCTAAATTCTTCATGACACCTCTGAACTAACCTTACCCTTAGCTCAGCAAAACCCTATATGTCTGAACCTGCTCCAAGCTCATCCTCCACATACAGTAACTGGATAATGTTGCGACCATCATCCACCTGGTAAGATAAACACAATGGTTATACTGACATTGATAAAATCTCTACTTTATCATCTACCTGGTACCACCTGTCAGCCCTATACCACTATCCTGTAGCTTCCTCAAGACCTTATACCTTGGCCTTCCAACTCACGTATCCATCCACTCTCTTCTTTAACTTGGGAATCCATCCGTCTCTCAGTGCTTTCTTCCAGCTGATAACTCCACCAACAAAACACCTGTTTGGTTCTTCTCCAAGGACTCACACTCCTCATCCATGCCAAGCTCCCACTATTTCTGGATTCTACCTGCATAGCCTCTTCACATCTTCCTGGTTCTTGACCATCGGTAAGCAATATAAAGAAGGTGAACAATGAATATGAGGTTCACTTACCCTTTCTGACCTCCATATGGGTGTTTGAGACTTGTTGACAACTTGTTGTCTGCCCACCATCCGTTCTAGTGACCGATCTCGGCCATCTCTCAATCTGCACCCGACCGACGTCAGTTTCCTATGACTGACCCTGTCTGCCAACGTCAATTCCCTGACCGACACTGGTGTACTTGCTACTGATGTTGGTTCCTATGTGACCAATGTCGGTACCTATGTTTGCCTGTGAGTGATGACTTTTTACCTGTGAGCTCTCCATGGATCAAAACCCTGTTCAAATCAACATAGCCCTGCTTAGAATAAATCAGTCCCCTCAGCTGATCTTTGTCCATCGTCTCCTCCATGAACACCAAGGCTTTCCAGTTCTTAAGTTTGTCAAAAATATCTGTCTTTCGCTTAAGAACGTGCATTCCCCTCCTACATATGTGACCAAGCCTACAAAGCCACATCTCTACAACAGAAGGTGAATCAGTAATATAAGTAGATAGATAAAGGATACCTACTTTCTTACCACCATCTAATTCAGGTGCATCCACTGTGAGAGTTACATTACATCTCCCATCACCCAACTTTCCTAAAGAAATTAGACTAATCTCCAAGATTAGGCCCTGCATGACCTTCTTCAACACCCGTGTGTTATCTGTCTGCAATTTTAGCGTCACTTACCCTTCGTCAATCATCTGAAAAGGCTCTCCAACCCCTAAATAAATCTCTCCAAAGTCTCCAAAGACATACTCTTGAAAAGATGCTCTATTTCGGGTTGCATGGAAAGAGGCAAAAGAATCTGTAAACAAAGATTCTACTTTATCCAGAGCAACCTGTGCAACATCACCTGCAACATCTGCTTTGACATGCTGATCTTCTACCAACCAACAATGTCCCTTTACCTGCTCTTTCTTTCCATCAATCAGACCATTTGTGTTATTCAGTTTCTCCATTCGTAGCTTACTTTCTTCTGCCATTGTTATACTCCCACTCAATCTGAAACCCCTGAGAGTGACCTGTAATCAACAAACACTAACCAGATCTGAAACCACCTGTTAGTAACCCAACCAAAAGCTCTGATACCAACTATCAAGATCTTGCTCCACCAATTAGAGCACATATGATTACTTCTTGTATTAGCAACTAAACACGGAATTTAACCAAAATGATAAGTAACTAGAAATATGAAACAACACAAGAATATGAGAGACAATACACAATTTTATTAATAATCACTCAGAAGAAAATACAATAAAGAAGATGCCACTTCTTCTTCCACCTCAAAGGCTCGCCACACCTCAAGACCTTCTTCCCTCTCTCTCTCAGTCCCAACACACAACTTAAATATAGAATTGTTGTTCACCTCCACGAGTCAAAAACAACGCTGCTAGTACACTAAGTACACAACCATACTCCAAGTAGATCTCCTGCTCTCTTCTGCTACCTGCAAATCACTAGACCTTACTCACCATTGTAGATCTCCAAAAGAATCCATGCACACTTGCTAACCAAGATCATACATATATGAAGAACCCTTCTGATTCTCCAAACCAGCACCCACACTTGGTACTGTGGCACTAGGAGGAACACACCATTTCTCTCCTCTCTCTGAAGGAGCTTATTTTCTCTCTTACTCTCTAGCACTCTGGTTTACAATACAGCCCATGAGTCTATATATAGATCTCATGCTTACAATAATTAGACTATCTTAATTACAATAATTAGACATGCAACTCAAGACTATAATTAGCCTTTAACATGTAAACTAACAGTCCAAAAATAGACTCTCCGAAATCAACATGCAAACTGCATGTTCACGCATAGGCTATCGACGTCGGCTCCTCCCTGACCGATGTCAGCCAATTGGTAACCAACATCGATTGCTTCTTCACTACTATCTGACTGATGTCAGTTGATCAAACTAATGTTGGTTGCCCTGCAACTCATTCTGCAACTCTTCGCAACCTCTACAACCTCCGTAACTCCTCCTGTTTGCATCTTGGTGAAGCTTTTAGCTCCACAACCTAACAACTTAGCACTAGTGTGCCTTGTAATCATGTTTTAAATATTTAAAATTACATATTTATTCATGTATATTTATTGACCCTTGAAAAAAATACTGTGTTAAGATATATATTATAGTCATAGATTTTTTATCATGCCCATTGGATTCATACATTATTCATTTATTGCTTTTAGATATGATGGGGGATGTTATGTTCACCCCTCATGGATGACAAGAAGGTTTGCCTGATGTTGGGGTTACATCTAAGGATCCACTTTATCTACATCAAGTCATGATTTAGGTATGGATACTAGTGAGAACACATAGTAAAATTGTTTTTAGCTTTAAGAAATGATACTCTATCATATTTACATAAATGTATACACATCTATATCTAACGATATATGTATGCTCCATAGGATTATCCATCACAGGTGTATATGTGTTCTCACATCCCTAGATAACAATTTAGATGGAATACAATGGGTCAAACAATTTTGCTAAATTTTGTTCATAAAAAAATTTTCATTTTCAATATATAATTTTAATACAATAAATTTTATATTCCATATTTAATGTAGACACGATAATTGTTATATATTTTTGGATCAAATATTTGATGACTCACATGTTGAGAGGAGAGTCTCTCCTCGTATTAAGGCATCCAAGGCCCCTATCTCTACATCTATGGCAACAAAGCACAATTTATTTGGATTCAATGAGGAGCAGTAGAGATAGTTTTGTGCAAGGGGTCTAGTTATGGGCATTATCAATTTTGTATATCGATATGTCCCACATTGTATGCCTATATGGTGCATTTGATATATTATATGTTATGGTATACATTTTTTCTTGATTTATGTCCTATTGTTTATGTTGAATTATGGCATAGAACTTTGCATATATACATATATATTATTCAATAAATAAACCTCATTTATCTATGTGTATTTTCTATTTTGATCATATAATTTGTTCGCACATATTAATGGTTAGTGATCATTATTACTTCACATGGAGATTTAAAAAAATCCACATTTTTCTCTAAGTTAGGTGCTTCATCATTATGTATATTTTACATTTACATGCACGATATGCAATCTACTACAACTTTGCCACAATTATTTCTATGTCAAATCTTGCCCAAAAATAATGTTTATGGGGTTACAAGTCTTATAAGGATTTTTAACTAAATTATTATTCTTATATTTAAAAAAAACACATTTATAAACATGTTTGATCCTTAACATGCATAACTAAATCATATTAAGTGATAAAAATCAACTTCTAAAAGCAAATATCCTTGAATTTTAGTAAAAACTAAAGATCAGAGAAACATAGTAAACATCATAAATAATAAAACATATATTCATGAAGGACATTGAAATCCTATAAGAACTGAAAATTTATTCATTTTTTTATTCACAATGCATAAACCACTACTTAAGACCATACAATGCTTTATTTCCTTGAGACAACATAAGGTCTACATTGTGGGATGTTTTAAGGTGTTAGGTACTAACTAAAGATTAGCCAGTGTTTTAAATGGGTTCCAAGTGGTCTTAATAAGTGTGTTAGAATGTATTATATGATAAATTCATCAAAAATACAATGTAATCCAAGAATAACAAACTTGTAACTGCCCTCCATGCATGGAGATGGCCTTGTTAGAAGTTGTTTTGTGTGTTTTTATATGTTTAAAAGATAAAAATGCATGTGAGTGAGAGGGATTATTGTGTACATTGGTAGGATTTTCATATAAATGAGAATAAATGTTAGGTATACAAAAAATAAGAATATGAAAACTTCTACCAAGTAGGAGATGGACTGTGTGTCCAAAAGTTGTAAAAATATAATAATGAAAGAATGTTTTATGTCTTTTTATGTTGGATCATGAACTATAATGATTAGTAATGTTAGTAAATAGTTTATAAATAGTTTATAAGGTTTAAATATCCCAATAATATCTCCTAATATCCTAATAATGTCTAATTTATATGCCTCGGGTCTTGAAAGTCAAATATAGTCCAGGAGTAATTTGGTAAGTTTCATCTTTGTTAAGATTGTTTACTGAGAAAGATTGTTGAAATAGATGGAGGGTTGTTGAAATAGATGGAGGGTTATTATAACCTTTCCCAAGTGTTATCATGGATTTAAACATGCTATAAAGATAAGATCATGGATTCTTAAAGCTCTTAGCGTGTACAATTATGTGTTACTAGTCTAGAGTTTAGCAAGACTAAAAATTTTATAAGTGGAGTTTTATCATGTCAAGTGAGCCAAAAATTTGTATGGAGTTTATAAATAGTGTTTATAAGGTGATATAGTTGTTTTTTAATGAAAATATAAAATATAAAGGAAAATAAATAAGCTGTAGGTTTTCATAGAACAAGGAAACCTAGCCAATAACCCATAACTATGTGTATTGGCTTCTTTAAGGTATTTGAGGGATTGTCCATGCTTAGTGACTATTGAAAGAGGTGTAATAATTCAAGAGATACCTTATAAAATATTTATATTATTTGGGATAACTCAAATCCTATTTTTAAATACTAAATACTTTTTAAAACTATCACAGAGTCCTTCAAGAATGTTCAGAACTCTAATCTTTGCATTTATTGAACACATTGTGATGACCAAGGTAAGATAAATATTGGAATAGGTGTAACTAGGTTGGGAGGACATTTTATAGGTATTATATGGTTTTTAAAGTCTTTGAGACCCAAAATATTCCATTTTTATCTCTCTCGGCCTTATAACAGATCTGTTTAAGCTCATACTAAGGTTTCTAAAAGGAATGTCAAATAAATTTTATTTAAACCACCCAAAAATCATGAAATTTTGTAACCAAGTGTAATTCAATGTGTACTAAAGTATTAATGAACTCTTAGAGTGGTAAAGTACTATATAATACAGTCATCAACTCTGTTAGAGTGCATTTGGCTTAAAAAGGTCTAATTGACAAAAAGGTAAATTGAGTTAGGTGGCCTATACAAGCACATTCAAATGGACATTGTAAGGCTATAAATACCATTTTTTAGTCTCCATTGAGACTTGAGAGTGAAGGGTATAGTTGATCAGATGCATCCCTAAACAGAATCTTGGGATCTTTGAGAGTGGAAATTAAACAAATTTTGGTCATGAATTACAAGATAACTGTGAGGCATAGAGACAAGCCATCAACTCCCACACTTGAAAAAATGGGTCCTTTAAAAAATCCTAGGAGGATTTTATCTAACTCAAGGAAAGCAAGATGTGGTAGCCAATTTTATCTTGTATCAAAATCTCTCTTAAAAGGCTAAAAGTTGGTTAGTGGGGGCGTATATTCAAAATCATTATCCCAATCAATGAAATGTCTACATAATCACATCTAGACATGCATTTTAAGGATATAAATATCTTTTTCCAATCTATTTTAGTCCCTAGTAGCAAAGGTTACAGTTGTCAAATGCATCTTTGAAGAGAATCTCAGCATCCCTGAGCGTGGAAACTGAGTGAGCTTCAGTCACACATTTTAGAAGAATCATGAGGGATAGATATGATTCATTAGCCCAAAAAATTTCATGGATGGGTCCTATAATAAATTTTAGGATTATTTTATCTAACTTGAGGTGAGCGAGACGTGACAACCAGTTTTTCCACATAGCCAAATCTATCTTAAATGATCAAAATTGGGTAAATGGGGGCCATATATTCTGAATCATTAGCCCAATTGATGAACCATCTTCGCAAACACATCTAGATGTAATTTTTAAGGCTAAAATGAAAATTTTATAGTCTCCATCACACCCTGAGAGTGAAGGTTGTAGTTGATCAGATGCATTCCTTAAGAGTATCTCAATGTCTTTGACTGTGAAAACTGAGCCAACGTCTATCATGCATTATTGGAGAATCATGAGGAATATATATGAGATATCAGCTCTTACACTTTCATGAATGGGTCCTATAATAAATCCCAAGAGTATTTTATCTTACTTAGGGTGAGCAATATGGGGAAACCAATTTTCTCTCATAGCTAAATCTCTCTTAAATAGCCAAAAGTCAGTCAGTTGGGGTTATATATTCTTACTCATTAGCCCAATAGATGAACCATTTTTGAAATCACATATAGATGAGTGTTTTAATTTTGGAATTTTTGGTCTTTGTTTCACCCTAGGAGTGAAGGTTATAGTTGATCAAATGCATCCCTTAAGATAATCTCAACATCCTTGAGTGTGCAAACTAACCCAACTTCCATTGCATGTTTCAATAGAATTTTGAGGGATTAATATGAGCCATAAAATCCCAAACTTTCATATATGGTTCTTGTAATAAACCCTAAGATTATTTTCTCTAATTCATGGTGAGTGAGACATGGCAACTAGTTTTCTCTCACAGCCAAATCTCTCTTAAATGGCCAAAATTTGGTCAATGGGGCCATATATTCTAAATAATTAGCCCAATAAATGAACCATATTTATGGGAACATTTAGATGAGAATTTTTAATTATAGAAAAATAATTATCTAGTCTCTATCATGCCCTAGGAGTAAAGGTTACAGTTGATCAGATGCATCCTTTAAGAGAATCTCAACATCCCTGAGTGTGCAAATTAATCCAACTTCCATCACACATTGAAGGAGAATCATGAAGGATAGATATGAGACATCAAATCCTAAACTTTCACAGATTATTCCTATAAATAAACCCAAGAGGATTATCTCTAACTTGATGCGAGTGATATACAATAATGAGTTTTCTCTCACAACCAAATCTTTCTTAAATATTCAAAAGTTGGTCAGTGGGGGATATATATTCTTCATGAGGCCAAATGGATGGGTGTTTTAAGTCTATAAAAATCATTATCTCATCTCTATCACACCTTGAGAGTGAAGGTTGTAGTTGATCAGATGCATCCCTTAAGAGAATTTCAGCGTCTTTGAATATGCAAACTGAGCCAACTTCTATTGAACGTCAAAGGAGAACCATGAGGGATGGAGATGAGTCATTGACTCATACACTTGTACTAATATTTCTTAGAAGAAACCCTATTAATATTATCTCTAACTCGATGAGAGTGATAAATGATAATGAGTTTTCTCTCCCAGCTAAATCTCACTTAAATGGCCAAAAGTTGGTTAGTGGGGGGAATATATTCTGACTCATTAACATAATAGTTGAACCATTTTTATAAGCACATCCTAATGGGTGTTTTAAGGCTAAAATGACTATCTTTTTGTCTTCATCACACCTCAAGAGTGAAGTTTAAATTTGATCAAATGTATCCCTTAAGAGAATATCCACGTCCTTGAGTGTGCAAACTGAGCTAACTTTCATCATGCATTGGAGGAGAATTGTGAGGGATAAAGATGAGTCATCAGCTCCTACACTTACCAAGATGAGTCCTCTAAGAAACCCTAATATTATTCTCTCTAAGTTGATGTAAGTTATTTAACTTACTTTTTTTGTGTTTCCTATAGATGTCTAACAAGAGACCTAAAAAAAGATAAGAATTGATTTCTTAGCCTTATTCTATGGTTTCAAACATTGTATGAAGGTTGATTAAGGTAGTATGATCACTATAATACACAACATAAATGTATTTCAAACTATTTTTTGATTTCATAGGGTCTGATCAAGTATGAAGGCTGAATTATGCCTAAAAGATAAAACTCAGAATATCAGGCCTAGAAACCATAATTAAAGCCTAGATAAGGCTATTTTATTATTTTTCTTGAAAGGAAAAATAAAGATAAGATGAAAACCTATTTGCTTGAGGTAGATTACATTAATATGAATTATTTTTTGGCTTCTCTTTATTTCAAGAAGATAATCTTCTCTACTCATGACACCAACCACGTGAAGTTAAAAACTCATATGATAACACTAACCTACATTAAAATTGTTAGTAAAAAAATTTAAACAAAAATAAACACATAATGATAAATAATTGAAAATTAAAATACATTAAATCAAATCAATTCAATATAACATACCTTTAGGATCAGCTCTATTTGCAAGTGTTTCAAGAATCACTTCATAGTCAGATTCACACACTTTTCACAAACTTGTACTGTGAGGCTTTCCAAGATATTTGATCATTTGAATATCTGTAGTGATAACTACATTTGAATAATGAAGCACCACCCTATGTATTTCAAAGTCCTCAAATAATAATTATTTTATTTTTTTATGATAGTTCCTATAACCACTATGGATCTAATGGGATAAATTAGCTCTTTTCCATTCATGACATTTGTGGTTAATTTTGTTTTTGCTTGTACATGTTTGAAATAAGCAACACCCAAACCAATGATGGATTGGCCATGGAAGGGCCATTATCTCAATTGGTAGGGCACTCCAATAGCAAATAGAAGGTCCTCAGTTTGAGTCTTAGCTGGTCCATATGACTTGTATCTCAATATGTGGTATCAAATCTAGGTTAGGAGGCCTTAACACCTATAGTGTGGCTTAAGGGGACATGTTGGAAATAAGATACACCTGGACCAATTTTGGGTTGGCCATAGAGGTTCCATTATCTCATTTGGTAGAGCACTCTAGCATCAAATGGAAGGTCCTAGGTTCAACTCCTAGTTGGTCCATCTAAGCTATAACTCAATAGTACATAATGACTCAAGTAGTAGTGTATTCCCTCATCATTGTCCTCAAGTGAAATGAGTACAAAAACATGCCTTGAATTTAAATTATAATCAAATTGTAAGCACATATAGGAAAAAATAAAGATATCACTAATAGAACTAAGGATCCACATTTAAATTAAGAATAATTTATACTTGGTTCACAAGATCTGAGATGTGGTCCAAGTCAATTGACGATGCCATTTCATGATCCATAAACTATTGAAGTGAATGGATACTCTCTATAGGTGATATGGGTCTATAATACCATTCATCAACCCATTCTTTTAACTCACATTCATTCTAATTAAATTACATACATGCCAAACAAAAACATGTCATACCCTTAATATAAATAGTCCATGAACTTGAATTTGAGCTTTGAATGGAGTGAAAAAACCCTGATTGAGATACTATACTTAAATATTCATACATTGACTTGTGTTTTTCTTTGATTAACCAAAAGAATCTTTGAACATGAGAATATTTATTTGATCCATGATAAATGTTTTCACTACACCAAGTCACAATACTTGTAGCATTGACTAAATTAAACACCATCCTTGTATTTTTCCTAATATTTTCTAAGGCTCTTTTTACACATGCACCTGCACCATCATGTTCCCATTTTCCATTCCCAACCTCAAAGAAGTTCTAAAAATATTGAACATTGTGTTTCTTATGAATTTTGTTTAACCAGTAAAACATTTGAGAATTCTTAAACTACCCTACATGGTTGTCTGACCAAATGTAGTGTGTATAAAACATGATTTATCTTGCATTCATATTTATATAAAATATCTCAAAACAACCTTGGACAAACTCAAGAGAATGCAATATGTCATCACTCATATAAAACTGGTACTCCCTCAAAATCTTTCTATTTTCATATATGCTAACAGGTGCATGTCTGAATGTAATATGAATGAAAATTCCAACTTGAATTGCATTATAGTATTGGGATTGAACCTCATTATGTGGATTTAGTGTGTAGTTCTTAACAAATTCCACAACCGAAATAATGGTGCCAATTGAGAAGTTGTCTTTGCATATATTGAATTGATTATCTAACTATTTTGATTTGTGTGTGTCTTAAATATTGGTAGATAATATTCTTCTTGAATTCAATCATGTAAATAAAGACAAAAATTTTGGTTGTAACCAACTCATATCTTGATGACTCTTTTCCATCTTTTAACACATACTTTGCAAATTTGTACTTCTTATAATCAACTAGTTGCTTTTTGAATTCATGTGAAATTTTTTCATGTATATAACTCAGCAAATTTAAAAAACCACCAAAATTGTTACATGTTCTATATAAACATTGTTTTTTAAAAAAAAATTATCCCTCAGGTCTTTGATACAAAATACTTTGGATTAATTATCTTGATATTTTAGGTGGGGAAAACACCATATATTCTTGCATAATCTCATCAATATGTAAAGTACAACATATATGATGAAAATCATCAAAATGCATAGCAAATTTAACATGTACACTATAACAACATGTGGTGCATGCTTAGTTTTTTTTAATATAGAAATGCTTGAACATCTTAAATGACCTTTGGATAATTATCAATTGGCCAATAAATTTTTTTATAAAATTCTATTTGGGCCATGTCTAAGAAATGTTTTGCATATGGCTCATGATTTTTTGAGCCTTTTCCTCTTTTAACAACATATTTTATATTAGATGAGACCTTTGTGTTTTCATGCCAAAAAAATCCAATCAAATGTCTTGTTCCTTCAACTAATACCTTATATTTTCATGGGAGACTACTACTAAATGCCCAACAATCCATGAGTGAAGTATCATCAAGCCTTGTTCTTATTTTTATGGCATTTATTAGAGTTTTCCTATTTAAGTTCAATGATTTACTTATTTCACTAAGAATTCAAGATTTAGATGTTGACCTTATCATTATATATTGTAGTATTACTCATCTTGCCACATTACTATCTTTTTTTTACTTTTATTACCTATTGTCATACATGCATTAAATATATTCTTTACTATTACACTATTTATTCCATCCATTTTGGATGTTCTTAACCGTAAATTATGCATCACAAGGTGAATTTTCATTAATTGAAAAAATAGTTGACATCATTTTGTATGGATTTTATTCTCAAATGCATAGTTCTATACACATTGAACATGATGTTGAACTAATCGTTTTGACATTTTATCTTCCATGGGTTCCATTATTTTCTCATCTATTTGAACCAAATACCTTGGTCTTCATCTCATTATTGTTAGCATAACTTAAAGATATTACATTGTTTAAGTTAGCTTATGTTTAGTTAGCTTAACTATACAGCTTGACAATCTATTATAGCCAATTAGATGATTAGATGGTAGGTTAGGAGATTAGGTATAGTCATTATATAGCTATGGAAAATGGTTATAGGATTATGATTTTGTTAACCAAATCTTTTATTATATATACACCTTCCATTGATCAGTAAAATAATCAATTCATTTCAATCATTGTTCTCCTTCATTGTGGTATCAGGGTGTTATTATTTATATGCCTATGATGGAAGTTTAGTGTACTTGTAAGGGGTAAATGTTATATCTCATTGCCCCACCAATGGCATTATATGCTTTGAGGAATTCTTATTTAGATTAGATTAAATTTTTGTAGCAATGATAGTGTAGGAGGAAGAAAATAAAAAGCATAGACCTCCCTATCAAAGCCTACAAACTATTGGTAGAGCAGCGTGAGATGTGTAGTGTAGAGATGAAAGTCTACAGAGTGAGGTTGGGGAAATCATAGAATTCATTTGCCTAATTGATGTCTGCCTAGGATGGTGTAGATACAAGCAAAGAAGTGTTACCATTTTATTAGAATCCAAGCAATGAAGTGATGCCAAAAGCAAATACGTAGACCTATCATATGGATCCATCCTCATTTATTTTCATCCAAGCATGCATTTGGTTTCATGTGCATGGGAGTAGTTTCATCAAAATCTATCTTTGTTTGATTTATTCCTTAGATGAACTTTTTAAAGATCATGGTCTCTATCATTATGAATGCATTGCATATCTTCAATTAATTATAGTACATCCTCATATCTCTCAAAAATCACTATGTTCATGGTAGTAAATCTTTATGCTAACTCACCATATTCTATTTTATTTAGCACAGTTCAGCCAGCATTGAATTCATAGTGTAGTCCAACCAGCTAATTTGTCTCATGGTGAAGACTATGAAAATTTGATGCCAAGAATTTATCTCACCTCCCAACTAAAGCACATTGAATGATGTGCATCAGATCACCAGTCTCTAAAAGAAATCATGGCATCTATGTTGATATATGCCTGAATCCTATTGTCTAAATTTAACAATATAAAATGTAGTTTGTCAAACTTTACCTAAATGAGAAGGTGAAAAGAATAAATTTCTTAAAGCGTTTGATTCTAGATTAACTAAAATTAATTAATTTCTCAAAGTATTAATTGTCAGTATAAGTTTCTAGTATACAAATTTGAAGTCATTTATTTTAGAGTTTAAAATTCAAAGTGTCCTTTTTGGTAAGTCATTAGTTTAGTAGTAGGGATATAATTATTTTATTCATGAAAATAAATATTGTATATCCTACAAGTTATGATCAAATAAATTTGGTGTCAAAAATTCATCAAAAAATATCAAAAGTGTCAAAATGAGTTAAAGTTGTAGTCAAAAGTATGTCAATATTTTTTTTGGGTCTATTATCGATATTTTCAAAGTCAAAAATATCTTGTACATATGCATTATAGGGTGAACCCAACATCATGAGTCATATGTGTCAATGGGAGAGTTTTATCCTAAAAATGACATGCGTATGAGCTTCAAATCTTCATCGGCTAAGTAAGCAGCTTCATTTACTAAAGGTTGAAGGATACACGAAAGTTGGGGGATAATTGGCATCACCTCGTGATTCACCTAAAATGGGGTTACATCATTGCTATGGTGACATTTTTGTTAGTGTGTTTATTTTTATGTTATGCTGTATGTTTTTCAATAAAATTATTGAACATTATTTTCTAGTTTGGTACCTCTTGATGAAGAACATTATGGGGAGAAACAACACTAAAGCAGTGCTTGGTTCTTAGAAAAGGGTTTGTGGAAATATAAAAAACCATTGAAGTGTATAAAATAGTTGAGACCTCATACCACCTCTAGGTTCATGGTCAACCTACAGCAGAAAACTATATGGGTTTGTGGTAATCCAAGAAACCACCTAAAGTGAGAGCAGAGAGATGTACTCTTGTCACTTACCAAGTTTGTGGTAATCTCATAAGAAAAAACTAAGGTGCCACCAAGACCATGAAGCCACAAAGATGGCATGCCACCTCAAAAGTGAGAAGACTACATAGAGAGTGTAAAAATTTTTACAATGTTTGAAATAAAGGGGGGACCACTATTAACAAATATGATGTTTATAAAAACAATGTAATAAAGGGGGGATTGTTAGTGTAACTTAAAGATATTACATTATTTAAGTTAACTTATAAGGACTATTTCAAATAATATGGACTTATGTCCCTAAACTGGATGGGAACTAATCTTTGAAAATGAATAGTTTTTGGGTTTTGTAAAAATTGCACATAGAGAATATAGTAATAATTTAGATATATTTCCCATTTATTAGATTGGAGAGAAATTAAAATTATAAAAATTTGAATAATGTAGGCATATTATTGATATTTTTTTCAGTTGCACTATAGATAAGTCCAAATTATCTTAATAGACCCTTTATATTTAGTTAATTTAACTATACAACTCGGCAATCTGTTATAACTAGTTATATGATTAGATGGCAGGTTAGGTGATTGGGTATAGTCATTATACAGCTATATAAAATGGTTATGTTATAGGATTATGATTCTATTAACTAGATTTTTCATTATATATATACACTTGTCGTTGATCAATAAAAAAATTGATTCATTTCAATCATTGTTCTCCTTTAATTATCTTTGGAGGTGTGGGTGTAGGAGCTATATTTTGTATTAAATTGAGTAGCGTTACCACTTCAACCATGGTAGGGATAGGAGAGGGTTGACTATCTACATTAGACCTTATATGCAAATTGAATTCCTCTTCATTAGAAGACACATGAATTGAGGTCATTACTTAATATTGATTATCATCATACTCAAAAAAATTATTATAAATAGATGTTTCATTATATTGTGTTTCTCTATATATTTCATCACGCATTACAAATGCATTACTTACATGCTCTAAATTTTAAATTTTATCATTGAATAAAGATTGATTGAGTTCTCTTATCTCATTTGAAAATATGTCTAAACTAAATTCCATAAAATTGGGCATGTTATTTTCATTTAAAATATTACCTTGTGTGGAAGAAGCACCTTCACCTTGCCTAAAAGCCCTTATGGATGTTCCCCTATATGATTGTTTTTTTCTTTTTTTCTTCTCTTCTCATCAATTTACTCATTTGTTAGCTCTTTGATTGGTCTTTTGTAATGACTTCCCAACCCCATTATATTTATCTTTACCAAAATATCCAATTGTAGATTTAAATTTGAAGAATTTATAGTGATTCAAACAAAGTGAATGGAGAATTTATCATATTTGCATAGTTACAGCAAAAAAACCAGCTTATAGTTTGCAAAAAGTAAAACAAATAAAAAAATCATGGAAAATCTAAGAGAAATTCATGAATCACAAAGTGCATGCATCCTTTTAAAAGCATGTACGGCCTTTGTGATCCATAAAAAAATAGAAAAAATAATTAAGAGGGGTCAAATTTGTTGGTTTTTAAAGAGCGTACACCTTTTATAATTTTATAATATTTTTTTACTGCTTTCCCTCCAAATTTTGCTTCAGTTTTAGGCATAGGGAGTCCCAAACTTTGTCATGAACTAGCTAATTTGATTTTTAAGAAATTTATGAACCTTTTTAATCTTTGCCCACACATCTAATCAGACAGATTTTATTATTTTAAAAATAAAATTATATGGGTTTGTAGAGGATAAAACTTAGTTTTAAAATATATAATTTTTTTAATGTTAGAATATTATTTATAATTATTACTTAATTTTTACATAACATACCTCATTATATAATATATACATATTATCACAAATTATATTATAACTTTTTGAATATTAATCAAACATTTATAAAACTTATATCTCAATAATCTACACATTGTCAACTATAATTTTTTTAAAAAAATCATGGAGTTAAGGTCAAAAAGTTATGTTCATACACTTGCAGTTTCAATTTTTCAACTGTCTTGACTTGTAAAATTATTTAAAAATTATATATATAATAACAAATAATATCAACAATCTTCAACATTTCAATTATCCATATATGTAGTTTCATACCAAAATTCATCTATTTACCTAAGAAAATGTGTTTGTACACATGCAATCTCCTTATCTTTTCATAAAAATTGACTACCATATTATTATAAATGCATCTATTTCACACACTTTTATCATCTAGGTATTGAAAAAAATATATATGTAGAAACTACATTCAAAATACCACAATTCATGTTCTTATGTCATTGTCAAATTATTTTTTGAAGTATCTCTAACATTCTCTCTAAGTTCAACTATTTTTATTTTAAGAAAAAAGGTGTCGCTTTATACTCCCCCTTTTGTCCCCCATTATCTTGGATCCACCTCAAGTATAACAATGACCTGGCTTGTAACTTGGCAAATTGAGCTCTTGGACTGCTCTTTTATTACTCTAGACCTATAATTGTGATGTACGTATGACCGGTGTGGAAGTAGAAAATATTTGCTCAATTGAATGCTTGATATAATGCTTTTGATAAGTTGTCTTGGCCTCTCTGGTCTCTTGCTAAGTGAAGAATGAATGAGGGTTGATCTTGTATTTATATCAATCCCTTTGGAGTAATAACTTGCATTAAAGGACTTAGGCTGACTATTAGGATATGATTCATTTTTAAATTAAATGACTTTAGGGCACTGAACACTGTGTTGGGTTAGGGTACTAACATCGACACTAGTGTCCATCTTGAGTGTTAGTATCGAGGGAGCAAGGAAACAAGTAGAGGCTCAGAACTTACAAAGGTGGAAGATAGGTACATTTTAAGTATTCTGAGCAAGAGAGAAGGTGTTTGTGATGAACTTAAGACTGGTCAAACTAAGGGATATAGGCCAAGGGGCACAATATAAAATAGATATGAGACTGATAGAATAAAAAAGGTCTAGAAGTGAGAGGAACAACTAAGGTCTGAGTTTTCCAAGTGTACAAGACTGAGGTGCTATATAATCCATATATATCATCTATAGAAGGATGCAATTAAGATCATAATAGGTTTTATCTAATTTAACAGTAAAAATAAACCTAGTTGTGTAATAAAAAAATATTCTAGAATAATTTAATATAAAAATAGAGGGTTCTAAGAATAATACTTAATTTTAGTAAATATGTGGTTTTTTTGATGTTGGAAATAGGTGGACACAAGTCCAAACACAAATGTAGATATAACCCAAAAAATTTAGAAGAAACTAATAACTTTGAAAGTTAAACCAAGATTAGAGTGTATTATCTTTGCATGACGAGTAGCATAATGTACAATCATAATATTATTTCTTTTTATAAAATAAAATTAATGTTTATGTATTTTCTCCTTCGAAAAAATCGCTCATTTTTTTACAATATGTTGTGGATTACTTAGAAATCCTTATCCTTTACTATTGCAACATCAATAGATAAAATTTAAATGAATTTCCTTGTTCTTTGACTCTTGTACTTATAAACTTATTAAATTCAAATTAGGTTCCTATTAACGTACAAGTCGATAAATAAAAGATATAAAAAGATGGTAAAATGAACATAAACATCAAAGGAATAACAAGAAGGGTCAAAGAGACCCACAAAATTAAAAGATTGAAATTATATACTACACTCTTGATCGGACTAAGAATGTACATTACATCTGTGATCAACCATGTATGTACACTACATGATAAAAATTAAAAACAACAAAATTAAAAAGAAAAAGGAAAAAAGAGCAAATTAAATAAAAAATGTAAAATTAAATAAGAAGAATAGAGAATCGCAAAGAAGAAACATAAAATTATAAATATTATTAATATATACAAAATAAAAAATATATATTAATAAAAAATTAATTTAAAAGAATGAAACATACACTCATAAATACATTAATATCATTTAAAAAAATTAAATTTATTGAAAAATTAAGTGTGTACAATAATTTCCTTCCCTTTTTTATGTTTTTAGATTTAAGATATACGTTTATCAAAGTAACTCAAAAGTACATAATCTATTAAAAATGTGATCCCAATTATACTTTAATAAATGTTGTTGCACGAACGCGCTGTCACAAGTTAAAAAGGATATTTAAAGAAAAGGAAAAAGCATTTCAAAGAGTTTCCATGGCACTCACAAGTTCAACATCAAATTAAAATCTAAAATCTGATTTGGAGCTTCAGAGTAGAAAGGAGTAGACGTTTGTACAATTTATTTGATAATTAATAATTAAAAATTAAAAATTTATTGTCAAAAGATGGATAATGTTAACGGAAGATGTTTATGTTGTCATTTGTGCAGAAATATAGTCCAAAGATGATGCAGGTTAATTATTAACTATTAAGCTCAGATCTTAGATCTCATTTCATTATAATAAATAACAATATAAAAAGAATGATTGTAGGGTTTATTTAAATGTTGAGACGGTACAACATTTTTAAAATTTAAGTATCATGTTTTCATATACATATACAATGTATTAGTAGGATGTAGGGATTATTATTGTTATTGTTATTGTGTTCATAATTTCACTATTTGCATTTATTTTGCACACTTTTATCATTTAGGTATTGAAAAAAATTATATATTTAGAAACTATATTCAAAATGCCACAATTCATGTTCTTATGTCATTGTCGAATTATTTTTTGAAGTGTCCCTAACATTCTCTCGAAGTTCAACTATTTTCATTTTAAGAAAAAAAGTGTCGCTTTATACTTCCCTTTTTTTCCCCCATTATCTTGCATATACCTCAAGTACAACAATGACCTAGCTTTTAACTTGAAAAATCAAGCTCTTGGACTATTATTTTATTACTTCAAACATGTAGATGTGATGTACCTATAATCAGTGTAGAAATAAAAAAGCTTTGCTCAATTGAATGCTTGATATAATGCTTTTGCTAAGTTGTCTTGGTCTCTCTGGTATTTTGCTAAGTGAGGAATGAATGAAGGTTGATCTTGTATTTATATCAATTCATTTGGAGTAATAACTTACATTAAAGGACTTACGCTGACCATTAGGATATGTTTCAGTTTTAAATTAAATGATTTTAGGGCACTGGACACTTGCATTGGGTCAAGGCACTAACATTGACACTAGTGTCTATCTTGAGCATTAGTGTCCAAAGAGCAAGGAAACAAGTAGAGACTTAGAACTTACAAAAGTGGAAGATAAGTACATTTTAAGTATTCTAAATAAGAGAGGTGTATGTGATGAACTTAAGACTAGTCAAACTAAGGGATACAGGCCAAGGGGCACAATATAAAGTACATAGGAGACTTGTAGATTGAAAAAGGTCTAGAAATGAGATGAATAACTAAGGTCTGAGTTTTCCAAGTGTACAACACTGAGGTGCTATATAATCCATATATATCATCTACAGAAGGATGCAATTAAGATCATAATAGTTTTTATCTAATTTAACATTAAAAGTAAACCTAGTTGTGTAATAAAGAAATATTCTAGAATAATTTAATATAAAAATAGAGGGTTTTGAGAATAATACTTAATTTTAGTAAATATGTATTTTTTCTAATGTTGGAAATAGATGGACATAAGTCTAGACATGAATGTAGATATAACCCAAAAAAATTAGAAGAAACTAATAACTTTGAAAGTCCAACCAAGATTAGAGTGTATTATCTTGGCATGATGAGTAGTGTAGTGTATAGTGATAATATTGTTTCTTTTTATAAAATAAAATTGATGTCTATGTATTTTCTCTTTTACTTTGAAAACATCATTCAATTATAAACATGTTATGGATTGCTTAGAAATCCTTCTCCTTTATTTTTGCAACATTAATAGATAAAATTTAAATAAATTTCTTTGTTCTTTGACTGTTGTACTTATAAACTTATTGAATTCAAATTAGATTCCTATTAGTGTGCAAATTGACAAATAAAAGGCATTAAAAAATGACAAAAATGGATGGACATAAACATCAAAGAAATGACCGAATCAAAGAGACCCATAAAATCAAAAGATTGAGATTATATACTACTCTTGATCAAAATACGAATATACATTAGATTCACAATCAATCATGTGGGTACACTGCATTCATGATAGAAATTAGAAACAATAAAATTAAAAGGAGAAAAAAATAAGCAGAATAAATTAGAGGAAAAAAATGTAAAATTAAATAAGAGGAATAAAAAATCACAAAAAAAAATATAATATTAAAAATATCTTAAATATCCATAAAATAAAAATATATATTAATGAAAAATTAATTTGAAACAACAATCCATACACTCATAAATATATTAATACCAAAAAAAATATAACTGTGTACAATAATGTATGTTTTTAGATTTAGATTTAAGATTTACGTTAATTAGAGTAACTCAAAAGTACATCTTCTATTAAAAACTTGATCTCAATTATAATATAATAAATGTTATTGCACGCGCTGGCACAAGTAAAAAAAGGCATGTTTAAAGAAAAGGGTGTGGAATTTTGTTATATCATAATATTTGTTTTAAAAAAAGCATTTCAAAGAGTTTCCATGGCACTCACAAGTACAACGTCAAATTAAATCTATGGAGTGAAAGGAGTTGACGTCTGTACAATTTATTTGATAATTAAAAATTAAAAACCGATGGGTTTATGTTGTCATTTGTGCAGAAATATAGTCCAAAGATGAAGCAGGGAAACCATTAAATACCAAGCTCAGATCTGGGATCTCATTTCATTATAATAAGTAACAATATAAAAAGAATGATTGTAGGGGTACGTTTATTCAAATGCTGAGACGGCACGACATTTTCAAAATTTAGGTATCATGCTCCCATACACATTCATATACATATACAGTGCAGTGCAGTGCATTAGTAGGATGTAGGGATTGTTGCTGTTGTTGTTGCTCTCACATTTTCACTGCTTGCATTTCGACCTGCGCATCATCAGTACGCAAAATATAAACGTAAATATAAATATAAAAAGACAAATAGAGTTTTGTGTGTTCCCGTTGCTTACCCTTGGTGAGGGGTGCTTGGAGAAGGAAGAAGCATGCAGCAATAACAAAGTAGCATAGTAGCAAAACAATTCCCTTCAAATAGTTTGAACTTCCGTCCTGCACAGGCGGGCGATTAGGCAAGGAATTCTGAATAGTCGTATGGATTTACTTTTAGTGAAAGAATTAAGCGAAAGCCTACCTGCAATACGCATGCTGTTATTACCACCGAGGCGAACAGAACAACGGTCTCTAGGAGATGAAAATCGAGGTCCATGGGCCTTCCCATTATCCAGGCCACAATTGTAATGAAAGGAATCTGAAAGAACAACATAAAGATCACTATAACAAATATACAACACTGAATTGGTTTGTAATTGTATGAGAAAGAGAAGGCGGTGTTACCACGAACATGGCAATCTGTGTAGCCGAACCCATAGCTATTCCCAATGATATGTCCTGCAAACGTCCCATTCCAATTCCACACAAATTAATTTCCCAATTCCATAATATAATAATCCATGCCTCCTAACATTTTCGGCCACTTACAAGCTTGTTCTTGAAGGCGCATAATACAGCTCCAGCGTGCTCCGCTGCGTTGCCTACAATTGGTAGCAATATTATACTGATAAAGCTCACAGATATCCCCCACGATTCTGCCACATCCTGGACATTAAAAAAATCTGATCAGTGGACTGTGGGACACAATGAAATCAACAGAAGAGAAGAGAAGAGTAGAGTATAGTAGAGTGAAATTAATTATAATTCACCTCAATGGTCTCAACAACATACTGCGAAAGTATAGATATAATTACGGTCATTGCGCACAGCCAAATAATGGAACTTATAAGCCCAAGGCAAGGTTCTTCCTCTTCTTCCTGTTAACGGTTAAACACAAGTCACGTATCATGAGCCGGAAAAAGAAAAGCAAAAGCAAAAGCAAAAAAAGTGTATCCACAATTTCAATAAATGTAATGTAATTAAGATAACCTGGTCGTTGTCCTGCTGTTCATCAAAAAGTTGTCTGTGCGTCTTCAACTGGAAGAACAAGTATGCCCCGTAAGCCAGGAGCATGATGATGCTGGTGGCTCTAGACAGTTTGAGGGTGGATAGAGCACTAGTAGTAGTTACTGATTGCTTAAGAGCCAGAGGTAGCATCACACACAGCGACGCCATCATAAGCAGGCTGCAAGTGACTCCTGAAGCAGTCTGCACTTGCGGTCCGTCAGTCTGACTCTGTTAAAACAACTAATTCAACCCACAAAAACAAAAAAAACCATGAAGATTGGAGGCTTACCCTATCAAACTTTTGCTCTTTTCTCATATTAGATAATCCCCCACAAAATAACGATGTCCCAAGCACAAGAAGCAAGTTGGATAAGACAGAGCCCAAGAGAGAATACTTGACAACGTTATTCTTGCCATGGTAAAGTGCAAAGATGGCAATAATCATCTCTGTTGCATTGCCACAGGTGGCATTCAGTAGTCCACCCACTGCAAAAACAACATTTGTAATTAATACTAAACTTACAATATTACAATTAGAAAAAACAAATTATTTGTATATGATAAGCATCCTACCTGTTGGACCGGTATAAAATGCGATCTGTCTGCAAATTGTACGACAATATTATTAGTCCCAAACTCAAATTCAAATTTGACAAATCGCTATAATCTAATGTATACACCTTCTACTTACTCGGTAATAAAGCCTAAACGTTCAGCCAGAGGTGCAAGACCCAGTAAACTTATGATGAACACCCACACCTGAACAAAATTAATGTAACTTATAAGAATTCATATACCGATTTTGAATAAATTATATAAAATTAAAGAAGCATAAGTAATTACATTTCCTATATGAAGTCGATCTGCTAGCATAGCCAAAGGAACCAGAGGAAACAAGAGGCTTAATTTAGTTCCGAGTAGCACTTCATAGAGATTACACAACAACAGTCTCAGCCATTCATATTTCACTATGCTGCTTGCTGACTTGAGAGACGAAGACGACCGATTATTGACTGACTCTACGTCTTTATCTTTATGCTCATAAATCTCGGCCTGGCCTTTGCAAGACATGATGATTCAATCTCAGGAGCAAAGGAAAATTATGAATTGTGTTTGTACGCAACACACCCAACTATATTTAAGCACTCCAGAGAAATTGAGTATGTGGTACAAAAGAGCTCCGTGATCCACATTAAATGTGCCTGCAAACGCTAAACGCGTGCACGCCTCTTATTACTTCAAAATTACCTTCTTATCCTTTGTGTAAGCAGAACAGAAAAATCTAAGTTATATGGTTATGGTTTTTAGAACCAGATTTTCCTCCTTTCATTCTATTCTTTTCATTGGGCCTCCATTATTATTGACATGAGGTGTCCACCTCGTAGATATCACAACATTTAATAATCATGACTCAAACATTGGATATATAAAGTGAAGGCTTCCATCGTAATTAATTAAATCATAACTTTTCTTTTTATTTCATATAAGAAGCAATTGATTAGGTTGAAAAATTCACATGGTTATGTGATCTTCCATGGTATTCAAAATTTGGATTTTTTTATATATTTTTAATATTATTTTATGAAAAAAAATTATATAAATTATAAAATATTTTTTTAATATCAAAATATATTTTAATTGAAAAAAAGAAAATTATTTTTCTAATTTTAGAGTTTATAAATTTTGATATTTTTTTGCAATTTTAGATAGTCTTTTGTAGATGACCTTTTAAGTTTTTGATTTGTTTTTTCACTCTTAACTTCAATAAGCCATATCCTAGTCATAAAGTGGCCTTTTTGAGTGATTTATTTTTTCACCAAGTCTATTTGTTTTCAAAGTTTCATAGTGGTATCTCTGACTTTTACATATGTGTCTTGTTGTTGTATTTATTCATTATTTTTTAAATGTCATTTAGACAATTCATACTTTAATGTGATAAATTATGCATATGAAAGAAACGGTGCAATCATATTTCTAATTTATGTAAACTACTTGTTTCACTGTAATAATATTTTTTCACTCAATAAAGATTTGTTAATCATTTCATGATGCTTCCCTTATAAATGGGTACCCACTATATAATTTTTGGGACCTACATTAAGAATAGTTTGTCCTTGAGCATATTTATATATGGATTAATCATATGTGTTTCTTAACAATTGGGTGCGTAAATACTTGGTACTTTGTGTAATAGACTCATTCCAGTTGTACCTTATGGACAAAGATAAATCTTTAGACTTATTTTGTATTGTATTCTTCATGCAAGGAATATCTTTATTCTTCATGCACATGTATTTGAACTTTATATATTGGTAGTCATTCTATCTTGATCATATTTGTGTCAATATTACTTTAATATTTCCAATAGTTTACACATGCAATCATCAGTGATAGTCTTGAGGTTGCTTCTTCATAGATCTTGGAATCTATACAATATTACCTTATCATGGGCCTTTCACAAATTTTATAGTCGTTAGACATTTATCAGTTGTTAAATTCTATGATTTTAGGATGTTTATACTTGTTGATTATTAGTTTAAATTAGTAATTTTTGGTGTGTTTGTCAACTTTTGATGTCCACATACTCTCTCTCCTCCCCCTCCCACTTTCTCCTGCCTTGAGATCTATGCCTAGAGTGACATTAATGCTCCAGGGCCTACCATGCAAATTAATGACATTCATGGGATCTCGATGTCATCCTTTCCATATATTATTTGCATGACTCCTTGCTCCATCTTTTTCACTATTTTGACAATATGATATCAGTTTGGATGGTAATGAAATCCTAATTTAAATTTATTTTTTCTATAAATACACAAGCATTGTAAGTCAATTATTGATAAATAAGTTGAGCATTCTTATACAGAATATATTGAGTAATCACATGAGTTCTAGAGAGATCAAGCAATCATCAGAGAATCTATCATTGTTGCACATAATTTCAAGGCAAAACAATCATTGAGGAAGGACACACACCACACAAGATTGAGGTTTTATTTTCTATTAGACTTATTCCAATTGTAAGAGTTTATTTTTTTCAATATTGTTATTCTCTTGGGCTTGATAAGTAGAAAATGTGTAAAAACCCTAACCCTCAACTTAGGGCCCAAAAAACATTTTTTTTTTTGCAAGGTTGCATGTATTTCTACCAATCTAAGGCAAGGAGAATATAAATCTTTTGTAGGTGATTAAAGTCACAATGTAGAAAATGAGGTGAAATCATTAGAGACTAGGGTAGGGTGAGCAAAACCATCAATTAGACTTTCTTCTATCTATCACGTGCGAGGAGCATCGTTAAGGCTTTATGCACTGTCTAGAGCACCAGTAATACTTTGAACATTCTTTTTTGTTCATCATAAAATTTCTCAGTGAGGTTGATGCCATTTTTAAAAACATAATTCCACTCTTAGATCTTGATGATTATCACCGAATCTTGTGTTATTCAAGATACACCTTTGAACCTTACAACATTACCCCTTTCTAATGTTAGAATCAATTAATTATGTCGATAGCCATAACCTATATTGACAGTCGGGGAGGTGGAGGGGGGGATGAGGGGGGTTGGTTCATTAATAATATGTTAATAAAAATGGTCGACCTTAAATTTGATGTCTATTTTTTGGGTGATCAAGGGTATCCTGTTTTATCTCGGATGACATTAACACTATTGTGGACCCAACGACCTAGTGCACACTTAGACATGCAACTGAAGGATGAGTTCAACAGACTAATCCCTCAAGCGTCATGCCAGTGCCTCACCTAACATTCTACAAATTCAATTAAGATTTGAACTCGTGACCTAGTGGTCACCAATGTAACAACATACTGTTGAACCCTAACCCTAGGGGCTAAATTTGATGTCTATTTAATCATAATATGACAATATTTATTCTTGATTAGAAAAATCAATTGGAAAATCAAGATAGTTTAGACATATAGTGGAGTTTGGAGCCTTTTGTTAAATTCTTGAAAAGAGTTTATCAAGACCAACTTAAAGGTATAACTAGATTGAGGCCATTGATCACCCATTAGTGAGATTTTTTTTTTTTTAAAGGTGATAAAGTTCTTAATCAATGTGAAGCCATTTATGGCATGTATGACAGTCTTGGAAGAAAAAAATGGTAGTGAGTAGGGTACTCCTCCCCAAGATAAGTTTCTACGCTTGGCTCTTGCCATTTTTCCTTCTTAGCAGGTTGAGAAAACAAAAGAAGTAGTAGAATGATGGGTCGGAGCCCATGCTTGACACAACAAACCCTCCAAGTGCAAGTGGTTGGAGAGACAAGCATGATGGCCCTATCCTCCACCTCCTCTAGCCACAATGTTTGCCGCTATTGCCTTGTTCTTTATGGTTGGTGGTACTTGGTTTATCACCCTTTTTTTATTTAACCATAGTTTTATTATGGTCATAACTATTATACAAATTTAAATATGATATTATTTTGCCGATGTATTTTATATTTTGCCGTAAAGCTTTCTCTAGCTCAATGTGACTTGCATTCTGGGGTGTGATTCCCTCTTCCCAATTTTTTACAATTAGTGATGAATTATTATATTTCATTAATAAAAATATGCTTTTCATTCCAAAAAAAAATGTGAAACCATTTTAATGACAATTTATTATGTGAAAAATCCAAACTAAGTTCGTTGAAATTAATATATATAAATACATTTAATAGATTTTACTAGTTAGCTTCTACTAGTATTTTTGTACATATTATTTATGTTAATAAAGAGTTTAAATATTTGTTTGACAATTTAATTGTAAATCGATTTCTCTATAATACAATGTGATGTTTAGGTACTCCATCTCTCAAAATTAAATAAAAACTCTTTATTAACATTTGACATAAATGGGAAATACTATTAATCTTAAATTATAAATAATTTAATTCAAAAATACTATATTTCTAAATATTTAAAAATTTAAAACTAGAGTCACTCTTAAAAAAAGATTCTAAAAAATTAGTATATAACATTTAAGATGGACTTTAAAAAGATTAAAAAAATAACAATAAAATAAAAAATCTATCCGTAAATAAGGCTGGAAAGTTTAATCGGTAGGTGCCGGTCGAGCGTGGAAATAGCGATCATTAAAAGTGCAGTGAAAAGAAATAGCGATCGGTAACTCCGTTGGTTAGAAGAGGATGAGTTTCCACCAAAACCCTTTTGTACGGATGAATTGTAGTTAAAAGAGGACAAATTTCATGCGTACGTCTGCAAAACCAAAACCAAAACCAAAACCAAAACCAAAACCTAATTAATCTTAGGAACGAGACAAAATGAGCGAAGCTTCCTTCCACCTTCGCCTACTTTTGAATTCTGATAAAGCTTATCTCGTCGTCTTCAATACGCCATCGCCAGCAATACGGATGAAGTCGAAGGAACCAACCTCGTAACTTCCTCCCTCCTCCAGACAAAAAGCAATACAGATGATGCGGCATTCTCATTTGGGAATGCGGACGAGTACAGTGGGCCGTACACTCTAATATTGCTGAATCCAAGCACGAGACACCACGTGCATTTTGTTTTGGCATCCAAATCATTCATTAATGCATCACCGCTTTTATCAAATTAATTTCTCCCCTACCACAGACACCAACAAAAATGGTCCACACGGATTTAGTTCTTGTATTCTATGATTTTAGAATGTCTCTCTACTTTGTTAATTATTGGTTTAAACTAGTATATTTTGTTGATGTCTCATACTCTTCAACTCTTTTTTTCAGTATTTTTTATAATTTTTTGTTATTGATTTATGATAGTCTTTATCATTGATATACAAATGCATCCAATATATATTTTGTAGTTTTTATTAATTGTGATCATTTAATATTTTCGCATGTTTTTGTCTTTTTCACTTTTTAATTGTTAATTATTAGTTTGGATGACTATAAGGTTTTAAACACATTATAGTAAATCGGTTTAGATGTTATTGAAATCGTTAAAATCTTTTATTCTCAATATTGTTTTTTATTGGTAAATGAAAGGGTTGGGGGTCCCTCAACCTTATATTAATATCAAAAGATCTTACATGGATGTTTTCAAGACCTAATACAAATATATCAAAATGCTTCCAAAATAAATTTTAGATAAACCTCTAAAAGATAGTTCAAAAAATCTAAATAGAATTTTGAACATATAGTCTTCTATAACCAATACCCAGATCTTATGCAACACTAAATAGAATGAGAAAAAAAAATCAAACACCCAACAAAACTGAATAAATATTTTCAAGAGCACAGAGCCAAGGTTCTCTTGCCCCAACTAGAAAACATCTTTGCTAAAGTCATTTGAGAGTTATCCCCAAAGGTTTCCAAGGCATCCATCTAAAGCCTCTCCAACATAGATTTCCTTCCCCACTTATTCTTGATTAGAAAGAAAGAAAGAGCCAAATAATTTTGAGAGAGTTTATTAAGGCTAGGAATAACTAACGAACCCTAAAGCTTTGGATCAACCTCCACAACAACATTCAAAACAATGAATTGCCTCACAAGGGACAATGGAGAACCTAATGTTGAGAGTCCCAAGGCCATAGCCATAACATAAGGCTTTTTATGCTTAAGAGCCTAAAGCCTTAGCATATGAACCAAAAGCCTTCATTATATAAATCAAAGCCTTTTCTTTAGACTAATTATATTGTTGCTGAAGTTGTAACCTTCTTTGATAACCCTAAACCCTTTACTGCCAATCTTGAAGCTTTTCATACAAATCATGACTACTCCAATTCCTCAATATGCCTTCATTTATCTACTTAGGGTACACCCAATGTTCTTTCCTCTAGGAAGAAATAGGATTAGCCATAGGTGGGCATTGAATGTCCTCTGATACAACTCTAAAAGTCCCCTCAAGGTTAAAAAATTCAATGTTATCCTTTTTGACCTGTTATTTAAAACATTTTCATGATTCCACTAGAAAAAAATGGAGTTAGGCTCCCAATCTTTTCTCTTTTAGAACTGAGAAAATGGAATAATACTTATATTACATGGGAGGGGACATCTACAAGCCTTATATTAGGATCGTTTACACTTGAAGTAATGGAAAGGAAAACATTTATATTCTAAACGTTAAACCCAGGAGCCAACAAGAGAGACAATTCAAACAACAAGGGAAAGGGGTTTCACTAGTTTTTTTTTTCAATATATTTAATGCATATAGGCCTAATATCAAGATAGTTCCACTATTGCTCAAGGGGACAAGAAGAAACTAAGTGAATAACACTTTAAATATAGGTCTAGATGTGTTATGTACATGTATGGATGTTATATGAGAAAATATGTTGATAATCGAGAGAGAGAGAGAGTTATGATTATTTGAAACAGTTTTTTTTTTTTATCTATATGTATGTTATGTACATGTATACTCTTGAAAACTTGATGTATGGTTTTATACCTTATACTATGATTACTTATAAAATCTAAAAAAGTGTATACATATACTACAATATTACAAAGGCAAAAAGAATCATTACAAAAATCAAAATAATTTGGATTTTGTATGACTCTTCACCTTTCAATGATTGGTTGCTTGGCATCAGAATTAATGCTTCATCTTTTAGCATGGGGTGATGAACAAAATTTTACCACCAATTAAACCTAACAAACTTATACAACCTCATCTATGCTGATAGAATGAAGTGGCCACTTGATATATGAAAAAAATACTTCATTAATTGTCAACATAGGGGTGTTTTAGCTTGATAAGGTGACATCACCGTATGTGCATGAAAGAGTCCAAAATACTCTTCAACTGAGATCTCTCCAACACACCATTATCACACCATGAGTGCTTCAGCATACACACAAAGAATAAACCAACTATGAATAAAACCAATTGTTATTCACAAAAAACATATCAAAAATAAATATAATACAATGGAGAACCCTTACTTAAGTAGGCAAGGAGAAACAAGACTCAAGCCTAACTAGCCAATGTAGGATAAATACTCACATAGGACAAAACTAGCAAAAGAACAAAAATCCTAGCTAAAACCTAGCAAGCATGATAAATATACTCTAACACCCCCCTCAAATGAAGTTAAGGGATAATAATAGAGGATGCAGTGTGAATCCATGTGTCCCTATGGACGCCAATCCATCTTACCAGAGTATATGGATGTCAAGTCACTGTAATCACCAAGTGAAAGTAGGAATGGTGTTGAATACGAAGATCATTGAATATGAACACTATGCTCCAAAATACTAGGTAGAGTGATAAACTCAAGGAAGTATTGATTTAACACCCTCTAATAAGATGGTGAGAAGTGAGCACAAAGACTGGTGGGGCTACCACACTAGTGTCACTGGTGGGGATACCACATTGGTGTCATTATAAGAATCATGAAGAAGGTCATAGGGTTAAGTACAAAATATTCATATAGGTTCTAACAAATAAAGTGCCTAAATAAGATACATATAATCTTATAAAGTAGAGAAAAGAGAGAAAACCCATATAAAAAACTCCCCCCCAAAAGAGATAAAAGAAGAAGAAAGAGATAGAAATCCCCCCCAAATATGATGTTGAAGAAGTCCACACTTCATGTACTTAAAAGTCACAAATGAACTCAATCTGCATGAGTGGTCTGAATCCACTACTCGATCATAAAAATAATTGACACTGGGCTTCACTAGAATAGTTTCAATCAAGAAGGCTGTCATTAATGATGAAAGTATAAAAGAGTACTACATGTGCAAGGAACACTCAACATCTAAGAAGAAGAATGTACACCACACCCCCCATATTACTAACTAGGTGGAGTGACTAAAAAAGGTCTTCATGAGTGGTTTGAATCCACTACTCGAACACTGAATACACTAACACTATATACACTAGAATAACTCCATGTCACACTGGTAGAGACTGCCAAACTATCGAAAAAGATAAGATGACACTAAGATTCACCATAATAACTAAATTTCAAGTTGTGGGAGACTATCAACTATCATAAAAAAGGTGTCAAAAATACATATATAATCTCTTAAATAAGATAGCTCTAGTAGTGATGGAAGAGATAAACAACCAAAGAAGTGAAAAGGTGTCCAAAATAGAGCACACAAACACATGAAGGTAGACAAGGTTGAATCACCAATCCCCTTATGGCACTTTATAAATCAATGTGATTAAAATATATCCCATACACAAAAATACCAAATAGAAACAAGGAAGACACTAGGCTTCACCAAAATAGCTCCAAATAAGGAGACTATCAACCTATCAAAAAAACCATCAAGTATCATGAGAGATGCTCCAAAAATAAGGAGCACAAAAGTGTCTCCATAAAAGAAGGCAAGGTGCGAAGAAAGGGGCCTTTATGGATACATGACACAAACTACAAGTGTGTCAAATTATCAATGCATGTCATGGGCTGATGAAAGAGTGTGGAAAATGGTGAAAAGAGCCATCATGTATACAAAACAAAACTAAAAAAGGATCAACAACCAAAAAAACAACTTGTAAAGTACATGCAAAAGGACATCAGGCTCAACTAAAAATGCATCTGAGATAGTGCATACATGAAGTACACTGCAAAAACTAGTAGGGCCCATAACACAAGTAACCCCCTTAGATATGGCACTTTATAACTTTAGTGAGTTTATAATAAAAATAGGACCAATAGAATAGGAATGAATAATAAAGCACTTTTGCAAAAAATAGCACTCAAATCTAAGTTACCAACCAAAAGTTATGGCATAATCAATTTCCCATCATCAATGGCCTATCTTAATTAAATTTTCATGAGTAGTTAAAATGCATGATCAAATAAGCAGTAAGGTAGCCTTCCATACACTCTTTGGAATCAACATAGAACATAGAATGCAGTGGTTTAGATTATGATGGATAATTAGTCTCCTGCCAACCTAGGCCTCATCTTTTTCCTTTGACAAGTGAGAGAACAAGGTGAAATAAATCCAGTGAAACAATTTACTTTACAATATATTACTTTTAAATTTTTTTTTAAAAAAAAATTATCTATTCCCCACCATGTGAATACACAAATCACATGCCAAAATATTGTCTCCCAACTCAATAATATTATCCCAAAATGTCTCTCCTAAAAAAAAATTCCCATCCCCTAAGCAATGTTGGCCACCATAAAAAGTCTGGAATGATAGTGGGACTATTAGATGGAGGATAACAATAGGTCATTGAGGAGATACCAATATGAGACTGTGAGAGATAAGGAGATCTCAATTTAGACATTAGATCCTAATTCATGCCTTTGGATGATGAATAAGAGAGTGACCCATCTACATGCAAATAGCTAGGCATCAGTGGTGAAGAGGTTGTGAGGGACAACTAAATGCAAAAAAGAGAATGGTGAGTTGAGTAACATGCCACATGGTGCTCAAAGAGTCCCAAAGACTAAGAAGACTTTAATCCTAAATCCATTTGGAAGATGAATGCCAAATGGGTTGGTCGTAATTTGAGGGAGAGTAGCTTAGCAAGAACAAAACCCAAGCAGATTAGGTTCGATGATGGGCCACAAACCAAATCTAAAAAGAGAGAAATCTATTAAAAATGGAAGGATCTACTTAGAGTGAGTTTCCATCTCATGTTCTGAGCATGAATGGTTGGGATTTGAACTCAGATCCTCTCATTGAGGAACTCATGAAGGTCATAAAACCCTATGCCAAAACTAGAATGAGAAGCTTGATGCATACTCAATAGATTGCCCCTAGGTATTCATGGCTACATCGATAAAAAAATATGTTTCGAGATAATTGTCACGTTGTTCAAGAGGTCTCAGCATCTGAATAGGTTCTAGATCTCTGGTCTTACAGACATGGCACTACCAGATATTTGATGTGGTGTATGAATTTTGAAGGGTTACTGACCAACAATAATCAACATTAGTATGCATTCTATTTTAATAGTTTTAGGAATAATTGGGGTTTTATTCCTAATTTAGTTAAAGGGTCTAGATTGATAAACTAGTAAATAATATGTGGTAAATAACCTACTAATTTGTGAAATTTATTAGTTATTACAGTTTTTCTAAAAATAGTAATAAGAGGGAGAAAATAAGACTTAGCTTAAACTATGTTGATATGACTAAGACAAGATCTGATATTCACTATGCATGGCTAGGAAATTTTCATAAACAGGATTCTAACTTTTGTTTTTTGATTGGAAAAAAGTACTAAAAGTGGACAGGAGTGGCACCGGTGTTGTAGTCCTTGTCTAGTGCTGTTGTCCTGAAGATCTAAGCTTTCTAGGTTTTGTTCGATAGGTTTGTGTGACTCTATCTCTAAAGTTTTGATAGCTAAAAGTCTTTAGAGATCCTTTTAGAGTAGATTTTCTCTTCAAACCCTATCTTCCATTGTACTTTCACTAATTTTTAATAAGAGGAGGGGGGTTAGTGTGTGTAAGATTCACTAGATGTGGATCCATACCCCTTGTATGGACATACTACCTACATACCAATACTCTGAAGAGGGATCAAGCCATATGCAGTACTTTGAAAATGTTTGGTGAAATTGTGATATGAGAATGCAAGGAAATGCTAAATTGGGTGTGTTTGAGATGACTAGGGGCTAGTGTAAGGATTCAAACAAGTTGGAAATAGTATTGGATGGATGTATGTAGAGAATAAGAAAATGTGCTTAAGTAGTCTTGCTTGCTTTGTGATATTTACCAACCCTTTACAATGATCTTTGAATGGGCCTATATAGGGATCTATTGGTCATGGGTTAAATGCATTCGTGCTAGGTTGACATAATGATGAATAGGAATCAAGGGAAAATGGTAATCTGGGCTCAAAATGTGATTGGACAAGAGCATCAAAAAGGGAACACCCTAGGGTCTAGTGCTATAGTCCAAGTTGTGAGCTATTGTCCTAAGGGTATGAGACATGGGGGATGGAATAAGCATGGAAAAGGGTCTTGACTAAGCTAGAATGAGGTTTTGAAATCCTACAAATGACTATGAATCAATGAAAAGGTGCCTATAAGGGGTCATGAGAGCAAGCAAGAGGGATCTATGGATTGGGAGTCATAAGCCACAATCAAGTTATCGGTTTTACATTTTTATATGACTACATTTACCCTCCCTTTATTCGAGTGATGCAGTAAAGTGAAATACTAGGATAAAGGAAAAAGAGGAAGCATACATAAACTTACTTGTAAGGGTGAAGCTCATGACGATGTTGTGATGTTGGGTATGCATAGAGAGAGCACACTGTGAAGTATGAATCTGCAAGAAAAAATAAGAGTAGATCATTTTTTACTATATACTCTATATCTAAAATAAGAATGTATAAATCTAGATAAGAGAGAGGAAGAGAAAGGAATGGATACACCTCATCAAGTACGTGGACCAATACAAGACCTATTGTAATGATGAGTAATGCTGGATGATGTTGTACCAAGAGTAATATCATGAACAACACTGAGTGCTTAATTCCCTAAAAATTGGCTCAAGAATACAAAGGCTAGCCTTTTAGCTCCATCATTTCCCACTAAGTGATGCTAGGTAGTCATGCATGTGTTTATTGATGTCTGGACTATGCATCCAATCCCTTTGAATAGGTAGCTCAAGAATGCAAAGTCTATTTAGACTTTTGGTTCCATCATTACCCTGTGAAGTGAAGCTATGAACTAATATTGATATGAAATGTATGTTGTATGAGATGGCTCCTAAATCCCATGAATGTATTATGATCTAACAATGTTGGCATGGATAGCCGAATGTGTGTTGGAAACTAGGCCACTCTTGGCCACTCCAAAAGATGGAGATTAGGCTTATATAAAAGCCATTCTAAAATTGAGAATCTAGCTAATGTGGAAGCCACTCAGGAACTCAAGAACTAAAAAATGTGGAGGGTAGGTTTGTATGAAAGCCACTTCAAAATGATGCCAACCACCTACAGATAGAATAAGGCATGCAACTATTAAGAATATCTGGATAATGCTGAACTAGGAAAGAAAAGAAACAAATGTGCTATGCACATTACCCCCAATCACTAATGTCTAGAACATGGATTCTAATCTAGAAGTTATACCAACTACCATATCTAAAACTAGAAGTGAGAGCCATCATGTCATGCATAATGAACCCTATATTTGGATTCTTTGAATAAAATGTGTACTAAAATTACTAATTTTAAACTAGTTTATCTGTGCAAATCTATAGTTGAACCTACTTTTTTTCCTACTTTTGGAAATTTTGGGTTTTCTATTGTTTAGATAGGAGTGCTAAAAATGGACAATATCACCACTCGCACTGTAGTCCAGTCTTGATGCTTTTGTCTTGGGCCAAATCTGATGACTATTCTAGATTATTGACGATTTGCTTGGTCTATTTTGACTGGTTTGATGCTTGGTTATTGTTCTAAGTGTTCTGAAACTAGATTTTTTAGTTGATAAGAGCTCTGATCTCTATGACAAAAACCCTATTTATTTCCCCCTCTTTTGAGGGTAGGAATGGAAATCCTATAATGATTACCCTCAGAATAAAGAGCCCTACAAGTGTGTTATGATACAAAATATATGATATAACAATGATAACTGAAAAGATATCTCAAGATATAGTATGGATTCTATTAAGAGATTGTTAGATCAATAAGGGTATGCTTAGATAGATATAACAATATAAATGCATGTGCAATGTACTGAATTAGAACTAGAAGTGTTAGCTTTTAGTTGTTATTTTTTAATTGCCATGGAGGGATGGAACAAGATGTCCATCATAGCATCTAAGAAGCAAGATAATGCATGATTTGGATCATAACATTGCAAAAAATCAAAAGCAATCAAACTAAAAGCATACAAGGCAAGAAGTGTATAAGGGTGGCCAAGGGGCCAAGCAAACAAGGGACATGGGCATATGCCACTTAAACTAGAAAGCAAGCATACAAGGCATGTTCAAATGCCACATACATATATAATTAAAACAATCAAAATTGGTGTGGAAGCCAAAATCACATAGAGGAGTATAGGCAATGGACATTATCACGTGTTCTAAGGCACACACATGAATAAAAGCAAAGGACATTGGCAAATGTCCTAAGGCACATACAGGGAACAAACAAGAACTAAGAAATGTAAACAATCTAGCTATGTAAAGCAAGAAAGGTAAACATGTAATAACTGGAAATACAAGCACATCTAACTAATCAAAGCAAGAGTGAAAGTATCCAAGACATATTAGTACAAGACTAGGTATATGCAAATAAATACACAAGTGTTAAATACTAGTGAGTGTCGATAGAGTAATTTGTGTAAGCTAGTAAATAATGTACATCAACATGATAACTAGAGTGTGTGGTGTAGATATGACATAACCTAGATGGTGTAGTCATATAGAAGATGCCCCTAGGGGGAAGATATATCAATGTGTATCTCACATGCAGGAGTAGGATGCCCCCTCAATGGGTAGAGTGAAATAATCAAGGGTCTGGAAGTCACTACACACACTCAAAGAAGATCAAGTGAAGCATGGTAATGTAGTTAAACCGATAAATAATAAGCATAAAATAGAAAATGTAAGTCTAGCATAGGAGTAGAAATGTAAAGCATGGATAATGCATAAAATCAAGATGTTTTTATGTTTGTGACATATTTGAATGTTTTTAGATTTTAAAATTTTGTATTGTTTTTGGTATTTTTGAAATGTTATATTGTTATTGTATTTTTGAGAATATTCAAGCTATGTCAAATCAAGCATAAGAAACTATGTATAGGTAAGCTAGAAAAAGATGATACTAATCGATGAGTCTTATGGGAGAATCCCTATCATGGTGTCCTATATCAAGGAGAGGAATCATGCATGACCATGAAGCATGATGGAAATGTTAAGACTATGGATATAAAAGTTGTATATGCTATAAATGATCTAAAATATCTAAAGTAGAAACTAATTGTGGGGTCTCTCTATAACTCTAAGAAGTGGATACAATTTTAGGGATCTCAGGGACCCATTTGGTAGTAGGTGAAGTTCTCTAAACATGTGCTTTATGAGTAGATGCATGAGATCTCAATGATACTACCCTAGGTGTGAACACTGTAGCTAGAAGTTGTCTAGAATATTGAAGTTGTGGAGGTGTATGAACCCTCTGTGCTGATGATGGATGCCTCAACTATGTTTGAATCTATATGGGAGGAAGAACTAAAATTGGTGGAGAAACTGTAACTAGTGGCAAAGCTAAAATTGGTGACTATGGAATAGTATATGTTGCTCAAAAGATGTGATTCAACTGGAGGTGCCTTGTATGTATCTGGTGGTAGATGTACATGATATGCATGATGAACCCTTAATGTGTCCCCTATCTCCTATTTTGAATGTTACAAAAAAAGATCTGAAAATATTTTTAATGTTTAATCCTATGTTTGCTTTGCCTAAAGAGGCTCAACTGAAGTGCCAAGATCAATATGATTGCCATCTATTAAATCCTGTATCTTGTGTCTCAAACTAACACATCTATTTATTGTATGTCTTGGTGCCTTGTGAAACTTGTAAAATGCATGTTGATCATATCCTCATGGAAGAGGCTTTGTTGGATCAACTTCCTGAATAGGAGGTAGAGATATGATGTTACATTCCAATAACTACTGTAGAACTCTAGTTGGAGAAACTGGTAGATTGGTAAATGTACACTGAGGAGGTGATGATAAAACCACACGCTGAGGGGGTTTTGAAGCCTTAGTAACTGTCAGTTGATTTTGAGTCTTGTTATCATTGACCTTGACCTTGTATGGGACTTTGTTGTTACTCTTGTTGGTCTTTTATGAAATACTTATGTACTTGAATTTGCCCATTGAAATTAACTTGATCTCTCTTTCCTTTAGTGTGTGACATAATTCAGTGAAGGAAGAGAATCATTTGAACATAATTGATTCGTGCAAACCTAGTAAGAGACTATTTTTAAAGAGATCTTGTAACTCTTGATCAACCATGGGGCTAGTCATCTTAGCCAAGATAGTCTTATATCAAAGAACATAATTTGTGAGATTCTCATTTGACCTTTGTTTTTGTTGTGCAACTTGGGCATATGAAACCTTATCACCAATGTTAATGCTGAAATGATTTAGGAACGTGTCGACCAAAGGATTGAATGTACTGATTATCTAATTCAAGAAACTATAGAACCATTGTAAAGCATAATCCTTTAGGCTCTGTAGAAAGAGCTTGGTAAGTAGCCAGTCATTTGGTACATAGTCTAAACATGCTATGTGAAAAACTTTCAAATGTGTCTCTAGATCACATTTGCCATCATATAAAATAATCTTAGGTTGAACAAAACCTTATGGCAAGGGTGTGGAAGCAATGTAATGTGCCAATGGTGTATGCAGTAGAGCAAAAGAGTCCAAAGCCTATGTAGGTCTAGAAACACCTTGCTTAAGATGTAGCACCTTGTATTGAAGAGATTTTATCTCTTACACAAGGGCTACCCAAATTAGGAGACAAACATGTACTAGCTATAGTTGGTGGTAAAGAATAAGGTTGGGCTATTATAGGGCGTTGTTGAGATATAGTTGCCCCCATAGTGTCATTTACAACTAGCTGCTCTATGGTTTGAGAAGATTGACCATTATTTACTCTTTGTTTTTCTTCTTAGAGTATTTTGAGCATGTCATCTTGCATGTTAGGGTATTTAGTTAGGAGTTCTTGAAGTTTCCTTTTATTGGTTTCATCAAAACCGGTGTATTGGGCCATTATTAAGGTAGGAAAATAGTTTGAGATTTGATTGAAGTTTTTGCAATAATTTGTATTAGACAAAGTACTAGAAAATGAAAGTACTGAATATAAGAAATGTAAAGTCCTAAAAATAGGGAATTAGAAATTACGCAAAAAGGATACGAAGCTCACAAACATGTAAGGTGATACCTCAAGAAGTGAATAGGAGTTAATACATACAATTAGGGTTTTGATAATGATATTTTTGTAAAATACTATGGATTTTTGAAAATAAAATTGGATTTCTGATTTAAATATGCAACTAAAATTTTAAAAAATTATTGGAAAATGCTTGATTGAATATGACCTAGTATGTGTAACTAAGGTTTTGAGAAAAATGTTTTTTTTGAAATTACTATTGAATTTTGAATTTTGAAGGGATTTTTTGATTTTAATATTCTAGAAAAAATTCAATTTTTTTTTGGAAAATTACTGGAAAAATACTGAGACCTAGCATGGGCAACTAGAGTTTGAAAGAAAAATTATTTTAAAATTTACTACTAAATTTTAAAATTTGAAATGAATTTTTGATTTAAATATTCAAGTAAAAATTCAAAAATTTATAGGAAAAAATCAATAGGAATTTTACCCTAGGGTTTCTAGGGTTTTTGTGCACAAATAAAGTCAAGTTCACCAAATGTTTTAACAATTTTAGAAATAATTGAAATTTTATTCCTAATTTAGTTAAAGGGTCTAGATTAATAAATTAGTAAACAATATATGGTAGATAAGCTACTAATTTTTGAAATTTATTAGTAATTATAAATTTTCTAAAAATAATAATACGAGAGAAAAAAATAAGACTTAGCTTAAACTGTGTTGATCTGATTGAGACAAGATTTGATATTCACTATGCAGGGCTGGGACACTATCACAAACAAGATTCTAACTTTCATTTTTTGATTAGATAGGAGTGTCAAAAGTGGACATGAGTGGTATCAACACTGTAGTCCTTGTCCAGTGCTATTATCTTGAGGATCTAAGCTTTTTGGGTTTTGTTTGGTAGGTCTATATGACCATGTCTCTAAAATTTTGAGAGTCGAAAGTCTGTAGAGCTTCCTGTAGAGAAAATTTTCTCTTCAAAACTTATCTTCTATTATACTTTGACCAATTTAGAATAAGAGTGGGGGTTAGTGTGTGTAAGATTCTCTAGACATGGATCCACACCCCTTGTGTGGGCATGCTGCCTACATACCAATTCTCTAAAGAGGGATCAAGCCATATGTAGTTCTCCCTTTGAAAGTGTTTGGTGCAATTGTGATATGAGAATGTAAGGACATACTAAATTAGGTGTGCTTGAGATGAATAGGGGCTATTGTAAGGATTTAAACAAGCTAAAAGTAGTATTGGATGGCTTTATGCAGAGAATAGAAAAATGTGCTTGAGTAGTCTTGCTTGTATTCTTGCTTGCTTTGTGATATTTGCCAACCCTTTCTAAATGATCTTTGAATGGGATTATATAGGGATCTATTAGTCATGGGTTAAATGCATTCATGCTAGGCCAACATAATGAGGAAAATGAATCAAGGAAAAATGGTGATTTAGCCTTGAAATATGATTAGACAAGAGTGCCAAAAAGGGGGCACCCTAGGGTCCAACGCTATAGCCCAAGTTGGGTGCTATATTCCTAAGGGTATGATACCTAGGGGATGGAATAAACATGGAAAAAAGGTCATAACTAAGCTATAATGAGGTATTTAAAGCCTATGGATGATTGGAAATTAGTGAAAAGGTGCCTAGAAGGGTCATGAGAGCAAGCAAGAGGGATCTATGGATTGAGAGTCATAAGCCACACTCAAGTTATCAGTTTTGCATTGTTATATGAATACACATTCATTTTGAATGTGGGTTTTCAATATCTATGTGCATCTCAATTAGGGTTGGAGTTTTCTTTCCCTCCTCAATATCCTTTAGGCATAATAGAAATATACGAGCAGATCAGGTTTAATGATGGGCCATAGACAAGATCTAAAAAGTGCAAATCTGATACCCAACCTCCCTATGGCATCGCCAAACTTGTTGCAAGGTTTGGAAATCCATTAAATACCACACGTAATAGACATATATTAAATCACCTCAAATCCATCAAGTTGATCTATTGCCAATTATTTACATGTTTTAGATTGTTACAAAATTTGTTGGGGCTCTTAGAATGCCAATCCAAGTAAAAATGCTACCAATTGAACACAAATAATGAACAAAGAAAATAATCATAGATCCCCAATGCAAGCCATTGAAACCCATGAAAATATTCAAAAAAATATTTAGATCTATAGATCCGTATGACATAGAAGTGTTATTAATGCACATATCTCAATAAATAGGTGATCTAAATGTGAAAAATCTATGAAAGATATGCAAGACAATCTTGGATATGCTAAAGTTGAGTAGTGGCCGCATACTAGCTGAGTAATGACTATTCTAATACCATGAAATAATTTAAAACACTCTTCAACTAAGATCTCTCCAATACACCATTACCAAATCCATGAGTTCTTCAGCACACACACAAAGAATAAACCAACTATGAATAAATATTAAAAACATAGATAATATAATGGATAATAATTTCTTAAGTAGGCAAGGAGAAACAAGACTCAAATCTAACTAGCCAATGTGGAATAAATCCTCACATAAGACAAAACTAGCAAAAGGAAAAATATCCTAGCTAGAACCTAACAAGCATGAGAAATATACTCTAATAGTACACACTTTATTCACTTTTTGACTTTTTCAATTCCATGTAGGCACATTTATATAAATCAAATTACATAAATGTAAAGTACTTGAAAAGAAACCACACTTATATGAATGAAATAAATATAATTGAATGGAACTAAATGTTGTAAAATCTTCGTTAATAAATTAATATGCATTCACAATAATGAAATCATCTATAATACTAAAAAAACATATATGAAATTAAAGAATGGAAATGAATACTTTGAAACTAAATCTAATTAGCTACTCTAATGAGTTGGTATCTTCCCTACATGTCCTCTTGAGGGCCCCCTCCTCATTTGGTCTTGAGATCCAGTACTTCCCTTTGAATTAAAACATGTTTACTATAAATTGCTAAATTTTATCATGTCTTATAGCAATTAAAGATTTTTATAATAAGATTAAAATGACCAAACTAGTATTTATTTATCACACTTAGATTATATAATTTATTCCTATATCCTTTATGCCCCTATCATACATCTCTGTTATAATATAGACAGAAGAGGCTATGATTATTTTCTCAATAAAAAATTACAACTTGAGAATATTCATTTATGGAGAATACAACCAAAAATGGATACAAGATATAAATAGTGGTGATGTTTTTGGGAATTTGGAAGGAGTGAAATTTGATCTAATAAGAATGCTCAATGTTTCAACTCCTCCTCATGACATATGCCTATATAGGTCTATTCATGCTTGTTCTTCAATCTTTGTCATTTGGACCAAAATCAATGAAAAGGCCAAACATTACAAATATTACATGCTTAGGCAAGTTATAGGTAGTTATTCATGTTTGTTATGATAGTTCTTAGTGGATATAGGTTGATAACCTATTTATTATAGGATATTAATGCCTTGTATACAATATGGTGCTATAACTATGTATATCCAGACTTCATCTCATTATTGTAAGACATAACCTTCCGGTTGTGTTATATCTAGGTCCTATTATGAAGTTACTCAACACATAATATGAAAATTTAAAACATCATAATAAAGGATACCATATTCAAATTTAATAAAAAGATAAACACTAACTTCATTCCCATAAACATAGTTAATATATATCATAATGATTAGAATACTTAAAATAAATAAATGTACAAGGCATATAGGAACCATTAGCATTTATAAGCCAAAATGATAGATAGGTAAATGTTAATATTATGCCATTTATATGATTCATCACACCCCTCAACTTAATGTGTTTCTCATCCTTGAGCAACCAATTTATACATTTGAATAATAGACACAAGTATAAAGTCTATTGGTTCTGATGGACTCATGTTTTACTTGTCATAGAAACCATGTTGAGCATCAAAAATTTTCCATATCCTGTCTTCTTTCGACTTATCAATTATAACTTCTCCTATCCAATATGGAATGGGATACCAAAATGGAAGTGGCTAAAAAGTGATAACAAACAAATTTGGTCCCTTCCTTCTTATAATTTCTATGTAAGTGTGAATTTAGTCAAGGGTATATTTGAGATTATGTGGAAACAATTGTTCTTTCTTCTTTAATTTAGGAGTAATCTCATTCTATTTATGACCATAAGCTTTGAATTCATCTTTTCCTATGTTAGTTAACAATACTAGATAATAATTTTGAGCTTCTATTTGTTTTCTTACAAACCATGAAGCTACTTCCCTTCTTTTCATTAAAAATACCCATTCTTGTACTATCACCTCAGGCTCAATGGACTCTCCTCTTATCATCAAATCAGATTATTTTTATTTTTCATTGTAGTCTACTAATTCTTAACCCATTTTATTCTCATATACTAGACATGAAGAAAAATCCTTGAGTAAGACATATCCTACATATAAATTTGGGTTCCATTCTACATTATGAGGTATAACATAATTATGTGGATATAATTCATACAATTGAGCTTGTTCTTCAGGGGTAGCATCGTTATACATATTGAAGAAAGACTGAGGATCTATTACTATTCATGGAAGATCACAATATACTCTCATAAATTGAAATTTCAACCATTGTTCTTCAAGGTAAATAGATTAAACTTGCACAGGTGGTTGACATCTCAATAATAGATCTATTAACCAAGTTAACTCTTTAACTTTTGATCCTAGCTTCATGAATTAATCTACATCTTTATGATATTTATTTTTCAATTATGTGTTCTCTTTCTTCAACTAGCCATAGTGTTTGAACCAAATAAATTATGTACTTTGGAATTGCTCATCTCCTTGTAGATATATCTCAAAGAAAAAAAATGCTAAGTCAAATTTTTTTGTTTGTGTAAAAGTGGATGCAACATATATTTGAATAAAAATAATGGTAGGATGTTCTTGGGTTATTGGTTGTGCCATGGATACAAGTTGAGACTTAATCAATACAATTAGGTCTTGTAACTATGAACTGAATTATGTTAATGTACCCTATTTATTGCCTTCTTCAAACATACAAACTTCCCCCATTAGTAATTCAATTTATCTAATTTCTTGATCTAGGGCCTAAAATTATCCTTATGAGGATGCTACAGTACTCTCATGTCCCTTATCTTTAGGTTTTTTAGACATTTCTTCATCCCTTTCAACTGAATGCTCTTCTTCACTTTCTTCAATCGATTTCTCTTCCTTGATTCCTTCAGTCAATTGCAAAGGTCAAAACCAAAGAAAGAATAATCTTTATCATAATTACTACTAGCCATATAAACATCAATTTTTTCAATTTTATTTTTATATGAGCCCTCACCGATATTGAGTATGGTAGGATAGGAGGAGATAGTCTTGTTTTATAGTTTCCCCTTTAGTCTGTGTGACTCTCTTATAAACTTGAGGCATTTTGGGCTTCTTAAATGGTATAGGGTTTGGAGGGACTACTTCTTTAGATGAAAAAAGTGAAAGATTCAATATTCTCTTCTTCTTTATTACCCTTGTCTCTCCTACTACCTTTGTTGTAGGTTCATCTACTACAAGAGGTTTATTTCCTTCTTTTTTTTGAGAATCCTCCTCAGTGTCTACTTCTTCTTTAACTTCCTCCTCTTCTTGCTCTACCTCCTCTTATTAATCTACCTCCACTTCATCACTTTCTTCCATTTCTTCTTCAACATTTTATTCCTCATCATGTTCTTCCTCAAATGGAAACTGTAGGAATTCTTCCCAAGTCACATTAGGTCTTTATCTCCTTTAGGCTATCCTAAATAATGAGTTTTATTAAGAAATGATGGGATAGAGTGTTATGGTTGCCTTTTTTATATTCATTTACCATTTTCCTCAACATGTTTAATATGAACTTTGGCACATATATTGTAATGTTATGCATCCAGTTATTGATAAACTTAATACTTATTCCATATAACATACAATGTCTCCCTTCATAGGTGAAATACTTTAGAATAAACATAATAACTTTTGCCCATACTTGTGGTAGAGATAGATGTATGGTACCCTGTCTAGATAAGTTTAATTACTCATGACCTTCTCAAAAGGTTTCCTTTTCTATATTTGTATCAAATTTTTCCTCCCACAGATATCCTACTCTGGGTAGGCCATTAATTTATCTCAAATATCTTTCAATTAACTTTATTTGTAACCCTTTGATAATGGCTTTGTTGTTTTCAAACAAAATAGTAAATTCCTCTACTACTACTTGATTAAACCATGTTAGTTTTTAACAATATACTAACTACCTTATATTACTTAAGAGGATGGTGATGTCTTGTTGCTCTAAAGTGGTGTCAATTCAATAGGATCCCTTCTAGCACAATTTCCTCCCATGGTGGTTCAAATCGGCTTGTATAATGATTAGTAGGTCTTTGTTGTTGATTTGATGGGATAGGAATGTATTTAAATATAACCTTGTATTTGAATTTTAAAGACTACAATAATGGTTATCATGCAACATCTCAAGGCATGCAGTTGGTGTGTTATTTATGGTAAAAACCTCCCCCAACTAACATGTCACTCAACCTCGAGTGAAGTATAATTTAATTGTATGTGTGGGAGGGTAGGGAAGAAGCGAATGGGGACACGAGATTGGTGACGGGATGGGGAAAAAGGTCTTGATGTGACCACTAAAAAAAATGATATTTAAATTTCCATGGGCTATGCTCATATAAATTATTTCAAAATCATTCAACATTATGATCGTATTAAATATAATTAACAAGAATTAACTAATGATTTTCCTAAAAAAAAGTGAATAATTACCTTCATTAGATGGGTTACCTCATCATACATATGTGTCTGGATGTTGAGATAATGAAGTGAAGTGGGATGTCATGGAGTAAGGTGTTGATATCATGATGGAAGAATATAGAATTGTAGTGACATGGAGGCTATCATACATGTTAGTGACATAACTAGATGAGGTGGACATTCGTGGATGATACTAAATTAGATGGTGGTGACTGTTGGACTAAAGAAGTTTTTTATTGTTACCAACTACAAATGAAGACAACTAGTATAGGATTAAGATGCAATGCAAGGTACTTAGGGTAGAAGCATTAGAAAAAAACTAAAGGATAAATACCCTTACTTTCCTCATGAAAACCAAACAAATTTACATCATCCTATAGTAGGTGATCTTTGTATGACATCAAGTTATTTTCGTGGCTTAGATATGCATTTTTTTCTCAATAAGAGTGAAAACATTGATAATGTAAGCTATCATCTAGTTGCCTTAGAAACCATCCTTCCAAATATGCATAATGTAACCTATAAAAACATGTTAATTAACCTCTAGTAATGGAAGACACATTTTATTTCTTAAATTTAAAATCTATAGTATAGAAGGTGTATCCTGTAGCAAAAAAAATGGATCCTATATCACAAAATTTGTATCTTGTAGTAATGCAAAAATCTACCTAGGAAGGATAAAAATAGGGGATTGAATTTATAGGGAAGGAAGATGATGGTGTTTGAATTTATAGGAAAGGAAGATGATGCAAAGGGAGATAAAAAACATGATGATTTTTATCATGCATTTTTTTAACCTTTCCCCTCAGATAGCAAGCTGGTTTTCCATTTAAGGGTTTATTTTATACATATATTAATCAGACAAAGACTAGTTTTCTAACCAACACCTATCAATAATGCCCAAATGTTTTCATTGCTAAATTTTTAATGACATTTTATGACTCTACCTAATCGATTGGACAACTAATTATCCAGAGCTTTATTTATCCTATAGCCAGCCAAAATAAATGACTAGACTGGCTATAAAAAAGTGGTTATTCTTTAAAAATGGAGATCAAGGGTACAATACAATACCCTATTGATGTAGAAGCAATATTTGTAACATGCTGAGAGGAAGATGAGGTGTGCTTATCTATAAGTTGTTGAATGAAGCTCTCCTTAGAAAGGGGACTTTTTTAAAATTTGAGAAAATGGCCATTGATTAGTAGGTAGAAGCATATTGGATCAATGGTATTCAATTTGACAAGTCCATTTTCAAAGACTTATTCTATTTCATAAGGCCCAAGCCATCTAGTTCTTATCTTGTTCTTATGGTCTTTGTATTTAGAATAAAAAAAGTAGGGCCCAATCTCCTAACTTAAATTATCTTATATTTATATAATTATCATGCCATCAAATCCTTTACTACTATAGAACTTCAGTATGATGTATTTCTTCTTTTTGGAGTTCATCCAAGGCATTTAGATATATGACTCTATCATTTTGTGTTTGTAATAAATCTAGGCCAAGTTATGATATTGTGTTCAAGGTCTTGTGTTCAAATTTAATGGGTAACATATGATTCTTTACATAGACCAATTCATATGGAGTGACGCTAGTTGTGGTCTTCCATGTGATTTAGTATGCCTAAACTGCTTCATGAAGATGAGCTTCCCAATCTTTATGGTGCATATTGAATTTTTTTAGTGAGGATGTTCTCTAACTCCCTGTTTGTGACCTCTACCTATCCCTTAGATTGAGGATGGTAGGGGTGGGTTTCTTTTCCTTGATTTCATATTCCTTGACAAGGGAAGATATGAGATCATATGTAAATTAAGGCCCTTATTCTATAACATTATCTCTTGGTACCTTGTATTAGGTGAAAATTTACTCATATAAATTTTTTGCCACCTTCTCATCTCTTGCATGGGTTAAGTCCTTCACCTCAACCCATTTAGTGACATAATTAATGAAACCCAATATATACTCATTATTTTTGGATTTGGGATCTATGAGACTCAAAAAATTTAGTCCCCACTTATCAAATGGTTTAAAAATAAATTGGGGATGTAGTGGCATTTCATCTGAACATATGGGTTTCCCATATGTTCTAATATTGATAACATTGACAAGTGTATTCAAAGGAGTACTTATAGAGATTAATATAGTAGTATCTAGTAGTTATAATCTTGATGGAATTCCTTTTACAATAAAAATACCCCCATAGGGTTCAACATGACGTTCTCTAAATATGTCAACAACTTCATCTTCCCAGATACATCAATGCATAACTAAATCAAGTCCTATGATAAATAGGTACATAGAGGAACATGAATATGGACCAATTATTGTGATTAAATTATACTTTTATTTGGGTAAAAAATATTGTGGTAGTAATACTACAATTAAATAATTAGTAATATATGCATACCAAAGAGTATTAGTGGTTAATACAAAAAAAAATTATCATAAAAAGAGTCATCTACTATGGGAATTTGTTCATTAGATTGTAATTGAGATAATAAATATGCAACTACATTATCCTTTATTTATCAATCAATAATGGTTATATCAAATTACTATAGAATAAATAACCATATAATTATATTTCTATTTACTACTGGCTTATTCGTTAAATACTTGATTGTTGCATGATCAGTATGGATGAAGACTTGATACCTAGTAATGTAGTGTCTAAACTTTCTAATAGAATAGACTAAAAAAAAGGAATTCCTTTTCTATGACCATGTAGTTGAGTTCAACTCTTTAGAGGTTTTTGCTGATGAAATAAATGGTGTAGCTTAAGGACTTCTCTTTTTGGCCAAGGATAGCTCCTAGTGTACAATCAAAATCATGTGTATAGATATGAAAGGGTTGTGTCTAGTTAGGACCTCTTAACATATGAGTTGTTATTAGTAAATTATTAATTTATTACAATAGTCCAAATAAAATTAACATCTTTAGAAAGTAAAACAAATAAAGGCATTATAAGTTTAGTGAAGTCCTTGATAAGTCTATGGTAATAACCAATATGTCCTAGGAAACTTTTAAAATATTATTTCTTGTTTGTAATTGGTAAGTCTTTGATTATAATTATCTTGGTAGGATCTACCTTAGTACCTATAGGTGAGATGTGGTGTCCCAACATAATACCTTATGTCATTAACATGTAGCATTTTTTGTGACTTAGGGACAACTTATGGTCTTGACTATGTTGAAGAAATTTCTCAAGGATTTGAAGGGATTCATCATAGGTTTATCCATAAATGGTAAAGTCATCCATATATATTTCCACACAATCATAGGAGAGATCAAAAAATATACTTAAGACAACTCATTAAAAGGTGGCTGGAGCATTGCATAAACTGAATAGAAGTACTACCTATGCATAAGTACCCCAAGGACATGTGAAGGTAGTCTTGTGTTGGTCCTCAGATGCTATTATGATCTGGTTATAGCCACTAAATATATAAATAAATTAGAAATACTTTTTTCCTATCAATGTGTTAAGGACTTGGTCAATAAAAGGAAGGGGGAAATGATCCTTCCTTGTAGCTGCATTCAATTCCCTATAGTCTACACATATAAGCCATTTACCCCAGTTTTAAGGTACAATCACAAGGGCTAAAACCCATTGATTGTTATAAATAAGATAAATGAACCTTGAATCTAATAGTTTATGTAACTCGTTTTTGACTATATCTTTAACAACATGGTTCATCCTACGTTGTGGTTGGTAAATAGGTTTACTGTATTCTTTGATGTAGATGTGATGGGTGCATAAATCCAAAGGGATACATATCATATCATGATAATCCCCAAAAAAAGTGTCTTATGCTTTTGGATTATAGTGATTAATTTAGTTTCTTATTGGAGTGTCAAAGTGTTGTTGATATTGAGGGGATTTTTTGGAAGGATTTCTACTTGCTTAGATAAAGACATCATCAATTCAATGTTACTGTCAATGGGGCATAATTAAAATGGTGTGGTAATAGCTGATGAAATGTTCTAATGTGTTTTTCAAATTTAGAGGGACCAATATCAAGGAAGATACTTTCAAGAGGGTATGTTGTAAATTGCAAGAGATTATTTGTTTTAGGGTCTTCTTGATAAGTATTTTACAAAATATGAGAAAAAAGTGTGTCTTCCTCTTGATCTTTGATGGATGTGCTACAATAAGGTGTGTAAAGAAACATGTTTATCATATTCTTCCTCTACCCAAGGAGGTTAGTCTTTTTCATAGGAAATTTTGCCTAGTGGATATAGCACTAATTTCTTAGTGTCATTTTCATTTGAAATCAACATTTTTCCTAACCCACAGTCAAGGAGGTTAGTTTTTTGTTTTATAATGATAAAATATGATGGATATTCCCATGAATCCACATTGATGGCTAGATATTCAATCATCCCCTCATGTTTGAAAATTGATCTATCAACCATTTTCAAGACAATAGGTGTTGGATGAAGTTGTTTTAGTCCAATTTTGTGCATGGTTTACATAGTTATAACATTGATGGATGCCCTTAAATCAATCAACATATTTGATATAAGTTAGATATTAATGTTGAAATTGACTATAAGATTGCCTAGATTAGAGTACTTCAGTGGAACTATATTGCCTAATATGATGTCTGCAAGTTAGCCAACTACTTTGATAATTTTGGGATCCTCATTTTTTTGGCCAGGTTTCATTAAGCACAATTCATGGACAAATTTTAAATATATGGGTATGCATATAATGTCTTGAAATAGTGGAATATTGACACACATTTTAAAATTGTCCTAGGACATCAAATTTAGGTTCTTGGTCAGGATGTTGGATATTTAACCTCTTAGGAAAAGGAGGGTTGGCAGTGCCTTATTATGTTGTAGTGGAATTTGGTTTGGGAGTAACAACAGGTTTATGGGTTTTTATATTAGTATGGATAGATAGAATCTCCTCAATAGGTTTCATGATCATAGGTGAGGTGGGTTGTAGAAAAATGCATCCTAAATGAAGGTGTACTTCATTGATATCCAAGATGTAAGTTGGATATTGCATTATTTCAGTGGTTTGTATTGGTTGAACCAACTTATTTATAGGGTTTTGTATGTAGTTGTGGTTGTTTAAGAGGTGGTTGTGTACTTGGAATTAAAAATTATTATGGTTGTTGCTACAACTATTATTATTGTGGGAAACTAACACTTGGATTGAACCAAGGTTAGATATTTCTTCATGATTGTTGTGATGGGTTAGAAGGATAATGCCATTGTTGGTTTTGGTGTTGGGGATGCAAAGACTAGTTTTGGGTGGGCTACCAAATACTTGAGGTTAGGTTATTTTTTTGAGACCAGTTTTGATTTTTCATGGGTGACCCTGAACTAGGTCCATTCCAATTAATTGAAAATTGAGAATTTGGAAATACAAAATTAGATGGCATACTTTGATTGAATGGCCTAAGTGGCCATTATCTACATTGAGCCACATAAAAAATATGATCTCATATCTTCTAATTGTATGTAATTCTACTGTCTCATGATCCTCCTCTATTATGCTAGCCACCTTTATTCAAATAGCCTAATATTTGTAGTCTAATTACTTTTTTTGATAGTTTGGGCAATAAACTATCAAATCTTGCTCTATTTCTTCTTGCTTCTTCCTTGTGTGCAACATATCTAGTTGAGTATTTATATGGATAAAAATGTCTTTATTCATATCCTACAATAAATTAATTACCTAAATTTTTGAGAGTCCATTTATAGCTAATGAAAGATGTATCTTTTTGCTATGATTTTTGTTCATTACTAGTCTTAAATAATTCTTCCATAAAAGTGTTAAATCCTCAAATAACAATGCTGAAACATCTTCTCTAGTCATTAGGTCTAATTATTCCAAAGAATATTCTCTAACTCTTTTTAAAAATATCAATTTGATGGATTATTTGTCCATTGTAATCTACTTGGATTTTTTTAGGTTTAACATGAACCTTTCCATGTAGTTCTCTAGAGATTCATCTTCTTCTTGTGTTAGCCTAAAGATGCCATCCCTCCTATAATTTCTTCCTCAACAATTGTCTTCATATTTGGACATAAAATTCTCCTTCAAATTATCCTAAGTAGAAATTGATTCCTTCCCTAGTCCTATAAACAATGTAAGAGTTACATCTTTGAGTGTTTCTAAAAATAACTTTAGTTTTTGATCATCTTGGTGATAACCATAACTATGTCATAAGATATCAAACTCAAAAAGGAATGCATTTGGGTCTTCACTTGCCTTTTCACTAAAAGTAGGGAGGATAAAATGAGGGATATTCTTTATAAGTACATTTCCCCTAGGGGCATGATGGGGAATTCAAAAGTTGTAGATTCATGGAAGTATTTTCTTCTTGATGGTCCTACAAGAATACTCTTTCTATATGTAGACTAGAAGCTTCTACCACCCACTCTTCAAATTCATTGTCAATCTATGTACTCCTTGGTGTGTAGTAAATGAATATTTTAAATTTTTTTAGAGGGATCAAACTGTCCTATACAAAGGTGAAGGAGTGGAAGTTCTTGAGGATTCAACATGTTATCCAATAAAGAGATTTTCTAATTCAATAGATTCTATAGGCCTGATGTCTCTTCGAGGATATAGAAGGGATTTTAATGCTTTCTTGGCAAGAAGTCTGGGTGAGGATAGAGAGAAATGAATGTTATATTCTTGAGTTTGAGGTGACAAAATAAGAATTCTTAAAGATGGTATAGAGGGTTCCTTCTTAGGTGTATGAACCTCTTCCTCTTCTAAATTTTCAACTTGTGCTACCATCCCAAAAAATAATTATTTTTTTAGTTATTATACTGATAATTATAGGTGGTATCTAAGAATTTCCTTGTATTCCTCACTTGTTGCAAACTTTATCTTTGTTTCTATAGTAGAAGTTGACTACTTAGGTAAGAATATACCTAGATGATCCCATTCTCTTTACATGTAAATAAACCACTCTCTTTTTATGTCTTTTGCTTACCCTACCTTGCATAACGTTAGTATAGCTTGTCTTATTTATTTATTTACCACTCTAATCTTGCAAAAATAAAAAAACTTTTATCTAGAAACCAAGAAATGTTAAGATAGAATGTGGTGAATGTTTAATCTAGGAATGTATAAAACAAAAAAAGAAAATGTTAATCTTTGGAGATTTCAAGTGTGTGACACATTCGCCAATAATGACACCAAAATGATAAGTATAATTTTACCACCAATTAAACTTGACAACCTTGTACAACGTCACCTATGCTCATAGAATGAAGTGGCCACTTGATGCATAAAATAACTATTTCATTAATTATTAACTTAGGGGCATTTTAACTTGATAAGATGATGTCACTGTATGTGCACACTTCACTCACTTTTTGACTTTACCAATTTCATATAAACACACTTTCATAAAATAAATTGTAGAAATGTAAAGTAATTGAAAGGAAATCTCACTTGCTTGAATGAAATAAATAGAATTGAATGGAATTAAATGTTGTAGAAGCTTTTTGAATAAATTAATATGCATTCACAATACTAAAATCATCTATGATACTCAAACAACACATACAAAATTAAATAATGGAAATGAATACTTGGAAACTAAATATACTTAGCTATTCTAACAATTTAGTATCTTCCCTACAAGTCCTCTTGAGGGGACCCTCCTCATTTGGTCTGAGATCCAATCCTTCCCTTGGAATTAAAATATGTTTACTACAAACTGATAATTTATTCATATCATGCAGTAATTAAGTATTGCTACAAAAATATTACAATGACTAAAATGATATTGATTGATCACACTTATAATATCTAATTTATTCCTATAGTCTCTATACCCCTAACCTACATCTCTATTCTATTATATATAAAATGGACTAGGTTATTTTCTCAACAATAAATTGTAACAACTTGAGAATATTCATTTATAGAGAACACAACCAATAATGGTTATAGTATATAAATAGGGGTGATGTTGTTCGAAAGTTAGAAAGAGTGAAATTTAATATAATAGTAATGTTCGACATTCCAACTCCTCATCATGTATTCCTATATAGGGCCATGCATGCTTATTATTCAATATTTAACATTTGGACCAAAATCAATGAAAAGGCTAGATGTTACAACTGTTTCATACTTATGAAAGCTACAAGAAATTATTCATGTTTATTACAATAGTTCCTAGTGGATGTAGGTTGATAACCTATTGGTTATGGGACATGAATGCCCTGTAAGAAATATGGTTTTGTGGATATGTATATCTAGACTTCATCTCGTTACTACAAGACATAACCTTTTATTTATGCTATATGTAGGTCCTATCACTCTAGTTACTCAATGCATAATATGATAAGTAAAAACATAGTAATAAAGGATAACATATTCAACTTTAATCACAATACAAAAACTAAATTTATTCCCATAAAAATAGTTAATAAATATCATCATGATTCGAGTACTAATAATAGATAAATGTACAAGACATATAGGAAACATTGAAATTTAGAGGCCAAAAAGGTAAATAGGGGTTCAAATTATGCCATTTATATGGTGCATCATGGGGCATGGCCCAATTAAGGTGTAATTTTACCTCAAACTCTCAATAGATAATGATTTTAAGAACACATGATCCATGCTTATGGGAATGGAGGAAATAGTTATCATCACCTAGTGGTACTACACAGTGTGAGTTATTCTTTACAATTTGGCATGATGGTGTGTTATACCCTAGTAAGGATAAAAATAGGTACCACATAAGGTCTGGCATACACATGGGTGGTTCCAAATCTAATATATATATATATATATATATATATTTCACTACACCATTGATGGATTGTGTCTAACATCTATTAGAGATAAGATGATGATCTTGTGGGTACCATGAGTATTTGTTAGTTTCTATCATGTATCATAGACCTTAGAAGTGGTCGTAGTTACCACAAACTATAGTTACCATATGCTATTAAAATAGGCTTAGTTATGTTGGTGGAACTGTTGTTACAAAATCCACTTTGATTGGTCTTCCTTCCTTATAAAATAATATTCTCAATTTTGTTAAGTGTAGGAAGCAAGTGTGTAACCTTGGATTCTAGTTTCTACTTAGTAAAACATTTGGATTGTTATGAGATTTGAAAACTCTATACACTAGCATAGAACAATACTATGTATACATATATAGTTTCCATAATCTAATTTATCTTTGTTAGTTTAGGTCATGCGTTAGGATGAGGTATGTTCTGAATGTTGAATATGCATAGTATTATGGCACAATATTCTTGGTATTTGGAATGGAATGATTAGAGCATGGAAAATAAATTTTGAAATCTGATATCTCTTGGTATCTATTGATACAAATTTGTTGTGAGGATTTGAGATGTACATACACTTGTGACTATTCATGTATGGATGCCCAAGGTGGACATCACTTAAATCAATTCAAACTACATCATAAAATAACTCATCTTCATAATGTTGAATGGGGAACACATTGTGGGGAGGTAGACCCATTTTAATTTTCATGCATATAGCCTTAATGGGATGATACTTATACTTCACTAGATAACCCAAATTTGTGTATCTAGGGAAATCTATATAGATTCTTCAATGTAGAAAATATTCTTGTCTTCTCAACTTAATTTGAGTGTCTTGATTCTGATAAAGATTTTCTACCTTATTATCACATACATTACCCCCACCACCCAATTTGTATTCCCTCTTGATAATCAAGTTTATTTCTAAATTTGTTTCTCAACTTCTAAATTCCATATTCTTTATCTCTTTTAAGACATGATCATAATAAGTTTATTTTGGTTTACTCTATCTTAAGAACAAGAGTTGTATCTTTGAGCAAAAATGTATTACTTATTTAAATAATTGATATCTCCTCATATTTTCTTGGTTTAATTTTAAATTATAAATAAGTTTGTCAGTCTTTTGTGGACAATTCCATTCCTTTTATCCATTCAATTTTTCCATTGTTAAGTAAGTTTCAATTGTTACTTATCATTAATAAATGTTGTTTTAATTTATGTTATTTATTTATCTTTGTTTAAGTATGGTTTGTTAATTATTTTACATTGATGTTGAATCTATTATTTCAGTTACATGTCTCCTTGGTTTGATCTGGTTTGTTACTTTTTTTACTTAAGGTACACTTGTCTAGTTTAGCCAGTCATTTAGTAGCCTTGGATTTTTGCGTACTTGATTTACTCTCATTTTATCCATTATTCCTTCATCTTTTGGCTCTAACTTAGAATTTATCACCCTAGATTTTGAATTATCGAAGTGACATTCAATTATGAAATTTTCATTTATTTTGATTTCCCTATGATTATTTTTTTTCTCTTTAGTTTTGTATCTTTAGGGTTTGTCTAAAGTAGTTAATGCGCCATCCACAATAAAGACTAAAAATATAGTAAACACCCATTCAAAAATAAAGGTAAGTCAACATATGTATATGACACTTTAACATTATTTCTATTATTTCCTTACTATCATTTTAATTTATGATTTGTACTATAATTCATTAACTCAACATCTATTCTTTCTTGAAGCAACATCCCATGTTACAACTATGTGACACATGATGATATTTCAATGGGGAATATGTATACACATAATATTTTTTAAATTCATCATTTATTATTTATTAAACATTATTCATGATTTGTTATATATGTTCATAGTGATCCTTAGCTAAGTGGATTAGCTATAAACCTTGCGGTTTACTAAATTAATGCAGTTAGTTAAAGATCACTAATTAGATTTTTCATGGTGAAATTTATAAGATGAATATGTATAATTATTAACAAAATACTATATTCTGGTAAAACCCAGTAGGGTTGTTACAGATCATGGCATTCAGTATGGTAAAAAGTTTCCCATAATATCTAATTTTTTTGGATAGTACAAAATAAGGCCAATGAATTCACGAAGGATTTTAATATTATTTTATTTCTGCAATTTTTTCATGGACTCATTTTTTCTTGAGTTGACCCAAACACTAGTTACTGATAATATTTGGTTGAGATACTCAACCTCCTACTTCCCAATAAATAAAATTTATACCATTTTACATATAGTGGTGGTATTTAAGAATTTTTAAGGTTGTGATGAGTTCATGGAGGCATTCTTCATCATATTTGTTATAAATATATATATCATCAAAAAATACCATGATGAATTTCCTTAAAAATAGGTATGATATTTTGTTTATAAAATACTTAAAGGTGGAATGGGAATTGGTAAACTTGAAGGGCATGACCAAAAATTCATAGTGGTGGTTTTTTGTGTGGAAAGTGGGTTTTTGAATATCTTCATCATATAGGGGTTTTGATGATAGTCAAACCATATATTTAAATTGGATAAGAAGTGGGCACCATGAATTTCATCTATCATTGGGATATTAAATTTAACTTTAATAGTGAGCTTATTTGGATCATTAAAATCAATGCAAATATATAAAGATCCATATTTTTATGGACTAGTAAAGATAGGGAGGAGTATGAGTTTGTGCTTAGATGTATGAATCATGCCTAAAGGAGTTATTAAACCATAACCTATGTTTTATATTTTCAGAGAAAAAGATATCGATGTGTTCAAATGTTGAGGGTACACTACTTTTAATGAGTTAAATACAATGGTATTTTGGTTGATAAGGCAGTAAGCCTTTTGGTTTCTCAAATATTGATGCATGTGTGGATAGATAATTTTTTAATTTATTATGTTTTTGGGAATAAGGTCTCTTTATTTTAATAGAGGAGATATGATAAATGATTCTATGTGAGCCTTTCTTGAGGAGATTCTCCATGCATTGGGAATTGACGACACTAAAAAATGGTAAGTGGCCTTTTAGTGTGTTTGTTGGTTATTTTCAAAAAACTACATCCAAATTTATAAAAAAAATCCTATAATATATGATTGATAATGCACAATCATTAGGATCAAATAACCAAATCACATCCACATAATGGTAAGGAAAGTATATTTATATTTAGGGTATAATCTTAAAAAAAAATTAAACATTGCAACATTTTCCTTTACATGATAATATTCCTTTGTTAACAATTATTAATTTAAATCTAAAATAGGGGTTCATAAAATAGTTAGATTGTTTTCCTAATCAAGGATAAATTAAATCATTTGTGTTACATAGTCAATGAGAATAATGAGGAAGTGTTTCTTAAAATACTTATTTACTTTCATAGTCTAAGGAGTCATCACCCCATGCAAGGCATGCATAAAACTTTCAAGGTGCATCTTCATGGTATTAGGTTCTTAAAATTCATGTTACTCATCATTGGAATATCAAGCATCTTCCCATTATGTATCCTAGTGGTGACTCAAAATCCAATAAATAGAACTTTTTTTCAATGTACTTGTGTCATTTGGAGAAATTTTTATCATAATTGTAATATAGCCATTTTTCACATTGAGTGCACATTTATACCCCTATAAGTAATTTAATGGGTGTGATTTTTGGAGGAGGATTTTTTATTGGCCATGTTTTTTTATATGTCTTGAAATAACCAAAATTATAAAATATATACTAGGAGGTGATATTATCTTTCACAATCTTGGCCAATCCTAATGCTTCTATTGTGTCCTATTATTTAAACATCTTGACCTTCATGAAAACTATATTTTTGAGCCCATTGATGAAACAACACTTCAAAAATTCATGATTTAACCCCTTGGTTTGGTTGGCCAAATGTTTACATTTATCTTGATACTCATGAACCATTTGAGTTTTATGTAGTTTGGATAGGGCTCAAGTGAAATCATCATAAGCACTGGGACCAAAGTGAACCAATAAAATTCTAAATTTTTTTCCCCAAGTGGGTCTTTTATAATATTTTTAATGCCACTAGTACCATTAGACAACTTCCTTATCTAATTTAAATGATATTATGGGCACCTTGTCTACCCTCAATGTATTGTGCATTCTAAAATACTATTTTGAATTGTAAATATAGCTAGTTGGTATGTTTTATATAATTTTGGAAAGTCTAGTTTAGGGATAAAAAACATGGTTCATGATAGATATACAGCTTTATAGTTAATTGCACCATTAATTTTTTTGGAGAGAATGGTATTTTATGTATTGATTATGTGTAGTCATTTGTTAAACTAAGTAAGTTGGGAGTTGAGTTGATACTGGAATTCTTCACAATGTTCATAAATGTTCTATTATATATCTTGGCTTCCACACAGGTGAAAAACATTGAATAAAGGGGATTTGGGTTTCTATAAAATGTTGACTAAAGTTATATTTTAAAATTAATGGCTCAACAAGATGATCATAATGGTATAATTTTCACTAGGGTGGAATAATGTTTTTAGGGATAGAAGTGAAAAATTATTTTATATGGAAGATGTTTTCCAAAAAATATAAATAATCATTAAATTGATAATCTTGATGAGAAAATCACAATGATGTATCCCCCTTATGAGAAAAAAATTGTATATTTTTTTCTTTTTCCTTACTAATGGTTGACTACTAAAACAAAATTCAGGTAACTAGTCTAAAACATTGTAACCCTTTTAACTACTTAAATAATTTTAAGTAAACATTATGAAACATTGTAACCCTTTTATTGTTTGTAGTTACTATGTTTATTTCATTTGACATAATTATCAAAATATACAAATCAATACACAGGATATAGAAGAGTAATTGATAGAAAAGCACAATGGAATAAGCACAAATAAATTTACATAGAACAAAAACATTTAAAGTGGGAAAACCTCCAAGAGGTAAAAAATACACAAGTGATATTCAATTATTGAGAAACAATAACCCCCCAATACAAATTATTCTGCCTTCTCACTTCTTCATATAATGGCTTCACAAAACTCTGAATTACTTGAGTAAGTTCGAATGCATTGAGATGTGCTCGAATAATAGGGGTAAAACCTATTTTATAAAATAAATTTAATGGATTTGACCATTATAACCAATGGTTCCAACCATCCTGAGAACATTTAAAAACATCAATATAAAATAAATAATTATTATTTTTACCAATAAGTAATAAATAATTTATGTTTTATTATTTATTTACATGAGGTTGTTAACCCATGTTAATAAAAAATAAATAATTATTATTTAATTACCTATAATTTACTAAGGGTATTATGATTACACTGCTTAGACATAAATGTTCTAACACTCCCCCTTCATGTTAAAAATTGAAGGATATAAAATATTTTGCCATGCCAAACAACACCTTTTGAATAAAAAAGGAATTATAATCCTTAAACTAATTTAAATTAATTTTAGTCTAGTATGATCGTGAGACTACATCTCACATTTTCTCATGAATAATCACCCAGGCATATTTGGAGCCTTTTATAACATAAGGACCTCCATTCCAAAGTATACTTTAATGCATTGGGGTATAAAATTAAGAATTAAACATGAAGTTTACTCAAATAAAATATATTCCAAAATAAGTTTACAATGATTTAAAATAAGAATAAGTATAAAGAAGGAGAAGAACACATGGGCATTAGGAAGTGGTATTGTCATGCACACTTGATGCAAGAGCATCACTAGTTAGATAAATTTTTGGATTGTTCATGTAGTATTGTTAGTCTTGGTAGACATTATAGGTCATTATAAGTCTTATATATTACTTTATGGTTTTATGGGATGATTTATAATCTTGGATTTATGTTTTTGAAGTCTATCTAAAGTTTCTCGCCAAAAAAGAAATTTGAAAATTTAAATCTTGTAACTAGGCTTTGTGTGGTATTCTTGGGATTTGTGTGAAATACTAATGTTTATTAATGTTTTAAAGGTATTATTAAGTCATATAAGAGTGATAATATGGTATTTTTATTCTAAATTCATGTTCATGATCAATAAAATCTTGAATATTGAAGTTATAACTACCACCTACATGGAAATAGTCTTGTAATAGAGTTATTATTCTATGTTAAAGTAATATTAAGTTTTTAAATACATGTATAAAGGGTGGTGTGTTGTTTTATAAGGTATTAATATGTATAATTTTTAATAAATTTGGAGGAATATAAATAAAAGATAAATGTTTACATGAACTCTGCCTATAGTATCAATTTCCATGTATGACGGTTTTGTATGCAAGGTAATTAATAAAGAAAAGTATCATTTGAGAGAGTAATTCATGAGTTTCACCAGGATTATTGGCATATGATAATTCATGATTATTTTTACACTTTGAATATATTAGACTCTTGTATAAATCTACGTCTTTAAGGTTTTCTTGACAATAACTATGAGAGTGTTGCTTTGATATAGTCCAAAAACAAAGAATATTAAGGTGTTTTTTAAGTGTCTTGAAATGGTTTACAAGATAAAATGGTGGTAGATAAACTTAAAATACAAATTATATAATTATTTATGTTCAAAGTGCCTTTAAATTTTAATATTTGATCAAAAATTTCCATTACAATCCCCTTAGGAATAATTTTGCTAATACACAATCTTGCATAATAAATAAGTTTGCATCATTGATGTTTGTTTAAAGTATTTTTGAATGGTTTGGAATCAAATAAATATTATAAATTTTTTTATTTATGATATTAATTTTTTTTTTAAGTATTATAAATCCATTTGAGAGGTAAGAGACCAAGAATACAGTCACATAGTCTTCTTTGTATACCCAAATTTCTATCTTTTTGCATATATAAGCATTTTGAGGGGTGACTATGGACTAATGACTATTTTAATAGGTGTTAAAAATTGGTTTAGACCATAATAAACATTTTTTTTCCTTTGAAATTTTATAAAACTCTTGAAATATCTTTTGATAAGCCCTCGGCCTATACAGTCCTATAAAAAAAGCTAGAATACTACATTTTTGCTTGTTAAAGACCTTTTTGAGATTGATCAAAGAGAAATAACTCTTGGATAAGTTTTATTAAAATTTTAAGACATAATATAGGTTTTATAATTTATTTAATTGGTTTAAAACTCAAAATATCCAATTTTATAGGCTCTCGGACTTGCGCATGCCTATGCAAACTAGACCTAGGGTTTAGAAAGGGAAACTTGAATAACTTTTGTTTTACCCCTTAGAAATTCATTAAAATTTGAAATCATATATATTTAAATATTTAATAAAATATTAAATAGGTTTTTGGGTAGTACCACATTTTACAGTATAGTTTTTAGTATTGTGTGCATGCATTAGGCATAATGATACCTAATTAGGAGAAACGAGTGTTGAGTTGGGTAGTCTACACTATGAGTTGGAGAATGAAACTTATTGAGAAGATGTAAGGGATTAATATGTGTATATAAATGTTTTTTTTGTTTTTAAACTTTATATATGGTTTGTACATACTATATTTATAGGAAAACATGCTACAAGGAAAGGAAGTCTAAAGAAGGAAAGAGCATATTGGTAGATGGTGTAAACTTGAGAATTGAGGAATATGTTTGTATACATGAGGGGGTTAAAATAAGAAGGTTGAGTTTGATATGATCATTTGTGATAATTTAAAAATCATGAAATAATTAATGAGGTCTTTAGTTCTATAAAGTTATAAAGAAGCAACAAAGAGTGAAGTTGTATAGAAGATTATTAGATAAAGATAATGTAGAGATACAAGAAGGTTGAATGTCCTATGTGAGATAAGAATAATATGAATGAAACAAGAAGTATTAAAGTCTCTTGAATCCAAAAATAAAAAATAGAGTTAATAAATGAGTAGAGGACCTATTAGAGAAAGTAATCAAAGATGAAAGATAATGGGTTAGAGAAGATTTTAGAGTCAAGTATTTGTATGAGGTAAGTCTTTATTGTCATTTTACATCAAGATATTAGTTTTCTATGCATCAAGTTGTATCATATTAGGTAATATCTTGGAACAATTTATGTTTTGATTATTAAAGGTTATTATTGAATATTGTTTAAGGTTGATGAATAAGATTATGGATATATAGTAAGAGATTTGATGTGGTAGAGAATCCCTAAAGCCATAGAGGCTTAGAAATTGAAATAAAGATATAAAAATCTCAATAACAAGCTCAAGGAGAGATTATTGAAGAAGATATAAGTCCTAGGTAAAGGACTATAAATATAAGAGACCCAAGTGAAGTCAAAGAGTCAATTAGAATAACTTGTCAAGTAATAGGTCCAAGTGAGGCCTAAGGTAAGGAGAGATAATAGAGTGAAGAGATAAGTGAGTAAAAGAGAGAGATGAGGATATTAATGCAAAAAAACTTCCACAATAAAGTGAAATAAGAAGTAATGAATAGAGAATAGGATATGGATGTAGACAAAGAGATTATTTAGATGAGAGGAATCTTAATAAAAATGGAAAATTTGATGAAGATGTTAAAAGCATATAAAAAAATATTATTTTTAATAATCATGAAAATAATATAGTGGCCTCTTAGAAAGATAATAAAAAGGAAGAGAGGACAACAATAAGCTAGCCATTTGAAAATACAAATAAGGTAATTGTCAAAGCAACCTATGGAGGAGAATAAATAGGTAAGCAAGACTCTATGTTTTCAATCTAACATTTTCTTGTCATGTGTGAATGAAAGGATAGATGAGAATAAATAAGAAGCCCAAATTGAGGTCATGAATCTTGAAGGTTTGATATAAGGCAAGCATGATCATCATACTTATGATGAGTTAAAAAAAGCTAATTAGTTTGTAGAATATAAAGGCACATAGATATATTACCTTGAATAAGGTGAAACGTTGGGAGAATAAGACTTAAAATAATAAAAATGCCTCATTGGAGGCATACATAAATTATTTATGGATAAAGAGGTACCAAATGTAGCCAAATACCATAAAAAGTTTATTTTTGATGTTGTTTATCTAGATGAAGAGTCCTGATAAAATGATGAGACAATAGAGACATCTCTAGTCTATCTTAGATTATAAGACAAAGATGAAGTATATATAGTGCTTAAAGAGTCTAATATACATCAAGAAAAGCTATTTGATATGATGATATTAGAAGATGTAGGCCAAGGATAGGTTGGAGTACAAGTTTTAAAGAAAGATGAGATCGGGTATACTACAAAGGAGGAGTTGATGTGGTAGCATTTCATACAAGGATCAGAATATTTAAATCTCATAGAGAGAACTTAGACATCAAGGCTACTAAATTAGAGTTATTAAAGCTCTTAAATCTAGAAGATCATGAACTAGGAAGAGATAAACTAGTAAGAAAAAGTGGAGATGAAAGAAGTGAAAGGATGAAAGTAAATAGAGAGGCAAATCTGTCTCAAATTTTCATAATTGACTATGATTTTGGATTTATATTTATAGGTATAAAATAATAAGAAGACAAAGAGGAGTCCTTTCTAATGGACCACAACAAAGAGAAAAAAGAAGAGATTTAATCACAAAGGATCATAAATCATGAATAATTTAACAAAGAAGAATAATAAAGAAAAAATTAGATCAAGATAAATAATAAAATGAGGAATTGGAAGCATAGGAAGAAGAATAGAGTATTTCATTTAAGCAGGAGTTCAAATATTTTTCCTATCAGGGAAGTTTGGTGCAGGAGCATCACTAGTTAGATAGATTTTTGGATTGTTCATGTAGTTTTTTAAGTTTTGGTAGAAATTAAAGGTCATTACAAGTAATTTAGAGTAATTTAGGGTGTAATTTAATAATTTATAATCTTAGAGTTTTGTTTTTGAAGTCTATTTAGTGTTTCTCACCAAAAAGGGAATTTGGAAATTCAAATCTTGTAACTAAGATTTGTGTGGTATTATTGGGTTTTTGGTGAAATACTAATGTTTATTAATGTTTTTAAGGTCATATTATTCCATATTAGAGTGATTATATGGTTTTTTTACACTCAATTCATGTTCAATATCAATAAAAACATGAATATTTAAGTTATAACTATCACCTACATGGTAATGGTCTTGTAATGGAGTTATTCTTGCATGTTAAAGTAATATTAAGTTGGGAAATGCATGTAGAAAGGGTTATGTGTTTTTGTATAAGGTATTAATTTGGATAGGTTTTAATAAATTTGGATGAAGATAAATAAAATATTAATGTTTACATAAACTCTACCTGTAGTATCAATTTCCATGTATGACTATTTTGTATGCAAGGTAATAAATAAAGAAAAGTATGTTTTAAGAGATTATTTTATGAGTTTCACAAATATTATTGGAATATGATCATTCATTATGTTTTTTACTCATTTAATATAGTATAATCTTGTATAAAACTACATCTTTAAGTTTTCATTGACGCCAACTATGAGAGCATTATTTTGATACAGTCCAAGAATGAAGATTATTGAGGTGTTTTTGGGTTGTATTTCAAGGGTTTACAAAATAATAAGGTGTTATATAATATTAAAATACAAATTATATCATTCATGATGTTCAAATTTCCTTTAAAGTTCAATATTTTATCAAAAAATTCCATGACAGTCCCCTTAGGAACAATTCTACCAATACATAGTCCTACATAATGAGTAAGTTTGCATCATTGATGGTTGTGTAAGGGATTATTGAATGGTTTGGAATTAAATCCATATTATACTATTTTTTCTTGATTTTCTTGATTTATTTAAATTTTTATAAATCTATTTGAGACGTAAGAGACCAAGAATATAGTCCCATTGTCTTCTTTGTTTACCCAATTTTTTGCCTTTTTGCATATAGATACCTTTTGAGGGGTGACTATGGACTAATGAATATTTTAATATGTGTGAAAAATTGGTTCATACCCTAATCAATAGTTTTTCCCTTTTAAATTATCTAAATATCTTAAAATCTCTTTTAATAAGCCCTCGGCCTATAAAGTCTTGTAATAAAAGCTAGAATACTACTTTTTTGCTTGGTAATGCCATTTTTGAGATTTATCAAAGAGAAATAACTCTTGTATAAGCTAAATTAAGTTTTTAAATACCTCATACATGTATAATAATTTATGTAATTGTTTTCAATTTCAAAATATCCAATTTTATAGCCTCTCAACCTTGCATAGGCCTGTGAAAACTAGACCTAGGGTTTAGAAAGAGAAACTTGAATAACTTTTGTTGTAACCCTTAAAAATTCCTAAAAAATTGTGATAATATTTATTTCAATGTGTAATATAATATTAAAGAGTTTTTTGGGTGGTACCATATCGTACAATACTATTTTTAGTACTATGTGCATGCATTAGGCATACAGAGACCTAATTAGGAGAAATGAGTGTTGAGTTGGGTAGTCTACAATGTGAGTTGGAGCTTGAAAATTATTTGGAAGTTATAAGGGATTAATGGGTGTCTATAAAGGTGTTTTTTGGGTCTCAAAACTTAATATATGGTCTGTATATATTGGATTTGTAGGAAAACATGGCTATAAGGAAAGGAGGTCTAAAGAAGGAAAGAGCAAATTAGTGGATGGTGTAAACTTTAGAATTGAGTAATATGTTCTTATGACTAAGGAGGTTAAAATAATCATGTTCAGGGTCATATGATACCTTTTGAGAAGATCAACATCTTGAAATAAATAATGAGGCATGTAGGCCTATAAAGTTATAAAGAAAGAGAAAAGACTGAAGCTTTGTAGAAGATGATTAGATAAAGAGAATGCATAGATGAAATATGGGGTGAATGTCATAAGTGATATAAGAATACTATACATTCAAAAATAAGACTTAAATCCTCTTGAAGAAAATAATTTTATAAGAGAGTTAAGAATTGAGCAGAGGACTTGTTAGAGAAAGCAATCAAAGATCAAAGAGAAGGGGTCAGAGAAGATTTTAAAGTTAGGTATTTGTATGAGGTAAGTATTTATTGTCATTTTACATAAATATCTTAGTTTACTCTACATCAACACTCCATCTCAATAGAAACTTTGAGAGGCCTAGCATTACACAAAAATGATAAAACTTGGTATCACTAAGTGTTTTTGTGAAGATATATGACACTTATTCAACCATAGGACAAAAATACATATTTATATCACTATTAAAGACTTTCTCACAGATAAAATGCACATGAAATTTAATATGTTTAAATTATTTATGTTTCATACCTACACAAAAATTAAACATATATTTAAAAATAGATTCATGATAACATAATATGGTTAGCATCACAATATCCAAATACATAAAAATATGACATATGTTTTTCTATGGTAAAACACATTTAAACCAATCAATTCATATTATAGGAAAACAAGGTCACTAATTCGATTACAAAGTTAGTGGAAAAAACTAAATAATTGTATGTAATTCATTACTGGAAGTTTCCAATATTGACAAGATGAGTGTCCCCAACTATCATGTGATGTTAATACTATAATTTACTAATAATATGATACTAAGTTAAGCCAAACATTATATATATTATTTTTAATAACTCATTTATAATTTGAGTCTTATAAAAAAAATTCAATTTTAATATGTTTCAATAAAATATTGAGGTATAACTTCTAATACATCAAATATGGATAATTTTAGCATGATATGCAATCGTCCAATCAAAAAAACATGATTTTAAAACAAATAATTTCATATATGTATGAATAGAATGCTTAGTAAAATAAATGATGAATAATTAACAGTACATAATTTATTTTCATTTTGCATTTCATAACATATCTTATTACCAAATGAATCATATAATAATGTTATCATAAATAATCAAATGAGAGTATCTAAGTGTATTAACATGGAATTTACCCACTAATAAAATGAGAATATATTAATAATTGAAACATAAAACATCCAAACTTATTGAGAATAATCTTCTCACCAAATGCAATAACTAAACATGATCATCTTGTCAAATTAAGCATGATTTTATGCATATAATGTCTTTCAATGCTAACTCATATGAATTGAAAATAATCATTATATATATATATATATATATATATATATATATATATATATATATATATATATATATATATATATAATTTGATTAGTCATCTAAGAAACATATATGTATTACAATATATTTGTAATAAGTATTTTTCAATCATGAAACTAAATAATTTTACTAATAAATACAATGTAGATGAGACATTATCAATATAGTTAGCATTTCTAAAGAAACAACAAAATAGTTTAATCAAAGAAAATGAAATAACATAAGAATAGATGTATTTTTATGTATAAAAATACAAATATTAAACATGTATTCTATTCATTATATGTAAAATATTATCCATGGCTTCGGCCCATAATAACTAGGAGAAACATTTGTAGAATGAAACATTGTTCTAGCCATCTCAATAATGGTGCAATTTTTCATTTCAGCAATATCATTTTACTGAGGGGAATATAGAGTTGTTATTTAACTTTGAATAACACAATTAATGTAAAAATAATCAAAATATTGACTAATATATTCACTACTATAATCAATCTTAATCTCTTAATATAAAAATCGTATGCATTTTTAACAATAGCTCTAAATTCTTTGAATTTAGAAGACACATTAGATTTATTTTTAATGAAATATGACCAAATAATTCTACTATAATCATAAATAAAATTGATAGTATACAAATAAAAATTAAGAGATACAAATTCAAGAGGTCTTATAACATCACTATGAATTAATTATAAAGGATGTGAGGAATTCACATCATGATTCTTGTGAAAGGGAATAGTATGGTGCTTACCACATAAGTAACCCTCACAAGTTTTATGATGAGATGGGATATAAGGAAGTCAAGCAACAAGATTATTTATAGGCATATCATGTAAAATTATAAAATTAATATGATCTAATATTTTATGCCTTAATTTAGATTCATTCTTACTATGTGATAAAAAATATATGCAGAAGGAGAGAAAATATATAAACCATTCATTTGAACACCTTCAACAATAAAAGATCTAGATTAATTTCTAATGGACCAATTATCTCTAAGAAATGTTACAATGAAATTGTCATTAGTAAATTATGAATAATATAACAAGTTCTTTCTATGCTTAGGTACATAAAAAAACATCATTTGTAATAACATTTAAAAAAGTAGCTTTTCCCTGTTTAGTTTATTCTAAGAAAGAATTGTCTCCAAAGTAAATATTTTCAGAGATATCTCTAGAATTACAAAAAATATTAGATAGTAAATTCATATGGTATGATTCACTACTATCTAAAATCTATTTGTTTTCATTTGAATCAAATAAAGCAACATATAAAGCAATAACATTCTGATCTTGATTGTTATTGTGATTAGGGTTTTGATTCTTATACTTATTTTGATTAAATTTCTTTCCTTTGTTATTTTTACAAGTTTGATTATTAACTCTATCTTTATTTTTATAATACTTTTTTTCTATTAAATTTAACACATTTTATAATTTCCATTAAATTTAGGTTTATGATTCTTATTACCATATTTCTTATTCTTATTTTAACTAGAAGCATAATTAGTATTAGATTTATGATTATTATTGTTATCATAAATATTACTTAAGGTGATAAGTGCCTAAGTGGCATTCTCTTTAGAATCAAAATTGGTCATAACTTTCTTTTCTTGAATTAGGAGAGCAGACACAATAAAAATGTCAGAGATATCTTGCTTATTTTGATACTTAGAAATTAAAATTGAAATGTAATTTCTAAATTTTTCATGAATATTTAATTGAATAATAAAATAAAGTAATTGATCTTGAATCAAATTATAGTTACAACCATCTAATCAGCTTTAATGTTTTTAATATTAGCAAGAAAATTCATAAATTTTTCATCACCTTTTAGAGTTGTAGTTAGTAATTCAAGGATTAACTTAATAATTTTTGAGAGATGAGTGCCCTCATGCATGGACTCAAGGAGTTTCCAAGTATCACTAGGAGACTCTTAATTAACAATGTGGAGAAGGAATTCATCCTTAACACTTTACAAGATAATGGACATAGCTTCCTATGATTTATGTTAAAATGCATTGGTAAGATTAGGGGTCAGATGTCATCTTTAAGGGAATTTTTTAGTCCCAATAAAAATATTACATAACTTTAGGACCATTAATTTTTTTTAATGCAAAATTTATAAATATTATAGTTATTTCCAATAAGTATTTGTGTTTTATCTAAAACAAAATTAGGCAAAACCATAGCTTCCCTTTAATAATGATAATAAACAATTGTTTAAAATAATCATTTTCATTGTGAATTTTAACTTTATCTAAAATTTAAAATAGATTATAAAGATAAACACAATAATTATTCAATTTAATGCTAGACAAAGCAAGAAAATTCTAAAAGATTGCAATAATATAAGGTCATAAAAATACACTAATATAAGCACAACTATTTTTAATGATTTTTTGAACTTATTTTACAAAATAAATTGAATCACACATGAAACTATACGTAGTTACATAATTTAGATGCCAAATAACTCAAAAAATTGAATTAGAGTTGCACTAAACTAGGTGTCAAAAGTGTTATACTCAAAAAAAACACCTAGACACTTGTATTAAATAAGTTGTAAGAATAATAATAATAGGAAGTTTTAAAACACAAAATTAATCACGTAGATGTTTTTCAAAGGTGAAAAAACTTAGGGATTGACTAGTTATATGACTATATTTGACAAGGCATTCACTAGGTCAAATATTGAAACAAGGTTGACAAGTCCACTAAGGTTTTGAACGTGTGAAAAGTTGGAACACAAATTAAAAAATGGATTTAAAATTAAATTAGTTTGATTAAATTCAAAAATAAAATAAAAATATTGATTTTAGGGGTTTTGAACACATGATCACCCTATTTACATGTTTTTAGCAAACTTACTACCACCAACCCTTCTAAAAAAACTATTCAATGTTTACATGCATTAAGTAATATTTATAACCTTTTTTAATTGAATTTAAATTAAAATATATATATTAAATTAAATCCACCATGCATGTAAACATATTTTTTAAAAATATGTAAAAAGTTATTTACCCTTTTAGTAAAAAAATAATTTAAATAATAGTAGGGCCCATGTTTACATCAAAATTTTAAAATTAAAAAATAAAGTATTTTTTAAATAAATCTCCAAGATATATCAATAAAAAAATGCCTGTATCTACTCGAGTGGAGTTTTGGATCTCCATAGAAATATGTATAGGCCCCCAAACAACATAAAAATTTTCCTTTCTTCCTAAACTATGGCACTCAAGGTGGCTCAAAAAAATTAGAATTTGATTTTGTTTCACCAAATGATCTTATAGAGGCTTAGACAGGATTAGAAACTCAAGAATCAACCAACAAACACTACAATTATATTTCACAACAAAAAATCTTTTTTTTTTTAATTTCAATCCATGGAGGTCATACAATGGCACTTTGGTTGAATATAATTTTCTTATCTTCAAGTGGCAGCTTAAGGGACTTTGAAAGAGAGATTTTAATCCAAAATGATGTAGATCTATCACTTTAAAAACTAATTTTCAAATTATAAAAAACACTAAAACCATTTTTTTATAGAATTTCTCACTTGCTTGGGCCATACTACAACACTAATAGCATTATAGGTAGATTTTTTATTTAAAAAATTAATCTCTAATAAGTTTTAAGAGAGATCTTAGTTGTTATAAGGATGGGAGATCATAAATCTAAGAATCCAACCTTCAAGATGATAAAGAAATCTTCTTCATTTCTTTTTGTCATACCAAGCCAAACCAGGTTGAAAAAATAATAATTCAAATATTATTTGACTATTGAATATAATGGATTTTTGTAATTGGCTTTCTTGAACAATTATACTCTCTCAGAGTCTATTACCATATCAAAATATGTAATCCAATACACAAAATCTAAAAGAGTAATTGATAGAAAAGTGCAATGGAATAAGCACATATCAATTTACATAGAACACAAACATTTAAAGTGGGAAAAACTCCAAGAGATAAAAAAACTCACAAATGATATTAAATTATTGAGAAACAATAATAACCCCCCAATATAATTTTTCTTGTCTTTTCACTTCTTCAATGAATGGCTTCACAAAACTCTTAATTACTTGAGTAAGTTTGAATACATAGAGATGTGCTTGAATAATAGAGGTAAACCTTATTTTATATAACAACTTGAAAGGAGGTGAATATTGTAACCAATGGGTCTAACCATCCTTAAAACATTTATAATGGATGATATAAAATAAACAATTATTTTTTTACCGATAAGTAATAAATAATTTATGTTTTATTACTTATTTACACGAGGTTGTTAACCCATGTTAATAAACAATAAATCATTATTATTTAATTACCTATAATGTACTAGGGGTATTGTAATTACATCGCTTAGATATTAAATTTTCTAACAATGATATTATATTATTTTTCTTATTGTTGGTTATTACTATGGTTTTCAAGAAATTTGATCAGATCTATGATTGTAGGAATTCCAAGGTCACATGGAAGGATACTATAGGGTGTGTTTGGGTTGTGACCTAGAAAATATACTAATATCATTCAATAAATAATGTTGGTTCAATATGTCAAGGTTCTAACTATGAATAATAATGATTATAGAGTCCATTATCCCATCTTCAAGGTATAATGCAAGTAACTTCCCAATGTTAATTGCTTGCTAGTGCATTACATAAATAAATAGTTAAAGGCTTCATATGGTTAGGATATGAAAAAAGACTAGGATTTATTCCTATATACTTGAAGGTACATGGAAACACAAGTTTTTATACAATTTTGTATAATGGCTTGGATAATGGGGAATAACCCCTCACTCCACGGATCAAAGAAAACTATTAACGATTTAGCTTGAAATGAAAACTTTTTTTTGTTTCAAAAATGTAAGAACAAGTTTATAACCTAAAGAAAGAAGAGAGAATATAATAATTTTAGGAATAATATTAGTGTCACCACCTTATTACCAATTTTTGATCACCAAGATCTCAATTGGGTGAGGTAAGAGCATATGGTGGACAAAACTAGAGAACCCTAAACCACTGATATCACCATGAAAAAATGGCCTTGGAAAAAGCTATAATACCAAATGTTATAATAATTCCTATAATAAATTATAAAAATAGTGAAAATATCCAAAATAATACTGAAAATGAATATAAAATACTATACTTCATACAAAGTGAGTAGAATTACACTAAAATAGGGATGGCCTCTTCAAGGGGATAACCTCATTTGAACAAGTAAAATATAATATAATTCATGGATACATTTCCACTAGTCTAGGATTTTATTTATCCTAATTATATCTTATCTAAATACTAATTCCTATTCTTGTGGGATTATTAATATTAATTCAAGGTGTGAATTAAAAAATATATGCATCAATATATTTTATTAAAGACAACCATTTATATAGAAAGAGTTAGGATGAAGGGGTCATGACAACCATACCTTCCTTATCATGTTCACCAATTCTATTTATATATTTTCATTAGAGGGATTGTAACCACATGTTCATGTAATTTTACCACTTATATATTTCTATTTTGGGTGTGATGCACCCATGTATTTATTGATCATTTATTGATTATATAATGGCATCACATTTTTCTACATACACCTAGTCATAATAGGTACTATAGATATACATTAGGTACATTTATAATGATATATTATTATGTTTTGGAATATAATTGTCCTTATTCACAAAGTTACATTCAGAAATGTTACTTGACACTCCTCTATACTATCGACACCTTCACATGCATCACATATTATTATGTCATCTTGATAAGAATCATATATTTCTATCAAGAGTTACATGATGATATATTTATTTAGTTATACACATGTATTAGATATGTAATTTAAATGACTATTGTTAGTGTGGGATATTATTTTCCTTATATTTATTATTATGGATTATTCCTACACATGTATTTAGCTTGCTTAGGTGTTATTTTGAGGTCACTTAGGTGTCATAAATGAGGTAATTAAGGTGCACATGCACATAGAAAAATTGTAGTCAAATTAGTGGGTAAGAATACCCTTACCCACCAATATTGACATATGGATCACACAAACCATTTGGCAAATATCTTGTGTTCACATTGCAAAATGACTTGACTTTATGCCTCTATTGTACCTATAAATATGCCTCTCATCTAAGCTATTTTTTAATGAGTTATGAATGCAATATTATTATAATTATTCTCTATTTTGATTTTAGTCTCAACAATAGATTTTTGATTCTATTTGTTTTGATTTTGTAGTTTGTGTGTTTGATTTTATCAGTTGGATTCTGGATAATTCTATCATAGTATCAAAGTAAGGTTCTGGTAATGAACACCATTTTGTTGTTAATTTATTGAAATCTTGATTAGTTTTTGATCTTGTATTCTAACTAAGATTTGAAAAGAGAAACCTATAGATCTATGTGTATCATCTACAGTCTTTTATTCTCTAATTGGTGAACTTCATCAATATTTGTAATTATTTTAATTGTATTGAACATATAAGTAACCTTTTGTAGATCTGAAAGGAGGATTCAAGCTGGTTGGATAGTAGACTAAATCTTTTGTTGATAAGGAGGCAAGATCTACAAGTTGTTTTGCAAATCCATTTTTTAATTAAAAATGATTTTTATTTTGATAATTGAGAAAAAAAAGTTAAAAAATTGCTTAGAAATTTGTTGGGTTCTGTGTGCCTTGGTTTCCTCTTTCTGTATCATTTTGAAATTCATAATTTCATTAAGAATTGAAAATTTTATCATAATTTTACTAACTATGGTACTATTTAGAAAATTACAAAAAAAATACATTTTTGTTGATGGAGAAAATTTAAGAAGCTTTTTTTTAATTTTATAAAACAATATTATTGTGGGAAATCATATTGTAAGGAGTTATTTATAACTATTTTGTAACATTTTTTTTTATTTCATGAAGATGGAGGGTGAGGTCCAATTTTGTTAGGCGGTCAAACCCCTTCACAAGTAAAACAAAATGTATCCTCTCCTTTACTTGACTCATAATTTCACACTCTTTTTTTCTCTTCATAGATGAATTTTTGGATGAGCCTGACGTCCATTTTTATGATCTTACACTATCACTTATGTAATTATTACATATATTTCTCATTTGTGGATGTATTCTTGACTAAATTTGACATCTATTTTTTATGAGTGTGCATTATTATGTGTGCCTTTAATGCAAAGATTTCACTCATTTCTATGTTAGCCACTTTGTTGCTATGTGTATTATATGATAGTAAGTAATACATTGTACTACGTATTCAACAAGCTTAGATAGTCATCTTATTGCTGTATGTATTGCATAATGGTGAATACTACACCAAATCATGCACTTTGACAACATTGGCCATATATTTTTGGTTTATTGTGTGGATATGTACCTATAATTCATTGTGTTTGAGTGTAAATATACTGACTAGTATCTTATTTACATTGTATAAATTATCTATCCTTTTTACATGAGTTGAAGCTTCAAAAATCAACTCTATAATCGTGTTTACGATTGTCTTTGGCCCTGTACATCTTAAGATTTGATGGGCTTTATTGTGAAAAAAATTTGGTGCCCATTGTATATGCACTAAAGTGCTGATTTTATATGTACTAAAATATAAAGTTCTAATTGTATGCACATTAAAGTGCTGATTTTATATGCACTAAAACATAAAGTGCCAAACCTCTATAATTGGGAGGGTTCTTTTTGATAGTTTTAAGGAGGGTTGTTTTGTGCCTTGCCTTCTCTATTGCTCATTTAGTTCTTACTTACACTACATCATGGATCACAATTTGGTTCCACTTCTCACTCCATTCAATTATCATGATTGAAAATCTAAAGTTCAAATTTTTCTAAGAAGTAAAGGTTTACACAAGATAACCATCAATATGGAAACTGAACTGGGACTTGGTGCAAATCAAATTAAGTGGTATAATAGGTGTGATGAAGCATATGGTATTTTGTGTTTGTCTATTTTTCTTGACTTACTCTTTCACATTGAATCTACTAAATCACCACATGAGATTTGTAACACCTTGTTAGGAACCCATGGAAGCACAACTGATTACCATGCAACTAAATATGTAGAATTAAACTAGAAGCAATAAGTAACTAGAATCAAAAACAACATAGAATTTGAGAGACAATACACACTCTTGTATTAAATAATCTTCCAAATGAAATACAATAAAGAAGATGCCACTTCTTCTTCCACCTCTGAGGCTTCCCACATCTCTAGGACTTTCAGTAATCTTCCCTCAAAGCTCTCTCTCAACTATGGTCCCAACAAACAACTCACACACAGAATTATTATTCACCTCCAACCAGTCAGTCTCAACACTGCTAGTACCAAGCACTCAAAATTACTTCAAGTATATCTCCTTAATTACAACAACCTGCAAATCAACCTGATCTTACTTACCATGTAGATCTCTAAATGTGGCCTTACACACCTACTGACCAAGATCCTACAACTGGAAGAAATTCTTTCTTGCCTTAATTACAATACAGCCCACGAGTCTCTTAAATAGACCTCATGCAAACAATAATTAGACTTTATTAATTACAATAATTAGACATGCAACTCAAGACTATAATTAGCCTTCAACATGTAAACTGGCTATTCAACTATCTAACTGTTCGTGTAATAAATAGTTTTGGAACGCACAGGTGACCGACGTCGGTCCTTATCTGACTGGGGATGATTGACATTGACCGATCCCTGCCGATGTCAGCTACTCTACACCCTGTATATGACCAACATTGGTTGATCAGACCGGCATCGATTGCTCTACAACTCAACATCCTCCTCTATTTGCATTAGTGAAGCTTTTAGCTCCACAATCTAACAATCTCTCCTTTGGAGATAAATAGTTGCACCTGTACCTGTACCTGTACACCACCTAATTTATTTATTTGGGCTTGTATTCCTCTTCAAGATCAATCTTGAAGACCAACCACCACACAACCTGTGGTGCAACACCTGTCAACCAAATAACCTGCCATATTCAATTCTACATACCCATGTAGAGAAGTGCTTGACCCTGCATCACATGTATACCTGTTGCTAGTCCCTCTTAGATACCTAAGAATCCACTGAACTACCCTCCAGTGCTTCTTTCCTAGATTGACCACAAACTCACTGACAACTCCCACTACTTGGGAAAACTTAGGTCTAGTACACATGTACTTAACCTCATCATGTGATTGGGGACACTGCTCTGTTAACCGTCCATCCATAGGTTCTCTAATTGGTTCTGCATCCTGCATCCTGAACCTCACCACTACCTTATTCACACAATCATCCTGAGACAACATCAACCTGTGACTTCTTCTGTCTCTAAGAAAACTCATGCCAAAGAATCTTGTTGCTCCCAGATTCTCCATGACATACCTCTGAACTAACTTTACCTTTAGCTCAGAAACTCCCTGCATGTGTGACCCTGCAACCAACATCCACACTACATACAGTAACAAGATAATGTAGCTAATATTATCTAACTTGGTAAAGAACACACAATGGTTACCATGACCTTGACTAAAGCTCTACTTTGTCATCCACCTATCAAACCTCCATTGCCATGTAGCCTGCTCAAGATCATATACCCTGGCCTTCCATCTCACGTGTCAATTTTCTCTCTTCTTTGACCTCAGAATCCGTTCATCTTTCAGTGCTTTCTCTCCAGCTAGAAACTCCACCAAATCTCTCATTTGGTTCTCTTCCAAGGAATCAACTTCCTCCTTCATGCCACACTCCCACTATTTCTTGGATCCTACCTATTTTGCTTCTTTAAAACTTCTTGGTTCTTGACCTTTAGTGAGCAACAAGTAATCTAAAGAAGGGGAATAATGAATTTGAGGCTTACTCACCCTTTCAGTCCTCCACATGGGCATTTGAGACTCCTTGACAGCTTGATGTCCGCCCATAATCTATTTTAACAGTGATCGATGTCGATCACCTCTCAGCCTGCATCCGACCAACGTCGGTCCCATGCGACTATCCTGACTGTCGACGCCATTTTCTTGACCGACACCGGTGTCCATTATGCCAACATCGGTTCCCTCATAACTGACATTGGTCTTTACCTACCTGACACCACCGACTCCTCTGATCTACACATGACCGACGTCAGTGACTGTCTATTCGATGTCAATTCCCTATGACCGATGTCGGTACCTGTGTTTGCCTGTGAGTGATGACTTTTTCCCTGTGAGCTTGCTTTGAATCACACCCTTGTTCAAACTACCCTACTCAGAATTATTTAGCCCCTATGACTGATTTCTATCTGTCATCTTCTCCTTGAACACCAAGACTTTCCTATTCTTGTCAAAAAACATTAGATTCCCTATTTGTGCCATAAACCTGATCCTTCCTTGTAGCATGGGTATCAAGAAACCTCACTTTCTTCTGTTGCTTACAAAAATCTCAATCTATGCTTTTTGAATCTAAACTCTTACCCTCTGACTCAAGAACATGCATTTCCTTCTTATTCATGTGACCAAGCCTACGAAGCCACATCTTTGAATCTATAGCTAAAGTAGATAAACCAGAAGAAGAATCAATAATACAAGTAGATAGATAAAGAGTACCTAATTTATTACCCTTTGCTAAAATAAGTGCACCCTTGGTAACCTTCCCAGAGTCCACTGTGAGAGTTACTGTGCATCCCTCATCACCCAAACTTTCTACAGAAATCAAATTCTGCTTTAGGATTGGGATATGCATGACCTCCTTCAACACCAATGTGTTGCTCATCTGCAATTTCAGCTTCACTTTTCCTTTGCCAACCATCTGACAAAGCTTACCATCCCCTAAATAAATTTCTCCAAAGTCTCCCTAGACATACTCATGAAAAATTTCTCTATTTGGGGATGCATGAAAAGAGGCACCAGAATCTAAAACCCAAGATTCCACTTTATCCAAGGAACATACCAGAGCATCCTATCCAAAAATACTTGCAATAATACCTACAACACCTGCTTCTTTAGTTCCTTCTTGCTGATCTTCAACCAACCAACAATCTTTCTTTACATGCCCTTTCTTTCCACAATTCCAGTAGATTTTCCTGCCAGGCCCGGATCTAGATATCTTGCCTATCTTTGACCTTGATCTCCCTTGCTCGATCTTCTCTCTTTGCCTTCCTCTGCTTTTAACACTCAAAGCATTCCCTGATGATTCACCTGTGCTTTTTATGTGAATTTCTTCATTCAAGATTACACTCACAACATCATCTCCTTTTAAGATATTTGAAGCAGATGCAGTATCACTAACTACCATTACCAAACTCTCCCAACTTTCAGGTAATGAGCATAAGATTTAGAGAGCCTTAATTTCATCATCAAAGACAATATTGACTGAATTTAACTGGTTTACCAAACCATGGAAATCACTAAGATGACTATGTACTGATCCACCTTCCTGCATTTACAAATTAAATAACTGCTTCATAAGAAATACCTTATTCGAAGCTGAGGGTTTTTCATACAAATTTGCCAAAGATTCCTTCAACTCTACCGTTGTTTTAGCCTGAGATAAGTTGGAAATCACAGACGATGCAAGGCTCAACCTTATAGTTCCCAGAGCCTTCTGATTAAGAACCTCCCATTCTTCATCCTTCATATCCAAGGGCTTGCATGCAACCCCACCCAATGGTAAGTAAAAATATTTTTGATACAGATAATATTCAATCTACATCCTCCATAATTGATAATTCTTGCCATTGAATTTCTCCATCCTTAGCTTACTTTTTTCTGCCATTGCTACTCCCACTCAATCAGAAACCCCTGAGAGTGACCTGTAATCAAACACAAAACTTGCTCCCTACAACCTTAGCTCTGATACCAACTATTAGGAACCCACGGAAGCACAACTAATTACCATGCAACTAAATATGTGGAATTAAACCATAAGCAATAAGTAACTAGAATCAGAAACAACACAGAATTTGAGAGATAATACACACTCTTGTATTAAATAAGTTTCAGAAGGAAATACAATAAAGAAGATGCCACTTCTTCTTCCACCTCTGAGGCTTCCCACACCTCTAGGACTTTCAGTAATCTTCCCTCAAAGCTCTCTCTCAACTATGGTCTCAACAAACAACTCACACACATAATTGCTGTTCACCTCCAACCAGTCAGTCTCAACACTGCTAGTACCAAGCACTCAAAAGTACTTCAAGTAGATCTCCTTAATCTTGAAACAACCTGCAAATCAACCTGATCTTACTTACCATGTAGATCTCCAAATGTGGCCTTGCACACCTACTGACCAAGATCCTACAACTGGAAGAAATTCTTTCTTGCCTTAATTATAATATAGCCCATGAGTCTCTTAAATAGACCTCATGCAAATAATAATTAGACTTTCTTAATTACAATAATTAGACATGCAACTCAAGACTATAATTAGCCTTCAACATGCAAACTGGCTATTCAACTAACTAACTATTCATGCAATAAATAGTTCTGGAATACACAGGTGACCGATGTTGGTCCTTGTCTGACTGGGATGACCGATGTCGGCTAATCCCTGTCGATGTCAGCTGCTCTGCACCCTATATATGACCGACTTTGGTTTATTAGACTGGCGTTGATTGCTCTGCAACTCAACATTCTCCTCCATTTGCATCAGTGAAGCTTTTAGCTCCACAACCTAACACACCTTAGAACAACTCTTTGGGAAACAAGATGTAATGAAAGGTCATGGGCTAGAAAATGAGCTCATTAGTTTGATTCTAGGAAGTTTTGACACTATAGAATACTTTTTCACCAAAATTAAATCACTTAGGTTTTAATTAAAATTGTGTGGCATAGAGAAAATTGATGAATAATTGATCCTCTCTATTCTTTCCAAGTTAGGTCCTAACTACTCAATTTTTGTCTCTACCTTTTATGCTACAAAAAATGACTTAGGAACTGCATGGAGTATGCCATCCTTAGATGATTTTGCCAAAAAATTAACTAGGGAACAGGACAATCTCATCCAAATGGGTACATTTAAGTTCTCCAAATCACATGCTTTACTGAGTCATGACAAACCAAAGATGTTAATTAATAAAGAGAAGAAACAAAACAAGAAGGACCAAGAGTAATGAAGGGGTCAAAAATTAGATACTAAGCCAAAAGTAGCATATGATTCCTCCTCTTTAAATAGGAAACCCAAGAAAGAGAGGATCACATGTGCCTATTGTAAGAGAACTGGGCATGATGAAATAAAATATATGAAGAAATAGATTGATCAACTAACAAATATGCTTGAGAAAAACAACATCAATGTCCCTAATACAGTCAAATAAAACTCATCAATGTAGGAGTCTTCTAAGGCAAAATATAGTAGTAAGGGAAAGGGTAAGGGCAAGGTCCTTGTTGTAGTATCATCTCAACCATCCACATGGGTGATTGATTCTAGTGCCTCCCATCACATGGATTTTTCATGAGACTTATTCTCATCCTTATAGCCATGTTCTATGCCATATATTCTAATAGGTGATGATACTTATATTGAAGTTTGTGGGAGAGGATTTATTGAAGTTAACGATGGAAATTTTGAAAATGTCTTATGTGATCTATCATTGTCAAATAATCTTCTATCTATTTATAAAATCACCTACATTAGATCAAGCAAGAAAGTTGAGTTTACTCTTATATCTGTTGTCATTAACGAGTTGCATAGTAATACTATAGTGGCCATTGGAAAATAAAATCACTAATTAAGCTTGTACACCTTCTCAATTTTTTCTATTGATCACCCTTCTACTTCATTGCTCACTCATTTTGATGGGGTGAATAAACTATGACATGAGTGATTTGACCATCTAAACTATTGCTACTTGGAAAAACTTAGTCGATAAAATATGGTAATAGGGTTTCTTCATGTTAATTTTTATGATGGTGTTTGTGAAGGTTACATACTTGGTAAACATCTTGAAGAGAAATATGACAAAGGCAAATCATGGAGATCCATTCAAATTTTGGAGCTAATTCACAGTGACATTTTTGGGTCATTTCTAAAGCCTTCATCCAACAGGATAGGTACATGCTTACCTTCATAGATTAATTCTCTAGGCATACTTGGGTGTATTTTATTCAACAAAAATTTTAGGTATTACACCATTTTAAGGATTTCAAGGATTTTGTTGAGAAATAGTCATGGAAAACCATTAGGATTTTACACACTGATAATGGTGGTGAGTATGTTAGTCATCACTTTGAGCAATTCTATACTTCAAAAGGGATTGATGTACAATGAATAGTTCCATAAAATTCTCAATAGAATGGTGTTGTATAATGTAATAAAATATCTTTGAAGGAAATGGAAAACTGTATGATACACTCTAAAACACTTACACCATAATATTGGGTAGAAGCCATTAATTCTACTTTTTATATCCAAAATCATGTTCCTCAAAAAGCATTGAAAGGGATCAATCCTTTTAAATTTTGGAGAAATCAAAAACCTAAATTTATGCACTTTAGGGTATTTGTATCTCAAGCTATGGCCTACATTCCTAAAAATAAACCTAAGGCCATGGAACGTCAGAGTTAGACTTGCATATTTATTAGGTATACAGAAGGTGTTAAGGGATATAGGCTTCTTCATCCCTCCACACATGAGATGTTCATTGAGAGGAGTGTACACTTTCAAGAGGGTCCATCAGACTCTACACTTGACACTTCTCCCTCCTCTTTGGAATCTTTAGGAAATGATGATAGTTTAGATGATTCAGATCATCTAGATCAGATACATATTAATGTAGATTCTTCTTCCAATTTAGATGATGATGATAGTGATAGAGATTCACCTCATTATATTCATAGTCATATTTTTGAAGTTGAATAATCTCCTCCTGATTCTCTAACTTTAGGTACTCTTTGGGCTAGACAAACTCTATAGAGTGAAAGTGATTGGGTTGGGGATCCATCAGATGTCAGATGGACTCATTCATAATTTCAAGGTATTATGCATGTTTTCATTGCTTATGCTTCTGATCCATAGTCATTTCATGAGGCATCTATCATTCTTGAGTGGGATACAAATATGTATGAAGAGTATAGTTCCTTAATTAGGAACCACACTTGGGATCTAGTACCCATTCCTAAGGGAAGGAACCTTGTTTAATGTAGGTGGATCTATCAAACAAAATTTGTAGCAGATGGGTCAGTGGATAAGTTAAAAGCATTATTGGTAGCAAAAGGATTTTCACAAGTTCTTGGCATAGACTATACTAAAACATTTTATCTAGTTGCTAAAATGAATTGAATTCATCTCACTCTTTCCATTGTTGTAGCTTATCACTGGGATGTTCATCAGATGGATGTGAAGAGTGTCTTTCTTCATGGAGACCTTGAGGAAGAGATATATATGGAGCAACCACAAGGTTTTGTGGAAGATTCTTCCTTAGTGTGTAAACTAAAAATATCTATCTATGGCCTCAAAAAGGACCCTCAAGCTTGATATGCTAAGATGGATTCATTTCTTCTCACAGTTAGTTTCACTAGATGCAATTCCAATCTAAATGTCTACATCTTATGGTAAGATAATTCACTCTTGATTCTAGTTCTATATGTGGATGACCTATTGATCATAAGAAGTTATTTATCTTCCATTACAATAGTGAAAACTAATCTACATGATAGATTCTCCATGACTTACTTGGGTTTATTGCATTATTTCCTTGGTATTGAGATTTCACAATCTGACTCAGGGATTACCATTACACAATACAAGTATGATCTTGATTTGCTTGCATAGTTTCATATGGATGATTATAATCTAGCTCCAACTACCTTTCTTTATGGAGTCAAACTTGAGGTTGAGTGTTCTTCTCCATTGGTTGATGCTACCTTTTATTGACAACTAGTTGACAACCTCATCTATCTAGCTCACAGTAGACCTAATATTTCATATGCAGTGGGTATAGTCTCTAGGTTTATGCAAACATCACATGAGTTATACTAGAAAGAAGCCAAATGAATTCTCTACTACATTCAAGGCACTCATATTTTTGGGATTCACTATAGAGCAGGTATTGATATTAACTTGATTAGGTACATAGATTTAGACTGGGTTGGTGATATTCAACATTACAAGTCTACTTCAGGATATAGTTTCTCACTTGGTTCAGGATCAAATAGTTGGTCTAGTAAGAAGTAAAATACTATTTATTTATCATCTACTGAGGCTAAATATAGAGGAGCTATAACTGCTTCTACTAAATCTATTTGTCTTTAGGGGATTATTATTGAGTTTGGTATATAGTTCAAGTAAACGACAATCATCTTTTGTGATAACCAAAGTACCATCCAAATTTGTAGGAATCCAGTCCAACATCAACAAATGAAGCACATTGAGATTCATATGCACTTAATTTGGGAGCTCATTCATGGATAGGTCATTGATCTTAGATTTTTATAGACTAAAGAGTAGATAATTGGTATCTTCACCAAGACCTTCACTGAGATAAGGTATCTTCACTTACATTCTCTTCTTGGGGTATGGGCTACATCAACATCATCATCAGGGGGGATTCTAGTCCTCTTCTTCCTTTCTATCTTTTTTTTTGGCGGGGGGAGTTTTTTCCTATTGGTTTTCTCCTTTTCCTCTACTTTGTGAGATTTTCATTTTACTTGGGTACCTCATCAGGCGATGTTTTTGGGACCCAATTTTGTTTACCCACCTAAGTTATGCTTAAAGGGGTGTGTTAGTATAGGATATTATTTTCCTTATATTTATTATTATGGATTATTCCTATACATGTATTTAGCTTGATTAGGTGTTATTTTGAGGTCACTTAGGTGTCATAAATGAGTTAATTAAGGTGCACATGCACATGGGAAAATTATAGTTAAATTGGTGGGTAAGGATAACCTTACCCACCAATATTCACATATGGAGCACACAAACCATTTGGAAAATGTCTTGTGTTCACATTGCCAAATGTCTTCACTCTATGCCTCCATTGTAGCTATAAATACTTCTCTCATCTAATTTATTTTTTAATGAGTTATGAATTCAATATTATTATCATTCTACTCTATTTTGATTGTAGTCTCAACAATGGAGTTCTGCTTCTATTTGCTTTGCATTTGCAGTTCATGTATTTGATTCTATTAGTTGGATCTTAGACAAATTCATAAACTTTAATAGCTAATATTAATTTATATGATAGAAAATTATGTACACAACTTATTATTTTGAGATAATTCATATGTACGAATAGGTACATCCCTCATTCAAACATAACGAATCTATTTATAGAGTCTACAACCATATATTCTACTACAATTTATTTTATATGTAGATATAGTGTCATATTTTTAATTTATGAAATTACAAGAGAAAATAAGAAAAAATAACTAGACCAAGAGAGACCAAGAATCATGAAAATTTTACTTCCTTGATCAAGAATTAGAGTGTTATCTCATGTGCCATTATTTCTTATATTTCATTTCCAATTTCCATATTTAGTGTTTGAGTTCACTAAATTTCCCAAGAGTTTTGACATAGTTCTCATACCACTATGTGTATTTTTTGTTTAGTTCCATTAACCATAAATATTATAGAATAATGATCTACTTGTTGCAATTTACATTTTATTAAAAGTACATTCAAGTTGTCTATGACACAATGTGACTGCACACAAAATATAACTTAGAATCTTCATCCTTTCATCACTATTAGGTAATATTAAATTATTCACCTATTTTTTTACTTCGATACACTTACATGAGTTCATGTGCATGCATCAAAAAGGGGAATTATATAGAAACCCATTTTTTTTAAATACACTTTCCCATTGCATATTTTTCATGATTTATCATACTTATTCCATGTGTATATTTTTTTATATTTTAGGTATACTTTTTGCTTATGTTGATCCCTATATTTTTTTTTAATTTAATTATTTTTTCATTATAAATTTATATTATATTATCTCTAGGGTAATTATAATACCTCCATTTAGTTTGGGATATGTGAACACCTATAGATTAGCTATTTATTTTCCCCTGTACAACCCTGAAAGATATTGAAATGTCATGAACACTATTTTTGGGAATTTATTAGGTCATAGTTTGCCTAAAATTATATCCCATTTAAATTTTAGTTGCTTTGGTACATTATTCATGTTTATCATGTCTTGATTGTTTTATTTTAGTTTCTTCTATGGTTGGTCTAGACACCTAAATTCTACCACATTTAGTGTCATAATTAACTTTGATTAATATTGACAAACTAACTAAACTATCACTCAAAACTCAAAATTCATCCTAGCATCATTTCCATCTCTTTTTAAAATAATTAATTAATCCATATTAATTAATTAATCATAAAAATATATTCTAAAAATATAATTAAATATCTAAGATTTACAAGTCACCAAACATCCTCCATGGTGCTATCAACCAAGTGTTGAGTCACTCAATCATCTCGTTAACTTCATAAACTAATTGTTGAGTCATCATTTATAAGTTTGAACCACATTGGTGAGTCATCCAATTACCTTGACTCATTCATGAGATATTTTAAACTATCAACTAACTTTCCCCTTTTCTATCAAACACATGAGGAATCACCCTCTTCCACTTAGATGATGACTCAAATATGACCATTAATACTTAACATAATCCAATAAATATGAATTATTTTTAACTATTCATATTCTCACTTGAATACGTATAAATTAAAGTGTCATCATACATTATCACCATCCACCTTCAATCTATCAAATTCATATCATAATTATCTTACACATCCATTAAGAAAATCGAGATCATATGTCCATATGCCATTGAATTGACCTTTTCTTGGATAATTGAGTTGAGCATCCACATACCAAAATCAAGACCAAAACAAATTTAATCAATGGAGAATGTGACATACTTAATTTACATGATGGTATTCTAACTATTTATTTTATTTTACTTTGGTTTGATAGTTCAACATAAGTTTTTAGTTTAGATTTAGAATATGAATTATCATTCATTTGTTTTCCTAATTTACTTGATTCTAAAATTGAGATATCACATTCTAGCATGCTCGATGGGACATTTCCCAAATATTGTTCATCATAGTTGCATTCCTTGGGTTTTTTAGTCATTTCAAGATTTTTTCAAGGTGCATAGCTATTTAATCTTGGTATGGAAGGTTGTATTTACAGTTTCTAGGTGTGTTTTTAAAAAATTATAAGTTTTTATGAATTCATCTATGTAACAATGTTTTCATCTTGCATAACAATGGTTTTTTATAACATTTTAATGGTTTTGTTAACATATTTCAATGGTTTTTTATTAGTTATTTTCTAGTCTTTTCTAACTATTATTAGTTTTTTGTTTTGGTCCAGTGGCTTTCTTAGCTTGCTGACATCCTATTTTTATCATTTTTGATTTTACACTATTCTATTTTTTATTTTCTAATCTATTTTAGAATGATGATTTCATAGCACTTTACAGTGAATTCATTGAATTTATCTACAATTTTGTCTTACGTGACAGTGGTTTCATACAATGAAATGACAATTTTGCACTACCAAGTGGTGGTTTCATTTTCTTTGTATTTTTACTTATTATTTTCTATTTTTCACTTGTTGTTTTGAGTCTCTCTTATTTTAGCAGCTTTCTAACAATATTTTTTTAATATTTTCCCTATTTTTAGTTTTCTATTTCTATTTTTTGCCTGTATGTTCAATGTCAATTTTGTTAAATATAATGATGAAATTTTTACATAAAATAATGGTTTTGTAACACATTTCAGTAGTTTTTATAGCATATTTCTATTTTTATGCCATATTTTAGTGGTTTTGTAAGTATTGTATTTTCTATGATTTTTCACTATTTTTTGACTCATTTAACATTTTTATCATTTTATGTCTCTACGTAATAGTGGTTTTGTTCTAGAGAGTTTATATTTATGATTTATCTTTTTTATTGTCTTTTATTTATACTAAATTTTAGGTTCCTTGAATTACCTAAATATTTTTACACAAACTAATTGTCAACAAAGAATCCATAGAGGGGAGATTAGTATAGTGTTAGTCAAGAAAACCAAATGAAATAAAACACACTAAACACTAACACCTCTAGCTTAGACACTAGGGAGAGCATACGTAACAAGAATATAATGAAAACACAACTAGAAAACAAAAGAACTCATCTTTTTACCTTCCTTGTAGATCTAAAATGGCTTTTTGAATTGGCTTGCTTGGATATGTACTCAAAAAATCTTTGTCAATGAAGCTCCATTGTTCCACCTCTCCTTAGCACCTTGGTAATGTTTGTTGGCTTAAATTGTCTTGGTTTGTGAAATTGTTATTGTAATATTGCTAGAAAGGATTATTGCATCTATTTGAGCATAATAACTTTACACCAAAAGTGTTTTTTGGAGGTATTCTAGCATAATAAAATTACACTAAAAAAACTTAGAGATCACTAGGTAAGGCCTTGTATTTATAGCCTCCAAAGTTAACTCTTACCCAAGTTAAGTTAGGTTAAGATTTAAGCATAGAATGAGTTTAAACTAACCCTAGGCGAGTTAAATTTAACTCCAATTGAGTTAAGGAGGGTACGTGTAATTATGATTTTCAATTAATAGGCATAGATCACAAATTGAATATTTGTTAGATATTTTGTGAGGGCTTGACAACTCATAAAGGTAATGATGAAGAAGCTTGATATTTTAAATTTTTGAATTTTTATTTTTAGATATTTATTAATTATAAATGGATAATTTATATAAGCATTTAATCTAGTTTAATTAGCTGATTTATTTTGATTGGCATTTTAGATATTTTAATAATTGTTCAAGTGCCCCGCTTAATGGGTTTATAGGCTAAATTGCTAGTTGTTAGGTTGCAAGGTAACTAAGGATGAATCTGTGAGAGGTTATTGTTGCATATGGTATAATACCTCAAATAGGGATGCCTTAAAATTATTAATGAATTTTATGTGGACTAAATTACGATGGTCAGTGATTCTTAGGCTTAATTTGCACTATTTGGTAGAATTCAATCTAAAGTCTGGGTAGAAGCCAGTTGTGGAATGAATGGGGTGTCTATAGTTTGTTCCTATTTGGGAATATGTTGCAAGCTATTAACATAGTAATGCATTCTAAAATAATAATAAAAAAATTAAGAAGGAAAATAAGATAATGATTGAAGAATAAGCTCCAAATAATATTTGGGAAGCCTATGATGATGCCTCCTCGAGGGATTCGTTGACACATATGATTGATGGATGGTCCCTCAAAAAGAAACAAGAAGAAGAAATAAATTAACCCATGGGTGATTTTAATCCAATCGAGATAATGCTTACATGAATTGAATTAAAAGTATTAATTTTCCCAAAGGTGGTTATATCAGTGGCATAGGCACATGCCCCAGTAGGGTGGATGAGTCCAAATAATGATTTGCCTACATGAGGTTATAATCATTATGATGACTTGGATTGAATAAGTATTTTTGGTTGTGCCCTAGTAGGGTAGATTAGAAAGCATAATTCAAGGATATAACCTATTACATAAATTAAATATGAGTGGGAGTAAACATTGATGCAATAGTCTAATGACTAAAGAAGACACAAATAACTAGGGACATGAGGATACACAAAGTGATGAAAGAGATGATTGGAAGAAATAAGGTGGTTGAGCTAACCTGAGATATGTCATGTATTTAAGCACTACCTACATAGTCTAAATAGACCTCAGAATAATGTAGTTACCCAAAATTAGGAGAAAATGTAATGAGAAATATAATAATATGAATTAATCAATGTGAATTATTTGGTTGTACCTACCAATGTGGATATGTTTTTTTATTAGCATTGAGACAACTAGAATGGTTAATGGGTTGATTTGATCAAGGAGGGTGGGAGGATTCACCAATGTGAACAAGGATAAGTCTCTATGGAACCATTATTTTTTAAGATCCAATGAACTTAGTTTTACTATAGGACATGATGGTATACATAATGATATAAAACACCATGATAACCTAGCTATAATGTACATAAGGACTGACTCTTTATCTAATAAACAATTGAAAATAAATCACCAATGATAAAAACCATTATGGAAATGTTGGCGTATGAATATGGATGGGCTCAAGAATAATGCACAAGGAATCACACAATGAACACATATATACTAAGTCAAGGCACAATAACAAAAGCAAATAAATAGGTAAATAAACAAACAAATAACTAAGCAAACAAACACATAAAAAGATTGAAAGTAAAAGCAACATAAATCATCCTGTCATCAACCAAGTCAATATCTACGTGTGAAGACTCAATAGAATGATAAAAAGGTGGTGCTACCAAGTAAGGTTTTATGAAATGAATTGACATGCAGGGATAAGATATCCTAGTATAAGTTACATGGTCTAGTGTTACCCCAATAGGGTGAAAGTTGTGAGCTTAGCCTAAAATGTGCAAATTGGATTATTCCCCTAAAAAAGGATACATGTAAAGGGAAGGTTACACCCCAATAATAGTGGAATGGATTGGAAATAACAATGTATTTTCCCTAGAAGGGTGGATTGAAGATTATTGACTATGGTTAGATAAGAAAAATGTTTTTTGGATTTTGAGGCTCAATATCTTTCTAGGAGATTATAAGCTAATTTTCTATTTTTTATGATTTTTAAATGTTTTTTTAAATTTGAGTTATCTTAAATCATTATAAATTGACAAAATACTACCTTGAAAATGGTGAGAGTGTTGGCTTATGTTGCTAATAAAATAACAAAATCATTTATTGAACTTACTCATAAAATGACAAGAGCATTGGAAAAGGGTGACCAATCTAACCTCAACATGAATGTTGCAATGCCTACATAGTCCCAATGGGACCTCAAATCACTATAGTTTTGCCTACACAAAAGGCATCCAGGTAAGTACCAACAAGTTTTAGGTAAAATGTAAATGGCATAGTATGGCAATAGGAATGCAAGGTGATATTTCAATCCATGATAAAGGTGTTGCTCTTAATTTGCACATAGGTAATTATAATTAGGAAAAAATAGCATAGGTCAAGGTTTTGCTCTTAATTTACACATAGGAAATTATAATTAGGAAATAATAACATAGGTAAATGATACTAAGTTGATCAAAGGTTGATCAGATTTCACAAGTCCGTAGATTTGCAATCACGAGTTCATAGATTTGCAATCATGAGTTCATAGATTTCCCATATGAAGAGGGATAATTGTTTGGTAATATCATGCCCCGACCACATGGGAGAAACCAACCACTTTATCGAGCCACATAGCTTGAGATCCATCTGCGACATCCCAAAAATGTGAGAATAGACATGCCAAGTAAAAGCTCAAAATTTGGTTCAAATAATGGATTCAAATCAGGGTTTCAGTGGTGTCACACTGTAGAGATCTTTGACACATTTTTTAGAATGTAAATCTGAGTTTGGGATCTCCTGTTATGGCCATTTGAAGATTGGTCAAAAAATGGCACTTGTGACATTTGACACGTGTTTCAAGGTGGTTTTGACATTTGGACCTATCAGAGGTCAACACTTGGTGAATGCTAAGGTTTATAAAAAAAATTGGTTTGATGACATGTCACTTCATCAACATGCCATGTGGCAGCATGAGATAAGCTCTTTGACCAAGGTGGCGAGCAAGGTGGTGAGTTTGAAGGAAGGACCAAGCCTAATGGCACATGATTGGCATTTTAACCAACGTGCATGCTGAATAGGCACCTTGAGTCCACAAAAGGGGGCATTGACACATTCTAAGAAGGTGCTTAAGCTATTTTAAGCCTAAGAATTATTCAAAATCTATGCATGTGGGACAAAACATAAGTCTGAGCACCCAAGGAGGAGTCCAAGTGTGCCTAGAAAGGAGGGAAGACATTTCAAATCTCATGCTAAATGCCTAAAAGAAAGGGCTAGTGGTTTTAAACCCCTAACATACCACCCAAAAGGTTAATGATTTGACCACATTACCTATAGAGGTCGAAGTGTTATAAAAGGGATGAAAATCTACTTGAATAGACACTAGAAGCTGACTGTGTATGGGAGATTATAGACCCGCTTACAATATTTGGTCATTTTGGAGCCCTTAGAGGCTGAATCAGAGTTCAGAGTAAACTAAAAAGTTGTTTATAATTCTGATACACTCTATGTAATATATTCATTTGCCCATTTTGGAGAATTTGTGATGCCATTTTCAGCTATATAAGTTGCCAATTTTGATTAGGAGAAGCCTTTGCGTGTGATTTAGGAAGGTGAAGGACGTGCTGAGTCAGCCAAGGTCTTTCAAAGGTATAAAACACTATTTTTGTAGAGAGATATGATATTTTGTTATTTGTAAGTCTTATTTTGGCTTACATTTTTAGCAACAATTAATGGATCAGTTTGATACGAACCTGGGGACGTAAGAATTTTGAACCCTGTAAACAATTTCTGTGTTTTGATCTTTGAATTTAGTTTTGCATTTCATTTTTAGTTAGTTTACAAATTATAATTCAGATTTTAATTAGAATGCAAAAATTACTCATTTGATCATTTACAGGAAATTGGATAAAATCAAGAATTTGAAAAATCTAACGGTTTCGATGGAAGATTGATGTGATTTATCAATTCACTTTTATTTCAGTTTTGAAACATGATATTTAGATCAGATTTAATTCATTCCAACATCTTATAAGTTGAAAAATTTAGAATCCATAATTTTAAAAATTTCACTTAGAGTTTATCAGTGGAATTTATGGATCAAGTTGGTATCAGAGCAGTTAGAATGCAGGGATTACTTCTAGTTGTGTATTGACAGTTGTTTCTAGAATAGTTGGATTATTGGTTTACAGATTGATTATATTGTAGTGTGCAATGTGGAATCAATTATTTGTAGGAAACCATGGGTAAGTTGTCACAAATTGAGGCCATCAAAGATGAAAATGCAATCTTGAGATGCCATAAATTTGCACTTGAACTACAAGTGGCAAAGTTAAAATCAGAGCTTGAATCCAAGGATGAGCTCTTGATAAGCTTGAAATCTGGTGAGTGTGAAAAGGTAAAGCCTTATACTTTAGATGCAAAAACTATGACTAAGTGCACTATAAGTTTTTCACCATAGGAATCTTCATTTTCTTTTACCATTTCAGATTCAGATTCTAGTAACATTATTTTTGGTGATTTCAAAAAATACACTAAGGGCATAGGATCTAAATTATTGTTTAAAATGGGTTATAATGGAGGAGGACTTGGTAGAGATATCCAAGGTATATCTAACCCAATTTAGGTTAAGCATAGACCTCTTCATGCATGTTTGGGTTATACTAGTGTGCAGGTGGATGATGGCAAAGTTTCTTCCATGGAAAAAAGAAGACGAGCTTCCAATAGCGAAGGTTCTAGGCCACTAGTTCAAAGGTGTAAAGGTAAAAGAGGTATTGAGATTCCACCTCTTGATTCTTACACTAAATCTTCTGATCCAATTGATACTTTAAAGAAGTTTGGATATAATGTATAGACGATAATGCAATCATTTCCATGCACTTTTTGTGGGATGAATAACCATAGTTCTAAGATTTGTTGGAAATTAAAAGCTTTGTTTAAGCAAGTTACATGTTTGAAAAATCATTCTCATGTTAAGTTGAGAATTGGAAAAAGGGGACTCTCACCTAAGAAGGATTTTTTTACTCATTGTAAAGTGAGTGGACATAGGATTGATAGATTTTTTAAGCTTCATTCATCTTCACATTCAAGTAATGTTAAAACTAAGATGATTTACAAACCTCTCACTAAGGTTAATGAAGCTAATTCAATCCATAATATAGTTGACAATCCAACCCAGGATAAGGTAAAACCTACAAGTGAAAATACATTTAAGAGGTTAAGTCAACAATCTTTTCAATTACATATGGCAAAGCCCAAATTGATAAAGCATGCAATTGATAATGAGTCCACAAAGACAATCAATTTCACTAGGAAGAAAGAATTGGTTAAGTGGATTATCACTACATTATTTTTGCAAAGCATGGTTAAGAATTCACCTAAGGGAATGAACAAGCTTTGATAGATGTAGATTAGAGTTAGTGGGAACACTTCAAGATAGGTTTACCATATGAAGTTTTTCAATTCTCACTTTTTGATAACTCTAAGTTTTTGAATCTCCTATTTATGCTATGTTAGTTGTCTAGATGACTTTAACTAATTTGATTAGTTGGAGATAATAGTAGAATGCATGTTGGAGGTTGAGTTAATTCCTTGCAACACTTATTTGAATGCTATTTTGAATGTATCTATTTTTGGCACATGGATGTATAGATGCATTGTTAAGACCCTATGGGCATGTTTAGATGTTAGGCAGCATACACTTTTGGTTGTTTGCATTTGCTTAGCATATAAGTCCCATATTAGGGAATTATATTGCAACATGTCCACAAAATTTATTATATGTTGTCGAGATTATAAACTTATCTTGCAATTATATTGGGATTTGTTTTAGTTTTTGGCAATTCACCGCTTTACAAGATGTGACATTTGGGCAGATAGTTTTGGTATGTTGTAATCACTTTGGCAATTACAGATTCACTTACTCATGCCTTTGGATTATAAATTTTTGTAGTTTGATTGTGAATCATTTTTAATGCAATTGTTTATAACTCTTGCTATGATTAGGTTCTGTTTTCATGGATGTAGTAGACCAATTTGCAGTTTCAGGGGATATTGGACTTTTGGAGACCAAAAGCCCTCTATTGGGGAGGTGTGATTATATTTCACAAGTCCATAGATTTGCAATCATGAGTCCATAGATTTTAAATCATGAGTTTGTATATTTCCCACATGAAGAGGGATAATTGTTTGGTAATATCATGCCTCAGCCACATGGGAGAAACTAGCCACTTTACCGAGCCACATAGCTTGAGATCCATCTACCACGTCCCAAAAATGTGAGAATAGACATGCCAATTCAAAGCTTAAAATTTGGTTCTAATAATGGATTCAAATCAAAGTTTTAGTGGTGCCACACTGTAGATATCTTTGAGAGCTTTCTGACGCATTTTTTGGAATGTAAATCAGAGTTTGGGAGCTCCTGTTATGGCCATTTGAAGATTGGTTAAAAAATGGCACTTGCAACATTTGGCACATGTTTCAAGGTGGTTTCAACATTTAGACCTATCAAAGGTTGACACTTTTCAATTGCTAAGGTTTGTAAAAAAAATTGGTTCGATGACATGTCACGTCATCAACATGCCATGTGGCAGCGTGAGATAAGCTCTTTGACCAAGGTGGTGAGCAAGGTGGCGAGTTTGAAGGAAGGACCAAGTCCAACGGTGCATACTTGGCATTTTGACCAATGTGCATGTTGACTAGGTGTCTTAAGCTCACCAAAGGGGGTGTTGACACATTCCAAGAAGGTTCTTAAGCTATTTTAAGCTTAAGACTTATTCAAAATCCATGCATGTGGGACAAAACATAAGTCTGAGTGCCCAAGGAGGAGTCCAAGCGCACCTAGAAAGGAGGGAAGACATTTCAAATCTCATGCTAAGTGCCTAAAAGAAAGGGCTAGTGGTTTTGAACCCCTGACCTACCACCCAAAAGATTAATGCTTTGACCACTTCAGCTACAGAGGTCAAAGTGTTATAAAAGGGACGAAAATCTACTTGAATAGACACCAGAAGCCAAATGTGTATGGGAGATTATAGACTCACTTACAGTATTTGGTCATTTTGGAGCCCTTAGAAGCTGAATCAGAGCTCAGAGTAAACAAAAAGTTGTTTAGAATTCTGATACGCTCTGTGTAGTATATTCATTTGCCCATTTTGGAGAATTAGTGATGCTATTTTGAGCTATAGAAGTTGCCAATTTTGATTTAGAGAAGCCTCTGCCATTGATTTAAGAAGGTGAAGGATGTGCTGAGTTAGCCAAGGTCTTTCGAAGGTTTGAAACACTATTTTTGTAGAGAGATATGATCTTTTGTTGTTTGTCTTGTAATTTTAACAACAATTAATGGATCAATTCGATACAAACTCAGAGACGTAGGAATTCTGAACCTCATAAACAATTTCTGTGTTTTGATCTTTGAATTCAATTTTGCATGTCATTTTTAGTTAATTTATAGATTATAATTCATATTTAAATCAGAATGCAAAAATTACTCATTTGATCATTTACGGGAAATTGGATAAAATTGAGAATTTGAAAAATCTGACGGTTTCGATGGAAGATTGATGTGATTTATCAATTCACTTTTATTTCAGTTTTGAATCATGATATTTAGATAAAATTTAATTCATTCCAACATCTTATAAGTTGAGAAATTTAGAATCTGCACTTTTAAAATTTTCACTTAGAGTTTATCAGTGGAATTTACGAATCAAAGGTGGTTATAATGAGTAGCACTCATAATGAAACAAAATAAAAAATAAAGGATGTAGCTACCAAACCACTATCATATTAGTCCAAGATACTACCTTAATCGAGAATACTGAATCAACTACTAAAACTTGATCTAAATCCCCTCACTAAAGGTGCCCAAAAAACTAGTGGAATGCAACCAAGGTAAAAAGGGTGGGTAAAAACAACTTTGATCAATATTGAAGGTACGATAAAATGGTGTAAGATATGACATGGTACAAGGATGGTGATATTATGAAAATTTGATATAATGGTAATAGGGTTACCTATAAGTGACAAGGTAAGGTAAATATTAGGGTATGAAACAATGATAAGGTAAATGGTTAATGAAAAATGCAAAGTAAATGGCAAGGCAAAGATATGGTTCTATTGTTCCTATTAATGTGGAGATTCACATCTTGATCAACATATGATATAACTAGATAGTCAGTTATGTTTAAATTACTAGCCCACACCTCTTTTGAATAGTTGCTCTGTCAAGAACCTATTTCTGATTTGAAATATAATAATGTTGTTTTGATCTTCGTTAGTCTTTGAATGTGTTTCCTAAAAAAATCAATATAAGATGTCTTGTAGATTTTGTTGACCAAATTTGAATTTTAGTCAAATTAGGTCAACCCCTAAATTTATAAAATTTTTATAGGTTTCCATATGTCCTATAGGGGTCGAATATCAGTCTAAATACCTTACCTATCCCTACTCTAGCCTTGGTTTAAGCTTATCTTCCTTGTGTTAGTCTAGTCAACCAAAGTTAACCCTAGTCAAACATGGTCAAAGGATAAAATTATCTTTAAAATGTCCTAATGTGGTAATTTATATGTTTTAAGGTGTTTCTAAGTCTTGATTGTGTCCTTTACCATGTCTTATGTGCAAAAAGTGTCATTTTGGCATATTTCTAGCTCATTAAATGGCTTGTACAGACTTCAAAGGAAGCGTATTTATCACAAAGGTGAATTTTAATGTGGAAGAGGTCAGGAAATGGTCAAAGTAAATTAAATAATTAGTTTCATGTATAAATAGGTAGTTTTCCTAGATTTTAGGCCCTTAATGTCACTTATACGGACTTGTGAAGCTCACCTTTAGAAAAAAATATGGGATAGTGTCTCTTCAACTCCATAAACTCTTTTCCATGCCTGGTGTGTAGAAATTTCATCAAATATTTCATTATTTTTATCCATTTATTATTTCTTGTCCTTCCAAGCCAAGAAATGTCAATTTCAAATGCTTGATGTGGGTCATAAAGTTGGAGTTGAGAGGAATTATTTTGGGGGTTGAAAGAGGCCTGAGTCTACTTCATTTTCATGGTAAGAAGTTTGAGATTAATATCTTCTCCTTTATGAACCACCACTTAGACTCCAAGCATATTTTTATGCACTTCCATTCATGAAGGGTCTATTTTTTGAGCTAGATTATGATTCTTTCTACTTTTTTTTACAAGTTGGTTGTTTTTAGGTGTTTCTCCATGTTTTCTAAAACATTTCCATAGGTTATCCATTCTTATTTTGGCTTTGGAGATCTCAAATAGTAAAGAAACCTCTCATAGGATTATCTTTGCCTAAAAACTACTCTTTTGCATCCACAGTGGTCAGAGTTAGTTTAAGAATCAATTTCATGCAGAAAGAGGTAGTTTTCCCTTGATTTTAGGCCCGTAATGGCACTTGTATAGAATTGTGAAGCTCACCTTCAGAAAAAAATGTGGGATGGTGTATTTTTACCTCCATAAACTCTTTTCCATGCTTGTTTTGTAGATATTCCTTAGAAATTTCACTTTTTCTTTTGTTTCTTATTTCTTGTCCTTGCAAGCCAAGAAAGGTCAATTTCAAATGCTTGGTGTGGGCCATATAGTTGGAATTGAGAGGAATGATTTTTGAGGTTGAAAGAGGATTGAGTATACTTAATTTTAATGGAAATAAGTATGAGTTTAATATCTTCTCCTTTAGGAACCATCACTTAGACTCTAGGCATCTTTTTATGCACTTCCATTCATGAAAGATCTATTTTTTGAGCTAGTTTCTGATTCTTTCTACTTGGTTTTGACAAGTTGGTTATTTTTAAGTGTTTTTCCATGTTTTATAAAACATTTCCATATATTATCCATTCTTATTTTGGATTTGGATCTCTCAAATAGTTAAGAAACCTCTCCTAGGCTTGTCTTTGCCTACAAACTACTCTTTTGCATCCACCGTTATCTTAGGTGCTGTGAATGGAGGTTTTCCATGTTGATATGAAGAATTAAATGTTTCTCAGATGTTTTGAAGTTATAAAAGTGCATTTGATGATCAAAGAAGGGACCATGAGGCCTAAACCATGTATCTTGTCCACTTTTTTCCCTTCACTACCTGCTACAACTCATCTTCACCTACAAAAAACCATTAACTAAGAATAGGGGACCCTTGAGAAATGTGAGATGGGAAAGGAAGCTACCCTTAAAGTCTTAATGCATTGAATTCCATCATGTCATACCTAGTTTCAATCCCTTGGAGACATTAAGAGGCAAATCATGATTAAAGGTAGAAGATTATATGTTTAGGTCCTTTATCTCTAAAAGGCCAAAATGGAGAGCTAGGGAGTTTTATGGACTTATTCCAACATTCTTGAATGGTGCCTAAAGGCATATAGCTATGCTCACCTTGTATTCATATCATAGGAAAATGACCATGCCAAGTTTAAGGGAAAATTGATGACTAGAGGGTAGTCATTTGGATGCCCAAGATTGCTTGTAAACATATTGAATTTATTTAGTATTATCTATAGGCTTCTAAGCCTAAGAGACCCCTAAAACCTAAAATGCAACTAAAAGGGTCTAAAATCTACATTGGATAACTCTTATGGGTGAAGAACATATCATGAAGCCAAGAAACAAGGAAAATAATCATTGAAGTTGATCTTGCACTCTATAACTCACTCTTTATCTATACATAGGGAAAATCTCCACCTACAGTAGGGCCCTTAAGAAGGAAAGTCTCAGTCAAAGAGTGAAGGTATTATTTTGAGTCCCATGGGACATATAAGTAGGTTCAAATGAGATAAACATTAGAGAGATTTAAAATATTCTTCAAGGGTTTTATTGACATCTTGATCAATATGACAAGATCAATGGTAACCTATATGTTCCCTCTCTCTCTTTAAAACTTTCACACATACTTGAATATAAGTGTAAACAAACCATGATATAGGTTTAGGCCTGATGTTTCAATGGGATATTGGTTTGGAAAACCCATTGATTGATTATTATCACCTCAAAATGTTTTCAATACTTTTACAACACAAATTTCATGGGTAAATAACACCTACAGTAGGGTTCTAAAGGGAGTTGTCTGAGTCTCAGATAGTGGCTTAAGGATTTGGTGAAAATTTAGTGTTTGAGGTGCTTCTTGAGGAAAATTATGTATAATCAAACACCTTCAGACCAAGAGGAATTAATGAAAATATTTTTCATAGCTAATATAAACTTTAACATTCCTAGACTAATCTACAGGCAGGGAATATATAGGGTTTGTCTCAGTCAGACAGTTATTAAGCAAAAGGGGGAGGTTTTAGAATGAATAGGGCATGAATGTGAAATGAATGGATATGGATCATTGCCAAAATGTATTTAAAATTTTAAGGGATTTATAGGCATCTTAAATGTCCTCAAATTACAAATAACCTACCTATAGTAGAGTCTTAAAGGAGGTTGTCTCAGTCAATAGGGTAAGCCCAATCCTATGTTTCTAAGGGCATAAAAGGTGTTTGAGAGACCAAAAGGATAGAATGGTGTTGAATACATTAAAAACATGATAATTAAATGTTATTATTCCCTTTTTAATGATCATATTTCAAATCAAATGTCTCTAAACAAACAAATGATAGTCTACTTCCTCATACCCTACAAATAGTGTACCAAGGAAAAGTATGCCTAGGAAATTGAGGAGGTTAGAGGCTCTATCCTTGGATTAAGGAGATAAATATTGGTATGTATAACAATTATAACCTATATAAACCCATCCCATACTTATTTTTTTTATATGATAAATCAACATACATTTGTTCTATTTTAGAAGTAGGGCACTTTTGCCTTGCATAAAGCAATAGTTTTGAGTGAAAAAGATGAAATAGTGGATCAAAAGCATCATATATACTTAAAGATGGTTTTTATATCTTGGAAACACTTATATAAACTTGTTAAACATATATATGAGATATTAGGCCAAATAAGGTGCCTTATGCAATAAGACCTATAGGCAAACCTAGTTAAACATGAACAAGCCTAGCTCCAAATACGGGGTCTCTTCTATTTTCATCTCTTAGAAATAATTAAATTGAATTAAATCATATTCATAGAGATAAATATGAAGTTTTTAAGCTATCACATAGGTCTGGAGGATCACCAAACATTTCAAACCATGAAGGTTGCAAGCATATCCATTAGGCATGGTAAAACCTAAGGCCAAATGAGTGCTCACCTTCATTTATATCTTGAGAAAAGATTTAAATACTTTTGAGGAATGTGTAATGGACATATATATAGGTTTTTAAAATCTAAATTTTCAATAGAAACTATCAAGAATCCATTTTTGGGCTTAAGACACTCAGACCCTCATAGAATGCATAGAAATGGCACGAGTGACCAACTTGGAATGCTTGGAACTCAAATGAGGTTATCCATGGGAAGCTAATTTGTTTGGAGATAATTAATAGGTTCCTTAAGAAGACATAATTTTAATTTATGCAAAATTCCAACATGTTATGGCTATGAGCAAATGCTAAGACCAGAAATAACACAAAACCTCCCTAAGGACCTAATTCAGAAGATAAGGCAAATGAAATATCCAAATGGCATGGAAATGTCACGAAACCAATTTTAAGATATAGAGAAATCTCCAGGGCTCCTCCCCATGTGATTTCTATCTACCTCACTTGTACAAAATGGGTCTAATAGATATTTCTTTGATAATTTTCTATGTTTTGTAGGTATGTTTTAAAAGATCAAATAATAATTAGGATTAGATTGAGACTTTTTATAAGTCTCCATGACCATTTTTTGAGGCATATAAACTCCTAAGTGTGTCTACCATCTTTTTCATCTCAACTTGTCTAGTGGGTAGATAGTGAACACTTAGTGAAAAGGGTGAGAGCTCCAATTGGGAAGCCTTTAAAGGATTTTCTATGAACCTAATGGCTTAAAAACTCTTTAAAAGTGTCATACCTCCTTACACATAGATTATATTGTATAAATAGAAATATTTTGGGTTCCAAGTGTGAGAGGTGCATGGAAATGAGTCATTTAGAACTATCAACGATGATTATGCATGGCCAAAAGAAGATGGATGATTATAAACTAATAAAATGGATTTGAGGGATTTTTTTAACCTCTCTCACTTAGATCCATCATCATACCTGACCATATATAGTGATGAGGTTGTTTTGTGAAGGAAAATGATGAGAGTAGTTTCTTATGTAAGCACAAGGGAATCTATGCCACATGTCCCTATCTCATACTAGATTCCATGTTGGTGTAACTCCTTCTTGCTTGAAAAGTGTCTTAATAACTCATGAGTTTCCACTTATCTCTCTCCTCTCATAATTTATATATATTCTAGCCTTTTTGGCTATTATACAGATCTCTCCACCTAGGTATGATGAATCCCTACCAAACTTTTTTCCTTGATTTAATAAATATAGTTGTTTTTAACTCATTCAATATTTCACTAAGTGAATGTAATGTTTGTTGGTCCTTTACAAGTGTAATTTTCCTTAGCTTCACATGTTATCCTTCCTAGTTCCTTGTGTAGTTTGAGATCTCTCTTTTGTAGGTCAGCAAGAAGTGTCTAATGTTGATTCTACTTTTGATGCTAAATTTGATGTCAGTTCAAGAATAAAACCTAACTCTAGTTCTGATTCTTCTTCAATTATGGATGCTACTATAATTATGTATTTTTTAATATTTGGTATTGGATAATTAACATCTCATGATAGCATAATAGGCTCTTCAAAAATAGATTCATCTAATAAGGGTTCAACATAGATTGACTCATCTAGGTGAAGCCACTCAAAAAGAGGGAACAACTCAAGGGTTGACTCCATAGAGACTAAATTGTCAAAACGAGGCTCTTTAACAAGAGGAAAAAGGTTAAGAGACAAATCCATAGAGATTGGATTATTAAATTAAGGATATTTGAAAATAGGTCAATGATCAAGATAATGATTTTTCTAAAGGTGGTTATAATCATTAAAAAGTGACTCAATAAAGACTGGCTTGTCAGAGTAAGACTCAACCAAAGGGAAAGGATCAAAAGGTGGTTCATCATATATTAACTCATCACAAATAGGTATTTCAACAAGAACATCATGAATTAGTTGGTTCTCTTGGACTTGGTTTATAATTGGTTATAAAATATTAGTTTTGAACACATCTTGGTATTTGAATTATGCCTCTTGGAGAGGTATTGATTAGCTCTATTGCAGCTCGATGATCAACATGGGTTTTCAAAAGTGAAGGAAGGTTGGTAATGGATGAATAATTATTAGTGGTTGGATAATAGTCTCTTTTTAAATAGGCTCTTCTACAATGGGTTTAACAAAGGTTGGTTACTAGTCTAGGATGGTAACTATGTCATGTCTAGTCATAATTTCTCAACCTTATTGGGATAATGAGATACCATACTTGGAAAGGCCTAGAATGGTAATGAAAGGGAATTATAAATATTGGTTGCTACTATAGGCCAAAGGATGAGGGCCTATAATGGTAATGTATGGTCATTGTGAAGCCTAATTATTAATTCAAGTCAAAGGATGAGGGCCTAGAATGGTAATGGATGGGCATTACAAAGCTTGGTTTCTAACAAAATCTAAAGGATGAGAGCCTATAATGGTAACGGAAGGGCATTTTGGATCATGGTTTTTAATGCAATCTAAAGGTCGAGGGCTTAAAATAGTGATCCTTTGGCACTGTAAAGCTTGGTTATTAATGTAGGCCAAAGAATGAGGGCCTAAAATAGTGATCCTTGGGTTATGTGAAGCTTGGTTGTTCATGAAAAATAAAGGAGGGTTAATGGTATAGGTATGGGATTTGGTGCCATTATCATTGAAAGGGTGAACTTCATACATTAATTATCCCAAAGAAGGAAAATCATGATAGGTGATAATCGACATGGCTAGGTTTGGCAATTAGCCCAAAGAGGGTGGTCTTGGTCTATGAAAATGGTTTGGGTCTAGGTTTATGTTTTAAAATGAAATTGGTCTAGGAATGGATCCTTTTTCCAAAATTGATCAATGATAAACTTGGTCTGAAATGTCTCCAAGGTCTAACATCAAATGTCTTGCACAAATGGTTAAGGAAATGGTAAAATCTAAATGCCAAACTCATTAAAAATTGTTTCAAATAATTCAAATATAGGTCTAAAAATAATAAAGGTTTTTAGGTATTTGGGAATAAGTCACAAATCTAGGCTCAAAACAACTAGGTCTAAACCAAGAGGTGAGATGCTAGGTCTTTTAGAAACATAGCACAAAAGCTAGACATTACATAAACTAGGTCTAAAAGGCAAGATAATTAATCTAACAAATTTGAAACACTTGGACTCAAACTAGACATTTAGATTTAAACATAAACTTTACCTTTGTAAAAATACATTAGACTTAAGGCACACATAAGATATACCACTTCCCAAATTTAAGCATAAAAATAGTCTTTAAATCAAGCAAGGAATTATTCTAAGTTGCACAACCCAAAATTGAGATATAAATGTCTAAGCCAAAATTACGTGGGGCATATGAATAAACCAATCATTATTTGAATCTAAACTTATCAAGACAAATTTAGAAATTATAACAACCCCATTAGGTTTTACCAAAATATTGCATTTTTTTTATAAATTAAATACACATATTCAACATATATATTTCACCATGAGAAACTTAACTATTGATCTTTAACTAACTATATTAAATTAGTTAACCATAAAGGTTATATCTAATCCACTTAGCTAAGGATCACCATGAATAGATATAGAAATCATGAACAATATTGAAATAATAATAAATATTGCATCACATTATAAATCAAATAGTATACATTCAGTCATAATTGATACAACATTACATCCACTACTATAGAAGTATAATTTATAAATGATACAATTTTCCACAATACATAAAAATATCTGAAATGATAAAACATGATACAAAGCTCCTTTAAGCAGAGTCTCCATAACTCAATTATCAATATGTAATCTTAAGTGTAGTCTTAAGTATATTAATTTAGTTGGGAGGGAGAGCATCATTCGAGTTCTTTTCCACACCAACCATGGACCATATATCCCTCACACTATCTCCCAAACAAGGGAACGACCATCCCTTCATGGATGGGTAGATAATGACAGTATAAGAATCTAGAGTAACAAACCAGAATTCATGTGTTGAAGATATCTAATACATAATATGTACCATAAAGATATTCATTCTAATATGATATGATATCACACATATATGAAAACTATATCAACATATGAAATGACAATATTTATCAAACATTACTTTGGCCAATTTTTTTTAATAATAAATGATCTTTAAGATCAGTCAAATTCATACACACTACATGATTGAATTACACCTTATCTTACATTGATATCACTAATTAAGCTAATGAAGTCCATCCATTACTTAATTAGGGTCAAGAATGCAAGATTCAGTAAAATAAATAACAATATAAAAACCAAAAGATTCATTCATAATATTTATTTTTATCTAATCAAAATTATGCTAAGTATAGAAATATGACATACATTCATTTAGTCCATCAAATAAAGTGAATTGAATCCATACATCTAGTTTATTACGATTAGTAAATAGAATCCAAAAACTATTCTCAATATAACATACCATCTAGGTAATTATTATCTAGACTGGTAGTTGCTTTAAACACTAAGCAACTTATAATATTATTTTTTCATGAAATAATATTATAACCCTAGCTAAATAAATTGTTCATATTCCACATATAACAATAGCTAGTCTAAAGCATCATAATTTTTTTTATTTAAACCCTTAAATATAATATTCTAATGATTTTATACATAACAAATATAAAGAAGCATCAATTACTCACTATTATTATAATAACATTTATAACAAGCATTCATACACCACATGGTAATAATGCACAAAATAGTTGAGTATATAAAATACATGTATATATAACTAGTATAATGAAATCTAATTTAATATAGTCTAAAATTGTATGTTTTATCCCTCTCTCTCTCTCTCTCTATATATATATATATATATATCATAATAATCTTCCAAAACTGAATAATGTTATTCAAATTTGCAAGAGAAGTTTAGGACAGAGTTTACAAAAGCCTATAACAACTAAGGCTAAAACCTATGACTCTACCCCAACTTTCTCAGGTCACCCTAGGTGGATGTAGGGTTATGTGGAGGCCAAGCCTTCCACATGGCCCTATATAAAACCCATTTTATTTCTATTATTAAAATAAATAATACCCAGTAACCAAACCAATTTGAAAACCATTCAATATAGCCCACACAAGAATTGAAATACAGAAATAACCTAGTAAATATGCTAAGGAGATGTAAATATTCATTTCTATTTTCTTCCACTATCACCTTCTTCTCTTATGTATATCTCCTCTTTATGCAGTGCATCATGTCCCTCATAACCTTCTCTCTTTTCTTTTTATTTCTTTCCATCAACTTACTCACCATTTCCTTATCTTCCATGCACGACCAATAAAACTGACTACATAAATGCATGCCCAGATACCTCAATAGAACCCTCCATCTATTTTCATTCACCACTATGTAGACACATATTAAACTCTATTTTTTTCCCAAAATGATGTTTAATCAAAGTCAATAGATGATTAGTAACCCTAATCATCTTGATGCTTCTCTTAAATCCCTAAATAAATCATTTTATATTCTTTATAAAATCTGCATGACAATGATTTTATAAACAATCATTAACCAAATAAACCTTAAATCATATAGTCACCAATGTTTATTTCATGCAAAGTCTATCAACTAGTCGATGACTAATGTATTCCCATGCAATGACCATTTACCAAATACAATAGAATAATGATTATATTACATGAAAATACTCTTAGGTATTAAAATATTATAGTTCCACATTACTATGCTATCCACTAACATAGATAGCAATTGCAATTATTTATTAAAATCATTTAACACTTAAAAACAATGTATTCATATATATTAAAATCAAACCTTGGGTCAATAATTAATCGAATACAATGATATTTTAAAAATGTTATTTATATCCTTTGACATATAGATTTAGCATATATAATAATAATTATAATATTTAATTATTATTATCTAAATATTGTAGATAAATAACAATAGAATCTGTCTATACTTTTTAATGCTTAGAACATCAAAATGTTATTCTACATAACGATTTCAAATAATGTAGTAAGGTAAGGACAATATATATATAAATATACTCATTTAGCCAATAAATTGCATTATATAAGATAATATAGTATGATCATAAAACTAATTAAATCACTCAATTAATTAACATGATCATTATCAATAATCAATATCATACTAGAAAACATATTAACAATCACTTTAAAGAAAAGTACACAAAACATGATATGCTATATATATCAAATAATTAACTATTTAACATGATATAATAAATGGTGTGTGTAAGAGTTTCTATTTTCATTCTCTATCATCCCCCAATGTATCCATCTAGACCACCCTCTTCGATGATACTCTCCCTCCATCACACTCTGATAAAAGAATTTGTCCTGCATTCACCTCATGACAATGAAGGTAGTTAACTCAAAACATCATTGTATGCATAAAATAATGTGGTATAATAATCAAACATGATCACAATATACTGAATATAAAATTATTATTAACTCATAGTAAACTAATTTTGTAAATTAACACATATTATCCCATAATTATCACATATCATTAAACTTAATCAAATATTAGTTAATAAACTAATCAACCTTAATAATCCATGGATCAAGCAAGCTATTCAACTTAGAGATAAATTGGGATGTGATATAACTTGATTTAGAAGGCTTTTTTCTTAAATGGAAAACAAGCTAGACCAAAATGGATGGCATAATGATAATAGGCATAGACCAAAAAGGTACATGTGGTTTTGAAATTATAATTGGACACAAGGAAACAAGTCTTTGAAACAATACGAGTAGAATAATGATGTTATCTTTATATAAAGGTATGATAAATGGTTTGTTTTAAAACACTAATGTATAAGATTAGAATTAAATTGGCAACATAATGATGCCCATTTCAAAAAGTGACACATATAATTTTTTTTGAAAAATGACTAAGACAAAGTGTGGTGTTAAATAGATGGCATAACACCTCTAAAAAAAAATAATGATGTACAAACATGACTTATTTTGGATGTGGTTTAAACCAAAAAAAACATTTGACTCAATATAATGTAAGTAAAAAGGAAAAACAATAAAAACACCTAAGTGTATCATCTTAATCCTAAAAAATAATAAGGTGGCTTCATGCTATCACATTTTGTCTATATACTTTCTCTTGAAAGGAAATAATGTTATTAATCCAAAAATTTAAATGAACATGAAAATTAGGATTTTTAGGCCCTCTCTTCTCTCAAGAGTTTGTATGATGACATTGAACTTTGGGCTACTTGACCTATATTGACATTATATCCATGGTAAGTGGCTTTATCTAAAAACTATCAATTTTCATACATTCTAAATGGTCCCATATGTGTGGTTACCACTAGGGTGCAACACGTCATTTATATTTGTGTTAACTGGCTTGTTATGAAAAGGTCTTATCCTTTTCATAGCCACTACATCTATCAATTACTCAGTTTAGTGTAATTTCTGAGTTAAAACTACATTCTAAGGTATTCTCTTATTAATGGAGCTTGTTTAAACACTCAAAAAACATACTAGTAACTCAATCTCAATTTGTATACCCAAACTATGGAATGGGGTTAAATCAATTTTGGGAGATGAATTTTTGGGTCAACACTTCCCTATAGAATTCATGGGGAGGTAATGAACTCCCACCCATAAGCCAAGATGCATGAAATAAAATTTAGTAGGAATTTAGGGTTATTTTGGGATCACCCAAATCACTTAGATTTTAAAAAATTCTTTAGATACTTTCCTTTGATGTTTTAAACAAAGTGATAAATATAATAAGTGAAGCATGTTTTATCACCCAAGTTACCTCAAGGGGACGAGGAGAGAGCATACATGATACACTTGGTTTGTGAAATAAACACACAATAATAACCAAAAAGAACAAGCTCTTATGAGCACTTAACTAGAGTGTGAGTTCATTTTTAGAGAACCAATTGAAATACAATATGAAGTTTATCCCCTTGACATTGTTTGAGAACTTTGAAAAATGAAAATAAATTGAGTAAATAAGTTTTAAACACCAAATGTAAATGTGAAGTTGAATCTTAGAGTGTTAAAAACATCTTTCCTTGGTCTTTGGGTCCTACAAAAGATGTTAGGGGGTTCTTGTGCTTAGAAGCTAAAATCAAGTGGGAAAAATAAATTTTAAAATTTATCTCTCAGGTTTCTTATGTTTTTCACGTAGCGCAATACTGCAGATACATAGATCAATGCCACAACTTTTTTTACAAAACCATAACTAGTTAGTATAAAATCACAACTTCTTGTAGAATAAAGTGTTAGTGCAAAACTATGAATCTACAATGAAAAACACACCTATACAGTGAAAAAATGCAAGTCTATAATGCAAAATTGTGATTTCCTATAAAACAAAGGTTTAATGTAAAATTGCAACTATACAGAAAAACCATTATATAGTGCAATATCATGAATTATGAAGGAATTAATACAATTGTCTTAGTAATATCATAGATTTTGGGACAAAGTTATGACTGTAAAGATAATAACACAACTTATCAGGCAATACCATGACTTATCAAGGTAATATCATGACTTATCTAGGTACCATTGTGAATTATCAAGGCAAAAACATAAGTGCAATATTATGACTCCACAAATCAATATCACTACTCCACAGTGTAATATCACAACTATAGAGAGCAAAAATGTGACTACATAGAGAAAAAACATGATTTCCTATGTAACACCCATGAGCTTTAAGTTTCCACTTTTTTGGCGAACACATTAGGATTTTGACATGAAAATTTGTTAGAAAGAGGTCCTAAAATGCCATGGGAAGAACTGTATGGGATGTGGATCCCATTGGGCCAGCCATTAATGTGAACAAGAAATCCATATAGGATACATTAATATAGTGTTATTTAAGAAAATCAAATCAAAGCAAACACACTAAACACTAACACCTCTAGCCTAAACACTAGGGAGAGCACATGTAACAAGCATACAATGAAAACACAACTAGAAAACAAAGTAACTCATCCTTTTACCTTCCTTGTAGATCCAAAATGGATTGTTGAATTGGCTTGCTTAGATATGTACTCAATAAATCTTTGTTAATGAAGCTTCATTTCTCCACCTCTCCTTGTCACCTTGGTAATGTTGGTTGGCTTGACTTTAATTGGCTTGTAAAATTGGCATGGTACTATTTATAGAAAAACTTCCTGAATCTATTTGAGCATAATAACCTTACACCAAAATATATTTTTGGAGGTATATTGGCATATTAACATTTCAATAAAAAATATTAGAGATCAATATATAAGGCCTTGTATTTATAGCCTCCAAAGTTAACTCCTACCCAAGTTGAGTTAGGTTAGAATTTAAGCATGGAATGAGTTCAAACTAACCCTAAGTGAGTTAAAGTTAACTCTAATTGAGTTAAGGAGGATACATGTAATTATGATTTTCAATTAATAGGCATGGCTCACAAATTAGATATTTGTTAGATATTTTTTGAGGGCTTGACAACTCATAAAGGTAATGATAAAGAAGCTTGATATTTTGAATTTTTAAATTTTGATTTTTAGATATTCATTAATTGTAAATGGATAAATTAGCTAATAATTTAATCTATTTTAATTAGTTGATTAATTTTTATTGTCATTTTATCTCTTTTAAGATTTTTTAAAGTTCCCCACTTAATGGGTCCAGAGGCTAAATTACCAGTTGTTAAGTCACAAGCTGATTAAGGATGAATCTATGAGAGGTTATTGTTTTGTATGTTATAATACCTCAAATAAGGTTGAATCAACATGATTATGAGAATTAATTAATAGTTTGTAGATGAAATTAGGATGTTTAGTGATTTTTAGGCTTAATTTAAACTATTTGGTAGAAATCAATCTAAAGTCTAGTCAGAAGCTAATTGTGGCCAGAATGGGGTGTCTATAGTTTACCTTTGTTTGGGAAGATGTTAAAATATATAGTCATATTAATGTCACTCACCACACTTACCACTTCAATTTTGGACTTCATATTGATTTAAATTAGTGGGAAATTCTTTAGGAGATTTTTTAAAAGTAGACTCTATCTTAAAAATTTATCCATCTCACATATGCTAGAATACTTGTTAATCTAGATTATTTTATGGATCTCCTTGAGTTTATTGAGATTAAGATAAAGGATATAACTTGTAAATAATCTCTTGATTATGAGGGATTATCTTTTTACCATAGGAGATGTTTCACTCTAGGGCATTTTGATTCAAGTTACAATTTATCTAAGAATAAGAGGGATGTTCGTTGATGAAAAGACAATTTTAGAACTTGTTGATGGGTAAAATGTGGACTCTAATTTTTTTGATGAAGTGCTTGAGACTCCTCAAGGTATAAAGGAAGAGGTGCCCTATAAAGATAAATATTTTTAGAGCCTATTAAAATTTATATAATATTTTTAAAAACAAAATTTAACCATGAACCAAATGTATAATTTTATCCAATAGATGTACCAGAAAAATATTAATCAATTGATTATTTTCATATTACCATTCGTATTTATCCAAATGAAGTGGATGGGAAGGAATGGAATTTGGTTGGTAGCAAGAAAAAATGACATGGAAAAAATAAATTTTAACCTTCCAATATGATCCTTAGATCTATAAAATAAAATACTATGAAAGGATCATAGGTTGAAAGACCATAACAAATCTAGGGAGCAACTTCAGTAGTAGTTTCACAATAGTTATTATGGTGAAAGGAAGATGGATTCAATATTTCTGATCCTTTGAGCTCAAATGTTTAGGTATTTTAGTGGGTCATTAAAAAATATTTTTTAGCTATCCTTGTTTCTTATTTTATTCCATTTTATAGTGATTCTATGCTTTTTATAATATTTAGATTCTTAGGCCTTGGCTATGTATTTATTTTTTAGGGTCTAGGTCCCTATTTTTTTTTTAAAAAAAAAACATCCTTTACCCTTAATAAAAAACTTATTCCATGGCTTTTGGCCTCAACATACTACAAGGTATATTTAATAAATATCATAGTTGAGTTTGTATAAACCTTAAGCTTTGAGATATCCATTCAACCATTTGAATTATAGTGCACTGGCAAGCAGTTGGTGTTGAGAAGTTACTCTCAACTTAACCTCAAAATTGGGTTAAGTGGGCTATGAGAATGGTTATACCTACATATTTATCTCTCTAAAACATTTGGATGACACTTATCAATGGATGAGCCCTTTTATATGAGAACTTACAAATCATTCAAGTCTATTTTTTTAGATTGCATCCTTCTATGTGACTTGCATTTTTATTTTTTGTTTAGAGTAGAAATTACTTGTATAGATTTGTTTTTTTCTTATATATTTGTTTAATCCATGTAATTGAAGTATTTTGTGTTTGAAAACCAAATTATTAAATCCTAAAAACAAATTCTTAAATCAATAAATCCAAAAACCAAATAACTCAAATTTTTTGTCAAGCAATTGTATTTTAGGTTTTGAGTCATACACCTTTTTGGAGTCAAATGTATGCATTAAGAAATGTCTCCCATCATAAGACAAAAAACCATGTTGAATAATCCTAGGTTTAGATAAGAATATTTTGTAAATGACCCCTTCCAATTTGAAAACCAAGAACATCATATTGAGATCCATGACAATGATAACAATGAGATACCCATTCAAGATGAATATGAACATGTTGTTAGTTTTCCTAAGGAATAACCATCCCAAAGTTACCAATTAAATCCTAGAGTATAATAATTAAGTTTTGCTACAACTCTTAGGGATAGGAGACAAATTCCCACTTGATTTTTCTCCTAGATACTTGTCTCTCCTAATTATTAATAAAAGTATAATACCTCTTACACATGATAAAGGAACATCTAATGATCTTCTAGGTAAAAACAAGGTCATCACAAGATCCTCCAATAGTTTTAGTAAAAATTCTTCCAAAACATATATAGATAAGGAAAATTTTGTTCTAGATGAAGCATCCTAAAAAACCATGTATTTACCATTGGAGTCCATGTTAAAAGGTTAGAAACTAAGTTATATGATATTAAATCTAACATGTTAAAAAAAACTTTAAATAATAAGTTAACTGATCCAATAATAAATAAGAGTTATCCTATCAACAATGTTAATTACATAGGTGTTTTCACTTGGATTTGCACCCTTTGAGGATATGTCTTAGCTATCCTCATCCAAGTGGCATAATTGAAACACCTCTAGGCTTGTGGGTAGCCTAAGGATGAGGTGAATCTCTAGATAGGGCTAGCTCCCTTGATGTACCACTTTGAATCACTACTACACATAAAATTTGGGGGAGAAAGGGAGAGAAAAAATTGAAAGCAAACTATCCTAGGGGAGGTGATACACCAAATAATTTGATGAATTCCAACTAGTTGCATGTTTCACATGAAACCAAGAGACTAACCAAACATGCACTTCTCCAATCTACATCTTCTCACATCAATATTACATTATGAGGTTATGGATGAATGTTTAAGCTAGGAGGACTAGAAAAGAGGCATTGAATGGCACTAGTGAATATACTAAATCACTCAACCTTGATATTTATTATAACACTTCACATCTCCTGTAAGAAGAAACTTTCTAACTACAAATAGGTGAGAGAATGAAACATGCTAAGGAAAAAAGAGTTATCACTTAAGAAAAATAAAAAATTCAAGTAAGAAAAATATGAATAGTCATGGAAGAGGTAAAAATAAATATTTTTATTGATCAAATGATATGAAAATGAGCAAAGATTCTCTATACTCAAGTGGATAATAAAATAGCCAAAATGGCTAGTTCTTATAGAACTTAAGAGAGAGAGGAGAAGAGAAAAGTATAAGGGTCACAAAGACACTTTTCAAGATAAGAGAATTAGTTAAATTTGAATTAAAATATTATGTGGGATGAACCATGTAAAGTTATAAGGAATAAGTGGCTCTTCAAGTCATGAAACTCTTACAAAGTGGCATGAAAGTTCTCATTCTAGCTAAGAAAATTGCCTTCATGATTTGGAACTATTTGAACATCCAAAAAATAATTAGGGATATTTATGATTATTTTAATTAAGGTGACGGGTTTCATACATTCCTCTCTATGTATTTTTTGTAGGCTTGGTCATTTAGAATCATCTAGACAGGAGCTATCACTGCCTGCACTCTAAGAAACTCCTCTTTCATGTACCCTGCACACTTGGCTTCTAAAAAGGAATAAATTTTACATGAAAATATATGGGATGTAGTGGATTAAATTTTTAAATACCCTTAATGGCCTTATAATCATTAATCACACCTTAAAATCACTTCCACTTGGAATTTCCACACTTCTCACTAGCTTGGTCACTATGTCAATTTTGAATGACTGAGATGAAGTAGCTAGTAAACACACTTAGAAGTTTTTAAAAGGATTTAAATTATCATATTGAGTTATTAAAATTCATAATTTTTTCCCCAAACTTTATTTTATCTCTTAAAACCTCTTTTAACCTACAAAACACACAAAATATTAAAAAGTACCCTATTTTATACCTTGTTTATATAATTTTGTATAACTCAAAAGGGTGGGGAGGAGCCTGAGAGAGGCCTCTACAAGTTAAAATCATCATTCATGGTCAAAATAGTCCATTTTGATGCATCTCCAGCCTCATTTCTCCAATTGGGTCCTTCCAAGGGTTATGAAAGGGTTTTATCTTGTTTACCCTCTTAAGCTTTGTTCATGCAAGTTTCACATTGAAATTTCAAACCAATGCCACAAAAAGGTTTAATATTACCCTATATAACTCCTCCTATATTATTTTACCTCCATTAAAATCATTGAAAGAGATATGAGCTTTCAAAATAAGCCTATCGAGTGTGCTTCTCCATTTGCATAGGCCTAACATTGGTTCCAAGCCAAAAATGTCTCTCCTTGAGCTTAATATACATAATAATATTTTTAAAACCTATTTAATTATCCAAAATTAATTATAATTCTTATCAAAATAGTATGAATGACCTCCCACTTAGACACTAGGCCTAAACCCTGCCTAACAAGCTGATTGTAACTTTGAGGCTCTAGGAAATTTTGTTTATTTCCTCCCCTTTGTGAGATGTTTATATGTTTTCCATAGGTTTAATTTAGATTTAAAAACCTCCTTTAAATTTTAAAATATATATTTTTCTCACCTTATCACTCATCTCTTAAACCTGTAAGTTTATGCACAAGGGGAAGTGCCCTCTGTCTGAGACAAAATAGAGGGAACTTCCCCTATTTTTCTAGACCAAATAGGTATTGGAGAGTCTTATCTAGGTTAGTATTATGTTATATGATTTTTTTTTATCTTTTATCAGGTCTCTATGCCCCCTAACCTCCTCAAAATCCAAGATAGACTCTTTAAAAGGTAAATTGTGTGTATAAAAATAAAAAAATGATTGTTTATTTCCCTTTGAATAGGGTTTATTTATATTATATTGGTACAAGGACCTTAAAATATGTAAATTACACTCTAGTGATATAATTTACAATGTTCAAAACTCTCGTTACCCATGCTTTCACTTTTAAAGTATCCTCACTTAGTCAAACCTAATTGGTAAGCCAACCTTGTTTGCTAGGCTTCCCCTAATTATAGGTATAAGTCACACTTTTGGATATATTTGAATTAATTTATTGTCATATTTAAACTATTAATACCATTACATAGTTATTTTATCCAATGATACCATTCATTTCCATGCCAAAGACTCATAATAGTTATCAACTAGGTCATTGTTAGTTACAGTCACTTACAACTGACTATATTATAGCTATCAGGACCTATAGGTGTAGATTATATGACCTATGACTTTAATGAATTATTTATTCCCTCCTTTAATCCTTACAAACCATTCCATAATTTTCATTTCCATGCTTGAAGTGAGGTCCATCACCAAAGTATATAGTCTACTCTCCATAATGACCCTACAACCAACCTATAGGTGTTATATGGGGTTATATCCTATATATTGGTATCTATAGATAAACCTTAAACACAATTTTTTTAATTTTAATCATATAATAATTTTTTCCATGAAAAAACTACTATATACCATCAGCTATACACCATTCCTAACCTACTTTCTACCTTCCTTGTTGTAGGTGAGTTTTTCTTGATGAAAAACCTATAGTTGTAAATGAGACTTGAAACACTACATGTCCACATCATCTTGATGATATTCATGTCCATTTAGTATCCATTTAACTATATGAGGCCATACAAACATAATATTATTCCCTATTTTCTCCTTATTATACTAGTGGTAACTTAAGGGTTCAAACTTGTAGATGATACTAGAGATAATCAATGTTTAAATGAACTCTAAGGCCCCCAAACACCGTCCTCCACTAATTCTCTATCCTTAAAAATTTTAAATGTGATTTTCCTATGTATATAATATAATTTATGGTTACCTAAATGTCATTAAACCCTTGATAACCTTGCTAAATGGTCTTGACAAGAGGGCCCAAGCCTCTCTTTTGCATTTTTGGGGAAAATAGTCCTGAACACAGTCAATTTGTGTTTGAGGGTGATCCATAATTCTATTTTGATATACAAACCCTAAAAAAGGCCTATAATGATCCTTAATTTACAATAGTACTTCCAAAATCTCCTCATGATCCAATCACCTCAAAAGGATCTTTAACTCCATGTTAAGCCACCTATAGTTGTAGGTTTTCAGTGTATACAGGTAGTGAGTAGAATATGGGTAATATGCATTGATTTAGACCTCTTGTGAGTTTTATATCCATATTAAAAACCTAAAATTCATTATTCACACATCCAATATCTTTAAACCACCACAAAATCTCCCATCATAGCATGACATCATTAATGAAGGCTCATGTATGTGTGTATGGGTTGAATGTGGATAGTAAACATGAAATGGAGAAAAAGTGTGGATGAAAGGCCTCATGGATAACTCAAACTCATTTAAAATCCTTAAATTACATGATTTACATTAATTAAATCCTAATACCAATTCCAAAACATCCCTTTCAATGTGAAAACCACTTACAGACATATGGAACAAAGCAAGAAGGTATAACTAGTGATTGGTTAATGTGAGGAATGAGCTTGTAACCAATAATGTATCTTATTTAAAAACCAAATTAAATATCCTAATCTATTTATGACTTATAAAAATAACACACTCTAAATACCATTTAATTAACAAGATAGACAAGCTCTATACATGGGTGTTTCAACATGGTTGTAAGTGAAAAATTGTTTGAGACTGCACATGGTGGCACATGAGATAACTTGATCATCCAAACACCATGAAACATGAAAATAAATATTTATGTCATCTACTAATATTATTCACATCCTTTGGAGTCAAAATAAACAACTGATTTGTATGGACTTGCCCAAAATGGAGCAAAACCTATAGGGTGCATGAAATAGTAAGCAGAAAAAACATAGTCAACTTCATGAGGATGGTACACAAATCATAGGCCACAATTATTAAAAATATTTTTATGTAAATTTATCTCTTTGATTTTAATTTCACATCCTAAAGGCATTTGACCTATAAATTCTCATGTTGGTCGTACCAAGTACAAACCTATTGATCACTCCTGGCATGTCTAGAAGGGAAAGAAAGGAGAAGAATGGTTTTAGGAATTTTTATCACTTATGAATCATGTAAATAATTTATATGAGTGTGAGGAATATGAATATTCATATTAAAACCTTTTTCCAGATGGCATACTTCCCCATGAGTTGTATAAGTGCCAAACTCTTCTCTTTTCCCAAGAAAATTACCCCTTCTTCTAAATAACCTACCACTTTTAAGTTATGTCAGTTGATTAAGACCTCTTAGGACATGTGGTATGTGACATAAACTCTTTGAACCTTCACATTTCATAATTATTATGTACAACCTATTAAATGCTATATTTATGACCATAAAAATGACTCAAAATGATATAAGGACTAAAAATAATAATGACCAAGTATAATATGACATTAAATGACATAAAAAAACTTATAATACACCCCATGACAAGATATTATACCCCCTAAAATATCTAAAAGTCAATTTTTTACCTATAGCGGCCCCAATTTGACCTATAGGGTCAAATTTGGTCAACAAATTGGTGACTCATAGGGGTAGTATGTCTGTTATACTAACTAGACCAATAGCCTTATCAATCCATTGAGATTAGGGAGTCATATGAATTCTAAGACACAACAATAGTCCTTTGAAAACAATATTTGATCAATACAAGACGAATGACTACCTCAACCATATAAATCAAAATAAAACACACATGTGCTTCATGAGCACTTATAGAACACACACACCAAACTAAACAAACTAACTCAAAAACTAACTAACCTGAGATGAAACCTCCCTCTTGGATGAAAGGGGAAGTTTTAAACCTTCCTTGTTTTATGACACGAAGGATTTGGTGAGGCATGTATCTTTTTGACCTCTAAAATTGATGCTTCTAAATTTTTCATGATGTTTTCCAACTTCATTGGCATGATGTTCAATGACAACTAGGTATATCCAAATAGGTTGGATATGGAAATGAACTCTTATTTCATCCAAATAGCGTCAACTGTCTCATATGGATCCTCAATTATAACCTCCTTCTTGATTTTCATGGTGCTCTCAATAAGATTGGGTTTCTTCTTAGTTACAATTTCTTCTAGCTCATCAAAGAGCTTTGAATACTCTACCCAATATCGGTCATTGTCCTCCATGGAAGACTCTTTCTTCATCCTGTCATGTACTTGGCCCTCAACTTGGCAAAGCTCTTCAAGTTATTGAAATAACTTCATTTTCAACTATCAATCATCTTTATCCTCTTCATAATCTAGAACCACTACCTCTCCAATATTCTCTTCTTGATGTATGAGGTCATCAATCTAGTGTTATTCAAGATCCAATGCATTTGATGGTGACTCAATATTAGACTGAGGTATTGGGTCATTTTCAAGAACAACATCTTACACCTTGGTCTCAAGAGAGTTTTCTAAGACTGTAGCCTCTTTGAGGATGACTTGAAATTGTTCTCCATCCTTAATAACACACTCATATTCAACATTTATGACCTCTTGAGGGATTTTAAGTTGTCTATAATTTTCCATAACTTGATTTTTCTTTTCAAGGTCTGTAAGATCTTCCATCTCCTTCTCCTTCTTAGTGATGCCAAGACTAGGCATCTTGAAGTCATGTGACTTAGCCCAATGAGGATGCTATGAAGTCATGTCTTCTTCAAGAAATAATTCTAAAATTTTATCAAAAAAATTCTCCTCTTTAGGTTCCCATACCATAGGTCCATCAAGGCAAAGGGTGATGCAGTGAGGACAAGATGAACTAGTTGGTGGAGGTGGCATATAGAACTCAAAATTAGATTGAGAGTGAAGTGTAGGGAGTTCTTTTGGAAGCTCTTGAGGAAGGGGAAAAGAAGTCATTTATTCTTCAAGAAAGAATTATAAACTTTTATAAACCAACTTATCCTATTTAGGTTCCCATACCATATGTCCATCAAGGCAAAGGGTGATGGGGTGAGGACAAGATGAACTAGTTGGTGGAGGTGGCATATAAAAATCAAAATAAGATTGAGAGTGAAGTGTAGGGAATTATTTTGGAAGTTATTGAGGAAGGGGAAGCAGACCTTAGGATAAAATAGCTTAGTTTTCTTCCTTACATTTAATAATCACTTCATTTACATCTGATTGGGCTTGAGTATTCTCTTAAATAAAGGTAGATGGGGTGTGTTTAGGCATATGATCTTATTTTGGATCTAAACCTTCTATCACACCTTGGTTTAACAATTTCATCTTTGACTTTAAATATTCAATTTGCTTGGCTATGTTCACTTGGAAAATTATTTCCTAAATTCGATAGGCATCTTCATGAGTATTAGGAGTAAAATAGGATTGACATGGAACATAAGAAACTTCTTGAGGAAGGGTGGGAGAGACTTGCATAGAATCAAGCTCTATCTCAACTTCACACTCCTTATCAAGACTTTTCTCTTCTTTCTTTCCCCATGACTCCACTATATTATTATATCTTAATATGCTAGTATTAGGAGTCTTTTATTTATTTGGTGATTCAACTTGAGGAGTGGATGAAGTATTCAATAAAATTTGATTCTCCTTAGGCTTGGATTCTCCACCTTGTCTCCAACTTGGAATCTCATATCTAGAGGTCTTCTCTTGAGGTGGGAATATAACTAAAGAGGGAAATGAGGGATTAAATTCCACTTATTTTATTGATTATATGGACTAATACATATTCATATTATCCAACTCAATATTCCTATCAAAATTTTCTTTAAAAACAAGATTTCTCTTTTTAACTCTCTTCTAGTTGATTGGGAGAAAGATGGCTTTGATAATCTTGATTGGGCTCATGAATAGGGGTCAAGTAAGACTGATATAAATATTGGGGAAGTGGATATGAATTTTTATAGGTCTGATGAGGCTAAATTTAATGAACTTTTAGCCTATCTTTCAAGGATGAAATTAGGCCACTCACATCTAACATCTCACTTGTGAGCCTTTGCCAATTGGATCTCTCAAGAGGTGCCCACTCTTTTTTTACCATCTCTAATGCATCTCTCACCTAATGAATGAAATTACTAGGAACATCTTAACAATGCCCCCTTAGTGTATCAAGCTCTAACATATACTTATCATACCCCAAAATATTTTTCTTGAAGGTTGAAATGGATTGAGTTGAGAAGTGGCTAGGTCGACTAGGAGAAGCAAGATAGTGAGGAGGTTGGCTATAGGACTAATAAAAATAATTAAAAGGCTAGATATAATGCTTATAAAGATCATGATAAGTCTATTAATGGTCATATCAAGACTAGTAAGAATCACACTAAGGCTAATAAGAATCATACAAAGGCTGATTAGGAATGCCATAAGTAGGAAATACCTCACCACTTGTGTAAAACAAAATTCAACACCAAAATTAGCCATAAAACATCATTGGGAAATAATAACATAAGGAAAAATTACCAACAATCTTCAAAAGGAAAACTTGGGATGCTTGATCAGTTGATATAACTTTGGAGTCACCATTGATGTTTGGATAGATGCCTTCAAAGGTTGATCTATTGAAGGACAACACCAAAAATCCTTCAAATTCTTAGATTAAGAGTCCCACTAGGCATGACAAAAATTATTGTCACTTAGATTTTCACCCTTTGAGCAAATGTCTCATCTCTCCTCATCTAAGTGGAAAAATTGAAACACCTATAGGCTTGTGGGTAGCCTAAGGATGAGGTGAATCTCTAGATAGGGCTAGCTCCCTTAATGTACCACTTTGGATCACTACTACACCTAAAATTTGTGGGGGAAGGAGAGAGAAAAATAAAAGAAAACTATCCTAGGGGAGGTGATACACCAAAAAAGTTGATGACTTCCAACCAAATACATGCTACACATGAAACCAAGAGATTAACCAAACATACACTTATTTAATCTATATCTTCTCACATCAATATTACATTATGAAGTTATGGATGAAGGCTTAGGCTAGGAGGAATAGACAAGAGGCCTTAAATGGCATTAGTGAATAAACTAACTCACTCAACCTTAACACTTCCTAGAACACTTCACATGCCCTACAAGAAGAAGCTTTTCCAAATGCAAATAGGTGAGAGAATGAAATAACATGCTAAGGAAATAAGATTTATCACTTAAGAAAAATCAAATATTAAAGTAATAAAATTATGAATATTCATGGAAGAGGTAAAAATTATTAGTCTTATTGATCAAATGGTATGAAAATGAGCAGGGCTTTTCCATACTCAGGTGGAGCATAATTTACAATAGCCAACCTAAGAGAGAGAGAGGAGAAGAGATAAGTCCAAGGGTCACAAGGAAACTTGTCAAGATGAGAAAATTATTCACTTGTGTATGAAAAGAGGATGTGGGATGAACCATTCAAGGTCAAAAGCAACAAATGGCTCTCTAAGTTATGAAACTCTTGCAAAGTGGCATGAAAGTTCTCATTCTAGCTCAAAAAACCACCTTCATAATTTGGAATTATTTGAACATCCCAAAAATAATTAAGTATAGTTATAATGATTTTAATTAAGGTTAAGGGTTGCATTCATGCCTCTCCATATATTGGTTGTAGGCTTAATTATTTGGAATCATCTAGAAAGGAGCTATCACTACCTGCACTCTAAGAAACTTCTCTTTCATGCACCCTGCCCACTTGGATTCCAAAAATGCATCATTTTTCCATTAAAAACCATGGGAGGGAGTTTATTACATGTTTAAATACCCTCCATGGCCTTATAATCACTAGGTACACCTTAAAATCACTTCCATTTGGAGTTTTCACACTTCTCACTAGATTGGTCACTATGCTAGTTTTGACTGGCTCAGATGAAGTAGCTAGTAAACAAACATAGGATTTTTTCCAAGGAATTAAATTACCATAGTGAGTTATTAAAATTCCTAATATTTCCCCCAAACTTGATTTCATCTCTTGAAACTTTCTGTAACTTACAAAACACATAAAATAGTCAAAAGTACCTTATTTTTTACCCTATCTATATAATTCCATATAACTCAAAAGGGTCAGGAGGAGCCTGAGAAAGTCATCTTCAAGTTAAAATCATCATTCATGGTCAAACTAGTCCATTTTGATGCATCTCCAGCCTCATTTCTCCAATCAAGTCCTTCCAAAGGTTTTAGCTTGTTTACCCTCTTAAGCTTTATTCATGCAAGTTTCACATTGAAATTCCAAACCAATTACACAAAAAGGTTTATTATGACCATATATAACTCTCATATATTATTTTACCTCCATGTAAATCCTTAAAAGAGATATGGGATTTCAAAATAAGCTTACTAAGCTTGATTCTCCATTTGCACAGGCCTAACATTGGTAACAAGCCAAAAATGGCTCTCCCTATGCTTTATGTACATAATAAGAGTTTTAACACCTCTATCATGATCCCAAAATCATTCCCAAATGAATTATAATGTCTCTCCAAATCTATAAGTATGAATGGCATCCCACTTGGACAATAGGCCTAAACCCTACCTAATAGGTTGACTGTAACCTTGAAGTTATAAGACATTATATTTAGTTCCTCTCCTATATTATATGTTTATATCTTTTCCATATGTGTCATTAATATTTCCTAACCTCCTTTAAATTTTAAAACATCTCCTGGTCTCACCTTATCACTCATCTCTCAAACCTGCAGGTTTATGCACAAGGGGAAGTGCCCTTTATCTAAGACAAAATAGAGAGAACTTCCCCTATTTAACTAGATAAAATAGGCATTGGAGAGGATTATCCAAGTTATTATTATTTTAAATTAATTTTTTTTCTCTTTTATCATGTCTCTAGACCCCCTAATATCCTCAAGATCCAAGACTGACTCTCTAAAAGGTAGACTATGTGTATGATAGTCAAAAAATGATTATGTATTACCCTTTAGAGAGGTTTTATTGATCTCATATTGATTTGAGGACCTTTAGAGTTTCAATGGCACTCTGGTAAAATAATTTACAATGTTCACAACTCTCTTTACCCATGCTTTCACTTTGAAAGTATCCTCACTCAGACAGACCTGACTGGTAAACAAACCCTGTTTGTTATGCTTCCCCTACCTATAGGTGTAAGTCAAAATTTTACAATCACTTACAATTGACCGTACTATAGCTATCAATAAATTTAGGTGTAGATTATATTACCTATGAATTTAAATCATGTTTTATTCACTCCTTAAATCCTTACAAACCATTACATATCTATACTTGTCATGTACATTATTTAAGTGAGGTCCATTAATAAGGTATATAGTCTACTCTACATAGTGACCCTACAACCAGCCTACAGGTGTTAGATGGAATTACATCCTACATATTGATCTATGTACATAACCCTTAAACACAATTTGGTTAATTTTCACCATATAATACTTTTTTCCATGAAAAAACTCATATATGTTAGGTTATGGAGCTAAAAGCTTCACTGTTGCAAACATGGAGGAGGTTGTTGAGAGGTTGCTAAGTTGCAAGGAAACTGGCGTTAGTCTGATCAGCCGATGCCAGTCATATATAGTAAAAAGAGCAACCGACGTTGGTCAGGGATCGATCGACGTCGGTCACCTCTAGGTAGACAGGGACCAACGTCGATCGCCTGTGTGGTTCTGGAACTGTCGATTACACGAATAGTTAGTTAACGAACCGAGTGTTTGCATGTTAAGAGCTAATTATAGACTTGAAGCTATGGATCTAATTATTGTAATTAGGTGTCTAATTATTGTTTGCATGAGATCTATATAATAAACTCATGGGTTGTATTGTAATTGGTGCTACAGAGTAAGAGAGCAAATATTAGCTCCTTCTGTGTGTGAAGAGAGCAAGGTGTGTTCCTCCTAGTGCCACAGTGCCAAGTGTGGGTGCTGGTTTGGAGAATCAGAAGGGTTCTTCATGTATGTAGGATCTTGTTCAGCAGGTGTGTAAGGCCACATTTAGAGATTTGCATGGTAAGTAAGATCATTGATTTGCAAGTGTATGTGTGTTCAAGATCTAGGTTTGCAGGTGTGTAGAACCAGATTGATTCATAGGTGTGCAAGATCAGGGAGGACATCAACACAATAGGGAGCAAGATCAGGAAAGATCTACTTGGAGTACGGTGTGTACTCAGTTGGAGAGCAAAGAGGAAGGCAAGGTAGTTCCTTCCATAAGTAAGATCATTTGAGTTGCAGGTTGTTGCAAGTTCATGGGAGATCTACTTGGAGTGCATTGTGTGCTCGGTTTGAGTATGTCTATATACTCAGTGTACTGGTAGTAGTGGATACTGACTAGTTGAAGGTGAACACCAACTCTGTGTTTGAGTTGTGTGTTGGGACCGTAAGAGAGAGATAACTCTTGAAGGTGAATTACTGAACACTTGGTGTGGTGAACCTGTAAGGTGGAAGAGTGTGGTGTCTCTTCATTGTAATTCTTTTCTAGAAGAGTATTAATACAAGTTGTGTATTGTCTCTCATATTTTGTGTTGTTTTTGAATTCTAGTTACTTGTGATTTTGGTTTAATTCTGCATGTCAGTTGCTTGTATATGGTAATAAATGGTGCTTCCTTGGGTTCCTAATAGTTGGTATCAGAGCTAAGGTTATAGGGAGTAGGTTTTGTGTTTGGTTACAGGTCACTCTCAGGGGTTTTTGATTGAGTGGGAGTATAGCAATGACAGAAGAAAGTACACTAAGAATGGAGGAACTAAAAAGCACGAATGGTCAATTACGGTGTTATGGAAAGAAAGAGCAGGTAAAGAAAGATTGTTGGTTGGTAGAAGATCAGCATGAAGGAACTAAAGAAGTAGATGTTGTAGGTGTTGTTGCACAGGATGCTCTGGGATGTTTCTTGGATAAATTTGAATCTTGGTTGATAGATTATGTTGCCTCTTTCCATGCAGCCCCAAGTAGAGGGGTTGGTGAGCCTTGTCAAAGTTTTGGCAAAGGGGAAGTGTTGCTAAAATTGTAGGCGGCCAACACATGGGTGTTAAAGAAGGTCATGCAGGTCTTAGTTTTGAAGATGTGGCTAATTACTTCAGAAAATTTGGGTGATGAGAGATGCACAAGAACTCTCACAGTGGATGCACTTGAATTAGCATGTGGTAAGAAAGCAGGTACTCTTTATCTACTTGATTGTATTACTGATTCCACTTCTGTTGCACATGTGTGGCTTTACAGGCCTGGCCACATAAGTGAGAAGGGAATGTATGTTCTTAAGTCAAAAGGGAAGAGTTCAGCTTCAAAGAGCATAGACTGAGATTTTTGTGAGCAGTGGGATGCTATAAGAAAGGATTGTGTTTATTGCAGGAAAAGGAAGACTGATGTATTTGATAAACTTAAGAACTAGAAAGCCTTGGTGTTCTTGGAGGAGATGACGGATAGAGACTAGTAGATGGGGCTGGATAATTTTGAGCAGGGTGGTTTGGATAGGGTTTTGATCCATGGAAAGCTCACAGGTAAAAAGTCATCACTCACAGGCATACACAGGTACCGGTGTCGGTCAAGGGTAACCAATGTCAAACAGATAGGTGCTGACATCGATCATGTGCAGACCAGAGGAGTCAGTGGTGTTAGGTAGGTGGAGACCGACGTCGGTAGGATAACTAGTGTCGATGACCTAGACAGTCACATGGAATAGACGTCGATCGGATGCAGATTGTGTGGTGACTGAGGTTGATCACTGAGATAGATTTTGGGCAGACAACAAGCTGTCAAAGAGTCTCAAACACCCATGGAGAGGATTGAAAGTGTAAGTAAGCCTCAAATTCATTGTTCCTCTTCTTTATACTCGTTGCTTACTTCAAAGCAGGAAGGATCTAGGAAATAATGGGAGCATGGCATGAACAGGATGCAGAACCAAATAGGAGATTTGGTAGGGTTGCCTACCGATATGAAAGTACTGAGATGAATGGATACCTTAGTTAAATAATAGAGAGAATAGATACGTGAGATGGAAGGCCAGGTCATATGTTCTTGAGGAAGCTGCATGACAGTGGTATAGGTTTTGACATGTGGATGACAAAGCAGGGCTTTAGTCAATGTTAGTGTAACCATTGTGTTTGTCTTAATAGGTGGATGATGATTGCAACATTATCCTGTTATTGTATGTGGATGGTATGCTAGCGAGTAGGTTTAGACATATAGGGTTTTGTTGAGCTAAGGGTAAGGTTAGTTTAGTGGCATGTCATGAGGAATTTGAAGCAGCGAAATTCTTTGGCATGAGAGACATGGAAGATCATAGGTTGATTTTGTCTCCAGTGGGAGCTGATGTGAATTAGTTGTTGGTGAGGTTCAATACGTAGGTTGCAAAATTAGAACAGACCAAGGGCTGGATAGTTCAATGTCAGAAATCACATGAGGTCTAGTATAGACCTAAGTTTTCCCCAGCAGTGGGAGCTATCAGAGAGTTAGGAGCCAATTCGGGGAAGTGGGTTCTCAGGTATTTGAGAGAGACCAGCAGTAGGTATACATGTTATGCAGGGTTAGGACTTCACTACATGGGTTTGTAGGTTTGGATGTGGCAGGTTACTTAGATGACAAGAGGTGCACCACAGGTTGTGTGGTGGTTGGTCTTGAAGTTTGAGCTTGAAGAGGGATACAAGCTAGGAAACATATTAGATAGGGTACAGGTACGGGTACAGTGCAACTATTTATCTCCAAGTGGGAGATTGTTAGGTTGTGGAGCTAAAAGCTTCACTATTGCAAACATGGAGGAGGTTGTTGAGAGGTTGCTAAGTTGCAGGGAAATTGATGTTAGTTTGATCAACCGACATTGGTCATATACAGTAAGAAGAGCAATCGACGTCGGTTAGGGATCAGCTAGTGTCAGTGACCTCCAGGTAGACAGGGACCGATGTCGGTCGCCTGTGCGGTTTTGGAACTATCAGTTGCATGAACAGTTAGTTAACAAATTGAGTGTTTGCATGTTAAGAGCCAATTATAGACTTGAAGCTGCGGATCTAATTATTGTAATTAGGTGTCTAATTATTATTTGCATGAGATCTATATAATAAACTCATGGTTTGTATTGTAATTGGTGCTAGAGAGTAAGAGAGAAAATATTAGCTCCTTCTGCGTGTGAAGAGAGCAAGGTGTGTTCCTCCTAGTGCCACAGTGCCAAGTGTGGGTGATGGTTTGGAGAATCAGAAGGGTTCTTCATGTATGTAGGATCTTGGTTAGTAGGTGTACAAGGCCACGTTTGGAGATCTACATGGTAAGTAATATCATTGATCTGTAGGTGTATGTGTGTGCAAGATCCAAGTTTGTAGGTGTGCAGAACCAGATTGATTTGCAGGTGTGCAAGATCAGGGAGGACAACAACACAACAGGAAGCAAGATCAGGAGAGATTTACTTGGAGTACAGTGTGTACTGAGTTGGAGAGCAAAGAGGAACGCAAGGTAGTTCCTTGCATAAGTAAGATCATTTGAGTTACAGGTTGTTGCAAGTTCATGGGAGATCTACTTGGAGTGAGTTGTGTGCTCGATTTGAGTATGTGTGTATACTCAGTGTACTGGCAGTAGTGGATACTGACTGGTTGGAGGTGAACACCAACTCTGTGTTTGAGTTGTGTGTTGGGACCGTAAGAGAGAGATAACTCTTGAAGGTGAATTACTGAACACTTGGTGTGGCGAACCTGTAAGGTGGAAGAGTGTGGCATCTCTTCATTGTAATTCTTTTCTAGAAGAGTATTAATATAAGTTGTGTATTGTCTCTCATATTTTTTGTTGTTTTTGAATTCTAGTTACTTGTGATTCTGGTTTAATTCCACATGTTAGTTGCTTTTATATGGTAATCAATGGTGCTTCCTTGGGTTCCTAACAATATATACCATCACCTATACACCATTCTTAACCTATTGTCTGCCTTCCCTATTGTAAGTGTGTATTTTCTTGATGGAAAACCTGTAGGTGTAAATGAGACTTAAAACACTACATATCCACATAATATTGATTATATTCACGTCCATTTGGTATCCATTTAAATATATGATTCCATCCAAACATAATAGTATACCCTATTTTCTCCTTAGTATACCAATGGTCACTTAAGGGTTTAAACCTGTAGATGATACCAGAGAAATCCAATGTTTAAATGAACAACTCTAAGGCCCCCAACACCATCCTCCACTAATCCCATATCCTTAAAACATTGAAATTTTATTTTAATAAGTATATAATATAATATATGGTTACCTATATGTCACAAAACCCTTCATAACCTTGCTACATGGTCTTTATAATAGGGCCCAGGCCTCTATTTTACATTTTTAGGGAAAATAGTCCTGAACACAGTCAATTTGTGTTTGAGGGTGATACATACTTATATTTTGATATAAAACCCATCAAAAATGAAAATAATGTGTTTTAATTTACACTAGGACTTACAAAATTTCCTTCTCATGATCCAATCACCTCAAAAGGATCTTTAACTCCTTGTTTCTACACATGTAGGTGTAGATTTTCAATGTATACAGGTACTAGGTAAAATATGGGAAATATGCATTGATTTAGACCTCTTATGAGTTGTATATCCATATCAAAAACCTAAAATTAATTATTCACACCTCCAAGATCTTGAAACACTACAAATCCTCCCATCATAACATGACATCATCAATGAAGGCTCATGTATATGTGTATGCGCTGAATGTTGACAGTAAACATGAAATAAAGAAAAATTGTGGATGAAAGGCCTTATGTATAAATAAAACTCATTTAAAATCCTTAAATTACATTATTTACATTAATTAAATCCTAATACCAGTTCTAAAACATCCTTTTCAACATGAAAACCACTTGCATACACATGGAGCAAAGCAGGAAGTTATAACTAGTGATTGGTTATTGTGGGGAATAAGCTTATAACTAGTCTTGTATCTTATTTAAAAACCAAATTAAATCTCATAAGATCTTTATTACTTGTAAAAATAACACACTCTGATTACCATTTCATGAAAATATATACAAGCTCTATACATGGGTGTTACAACATGGATGCAAGTGGCACATGAGATAAATTGATCATCAAAACACCATGAAGCATTAAAATAAAAATGGAAATAATATAAAAATATTGTTCACATACTTTAGAGTCAACATAACCAATTAGTTTGTATGGATTTGTCTAAAATAGAGCAAAACCTATAGGGTGCATGAAACAGCAAGAAGAAAAACATAGTCAACTTCATGAGGATGGTTCATAAATCACAAGACAAAATTATTAAAAGTAATTTTATTTAAATTAATCTCTATAAGTTTAATTTCACATTTCAAAGTTATTTGACTTGTAAGTTATCCTGCTAACCGTATGAAGTATAAACCTATTGATCACTCCTACATGTCTAGAAGGGCAAGAAAGGAACAAAATAGTTTTAGGGATTTTTTATCACTTAAAAATAATTTAAAGTACTTATATGAGTGTGAGGATTATAAATATTCATATTAAAACCTTCTCCCATGTGTCACACTTCCCCATGAGCTGTATAAGAGCCAAACTCTTCTCTTTTCCCAAGAAAATTGCCTTTTCTTTTGAATAACCTACCACTTTTAAATTATGTTAGTTAATTTAGACCTCTTAAAACACATGGGATGTGACATCACCTCTTTTAACCTTAAAATTTCCCAAGGAGGTTGTACAACCTATTAAATGCTTTATTTATGACCCTCAAAATGACTCAAAATGATATAAGGACTAAAAACTAATGACCAAGGCTAATATGACATTAAATGATATAAAACAAATTATAATACACCCCATGACAATATATAATACCCCATAAAACATCTAAACGTCAATTTTTTACCTATAAGTGCCCTAATTTAACCTGTAGGGTGAAATTTAGTTAACAATAGGATCAACTCATATCAATCAAAATCCAAATTTGAATTCAAATTCAAATTCAAATCCTAATCCAAATATTAATCAAACCAAATCTAAATTAAAATTCAATTTCAAATACAAATCAAAACATCAATCAAAATTAAAATCAAAAATCAAATTTTACTTATAATCCCAATCCAAATACAAACATCAATCAATTAAAATCTAAATCTAAATTTTAATTCAATTTTGAATTAAAATAAAAAAATCATTAAAAATAAAAAATATTAAATCCAAGTCTAAATCTAAATATAGTTTTGAATCCAAAATAATTAATGAATCCAAATCAATTTTCAAATCAATTTCAATTTTTAAATCCCAATCAGTTTTCAAGTTCAAATATAAATCAAAATTATTTTTCAAATCAAAACCAAATTTCAATAAAAACCCAAACCAATCATCTCCACTTAAGGATATGCCATTTGTCCAAGAATGGCAAAGTATGAAGGACCAAAAACAAGGATTACAAGACAATAGCCATTCTCAATGTAAAAAGTTCAAGTTTGAAGAAAATTTTCCACATCATTTTGACATTACTATGATGATAGTACCTTTTCCCTCACATTTTGAACTCCCAAAGTATTACAATTAAAAAGGAAAAGGAGATCCTAGAAAACTCATTAAATATTTTTATATGGCATATTTATATCTAATTATAAAAATAATTATCTATTAATACTCTTTCCATGTAGCCTATGGGGTAAAGCATTAGAATGGTTCCTACACTTACCCAAAGGATCCATCACAACCTTTGCATACAATTTCAATAAATTTGTGTGACACTTTTCATAAATTTGAATATGCATCAACCATATTAGATTTATACAACACTAAACAATACAATAGGGAGAGATTTGCATCTTTTTTTATAGAGGTGACATGCCTTAGTAAGCTAATTCCCATAGTCACCTCCCAAAAATAAACTTATCACTATATTTAGGAACAATCTCAATTCAGAATTGGCCTATCAAATTCAAATCCATTGCACTAAATCATTTGATGAAATCATAGAAAAATAATTTCAAATTTATATAATGCTAGTTGCCAAAGGTGCCATCAAAATATTCAAACAAGACAACTCATCTTCAATTCAAAATGAAAAACCTAAGTTTTATGAAAATAATAAGATTGTTGTAGTAGATGATGTAATTGATGTTCAATAAATCCAAAACACCCAACCTATCAACAACATTAATATAGCTAGTGGTCCACTTTGATCAGAAAATCAAAAATTAAAGTTCACTCCTTTGGGAGCATCACTAAAATTAGTCTTTCAAAATTTGGCCACTGCAAACATTATCACATTTCTAAATACAAAATAATTTGATGAAAACACTCTAAAACCTAATGTTATAAATATAATGAATATTACCACTACCAAAAAATCAAAGGGCATTCCACCAATCATTATAGGAGGCTCAAGCACTATGTACAACACTTAATGATTATGGTGACATAAAAGTAGAGGATCATACATCAACTTCCAACAATAAAAAAACTAAGAATATATCAATACCCATTCCAACTACATGATAAAGGGCACACTAATAAAAACTAAATTCAATAACAAATGAATAATGTAAACCAAGCTACTCATCCCTTTGATTCTATAATAAATCATATTGACTATATGGATCACTATGTTTCTATAATTAAAGTTATATCCCAAGATTGTGCCATCACCATGAGTCATGCAAAGATTACAATTCCAAGTTTCCTTATGCCTACCCTTGAATACAAATACAACATCATGGAGAAAATTAAGAAATCCCCAACCCAAATTTCCATTATGGACCTTCTAAATATGTCTAGAAGACATAAATTTGACCAACATCCAAGCACTTGTAGGACACTTATCATCCAATAGTCAAGTGAATTTTGACCATTCTGACCTTTCACCCATGGGTTCATCTCATAATTTTCCAATGTATATAGAAGTATTTATTTCCAGTCATTAATTAAAAGGGGTGTTTATAGACAATGGATTAGGCTTAAATCTATGTATATTATGTTTTATAAATGATTTAGGACCTTCTAAGGCAGAACTAGAACCTAATACCATTTTTAAAAAGGCATATGATAAAAATGAGCATCAATCATCCAAGAAACCCTAATTCATGTTCTTGATTTAGATCTCTCATATAATATACTCATTTGGCATTCATGGATCCATGTTATGAACACTATTTCATGTACCCTAAATCAATTTTTATAAGTTTCTTCATGATGGTATGGAAGTTACTATTCTATGTGATCCTTAACCCTTTCAATATTTCAAACTATTAAAAGAGAGATATAAATTATAATTATTTAACATTTATTAAAGATACCTATGAATCTATTGAGGAGTCAAAAAATCATTTTAACTATATAAATCCTAATGAGTTACCTTCTACATCCACTAATCACCCATCTACATCAAAAAATTAACCATCCATGTCCAATTCCACATTTCCACCATCTATATTTTCTATTATGGATGCAATTATGGGAGAATATGAAATCCATGGTTCCCATTATCTAGTAAAAATTCATGTCTCTAAATAATCATAGTAGGCCCCATCATATAAATTAAATACAAGTGGTTGTTAAGTTTGATAAAGCCTCTTTTGTGAAATGTGGGTTCCTTTTTGATGAGAATGTTGAATATTCTAACTCCTCTTGGATCTACACCAATGAATTAGCTACATGTTTCAAAAATAACTTATATCATATACCTAAATCCATCATGTGAAACATGATGAACTATAAATAAAAAGGTCTATGTCTCCAAAAATAAGGTCTCATCGAGCCTATAATGTCCACACTAAATAAATATTTTCAAGGTATTGGATATCAAACCACCTAGTGTGAGATTATGCAATTATGATAGTGACTCTTTTACCACATCTGAAGAATTCTCTTTAGAAATTGGAAGGATTTCCATTTTTATCCTCTTTTAGGACCTATCCATCATAAATATATTTCACAACACCATCATTTTTACCCTCGTACTAATTTTTTCACAACTTATCCTACAAGACCAACATCAACCACCCTTGCTTGATCATTTTCAAAATGATGGGGCCATATATAAGTTTTTAAGATTTAGAGATTTTATTCCAATAGGAGACCCAAAGAAGGTATTTTTAATTTATTTGGATAATTTTTAATAATTTGGGAGCATTCAGTCTTAAATCTTTCACAAAATAATCATATCCATGTAACTACATCCCAAATTTGCAAGATCATGAGGAGGAACTTAATCTTCCTCCACATCCAACAAAGTTACAAGAAGAATACAATTTATATATTGATAATACCATCAATATCAATATTGAAACTAAATAAATCCTAAGATTATGAAATTTATTTCTTCCTTTTATCTAGAAGAGCAATCCACTTTGACTCTACTCATCAAGGAATTTTTAGATGTATCTGTATGGTTGTTTATAGACATGTCAAGGTTAGATCCTTCACTAGTTATCAATCACCTTATCATACAAAAAGATTCAAACCTAATCAAAAATAAATTGATAAAAATGCATCATAAAGTGGCATTACTCATGAAGGAGTTAAAAAAATAGTTAGATGTATGCTTGATACGAGTAATAAACTACTTGGAGTGGATATACAATATAGTACCAATCACTAAGAAACCAAAAAGGATCAGAGTTTACACATATTTTGGGATACCAATAAATCATGTCCTAAATATGACTTACCTTTACCAAACATAGACATGATTGTTGATTCCACAATAGGTAATGAGATGTTATCCTTAATGGATGGTTTTTTAAAGTATAATTAAATAAAAATATCTCCTGAATACCAACATAACAAAACATTTATCACACCTTAGGGAACTTTTTTTATCAATTAATACCGTTTGGCCTCAATAATGTTTGAACCACCTATAAATATGTAATGATAGGTATTTTTCATGATGTTCTTCATGATATTGTTAAAGACTATGTAGATAATATTTTGGAAAACAATCTATAGAACTAGGGTAGATCATCCCATGGTACCACTCAAAGTTTTTTAATGATTGAGGGAATACAAGGTTCATCTCAATATGAAGAAGTGTGTGTTTGGGGTTACTTCAAGTAAGATTTTAGGATTTATTGTATCATAATGAGGTATTTAAATTGATCCTACAAAGTTCAAAACTATTAGATAAATGCCTCCACCTAAATATCTTAGGCAAATTTGTAGTTTTTAAGGTAATATTTGAGGAATCCATAGATTCATATCACTACTTGTAAACATATGCCATCCTTTCACTTTTATTATAAAAAATAACATTGATTTTTATTATAATTAGTAATGTAAAGAAGAGTTTGAAAATATTAAACATTATCTAGAAAATTCACCAGTCCTAATGCCACCAACTCCAAAGAAACCTATATTACTATATATTTTAGCTACACAATATGCATTGTGGGAATTATTTTCACATTATGATAAACATGGAATAAAAAGAGTCATATTTTATTTGAGTATAACATTGGTATGCTATGATATGATCTAAAGTATTATTCCATAGATAAAACATGTCTAGAAGTTATTTTTGCTTCCCAAAAACTTCACCATTACATGATCAATAATAAAAACAAAATCATTGCAAAAGTTGATCCACTTAAGTATCTCCTTTCCAAACAATCTTTAATAGGGTAAATCATTAAGTAGGTCATGATTTTAAGTGAGTTTGATATAAATTATGTCAACTACAAAGCTATCAAAGGATACGTACTTATAAATACCTTAGCATAGGCACCATTACCAGATAACAAACTTCTAATCATAGACTTTCCATATAAATATATATTGTCCTTGGATGAATAATTAGAGTGAAAATTGTATTTTGATGGGTATTTCAAAAGTCATTACTCAGGGGCATGTATATTTATCATCACTCCAAAAGGTGATCTCATTCTAACATCATTTTATATAGGATTCCCTTGTATCAATAACATAGAAAAATATGAATATATTATTTTTTGTCTTAAGTTTTCAATTTAGTGGAACATCCAACATATCATATTTTTTAGGGATTCTTGGATAATAATCAAATAAGTAACTTAAAAATACCGAGCTAAATATGATAAGCTAATTCTTTATAAATGGATGTTGGATAGTCTTAAATAGTTTTTTTAGCTGATACAATTTGAGCAAGTTACTCAAGTGAATAATAGGGAAGTTGATACTTTGGCCATAATTGGTTCACTAATGACATTCACAATTAGTTTTTTGTTTATCACTCAATGTGTCCAACATATGATACTCCTAAATGTGAAATGGTCTATGAGTTTGTTGGTCCTATTTCTCCTTGGTACTAGGATATATGCATGTACCTTCATGATAATGTGATGCATATTAACTTATACCACAATTAAAAAATCCTTTACCTAGTGAGTTTTTTGCTTTACCATCCTTGGAATACATTATATCATAGGGGTTATGATGGAAATTTATTATAGCTTTTAAAATTTGAAGAGGTAAATTTAGTCATTAATTAAGATAAAAATATGTTTGTTGTCTTCATACTAATGGCATGGCCCTTTTAAAGAAAATTATTCATGTTAGATACTATTGGCCAATAATGGAAACCAGTCCATGCCAATATGTCAATATATGTGTGTTATAGCTCAAATTTTCAACCTTGAGAGGGTGTTTCAAGCCCTATAAACTTGGGATATGAAATGGTACTAGTTTTAGGTTATGGGTGACCTCTAACTAGACTAAACCTCTAGATTATAGGGCTAGCTACCCTTGATGTATCAGTTAAGCTCACACACTACACTAATAACTTGAAAAGGAAAAGGGAGAAAGATAACATGGAAATAAAATAATTAATGGAGGTGATACACCAAATAAACACCCTCAACTTGACTATCATTCACTAAGAACATGTATTAGTCCAGAATCTGATTACACTTCTCAAACAAGGACTGTCTAAAATGATTGTTTGAACATAGAGGTCATAGATAATGCATTAAATGAGAGGGTTGGTAAATAGGTATAACTAAGGCACTAATGAATAAAATACACTTTAAAAATATGTATAAATACATCAATATTACCATGTGATATGTAAGAAGACAATCCATTTGTAAATAGGTAGGAGAGGATAAATGAGAGAGAGTACAATCACTAATTCTAGAATCTATCAACAATCACACAAGTACACTAGTTACATACATGTGAGGAGGTAATAATTACATTCATTAATTCTTAAAATTCATAGTAAAAGTGTTTATTTTAGTAGGTATTCACCATACTCAGCCAAAGGATATTTACAAAACCAAATAAAGCTATATATATAGAGAATGAGAGAAAGAGAGAGAAATGGCATAGAAGAGAGTCATTTACAAGTGGAAATCACTCATGAAAAGATTTAAAATAAAAGATGAGGTTATATAATAGTATCATAAGGTATTCAATGACATATTTTGCTTTCTTGATTATGCTTCAGCTTGGAAATGGCATAGGAGTTTATCTCTTTGCTTGACACATCTTGTTTCTTCCTCAAACTACTCTCCTCTTGGATTAGAAAGTGATAATTGTCATGCTTGATCATCAATATCACTTTGAGTTTCCATATGCCATTATTCTTGACACCTTTCATCTATTTGATAACCTTACTATACTAACATTGCAGTAGTGATCATATCTTCTTAGGTGTCTTGAAACCCATTAATCTCACTATGCCTCTCTTTTCTCAAAAGTTTTAAATCTTTATTCTATCCTCATTAATGTAACCTATCTCCATGAGATACCTTTCTCTACCTTAAAAAATCTATATCAATCATCTTTAATTCCTCAAACACTCTTTAAAACTTCATTTCACACTTAAAGCCCATACTTGCCTTTAATTCCTTGTAACCCTCTAAACATACAAAGCTCCTTATGTATAAATTATAAGGATGTTCCTAAAAAAATAAGAATATATTTTATTACCCAGTATGCTCTTCCTACTCTATACAAATTTTCATGACTAGACACCAAGTGCAAATACACTTACTCCACTTGTTTTTCTTCTCAATTAGGTCTCTAGGCCTAAAAACTAAAATTTTGCTCTAATCAATGCTCACATAAGTGAAAATTTATATAAATGTTTTATTCACATTATGGACCTCCTGAGCATTCTTCATGTAAAATTTTAGGGTTTGGAACCATATGTAGGTGGGTGAACCAAGAAATGGTCAAAACCTTAGCCTAAGTGCATACTCATGCTCAAGAGGCAATTGAAATGATTTCTCAATAAATTGATAGGTTAAAATTATTTATGATGGTTTTTTATGGACTATACCATCATAGGAAAACTCAATCTACTGAAGAGAAGATCTCCAAGAGTAATCCCATGTCTACATATGGGTTTCTTGAACAACAAAGTAATGCATTTCTCCCTTTTAGCCCAAATTAGTGGCTTGAATGTGTATCATATACCATCTTAGGAGTCCTAATAAAGTGTGTATAATACTAGGTAACATATACCTAGGCTTATATAGACTTTATACCTGACTTTAATGCCTATTATTACACTGTATACTCCAAATGGGTCTATAACTATGCCTTTTAGGCCAATTTTCTATACATTGTACCTTACAAGTGACAAAAAATAGTTTGAGGGAGTTCTTAGGAGAGTTAATAAGGTTTATCAGATCCTTTCAAGGGTCATAAAATCCATTTCAATTTATTAGGATACCAATTTATTCCATCGAGTCTATAAAGAGGTTTCTTGACAACCTATGAGTGTCTTGCACTCTTAACATTTGTTCATAGAGATGAGGCCATTGACCTAATAAACAATACCTAAAAATTTTAGGGTATAATATTTTATAACTAACCCTAATATATTTTTTCACCATGAAAAATTTCAAGGGAGACCTAATTAAAGTTTGGGAGTCTCTCGGGCTCACTTTGGCAGTCTATGAGTGCCTTGCACTCTTAACATTTGTTCATAGCCTATAGGTCATCAATAAAATAACTAATACCATATTAATGGAGTAATAATACATCCCAAACATATCCAAATTCAAACTGGTCCCATGAACTTTCTCAAGAGATTTCACACATGGAGAAGAGAGTCTTCTTGGGCAATATAGGTCTACCAATGAACTAGAGTGAGGTCTATTTAGTAAAATAGGGCATAATATGATTGATATTGGTTTGACATACTATGTTATGTATATATCAATATATTCCATTTTTTTAATGATCCCCACTGGTTATTCCCATTGTATAAGGCTCTGCAACCTACCTTTCATATCTTGAGGGTTTGCAGATAGTTTAGCAAATTTGTCCCGAGTAACCTTCTTTTGGTGCCTTTTATTCATATCAAGGCATCTAAAAATATTATAATTTTTCCTTGATGTTTATAAAACCTTTAAATATTATTAATACCTCAATTTAACTCAAAATTTCATGATTTGTTTGATAAAATACACATAGGCCTAAGATTTGCATAGTCCACCTTGTGAAGTTGGTGACAAAGACTGTAGGCGTACATGGGTATAGGATTTGTTAGGAATAAAAGTGAGTCTCAAACTCACTATTAAATATTTATCCAACATATTAAAACTATTTTACCATGGTCATTAAATTTCATCTAACCCTTGAACTCCATCATTAATAGAAGAGCTATTGCATTTCATATGAAAAAGAGAATTACAGGTCTGTAAACTTATAGGTCTAATTTTTGTCATTTTAGGCCCATTTACCATATATTTGGACCATGTTATTATTTAATAAAACCCATAAATGTATCATAAGATACCTCATGATATTATGATCCTCTTTTTACACTAGCAATGCAATATTTATCACCTTTTTGCCTCACCTCTATGTAGTCAAGTTTATAACACAATCTCAAAACCGAGATGATAATAGTCTTGTATTGATGAGTTGGTAGTTAAAGGGATAAAATTGATATATTTATTCTATAATTATTATATTTCATTTAATTTCACATTAAATCACTTCACCTCAGTGGTTTATTGATGTTCATAACTAAGACCTTGTTACTCTCCCACTTGCAAGCTACTAGTCCTTTGGTGAGTCAAAAGAACATGACTTATTTTGCCTATTTGAGTTCTTAATAATGTTTTGAATAGGTTTTTATGGATTTAAATAAATACAACACACAATAAAAACCATCTATATTTATTTTCATGTAATACAAGACTCTCAAAACATTAAGACTGTGTTTGCATATTGATGAATGATGAGCACTAGTCAGAATCTGCAGGTTGCCACCATGTTGAGAATCTTGTGGGTGTGGAGTTGGAATGTATAATTATATATATATATATATATATCATTTTATTTGGTTTAAATATGATTTTATATCTTCATCTTCACACTTTATTCTATTAAAATCCTTGAGACAAAGAGACCATGATCTTCAACTTACCAACTGTGCAAAATTAGAGATTTCATATCCTCTTGGGCTCACACATGTCAAGTGAGGAATATATAATTATTTATAATGGTTATACATACCATTTTAACCTTATAAAATTTCATTCATACTTCTAACCAACTTTAAATTTTTATCTCAAGGACAGAAATTGAGCATATGGGGTTTATGTAGGGTTTAAGACCACCTCATGGTCTTAGTGATTGTTCATAAAGGATTAGACACCAATATAATAAATATGGACATTTATTTGAATTAAATTATGACCCCATCCTCTATCCAATATTTTATGCCACCACTCTCTCTCTTTTGTACAGAATGAGCATCTAAAACTAGCCTTCACAAGATTGTCAAGGAAGTGATGGCAAAAAGGGAGTGTTTTTTAATTTTATGAGACTTTTATCACATATAAATGATTTATTTTATCATTTTTATGGTTTATGTATCCATGGGATTTATTGGGAGTTAAAATCCACTTATAAAACTTGTGGCCATCCTTTAAAAGAGCCTCTTTTTAACACTAAAAATGTCATATCTATTAGGTAAACATTGATGGTATTGTGAAATAGGTATTCATGGAGTCATTAAAACATTTATGTACCAAATAAAACATTCCCATTCATAATATTTCCAACTACCTTCCATTTCTTTCAATATTCTCCTCTTGAATGTGACAAAGAGCACAAGAAAATACTTGAAATGGGTTATAACATTATAAAATAGGTTATAAAATATTTTTAGGAACTTTTACAGAACATGAAATAATATTAAGTGACTTGACACATATTAAATTCCATAAAAAAAACCTTTAAACCTATGATAATCTTTAAACCCACTTTACTAAGACAAGCATGACTATATAAACATATTGTTAGAAAGAATAGTTACCTTAAACTTGTTAAACTTACCTTAGTATATGATAAACATGAATTAAAAGGATATTTTAAAGGTGATAAATCAAGGTAGGGGCTTGATTGGATTTTTTTTTATGATCCTCTCTAATGGTAGCCAAAATTTGGCTAACATCTTTGGCAATCTCCTAGGGATGCTTTCTTGTTGAGTATATTAGACTAGCTTCCTTGTCCATCCATTGGGATACAAATTCACTCACCCTCAAATTGAGACATAATACTTACTTTAACAAAATGACAAACTGAAACACTTCCCAATACACAACACACAAAATACAACACACACACACACACACACACACACACACACACACACACACACACACACACACACACACACACACACACACACACACACACACACATGTTAACAAGCACTTAGGGAAAACAAATCAAAGACTACTATGTACAAGTAACATTCATATCTCTTCATCCTCCAAGATCAAAATGGAAGATCTTGGGATCATCATGACACCATGAAATCATATTTTAATATGTTTAATGAATTATAAATAGGTACTTCTCATGGAGTGAGAGATTCCAATCATATTTTGAGATATTGGTATGCTCATGATCTCCATGGCCAATAATCCGACTTTATTGCTTCATTACCATGTCCATGAGTTGACTATGAGAGTCAATAAAAAATTCATACTCATTCAAATATTGGTTTATTATCCTAAATAATACCATTATTGACTCATCAATATGTTTTTCCTAATTATCTATGACTTATTCATGCCTATGAGCTACTACCTTCTTAACTTATTGAAGATATTCATTTAGAGAACTATCATTTTGAAAGGGAATGCTTTCTATATCATCAAGGGAATCTTCAAGATCACTTTATTATTGTCTAGCTAAAATATTTTCCTCTTGAATCATATCTTTCTCTTACTCATCTTGACGGGTGTCATACTTGTCATATATTTCCACATCATGAACTTGAACTTCTTGAGGGTGGCTTGTGTGATAGTTGATGAATGCTAGTAGTAGTGATTGTTATCTCTCACATTTATCCTTTCCTACCTATTTTCAAATGGATTGTATTGTTTCAGGTCATGTGGTGAGTTTGATGTAGTTATTTATGGTTTGAAAGTGGATTTTAGTTATTAGTTCCTTACTTAGACCTCTTGACCAACCCTCTCATTTAATGCATTGTCTATAACCTCTATGTAAAAACATTCATACTTGAAGGTCCTTGTTTGATAAGTGTAAAGAGATTCGTGTCTAATCCATGTTATTATTACACGATATTCAAGGTAAGGGTGTTGATTTTGTGTATCACCTCCTTTAGTTATTTTATTTTCATGTTATCCTTCTCCCTTTTCCTTTGCAAGCTAGTAGTTTAGAATTAAGAGCTTAACTAATACATCAAGGGGAGTTAGTCATAAAATATATAGGTTTTATAGATTTCACCCACAACATATGACCAATATCATTGCATATATAAAGTTGAAAGGGATTGAATCACACTCTCAAGTGGGCATATTTGAGCTATAACAATGTGTCCCATGCAAAAAACATGGCAACCTAATCCATATTCCCTCACAAGATTTGAAACCCATTACCACTTCATGACCCTTATCCACATTTGGGTTAGACCTCATTGTAAAAATCAATCCCAACTCTTATTATGTTCATATGCATATAATCATGACCACTAAGTACTTTACTAAGTGGGTTGAATACACTCTTTTAACCTACATAGCCGACAAATAGATTTACAAATTCATTTTGAACACTATAATTTTTCATTATAGTGTTCATTATACCATTATATCATATAATATAAATTACTTAAAACAAATATGTCAAGTCCCTTTGTTAAGCATACCACATCATGAACAAATGGTCCACACCATATTATCCCCAAGGTAACAATCAAGTAGAGGCATTAAACAAAAACATCATAGAAATAATTAATCATGTTGTAAATAATGTTCATCATGATTGGCATTTAAAATTTTACCTTGATATGTGGTATTACCATAATAGCATTCAAAAACCCATGGGGTAAACCCTGTATTCCCTTGTTTACAATATTGAGTCCATATTATATGTTGAAATTGAGTTTTCATCATTACATATCTCTTTAAAAGTTATCATTGATGATGAAACATATCACATCTCAAGGCTACATGAGATTGTTACCTTGGATGAGAAATGTCTTAGATCCCTTAACCATTTAAAATCCTATCAAAACCATCTTCATATTTTTTATAATAATAAAATAAAAATTAGAGAGTTTAAAATTAGAAAACTTGTACTGAAAGAAAACCAATGAAACACCAACATCGATCGCAAAAATAAAGGAAAGTTTGAACCTAATTAGTTAGGTACATACATTTCCATTATCAAATATGGATTGGGTGATTATAAAATAGAAAAAACATATTGAGAAGACCTTGATGAACCAATTAAAATCATGCATATTAATATATTCCATGCCTAAATTGATATAGTGTTGCTTTATATTTATAAAAAAAATCCATCAAAAAGAGAAAACCATTATGGCACTTTAGACAAGTACCATGGAAAACATTAGTTTCTAGTTCCATGCATAAACCATTAATATATACATCCTATTTTCTTTGGATATTCCCATAGCATTTATCCATCTATTCATTATCCACTTGTTCATAACCTATTTTCCAATTGTCCCTATTACCTATGACATTTTTGTTGAAGGTTTGATCTTGGTGATTACATAGATCTATTTTTGCTCATGTTTTGGCAACATATTATATATAATATTTTTATAATCATTCAACCATACATCATAAAACAACCATTCATAATAAAGCCCCTTTCTTCATTCCAAAAATTTATAACTAATTTTCCATTATGTATATAGTTTAGTCACCCATTCATAAAAATCCCCAAAAATAATTTTAAAAAATCACAAAAACTAGTAAAAAGTACCTTGTCCTTGGTAACATACCCTAGTCATCCCTTACATGGGTTACTCATCATACACTTATCACTATCAAAGATCTCATAGTTTACTTATTTGTATTGACCATTCGCTTGATTTATTATTTATATAAATTGTGTGTTTTACTTGCTTGTATAGTTGTTTTTTTACTTCATTGTTTATTTTCCTTACTTGGTTTCATTATTGCAAACATTTTTTTAATCTTGTTTCCATTATTTCACGTTGATTCTAGATCACTATGTGCATTACAAATGGTTTTATTATGATCTTTGATGTCATGATTCATTAAGACTCATACTTATGACTCTATTAGTCCTTGTGTGTATAACATAATATACATCATGGGTTTTCCATACCATTGGTGCATATTATCTTACACAACATAAAAATATTTTTTTCTTAATTCAAGTCAAAACATAATGTTGTAACTCCAATAAAAGTCTACAACATGTAGCTATTAACAAATACATTTTCACAAAAAACTTTCACATCCATTATAATGCTAAAATGAAAAGGCTAACGCATGTCAAATATCAATAGTAAAAGATATGAAATCCCATATACATACTATCCATCTATTACATCTATAAAATTAAAATATACATAAACATATGCCAATATATAATGTAATCACATGCAAAAATAAAAAATGTGTGTGTGTGTGTGTGTCTGTGTGTGTGTGTGTGTGTGTGTGTGTGTGTGTGTGTGTGTGTGTGTGTGTGTGTGTGTGTGTGTGTGTGTGTGTGTGTGTGTGTTGTGTGTGTGTGTGTGTGTGTGTGTGTGTGTGTGTGTGTGTGTGTGTGTGTGTGTGTGTGTGTGTGTGTGTGTGTGTGTGTGTGTGTGTGTGTGTGTGTGTGTGTGTATGTGTGTGTGTGTGTGTGTGTGTGTGTGTGTGTGTGTGTGTGTTAATCAATACATCAAATACATCTCTTGTACAACTCAAAAATTATTTTTATCATATATCCTATAGCATCAATACATAAAATACATCTCATGTATGTATCAAAAATGTGTGTTTGTCATCCAATAGGTCTCACTTTGTCCCTTTTTAGTGGGTGGTCTCATCCACTATGGTGTACCCTATGGAGACTACATGGCATGGTGAGAAGACTAGCCTATATAATTATATGATACTATCATCCATGATGTCTTCATCCCTAATCTTGATCTATAGGCACTTCTCACTCTTAGATAATCACATATTAGGATGCCTACTTCATCACCTACACCACATCTAATAGGGCCTTTATCTGGACTAATGTATTAAATAGAACCTTCACCCTTTATATATCCATCCTTAATGCATATTATTATCTAAGGTATCTCTTTGCAATAAATATATCATTCTTTATCTATCTACCCACATCAAAAGCCACCAATCCCTCCTCTGTACTCCTAACCTCTATAATCAATTTATCAACCTCCACCTATAATCTAACTATATCTATGGCTTTATGACCCCCTTTATCTACTCTATCCCCTTGCTATCTTTAAATCTCCACATCTCTCACCCTAATCCCCTAATGTAGCCTCTCAATTAGGTCCTCATCCTCTACTTTTTATGTTGACCTTGATGACTTGACCTCATCATCTCCACCAATATGTATCTCAAGTGTAGTATATATCTCTATTTCCTCCCCCTCTCCCTCATTGGCACCATCAATAATAATCATGTGTGTATCTTATCTTACTCTATCTCCTTTTAACCTCCTTAACCTCTACCTCCTCCATGTATACCTCCTAAAATGTGAACCTCCTCACCACCAACCTATCCTCCACCTCATGGGGAATTTGCATGCATAGGAAACCTCTTTTTTCCATTCATGTGTGGTCATATCCTTAAGTTAGTATGCAACCTATCCATCCATGTCCTTAGCCTCTGATGAATAAATATCAATATAATGGGTTATGTCTACTCCCACCATGTATTGTAAGCCTTAGTCACCCTTTTATTTACTATATCCCTCCTCATATGATAGCATATAGTCTACATATATACCTAATTATGATATGAAACCCTAAGGATCTATACCGAGTGCCCACTTGGGTCTATCTTGCACTACCTGTGCAAACATATATGGCCATGTTGTTACATCCTATTATATACCAAACTATCTCAAATCCATATCTAGTTTGTAGCATTGTATAATATACTCATATCTTCCAATAATGTAACACTGTGTCAACATGTAATCCATGCATCATGCATCTTGTGACCACTATGTATCTACCTCATGTAAGGTCTCCATGTAATATAAGTATGCCCAAAATCATCTAATTCCCTCTTGTAAAATTTCAAATATCCCAAGTGGTTCCTCCATACACCTATCAGAATATACCATCCATATGTAAATAGATCTACATTCGCTCTTTATCTCAAATGTCTAAATATCCTCTCAACCACAATATGTTCCCATTCCCACACCTACAATAGTGTAGATGAGCCTATTATAGATGTTCCCTTATATATAACCATATTTAATTCTCTATATAAGTGTGCCAAAACATAGGTTTTCCATGAAAACTTTATCACACTCTATGACATATCTGAAATAAAATATTATAAGCTTGTAGGAAACAATCTCCCACTCTTGTTTAGAAGCAACATCCCACCAACCAGAGCCATTAACACTAATGTCAATTCATATGTCTCCTTAATATCATGTAAGCATCCAAATCTATCCCATAGTAAATCATAAGGATAATATCCTCTCCAAACACCTTGGCCAATGGTACTGCATTTTCAATCTCTCTGCAATAAAACTTCACATCCTTTACAAGGATGTAAAGTTTCCTCCATACATCCTCTAAGGTCAATATCATCTCCCTTGTCGATAACTATAATGTGTTGGTCTTTAAGTACTAATGCTCTACTAATTCCATAAGTAGTTCCATATCTATATATATTAAGTGTCTATATAATTTATGTTAACCCTACTTCTTTTAAGACACCCACCTCGTAATTAGTAAATCTCCACATCAGTTGTAACACACCTGACTGCCTCTTTCACATAGTAAGTATAAGTTATCTCTCCTACACACACTTAAAAGGAACAATGTTAGTTTTTTTTGAATTTATACTCATCGTTATGTACATCAACATTCATCCAATATGACACATCTATCTAAAATGATAAAAATTACAAATTCTCTAAACTATAAATGAATTCACTAAACTATAAACAAATTCACAAAACTTTTGAAAAATTCATTGCACCCTTAAGGTGAATTTATTGTTCTAATGAATTAATTGTAGGGCGCAATGAGATCACCATAGGTTTTAATGATTTCTTCACTAATTTTGACAAAACTTATATTATGACAAAATTGTTAAACTATCTCATAATCCTATTGTTCTCACTAAAACAATTGCCAAAGTTGACTTTAAAACCTCCATTTGCAAAACAATAGGTTTGTTTGAATTGAATTTAGAAAGAATTTATGACCCTAAAATGACAAAAAATAAATTCAAAAGTGTCGCTTACCAGATCCCCACTCCCATATGGTCTCTAGTAAACTTGAACTCATTCATTGTTATGCCTATCTGCTAATATACACTCTATTTTCCTCTTATAATGTAGAGAAAAATCTAACACAATGTGGCTAATCAAATCGATCACACAAATGAATTTAAAAAAAATAAATTTCAATTTATAGCACCCATACAACCTATTCATATATTTTACCTGAGATCTAAGTGTTTTTATCACATGTTCCATGCTATCACTTCATTTTCTCTTCCAATCATACCATCAATCTATCAGATTACTCAATATCTTTATTTCAACTTGTAAATCACTAGTATACTTTTAATAACTCATACTTGGAAAATTTATTTCTCATTTTATGGCCCATATCTTACCAATGGGATATGTCATTCCCACATCTACTGCCATGTAACAATCATTCATGGGGCACACTCCTAGTGTGTATCTTACAAATGATAAATCTTATTTCTCCAATTGGCTCCCTAGAATTTTTTTGCTTGGAGAAAATAATTTTGTGTCTAAAAATAATTCAAACATTGTGTGTGTGTGTGTGTGTGTGTGTGTGTACTCCCATTTATTATGATATGAAATACCTCAATTTATATATAACCTTCATTCCTTCATTTCAAGTGCTTATCCACATCCATTCTTCCTTCACGAACACTCATGAGGGAATCATTCATAATAATTTAAAGCCATCTAGGGCATCATATTTCTACATCCATTTACATTATAATTTTATTTATTTTTTAAAAAGGCATTGTTTCTTCCAGTTGCAACACCTTTTCAAAGAGGGGCAATGTAGACACCCCAATTTTTCCACATTTAGTCGTAATTAACATTGATTAAAATTGACACACTAACACAACTATCATTCATGATTCAAATGTCATCCTGAAATTATTTCCATCCCTTTTTAAAATAATTATTTAATCCATATTAATCAATTAATTAATAATGCACATATATTCCACAAAAGTAATAAAAAATCCAGAATTTACAAGTCACTAAACATCTTTCATGCTTCTCTGAACCAAGTGTCGAATCGCCAAACCACCTCCTCAACTTACTCAAAAAAAATTTGAATCATAATTTAAAATTTTCAACCACATTTGTGAGTCCTAAAAATACCTTGAATCATTCATGAGACATTTTCAACTACCATCTAACTTTTTCTTTTCTTTCAAACACATGAATAATTGTCATCTTCCACTTAGATGAGGACTCAAACCTAAATATAAACAATTAACATAATCCAATAAAACTAAATTATTTTTAACTATTGATATTATCACTTGAAAACCTATAAATTTAAGTATCATAATCCATTGTTATCATCCACCTTCAATCTATCAAATTATTATGCACATCCATTGAGAAAATTGAGATCATATGTCCATATTTTTTTGAATTTATCTCTACTTATAGAGTTTATTTGAGCATCCACATACCAAGAATCAAGATAAAATTAAATTAAAATAATTTATACGGTGGTTTAATTCATTTTAATTATGGTATTTTAGGTATTTATTTTGTCTTCCTTTTTTTGAATAACTCAATTTGAGGTTTTAGTTTAAATGTAGAATAGGAATTAACATTTATTTATTTTCCAAATTTATTTGATTATAAAAATTAACCATCATAATTGGCCTATGTTTAAATGTGTCTTTGATATTCCTATATATACAATGTAACCTAATCCATTTCACTCTTAATTCTTATCATCTAGATATATTAAATGCTAAGTCTCCCATGGACAATCATCAAGTCTTATTAATAATTTACTTATTTTCCAAAGGAATAAGCATATATATTTAAATTGGAATCAATCCACCACATTACATAAAATTTTTACTAAGATATGTTTATAGCATAAAATGTAGTTGTATTTGATAATCTAGGATAAAAAGTGAATCCCTTTATGTCAGTTGGGTTGGTAATAGTCACAAACATTAGAATTAGAATTAGCCTTAATGTGTAGTGTGCATGACATTTAGGTACAACCCATTAAGAGAGTGGATGGGATACCAACCCATGAAAATTTTCATTCTTGGTAAATTCTATCACATTAGGTACAAAATTAAAAGAGACTACAATTACTAGGTATTTGAGATCAACCAGATCACACAAATTATAATTCTTAATTTTTTGCCTTTGTTGAAACATTTGTAGAAGTTTATATCTTGAAAACTAGGTAAACATCATAATATTGGGCCTACATATTGTTTATGAATCATAATTAGTGTAAATATGAACATTTTCTATGCATCAAACAATTTTATGTTTTATTTGTCTTACTGTTTGGACCTATTTTTCACTATTTTAAGTCTTTAAGCATGTATAGGTGATCCATGAAATAGATGTATATTCCACTCTAATATTCACAACACAAAAAAATTACTTAACTAGGGGTTTTAATCAAGTTATATTCCATATAATAACAAATAAAATGATATAATAAGATGTATTATAACCTTTTGATTATCATCTTAAGCATATAATTCATTAAATCATGCATGCTACTACTCCATACATGACTACAATTTAATTTTCTTGTATATAAGTGCAAAAAATGTGAATTTAATTATCATAAATAAAAAATATTATGTTTGTGATATATGATTCTTGAGTTATCTTGAGTGTTTGCTATATTAAGGTAGTTTTAATGAATTGAAAACATACAATCAATGGAAACAATCATAACATGGAAAATAAAGATACACAAGACATTAACCTGGAGAAACTCAATGCGATAAAATTATAGTAAGAGTGAATCCATGCTTCCTCACCTCAATTATATTATAAAACTTAAAATATTTTGCCTTCTTGGGATTACAAGGACAATATCTTCAAAAATATGCAACTCTTATAATTATTTTTGCACTCTTCAATGGATGAATTTATTCTTTAAAAAGAGATATTACTAAACTTAACTATATTATCTATGTAATTTTAACATAGATGTTCTTTACACTTTAACTCCTTATATGCACTTTGAAGATCTCATATGCAATCACAATGATTCCTCTGCCATCAAATACATGTCTCTAAATAATTCTTCTTTGAATCCACTATCCACCAAGTGAAATCTCTTAGACACACAATAAATGAAAAAATGATTTATTAAACTAAATTAAATCAAATAAAACCCAAATGGGATCATAAATACATAATAATCCTCCAAGAGTCAAAAATATAATCCCAAATTCTTCTTTTTCTATTAAACTTTATGTTCATTACCCATGGAAAAAATTGCCACTTTATGCAAGAAAAAATTATTAAGGTGGTTAAGAAACTACCACATAATGTTAAAAAACTATTTTAGTATCTATGAAATTAGCACATAAAATATCAAAACATATACAAGGGTTATGAAACTAAAATTTACTTAAACAATTCATTTTGTAACCATGAAAGTTTTAACTTTTAGATGCCATAACGTTTGCATACAAACTCAAAATAACATGCCATATTTTTTATCTTGAATTTTTTTTTTGACAATAACCACAATATGTAATAAAAATTTACTTTGGATTCTAACTATATGTTTTTAATCCATTACAATACAAACTATCTCATTTCTAAGGCTTGGCATGTTGCAAAAATACTTCTTAACCCTTCTCTAACAATTGATACTCTTACTGACTAAATTAAATGATATTATTAATCCAAATTTATGATCATATGCTCCAAATTTTAATATTTTTTTTCCCAAAAAATATATGCATATTAAATACTATAGATATTTTATCCAAGACATTGATAACATATTTCAAGTTTGGTAGTTGTAGATTATGTCTAGGATAGTCCCTTATCCTATTCAAAAAAGGAGAAACAAAGTTCAAACTCAAATGGGGGTGACCAAGACTACCTGGAACCTATTTTGTGTGCTAAGGTTTAGGGGAACAAGAAGGTATGGAAGAAATTATGTAAAGGGGACCTCGCTAAATTTATGTTGATGATTAAGGGACATGATGAGGATCTTTCAAAGGATTTTTTTCATGCATGGAATAAATGAACATTTAAGATGAGGGGTGTGAAAATTTTAGTGACTAAAGAAAGTATTAGAGAAGTTACTAGTATTTCCTATGAGGGGATGAAATCTTATAAAGATACAAGCCTCAAACTAAGATAATGTAAAAGTTTTTTTGAATGGATGTCATGCTGAAATAGATAAGAAGGGTTTTCCATAGTAAGATCTTCCTTGAAAATGGATATAGATATGTTTACAAATAATTAAATACTTAACACCTGAAGGTAAGTATACATTGATTTTATCCCACCATTTTTTACTTCTCAATCACTTTTGTGGCTATAAAATTAGTCTAACATTCTATCTTTTAAAGTCCTTAGAAGTCATGGCCCTAGCCTATCAGGTTAGTGATAAGAATGAAATCATCCACCATGGACTCATCCTTCTACTTTTTCAACATGGTGAAACCATGCAAAAGAATACTATCCCCCCTAGCTAAAGACTCCCTGACTGAGGCCAACCTTGCAAATGGCATCCCTCTTAAAGACAACCTAGTTGAATCTAGCCTGCCAAAGAAAGAGAAAGGGTCTGCCACCCATGCCCTCCCTAAAAACTTATCCCATTTTTATAAACCATCTATTTTCAAGTGCCCTACTAAATTTTCCTTTATCTCCACAAGAAAAAATCCTAGACCTATTGTCATTCCTTAGAAAGAGGAAGATGGCTTTATGAATATGGAAATTAGTAGAATGGTGGATACTAACATTGAATGTAGAAGGAAATTAGGTTTATTATTGGAGAAGATGGAAGGTATTATGAGGGTCATGGTCTCTCTCATAAAATATAGGAATGACCTTAAAGTTGAAACTGTCAAGCTTAAGTAGGAATTGGATAAAGAAAAGGATAAGAAAGTCCTTTTACCAGAGAAATAATGTAATGTTGCACTAGGGTAGGAACATACTAAAGACACTCAACCTTATTTAAAGGCCAAAATGAAAATAATAATCCACTAGATGAATTCAAAACAATATCTCCTAGAAGGACCTTCCAAATGAACTTGGGGAGGAACTAACCAAGAATTATTTTTGGTGAAGACCAAGGAAACAGATCAAGTTACTTTAAAGGAGAAATCTAATTTGGAGGTGGTCTAAGTTTATTTATTGGATTATTTATGTTTTTTTATTTTTTATTAGTTTATATTTCTTATTGTTAAGCATCATTTTTTAGAAGGTTTTCTATTTTTTATCCTGTGGAGATTTGTTCTTTGACTATGGGTCTTATCTTGTCTTAAACTTATGGTTGTTAGTGCCTTGTAAAACTAGTTATATTTTACCTATTAAATGTGTGTGTGTGTGTGTGTGTGTGTGTGTGTGTGTGTGTGTGTGTGTGTGTGTGTGTGTGTGTGTGTGTGTGTGTGTGTGTGTGTGTGTGTGTGTGTGTGTGTGTGTGTGTGTGTGTGTGTGTGTGTGTGTGTGTGTGTGTGTGTGTGTGTGTGTGTGTGTGTGTGTGTTTGTGTTTAAAATATAAGTATTAACATTCTATCTTTCCAAATGGGATATTAACTTTCTCAAATGGGATACTAACTATATCATCCTCTTGGCTTTTTTGTATCTTTTAGAGAAGGACTACCCAACTTTGAAACTTGTAAACCCAAGTTTATAAAGAGTCTATGAATCCTTCCTATCTCTACCAAATCACCTTATTTAATTATTTGATATCTCATTATTCCTCTTGGCTATTAATATTAGCCCATTTTCTAATATACGCATGTTTGTAGGTAGGGAAAAGCTATCCACAAGGAGATGTTGATAAAAAATTCTCCTTGCTAATCATAATTATTTAAACAAGTGAAAAAAATATATTGCATAATTTAAGTGGTGTTACAAGAAGTCTCTATCTATACAAATTGTCCTTATATTTGGTCGTAAAACTCAAAAATGAAACTTAAATGGATTGGAAACATACATCTCCATTTACAAAGTGCCTATTTCTAGAAATTGAAATTTTACATCAAAACATTTGTAACTCATATTCAATGAAATAACCCTTGTAGAGTACTACTCACAAGGGGTAAAATTATTACCATATACTAATGACCTAATGTCATGCCACTTCTTCTCCATCCATGGAATAACCCTTTGGCTCATGACCATGCAACAAGATTCCAAAAAACATGTCATACTGATTAATTGAATACCAAAACTTGTTTTAAATATATTATTGAAAACTTATTCCATGTGCATTAAAAAAATTAAAAAAACATGTTTAAAACCATATATAATTTTTTAAGGTTATCATTTTCACACCAAAAGCAACATAAATTATTATAATAGTTATGATTTATGAAAAGTATATTATATCTCCTTAATATAATCACATGAGTTCTCAAATGCATGTTAAAATATTGATAAATAATTAGACATGTTAGACATGATGCAATTATTAATTTTTATGAAGAGGAAAAGAAATCAACATGTTGAAATCTTTTTGATATCTTGGATTTTTACCTATGTTTGGATATTTCTTTTAACATAGAGTCCCTCTTATAGAAATATTTTCATGTGATACAATAACTTAGTAAGGAAAACATGAAAACTTGAAAATAAACATGAACATGAGTGTTGAAAATGATACAACCTTTTTGATGCAATGAGATACTCATACATGTGTTTCTCAAATTGATTATTATTAGTGTAAGACTTTATTTTCTATTTTTTTTTAATTCAAGATAATCCTAAACATATGATCTAGCTTGATTAGGTTTCAATTATCATAGGGAGTTACTTGACCATCATTTGTATCTAGTTGGTAAAAGTTACTCCTTGACTAGTTATTCTGGGTATGGGAGTTACATGCATATTCTAGGCTCTTTACCACAAGTCTAGGGGTGGTTACTTATCACCTCTCCTATTTGTGCTCCTTTTTTAAATATGAATACATGAAGGATTTTCCTAGTTTACACTCTTGATTTATCTCACATATCTACTTTTTCATTCTATGTTATTACTTTATTCAAGATATAGTGCATTTAGTATTCCATATTCAATCGTTGTAGGATCTTTGACATGGTATTAGAGCGATAATTTTGGTAAACCAATTACCTATTTTTGTCTTATATTTTTTTTTATGAAATTATGAGTTTATTCTGTAAAAACTATTTTTTTAATACTCTATTGTGGGAAGATTATTTTGGTTTTTTGTGGAGGCACTATTTTTTCTATATGTAGAAACATGTGGGTTTTTTCTTGGATTTGTTCTTTTATGTGCATGTATGTTAGATCCCCATTGGTTTCACATTGAGGTGGAGTCATAGTTATTTTTATTGAGGATGAAATGAATTTCCTTTCTATCTAGAATCTGAACATGAGGCATGTTGGAGGAGAATACCAGTAATGAGGAGGCTATTGAAACAAAACATCAACTCCTTTATCATAATGTGTTTTACATATCTGAGTATATACTATGAGCATGAGTTTTAGATATAGTGGATTATATCTAGTTTCCATCACATTTATTCAATCACTAGGCTCCTTAATTCCACCTATGTAGGACTATGATAATAGATAGGTTTGCAATGTCTCCTCCATAATTGTTCAACTTGATCACAATAGTTTTTATATGCATGAGATGGTCATTTACACTAAAGGTAAAACCAAAGATTAAATGCATTTTAAGAATTATGAAGAAGGTGAATACTAATAAAATGTGGTTTTTCAAAATCATATTTCATCATCAAGCTTACTATCATCGATCAGGAGTGGTTTCCTTGCTAAATTCACTGACTAAATTAGAGTATAAATAGTGGGTGAAAAGAGTAGTCTTGCAATATATATGAGACAAGGTTTCCAACATTGTGACTCATTATAAAAAACTATATAAAATTATGGAGATCTAGTTTAGTTCACCATGAAACTACTCTCTCTGATTTGTTTTCCCATGAATTCATTATGATATCCATTCTTTTAAAGGTAAAAATGAATACTCCTAGTTATAACTCACCTTAAAATGACCTAATTTTTGTCTTCATGAAAGTTGTATGTTTCCCTCCAAAAACACCTTCATGCATGTCTTAAATTCTCTTATAAAATCCATATTGGTATCAATGTGAGAACACCTCTCTTCTAATGTGGCACTCCAACTTAGATAAATAACTGACACCTCTTTATTTGTAGGGTTCACTCAGACTCCCTCCACATCGATGACTTTATGAACCAAAAACCACCTAAGGTGAATCATGGTTTTTCACCTATTTATTAGTGGTTTTTCTAAATAATTTAATGCCTTTATAAAACTCAAATGTAATTTCCTTATAGACATGTATTTTTAATGTATAAAGCATGTTTTATAAAGATATGTGGAGTTGACAAATTTTTAATAGTAAAAGTGTTCAATTACTTTAGGAGGGTGGGGGACAACTCATGTGGTTAAGGGATTTTTTTGAACCATGAAGGATGATTTTTGAGGTGATTTACTTTTAGTCCTAGCAAACCCCTAAAGATAACAAAAATCATTCTTTGAGCTTGAATTCGAGGAACAAGATTCATAAACCAAAACCAAACACTTATTTGTCTGTTAAAATTCTTGTGTGGTACCTCTAGGTAAAACTATTGATTTATACAGGGAAAAAATATTGGGGTGGTTAAAAAAAATTTGAATAACATTTCAAAACTTCTAATGTAATTATGAAACAACCACTTTCTTAAACTAGTTATTTTGTAACCATGAAAAGTCCTCCAATGTTCAAAATCACATGCAATTATTTTTCACCTTGGATTTGTTTAAAGAGGAACAAAAATATGTAATCAAATGGTATTTTTTTATATACACCATATGTTTTTTAAGATCTTAAAATAAAATATATATATTTTTCAAGACTTGGTGTGTTTTATATACTTCTTAGTCCCTGTTTGATAGTTCATAGTATTACCAATTGAATTGTATGATCTTATTGATCCAATTTTTTGATTAATAGTTAAGTTAAAAATGTTATATTTTATATACTAACTTCCTTAGTCAAGTTTAAAATACATAAATACATATTTTTTAAAATTTTAACAACTATATTGATTATTATATTTTTGTATTTAAATATATTTACATTGTGCCTTAGTTTTAATTAATTGTGTAAAGTGTAATCCCCATTCTACAAAAAATTAGTAAACCACAAAATTTTAAGCATCTTAATATATGGTTTAAACATTTCATGTCTATTTCAATTCTATATTTATGTTCTTAGTTCATATTTGTCTTGTGTGCCCTATTATATTACTAGTGTTATTTAGATAGTTTATAATTCCACTTGTACAATTTATATAAAAACACCTACAAACATAAGGAAAATATTTTCAAGTGAACACACACACACACACACACACACACACACACACACACACACACACACACACACACACACACACACGTAAAAATATGTTAAAAAAAATCATCAAGGATATTTTGAAAGTAATGAGAGTATATAAAAGGAATCAAAACACTTCATTATGTGAGAACTAATAATTCATCTCTATGAGCTCCATATCTATAAATTTGAGATATTTTTTAGCATATGTATCATTAAGGAGACTATGTGAAGTATGATTTATAACTCACTAAAATTGTTTTTGAATGTGGGAGAAATATGAAGTTTTGCATTATAACTTCATAAGACTATTGTGTATAATTATGTAACTAAATGTATAATAAGTGGATCAAATGCCCACTTTAAAGGTGTGTGATGAACTTGTGAATCATGTCTCAAATTAAATGGATTATGCATATCATATGTGAAATGGAAATAAAAAATCACAAATATATAATCACAATAAGATGTCATACTTTTAACATGTGTATAATACTTTGGTATAATAATATAAAGATGTAATTTTAAATATATAAGTGTGTAATAAGGTTCCTTAGTCTAAGTTTTTCTATGCGTAAACCTTGTAAGTAAGATATCATCTTGAAAGTGCATATGTATTATTTAACTTGAATTATGTATCCCTAAGTGGAAGCAATTTAAAAAATGGTGATAATGGTTTTATTTTGTATGGGAAATGTATAAGAAATATAAGAATAATAAATAATAAAATTTCCCATATGTGGGAAATATATATGAAATGAAGGTATAAACAATGGTGTGCCCTAATATGGACAAGATATAGTAAAGGTAAACATTTGATTGTCTTGTCAATAATAAAAATATGTATTCAATGAAGCATATATAATAACATGTCCCAAAATTATCAACATATAATCAATGAAACCTAAGAATATTATGACAAAATATAAGTGTATAATAAATGAAAATTTATAAATAATATGCCCCAATAGATGTATGGTAACAACCATGAAAACTTATGCAAACAAGAATATAACAAATAAAGAAAAAGAAATTCTTAATATAGATGTTGGCACTAATAATATAGTAATATAGAGTAAAAGAAGGAAGAAATAAAATCACACCAATCTCTTAACAAGCACACTAGACTTAGACTAAACTAGGAAAATGGTTTCACACACTTAAAATAGGCAATACAAAAAATGTCATGCAAATAAAATAACTAAAAACTTGTCATACAAAAATACAAAGGAATCAAAGAACACATATAAATAACCAAAAAAATTAGGCACATCAAATAAGAGACATACATTAGACACAATGGAAATAAATATATAGGAACACTAAACATCACATGGATGAATTAACATGAAATATATATAGGGAAAACAAGAGAAACATTCTAGATACTAAGAATAATATAAAACACATAAATAACTCTAGAAGGAAATAAATTCAATCATATAAAAGATTAAAAATAAAAATTAAAGGAACTATAATCACTTAATTTTAACATGGAAAAACATTATTCACCACTAATGATCATATATATCTAAAGCATAAAATCATTTTGTCTCCTCTTTTTATCTACCTTTTCCAAACACTCCATCTTATTTTTATCTACCATTACTTTCCCTAAGCATGCATGTTTCATCTCTCAAACCTTATCTTTGTTTGATTCTTAAACATCAATATAAAACCATAGTAGTGGTTGAAAAACCACCATTTACATTAACCACTAATTTCATCATGTTAGTTAATATGATAAGAATAAAGAGTTGTAACTTGAATAAGAAATATTACAAATGCCTTGGCTACTCATTTTCATCTCTATAACACTCCTATTGTGCCTAGATTTCATTATTTTAATTTATAATCATATTTATATATAATTATTTAAATATTTTAAATTTCTAAATTCATATACATACATCTCATTTGTCTATAATTAATCAATACATAGTCACAATATTGATGCCATTCTACATTTTATTTATTTATTTTTAATTTTTTCATGGAATTTGTGGCCTTGAGTTTCTCATTTTCACTCAGACTATGCACATTGATACTTGGCTATTAAATTTTGAGGATGATATAACTATATTCCTTAATTTGGTTTGTCATACAATTATTCATAGTCTATAAGTTTCATTTGTATATAAGTGATGTATATTAGAATAGATTTAATAGTTCATATTTTGTTAAATTAGATTAGTTACATAATTTTAGTAGTGTTCTATGTAATTCCGTTGTGTCCATGGTTGGCTATCCCAAATATTATTTATATTGTATTTATAGGGTTATAAAATGTGTTGTAAAATTTTCTCATAACCCTTAACTTATAATATATTGCAAATTAATACATTCTTACATTTCATTTTCCTTTTAAGCATTATTTCAAGATTTATTTAGTTTATTTTAGTGTGTTTCATTGTGGATATATATATATATATATATATATATATATATATATATATATATATATATATATATATATATATAAATAATAGGTTTGGGTTATTTTTATAAATATTTCCAAACTCATATCTTGAAATATCTCATATGTAATCTCTTAGTGTGTTGTTCTAGCCTTGTTATCTAAATAATTCCTTTGTTTGTGCAAATATTATGTGATAAGCTCATATCTTATTTTTATGTGAATTTACATGTTATATTTATTTTTTATTATTTTATATTAAATATTATATTTATTTTCTATATAATATTTTTTTCATACCCTCTTCAAATTTATAATTAACTCAATATTTTTTCTTAATAGCTTTATGAGTTTTTTAGCTAAAACCTCCTTATTTATTATCTATTGTGTGTAGTAATCATTCCTGACCGTATATTTTTTAATCATTAATATTTTAAAAAAAATTATATATCCATAATTATATGTTATATTATATATATGTCAAAATAAACATAAAATAATTTTTTTCTTTGTTAATTTTATTTCATCAAATCATAATTATCATTTGAAATTGACAAGTTTGTATGTAAATAATATAAAGTTATTTTCACTGCTTCTTGTTAGTTCCTTGTAAATATAATATTTTAATTTATTTTATTTACTATTATAATTAATTTATAAGTTTAAAATTATAATAAATTTACCCTTAGAGTTGTGTTTGGTTCATCTTTGTAAATATTTAATAATGCTTTTGAGGAAAGTGTAACCTTGATGCAAAAAATTTTTTTTTTAGAATGGTCATTTGTGACCCTTATAATTATAAAAAGAGTGGAATAGATCAATATATCCACCACATAATATATATGTCTACTCATTTACCTCATTAAATCATTATTAAACTTGGAATTCTCAACAATCACTTAAAAGTAGATGAATAGTTTTGGATTGAATATGACCTAAATCCTAGACCAATGCGACCAAGTCTAGTTCAACACCCAAAATAGTATCAATTTCAAACACTAACCTCTAATATTTAATTTTTATATATCATTTTTTTCTTAGTTAAACCTCAATGAGTCAATTGCATATAAATAATAGGTTATTTTCCTTATGTATAAATTATGGTCAACCTAATTTGAATGATCTTCCTTTCATTTCATTTTTCTTAATTTTTATCTTTTCCACCCTTCTCTCTCTTTCCATTTTTTTATTGAGTGTTCCCACACACACCAAACATGGAAGGATCAAAGATACCATTAGGATTAGCTATTTTTCAAGTATCCTGAGAATATTAAGCTCATTATACTTCTTAGTTTGAGTTTTATCACCAAGCCATTAGGATTTCTATCCCTTATTTTATTACTTTATATGATGTAAGTGTGATTTTTAAGTAAATTCAATCTTCAACTAATGAATCTTCTACTCCACATAGCCAAAATGGCTCTAATGATATGTATATTATTAGCTTTGGAAAAATGGGGCATTACCAAATTCTCAACTCTTTTCATATTGAATTCAAAGCCATACATTTTGAAGGAGAATATACAATTAAACAATTAAAAATAAAAAATAAAAAAATTGGAAGAATAAAATGATTATATTTAAGTCATGTAATCCATCAATAATGTTAATAGTTCTTCCAAATAAAACATTGAAACCAAAAAAAATCATTTTGGGGTTCAATTATCCCCTCAAGAAAAGATTCAAATAAGAAAATAATTTATAAATTAGTCCAAGTCAAATCAATTTTCAAGTGGTTTATTCAAATGGGATCAATCTTCCTTCTTCTCTACCTTGCATTCATAATAAACTTCCTCTAAAATATATTCTCTCTAGGGGTTGAATAATTATGAATTAGACCATTTTATGGATCCCATACCTCATTCTATACCTTACTCAAAATCCATAGCTTAACACCTAAGCAAACACAAAAGGTTTTAGGTCAATCAAACCCTATACTATATCAAGTGAATGGTGTAAATAGTGACTTCATTGCATAGTTTATAGATCACATTTATGAAATTGAGGCTAATCATGATGCATCCTCCTTATATCTTATAGCTTATAGAGTCATACTACATCAATAACACATTATAAATAAAGGATGCTTAGATCCACCATAACTAGGGTATGTATATACTCATTTTGATTATCCAAATACATAAAGATTTCCCATCGATCCTCCTACTAAATAAAAATGAAACATATCTAACCCATTTTAAATTATAATATTATAACCACATGTACAATGAATCATCTCATTATAAAAATAATTTCTCAAATTATATGACTCAACACCCAACTTCAATTCAAGAGCCTTCTATTTAATCTATCATTTTAATCTTCCCTCTTATCCAACATCTCACTTATTGGATATTTTTTCCAATACTTATAAAAAAATATTCCAAATATAATTAAATAATTCATATGAAAAAGATAATTCACATCTGAATTAGAGAGTTATTACACATTAAGTAAAAGACAAATGAATATTAACCCATTTTTTATTAGGTTTTTCCAAATGTCACTCTCTTCTACTAGTACCCCTCATATGAATCACCTAAATATTTGTAATATATTTATTCAGTTTATCAATAAATAATCCATAGAAGATGTTTGAAAATTCCATTACAAATGTTATGAGGATACTTTGGATAGTACCCTATGAATTGATCAAAAAGGCATAGATAGTGGTCATAAAACTTATGGAATTAATGGGAAGATTTTCTTCCTTAATTAAAATAATAAAATAATAAATCAACGGGAATTAAAAATAATAATATCCCAATGACAAATTTATTCACCATAATCAAAATGGAACAACATATATGCTAAGTGAAAATAATCAAACTTCACACAATAATAATCAACCCAATAAAAATAATGGTAATAGTAACAATGATCATTAAATGTGAAAAAAACTTTAACCATTAATGTTTTGGATATTCAAATATCAAATTATCAAAACAAAAATCAATGCCATAACCAAAATCAATATGTAACTCAAAACTAATATCATTTTGTACTATAACTTTGATAAAAATAGAAGACATAGGGAACATGAACCCCACAAGTATTTCTTCTCCCATAAAGTTTTTGGACATGATACATATTCCTATAGGGAGTATAATAATTTTATTAAAATATTACATTATGATCAAAGAAAACTACTCATTAACATGTTTTTTTAAACAAAAATTGTAAATCCTCGCATGAACTAAATAAGGTCTATTTTTTGAAAAATTCCAACTTGTTAATATACAAAAACCATTTATCATATCCTCAATAAGGATAATATCACCATTATTATCACATTTCACCTCAATGTTCAAACATGCCATCATCATATCTTACAACCTCTTACTAAGCCTCATATTTAAAAAATCCTAGCCTAGTTCTTTTACTTGGATAAATTACAAGAACCAAAATTATGGAATTAGTGGAGCTCAAAATTGAATAATTCAATGTTGATAACATACCAAAGATTATATATCTCAACCCATAATTAATTTTTCTACCACCAATAATGATCCTCAAGGGACTCTCAAGCCAAATAGATCTTATGCTCTAATGTTGGATCTTATTAAAAATTTATCCAAAATTTATTTCATGGAATTGTTTAAATATTATCCTACCCACCAGTTGGAATTTTTATAAGACTTTAGGATATGTGACATTTCCAATGTTACTACTCATCCCAAGTCATAAATTAACTATATTTATTTTGATGTTTTTCCACCTAGACAAGTCTATAGGGACACCATATTATTATTTGATATTTGGTAATTTTCCTTTGATGCTAAAATGTCTCATAGGAACAAACATTTTCTCTACCTAGAAATTTTGGGTTTACAATAATTATATTAAAAGAGATATGGTTGATTATGTGATAGACATAAATAGTTTAATATTTTCGTTCTTATAGAAGATAGGTTACGATGAGATAAAATGTATTACTAGGTGAAATAATATTTGAGTTTATGATAGCCTTAAGACAAATTCAATCTATAATATTGTCTTACCTATCGATCGAGGGCCTAAGAATATTTACAAAAACTTATATATTATAAGATAATAATACTAATTAAATTTTTATTATAAGAATCAATTAGATCCATAAGATAAATTCTATCTCACCTATTTATTTCAGGAGGTTCAATTATTACATTTTTGAAGAGTCTATGTGGTTTGAGATGACCCATACCCATTTCAAATTCATCAAAACAACCATAGGAATAATCCATTGGTATAAAAAAATTATTAGTTTCCCTCAAATAAAATACATAAACTTTCCCTCTTTCTCTTCCTAAGGATCCCATCACTATTTTTAATTTGATAGGTTAAAATGGGTTGAAGGGACCCAAACTTTGTATAAAAGAGAGCATAATGAAAAGCAAGATACATCAAACAAAAAACAAAATCAGATAAGGGTAAACACCTTGACAACCAGCCTAACTTCCGCTAAACATGAGTTAAAAACCAATCAAGAGCCCAAAAATGACCCAAGCCAAATAAATGGGAAGAACCAAAGTTTTTTGACTTAGAGTACGTGACCAATTACTTGGTCACTGTATTAGCTTTCTTATGACATTTTCCTCTAGTGTGGCTATCGATGAATTGATCCTCCTCATTTTATGCCTTCTTCCTTTTGAGATCCATATGAGCGGATTCTTTTATGATATACTTAGCAATCTGAGCATCCTCCTCCCCAATGTCTTTCTAAAAAGAGTCCTCACTAAAGTTATGGGTCTTAGGGGTCCTGCCATCATGCATCACAAACTTGTTAAAACTAAGAAAATTACTTAACCTCTAGAATTCCTCCAAAATTTCTCTACAAAGGAGATTTTGGATTTTGATTTTAGTATAGAATTTCAAAAGTGAGTCTTTAACACCCTTGTTGCCATCATCCCCTAGTGTGGATTTTCCTTTAGAGGTGAAATAGGGGCTTCCAAGATCAAATTTATTATTCTAAACTCAAGCACTAGAAACACCCAATTGCTTTCCTTGATTCTCCTCTTCAAAATATAAGGATTTAGTGCCCTTCACGTATAACTCCTCCTTGTCACTGTTAATATCAATAGCCTCAAAATTATTCTTAGACTAGACCAGTTCCCCCCTTTTTATTAGTATAAAAATTAGGCCCTGGTGGATAAAATCCATGGTAAGGTTCTTCTTGAAATTTAAAATAAAAACCTCCAATGATTACAATAGAAATAAGGGGATACTAATGAGATGCCCCTTTAAATGGTTCAAAATCAAGATGTGATGTGAGTAGAGAATGGTGTGTTTACCTTCCAAAGTGATGTACCACATTATTTAGAGACATACCTCTACCCATTTCCTTGGCAAATTAGTGCACATGTAGCCTTTGTTGGATAAAGGTTTTGGCCTATATTTCTCCTTCTATTTCCTAAAGAAAATTTACATGAGTTCTCCTTTATGGCACTTATCTTTGAATGCTTTCACTTTGTGGCATTCCATTCCTATTGTCTCCCTAATCAACTCCTCTATTATTTGAATCTTTAATCCATGCATTCTCACCTGATGATCATTCTAACCATCGGAAAAATCCCTTGAGAGTTATGTGTCATTCCCCACTATCCTTTTCATGAATGGGGCTAGCCCCCCTTTAACCATTTTCTGCTAGACATGATCATTTTTATTTATGTCAGAATAGGAAATCAATTTGAAGTGATCTCTATCACTACCCATCTTCACTTTAACTTTGTTGTTATTTTTATAGGTGTTGTGAGAAGCACTGGGTTGTATTAAAAAATATAAGCATGTAGAACAATGATTAGTCATGAGATGGGTGAAAGGGCATGATGACTAGCCCTTGTACCACACCTTGGAAAATATGGCTTTACACATGTATAAATCCATTCACATAACCCATAATCTAAACTTTAAAAAATTTAACATCATGCTATTAAATGGCAAGTCCCTTTTCCTTCTCAACAATTTGGATGACATCATTTGGAAATTTTCAATCATGTCAGGGGATGCAATCACTTCTACAAACCCATATATTTGCAAGGAAATTGGTACCCCTATTTCCTTCTCTATAAACATGATCAATAAAAACCCCTTTGAATTATTTGAGAAGGGATTTAGCATCATTGATGATTCCTAAAATGTTCCAAGAAGATTGGGATAGGCCCTTAAGGCAATTAATGATATTCATTGAGTCCCCTTCTATATGAATAAATTAAGAACCCAATTTAACCTCCTCTTCAATGCCCCACAAGGTCATCAAATCTTTTGCAACATGGTTGGTTTGAATACTAAGAGGCCCAACAGAAGCCTCTTTGATGTTTCCTAAAGAATCCCTAATCAAACCACCCACCCTAGTAGGGTTAGGATTCCCCTTTGCCTCCCCATAAAAATTTAATTTGACCCACTGAGGAATTAGGGTAGACCATTTGATGAGAGATCTATCCACCCCTTTAGCTTGGGATGACCAAATTTATATGTTTCAAAGTTAAGGAAGAAAGTGGGGATCTGGGTTGGTCAAAAGTGTGTGCGGAGATTGACCGATTTTCCTACATGAAGGCCTTGATCCTTTCAAAATTAGACTCAATATGAGGTTGAAGGCCCTCAAGTATGAAATTATAGTTAAGAGGGTGCCAAAAATATTCCATTAAGCCACCTAAAGTGTTTCTTGGTGAGAAGTATAATTTATATTATTTGATAGTAGCTACCACTTATTTTATTACTACATAAATAATTATGTAACTTTATATGTGTGAAAATTTAGAATGGATCTACACACTTCCAAAAGTACTTTGAATCATCCATGCATGAATTATCTTGTGGATTGCATATAAGTTAACCATATTCCTCTAAGTTACCAAAACACCTTCTCATTTGTTGTAAATACATATTGTATTGAGCACACCTTTTTATACTCCACATGTGTCCTTAAAACACATGCACCTCATATTGGTTGACTTGAGGTACACACACAATTTTACATAACATAATATTGGATGCCACATAGGTCTCTATATTTGTGTTTAATGTTATACATCTCCTTGCAGCCTCAACATACACACATGATAGCTTCTCTATCATGTGGCATGGACATTAAGATTTTATAAATCAATGCCTCTTTGTGTAATATTCAAACATCACTACACAACTATAAATCCAACCACTCATCTGCAAGAGGGATTCTAATTATCACATGGTATGAAGATGAACCACAACCATTATAAACCATCAATATTCATAACTACTTATTCTAATTATTGTATAAATACATCTATTATAATCATCCTAAAAAAATCATGAGCACATGTATACACAAGAGATAAATATGATATAAATAAAGATATCACAAAGGATATTATTATCATACTATATATAACATTTAAACACATATGTCCCTCTGAATTTTTTAATTTTTATCTTATAAAAATCATCAAGGGCATTCATCCTTTCTAATCATTAGACTATTGTAAAGTTTTTTGTGTTAGAAAAAATAAAGAACTAAGGTGACAAACATTAAAAGTGACACCACACAAGTCACATGACATTTATGAATGTAAATTGTAATAATCCTTTCTCACACAATCTACATTAGGTTCCACATCAATGAATAACACTAATTAGATGAAATTTTTTTAGTAATAGTGCCACTTCTATTGACATCTCTAAATAATAGGAACATCTCTTTCACACCAAATTTTTAGTAAAGGACTAACCTAATCATTTCATATTTTTTAATGGAATTCAAAATAAAATCATTACAAATGTACAATGTAAATTATTGGCCTTACCAATTCCACACATAAAAAACCAAATTTTTTGGGTTAGTTATAATAGGGGAAGTATATGAAGGTCTATTATAAATCCCATGGGAGACAATGTCACTTTTTTATTTTACACCACTATAGGTCTACAACATCTTACTAGGGAAGGTCATATTTATATGGCCATGAATATATATATCAAACAAAGTCATAACAATTAACTATTCATGTCAGCTATTATTCCTCAATTCTATAGATTCAACTTGATCGATCATATTCACTTTGATTTGTGTCAAATAATGTCACAAGCTTATCTATCACATGTATAATTATGTGTTAATTATATTTCACCCTGAAGAACCTACACAGGATAATGAGAATACATTGTTAAAGTACCAGACCATGTAAAAAAACACAAACAAAACTACTTGGTAAGTTACTATAATACTATAGGGACACCTTTAAATAAATGAAGGGTTTGCCAACATATTTCATGTTAAAATATCACATTAGTTGGATCCTATATCACCTCTATAAAAATTAACACTATATGTCAAATCCATTTGAGATAGTGATGAAGTTTAGTGCCAAATGTAAGAGCTTATTGGTTGAGGCAAGATCAAGACTAGTTATTATCATTATGTAAATGTCATAGTCCTCGTATCAAATAAAGATGACAATTAGTGTCTTTTCATATAATATATTATTTTAAATAATATCATGGTGAATAATTTGTACCAAATTTTTCAAATTCATCAACTCTTAGATTGACTCTAAGACACATAATTATTAACCAAGATTTAATTAGGGTCAAGTTATCATGAGGTAATAAATCAATTTTTAGGATGTCTGGAAAATAAAATTTAAGACCAAGGAATATTTGTAAGATTTTTGGGTTATGCCTTTTAGCTTTACCAATGTTTCATAAATATTCATGTGCATGATGGATGATCTGATTTAGCCATTCCTTAACTCTTTTTTCATAGTCTACTTAGATAGCATCCTCATATTTAATGAGAATTGGGAGGATCATATGCAACATATATTGTGCATCTTAGACAATTTGTATAAAAAATTGTTTCAAAATAACATCAAAAAGTGACCTTTGGCATCACTAAGATTTAATACCTATGTTAAATCATTGATCAAAATTGTATCCCTATAGATCCAAAGAATACCATGATAATATATGATTGAAAAACTCTATGAATCTCACTAAATCGAAGATTTTAATGTGACTTGATAACTTATACCAAAATGTTTTTATTGATTTCTTCAAAATGAAAATTTCACTTACTCAAATAATATACACCAAACTAGCATTTAGTGGACACCTAAAAAAATCATGATTTAAAGGAGCTCAAGAATCACCTATATGTAATGCTTGTTAATATCCATGAAAGACATTGTTCACTCCTTCAATTCACTCAAATGCTTCTGACTATGAAATTGGTACAATTCTCACATAGCATGAAAACCTAATCACATATCATTAAAAACCAATCAGTAACATGGTTAATGTAATGAAATAACTTAGCCTCTATGGTACAATCAAAACAACAGATCATAAAATGATTGTAATAAAATATTTTTTGAGCTAGTTCAAGTGGGAAACCTACAAAATATTACAATAATAATAATAATAATGAGATTATGATGATTAAATACTAAACACTACCTCATATATACCACCTAATTATGTTATTTATATTCCATATGTAGACACTAATAATAATATGAAACTATAAAAATTATGATACAACTTAATGAAAGGTCACACTGGCTATAATTTAGTGATAAATATCCTAATACATGCTATAATTTAAGGGTGTAGCATGTCCATCCACTTGAAACCAAAAATGTCCTCAACATTAATGATCAATAAATGATTTTTTAGAAATGCTTCATGATCCCATCTCACATCTTCACTAGAAAAAATATTTCACAATCAAATGCAATGTAATCAACCTTATCCTCAATCTTGTAGTTCATATCTAAGATAGTCCTTAGGATCCAAAATTATTACACCCTCCTCTTCAAGACCTTTAAAATTTATCTAGGTTAAAACTATTTATCCAATGACCTTTAAGTAAGAAATATAGAAGATCATATTTATTTTCATTGACATACGTAACTCTAGTTTGTATTGTATACTATCAATATTTTACAAGACTTGAGAAAGGCTATAATACTCATATGATTTTTTTAATCCTTCCTATGTTGTTTCAATTACATTTATTTATATGTCTATAATAGAACACAAAAAAAGTCTCTAATTTCAAAATGTATTCCAATTCAATATTAATCATCTTTTTTATTCATGTTGCTACCATTTATAAGTTATCTATATGACTATAGAGTGCCTCCTACTAGTTTTGAAAGTGTTTTTATATTGCTCAAAACTTTGGATTGAAACTCAAATGAGGTGATGGAAGCTGAATGGTATGAATATAGTACCAAAAATGGAAATGTTCTAGATGAGGTATGGAAATAAGTGTTACACCACCATTATCCAAGTGGTAGCCATTTATCCCATCTATTTTTTTTATCTAAATCAAAGAAACATAGATAACTGTCCAAGATTTTTTTTAACCATCTTTATGTTCCCATCTTATTGGGGATGATACAACAAGCTATAAGCTAGTCAAGTACCTAAACATGAGAATAAATCAATCCAAAAATTATTGGTAAATATAGGATCAAGATCACTTACTATTATCTTTAGGGTCCCATGTACCTTATAATTATATGCATAAAATGTGGTGATACTAAAAATGATATGAATGTATAAGACATGAAAAAAATGGGTGTATTTATTGATTCTAACCATGACCACCATGATTACATTTTTTCTTCAGACTTTGGAAATCCTATGATGAAATCCATGGAAATCTATACCCACCTCTAGTTAGGAATATATGGAGGTTTCAAAATACCAAGGGTCTTATTTATCTCACCCTTATTTTATTAAAACACCATGCATTTTGACAAAAATTTATAAACTTCCCCATTTATGCCCTCACAAAATAAATCCTAATTGATTCTATGATAACTCTTCAATAATTCATAATGCCTACCTATTAGAGAAGTATGGATCTCCACAATAACCTTATATTTACGGGTTGAGTTATTGCATAGGTAAAATCTATCCTTGTACCATAAATCATCCCCATTACATACAAACTTAAATGACATTCCTCAATTTTTTGGGAGATCTTAATGATATTTTGGCTATATGTGTCAATGTTCCACTCATATTATGCCTCATCCATTAAATCTATCTAAAATACAAACATGGAACACAATAATGCATGTATAGACTCATCCCTCTTGGATAGTGCATAAACCCCAAAATTATCCTTCTATTTTTTAAAAATTTGTCAAAATAGGGTAATAGATCACCTAATTTGACAAAATGTTGTGAAAAATTAGATTACTACAAATATGCAATAAATGTTATAAACTGATTTGAAAGTTACTAAAACTGGAAATATAACAAATATGGAAATTAAAAAATAGAGACAAACTTAGATATAAAATTGATATGTAAACTATTTTTTAGATATAATATTAATTGATTGATTATGTTGACTGAGTGTGGACCTAGAACAAAATATGGTAGGGTTTTTGGGTAATAGCATTGTAATTGGATAATATTAATGGGTGATATTGTCTAAATAAGGTGGCCTTATCCAATATACATGGATCAAATATTTATAATTTATGATCACCTTAAATTTTTTATTATACATACTATGAGGTAGATTATTACCTCATGTAGGGGGCACCATATAACTCTTTTTAATCTAAAAATGCTACCTCAATAGACAAAAAACAAAATGCAATCACAAAGTAAAGTGAGGTTAATAGTTGAAGTTGTGATTAACCTCAACACCCCTATGTTGAGCATTTCCTACATAATGATACTTCTAAGAGTAATAAAAATCCATATATTTATCCCATGCTACGGTGGCATGTGTGAAAATGGTGAAAAATGTTAAATGCTAGTATAATCATGGTGTGCTTAAATTCTTTAGTTATGAATTGTGACCTTGGAGGTGTATTCAAATTTTAGATCAGGGATACTAGGGATGTATGTAATTAAAATAGGGATAAGTAGGGGATTTTATTTCAGTGTGAAATTATAATTCTAGTGTATTTTAGTGTGGAAGCCTTTTGTGTATGAAATGGTTTGAAATGTGTTTTTATAGTGTTATTTTTAGAATTCCTTCATATGGGCTTTACTAAACTTATAGGTTGACCCTTTGGTAAATTTTAAATTTTTTAAATTATCTATTAATAGGTAAGAGGACACTTATTTCAAGGTTGACAATAATAGGGTACACTATTGTCCATATGGGGTGCTATTTTCCTAAAGGTAAGATTCTAGGTTAGAGATGCAGTTAAGTTTGATAGTGAGATTGAACTACTGAGTGGTCTATATAAGGACATTTTGAAGTGATTTTATTTTATTGAAGGAGTGATTCATCACATGTAAATTGAATTAAAGTGATCAAAAGGCCATGATATATGTAATAATCTAGGTGTGTCAAAAAAGTGGTCACAAGTGCATTGATTTTTAGCTTAAATGTTGATTTATGTGTCTATATTTTCCCATGTTTTATTATAATAATGTAGAAAATAAAATTTACTAGAGTAAAAGGAAAAATGCATAACTACAGACATGATTTCTTAATTATAAATCACCTTAGTCTTATACACTTAGAAAATACAAACCTATATTATTCCTCTCATTTCTAGAATTTTTCCAAGTAGAAAAAGACTTGGATGTACTATATATCTATGAATATTAATTATCTCTTAGTCTAAACCATGTTATTTTAATGACTCAAACCTGCTATCATACTCAAAATTCCATAAAACCTACCTATCTTTTATCTCTATAATTTTTTTACATATGCCTATTTTATAGCTACATTGACACTTATGTCCTAGTTAGATGCCTATGTTGATGAAAGTGTCTTATCCCAATGGAAATGTCCATTGCCCTAAATTCATCCAATTTGAAAATAAATTGTATCCCTATGGTTAGCCTAAGTGCTTTGATGTGATATATTCTCTAAAATTATTGGTATATATGCATGATCAATCTTCATTCATTATTTACCTAACACACACCAAAAAAATCATAAGATAGCTTACCAAAAGTATTCAAGTGAGAAAAACTTCCCTACTTTACATTATTTCCATATCATTCATAGGGAAAACACATTTATAGGTTTTAAATAATGTAGGAGCAACCCATGAGACATATTTTACAAGTTATAAACATCATGTATTGTAGTCTTATGTACACACAATACCACATGTAGGGAAAACTACACGAGTCTAAGGCCCTCTTCAAAGTAGTGGATATGTAGGAAGCACACACTGATAGAGGATTCTTTGGGGTTAGCTTGACACCCTAATTTCACTAACCCATTTCCCCCATGGTCACTATGAAGATAAAGAACTAGGTTTTTGCTATTTGAAAAAGAGATAAATTTCATTATCTAGATATAAGTACACCAGAGTGAAGGCAACATAAAACCCAAAACATTCTAGATGGTCACATCCAAATCCACAAGGTATTCTATACTATACACTTGTGTCCAGATTAGATAGAAGTGTTAACATAACTATTCGATGTCGATGTAAGTGTCTGAACTCACATAGGTCAAATTTCTATAATTTGATGACTAATCCAAAATCCAAACCTAATCTATTTATGGCATGTTCCATATCATATCTGAATGTGCAAAATAATCTAACTAAATACCATTATTTTTCATTTATTATAATATCAATCATTAGTTATACTTAATATTTTTAGCATATCTCACTATTTAAATTTAAAATATTATTTATTTGAATATATAAATTAAATGGTTTGATATATACATAGTTTACCATCCTTGTACCCTAGGCTATCTTTATCCCCTTTAAACCTAGATTCCTTAATCTAGATTTTAGGGTTAAACATTTGGTGAACCTAATCTATATGAATGCATTTTTTTATGATTCCTAAGGTTTTAATTTATCTAGGGTTTTAGTTTACTATACATTGTTTCAAATTATAAATTATTCATATGTAAGCAATGGAGCATCTTAATAAAAAAACTCATTTTTAGATGCAAGGTAAAGAAGCATTAGTTACTCATATTTAAAAAAATAAGGGCTTAATAGATGAATTTTTGTATGTTATAATAGATGAAATTATTAAGGATGTTAAGGTTAAGTATTCCTCACCTAGTGATGGTGAATATTTATAAGCTATCATAATTGATTCCATTCTAATCAATCTACAAACATCTAATAGAGGCATGGATTATGTTTTATAACCTTTATTTATATAAACTAATATTGCCACATACTACATGGGAAACCTTAGTAATTCAACCTAATTTATGTTTTTAATGCTTATATACACCCAACCAATGGGTACACCTCCTTTGGTGACTTCTCAAATATCCAACCTTAAATACCAAGAGGTGCAATATCTTGTTCAAACTATAAAACTTTTTCAAACTAAGGTTACAAATATTAAACAAAATTCTATGAAATCACCTTATGTTATTCATTTATAAGAGGTGTTGCATAATCTTCTTCACTAGATATGTATTTACACTCCTTGCCAAATAATTTTAGTGCACCTAAGTTCACATTTTATGATGGAAAGGGTGATCACAAACAACATCTTTAATATTTTTATGTGGTATGCCTTGATTATTCCTCAAATGATACATTTTTTAGCAAATTATTTCAAGGAGATAAAAATACAATGCTTTGAGGTGGTTCTATGATATACCTCTCCAATCATTAAATGCATTTAAACCTATAGCAAATCAATTTTTTGCATAATTCTGCATTGATATCACCCAAAAAAATTCCTATACTCAAACTACAAAAATCAAACAAGCAACCAATGAACCTACCAATTAATATTTCTTAAGGTAAAAGATAATGTTAGATAAAATGACTAATCCAACAGTGAAAAAAGAGTTTCAATATATATTCAGTAAAATTTTGCCTGCCCCATTACATGATTTCATTGTTTTCAAAAAATTAAAATCTTTTGATCATTTATGCCATATTGTTCATGATCATGAAATGAAATTTATCTCATTGAACAAACTTAAGTATGTAAAAAAGATGCCAACTACATATACATATAATACCAAGTTTACTATTAAACCATGTTATAAGGTGAATCCTCTTGAAACTAAAAAGGAAAAAATTACCACAATTTATATGGTGTCACAACAACCTAATAGGCTCGTCTTATCCAATGCACTAATGAGAAAACTTACAAGATTACCCAATTCTTCTACTTCATTACTCATGTGTCTTGTAGAGTGTCACCTCATATCTCTTCCTTATCTTATATAGGTTGATATGAATAAAAATATACCCATAGGGTATGCTATGAATTTTTATTGTGACTAACACTAAGGCCCTAAGAATTATAAGAAAATATGTTTTACCTTGAAGCATAAGATCCAAGACCTCATCAATGACCAAAATATTAAGTTTGATTATCCTTCAAAGGAATTAGATTCACAACTTGCTGTCCACTAGAAGCCATAAATATTTAACAATTCTTTACAATACCATTCTAAGAAAAATCCAAAGGCATAAATGACATATGATACAATCCTCTTCCATCACATTATGGACACTCATTAGATGTTATTATTGGTACTTATACAAAACATACACCTATTATGGTTTAGATATTGTTTATTACTTTCAATGACAATGAGATTTTTGATGATGATTATGATCTTCATTATTTATTCATTCAAGCATACCTTGATCACCAACCTATACATAATGTTATAATTGATAATGATACAAGTAATAACATTTGTAACATGAAATTACTTACACAAATGGTTATAAAAATCATGATTTACATACTTTTAATATATTAGTTAGAGCATATGATGGGACTCACAATAGGTTCTTGGTGAGATTGACTTCCTTTTATAGGTGGGTCTTGCACATGTGGTTACTACCTTCTTAGTTATACCTTATAAGGTATATTTTATATGTTATTAATATGAAATTGGATATATACACTTTGAAGAGTACCTTATATATATTTTATGGGTGTGTTAAATACATTCATGACAATCATGTAATGATTTAACCTTTTAGGGTTTTACTATGTAAATCCTATGTTTATACAATGTCTAAATCAGTTAAATAATATGCAATAATTAATTATTGACTTGTTATGGATTTTGAATTATTTTCCATTTTTAAAAATAGTAATAAATATGCCTAAAAAGATACCTATTTGGAAATTGACTGTCATGGATGATCTAGGTTCTGAAAATTGGGTTCCCACTAGTTCTGAGTGTCATCAACAGGGTCCCAGGATGAGTTTGTTTAATGGATAGTAGTTCCCCACTTGGAAAGTAGCACCATATTGCTATAGTGTCCTTAAAATGGTGTCAGTATCCTCTTTATAAGATTATTCCTATTTTATATGAGCACATGTACCTATGTTTTTAGGTCTTATTCTCATGCACACAAAATCTAAAACTTTGTATTGTGCTTAGAAAACTCGATTTAGTGTGAAAACCCTAATCCTCCTTACAAGTATGACATGAGAAATAAATGTGTGTTTTTTATTAGGATAGGCTATACATCCTAAACACCCTACTATGAAGAGGTTTCCTACATACGAATACTTTTAGGAGGGATCAAGCCCAATATAGTTCTCCCACCTAGTACTTGGTGCAAGTACAAGTGAATGCTTGAATGAGAGTGGACTTGGATGTTTTGAGTGTGATTGAGCTTTGAAATATTTTAAATATGAGATTAGGGATACTATATATGGTGTTATGTAGAAGTAGGGAAGAATAATTTATAAGAATAGGGATCAAATACCTTAATTTTTCTCAACTTATCTTTTGTTTGAATAGGTTTTTGCATCTATTTTTCATCTAGTGAATAGAGTTTAAATACTCTTATATTTATAGATATATATAGCTTGTGTGTATAATTAAATTTACTTAGGCTAACCTTAGGAGGGGTGAACATTTGGAAAATTATATGTTTGAGAGAGTTAGGGTAAAGTAAAATAGCACCTAGATGGGGACACTAGCACCATGTGGCTTTAGTGTCTCAAATGTGGTGTTAATGTCTAGTTGGTAGACTACTAGGCACATTGGGTTGGGATTTGGGAATATTATCATAGGACCATGTTTGAAATAACTATAGTTATATGTGATATTCACAATGGTTAGAAAATTTTGGTAAAGGATTTAGGATAGGTCTAAGGCTAAGCTAAGAATAGGCTAACTCAAAAAACACTCTTAATATCCAAATACCACTTTTAGGTGATTAAATTCCCCCCACTCTTATGCTAGAAACATATCAAATAAAAATAACTAGTATAAAGGAAAAATGAACCTACTTGGACTTATTTTGGAAGTGAGTCCCATGTAGCTAAGTTTGAGAATGTGAATATGGGTATGTATATGTGAAACATGATCTAAATCAATGATCTATAATGAAACATGAAAAAATCAATCCTTAATTAATAGATGATCAAAAGCAAAAAACTATGTTAAAATAAAGTAAATGAGTAAATCTAAGTAAAGAGAGAGGAAAGGAACAAATACACCTCATTGGGTATGTGAACTAATGTATGAACCTAGTGATAACCTATGTGTGAGTCTACATAGTGATCATATCATTGAATATCATGGACTGAGCTAATATCTTTCTCAATCCTCATATGGGTGGCTCAAGAACTCAATCTGGTTTTGACTCCATCATTACCCAACCTTGGCTAGTGGATCATGATCTGTGAATAGCTTAGATAAGATTATAACTGTGTATAACCCTCTCATGTGGGTGGATAAAGAACTCAACTAAGACATAACTCCATCATTTCCCACCCATGTGAATTAAATGCATGTGAAATTATACTACGCAAAGCGCTGAAAGTATCTAACTAGTTATATCTAACAATGTATGTCAAATCCATGGCCACTCATGTATATTAGGTGGATTTAAGCCACTCAGGAATTCCAACCACTATAGATGGAGTAAGGCATAAATTTGGCGATAACCTAGAATATGATATCAAGTGCATATAATGTATAAAATGACATAGAGTTTTTCATTCTGTTTGATCAACCTATGTGTCACACACATGCCCCCAATTTGATATCTAAGTATGTAATAACTAAATATGTGTAAGTGAATTAATTATGGGAGTGATCATGCCATGTATGATGCCCTCAAATCTAATAAATTGGTATGAATCTGAGCTAAAATGAGTGCATCTAAGCAAAATCTAAATATAACTATCAAACCTATAACTTTCTATGTACAAATCTATATTGTACCTAGTGTATTAATTTGGATAATCTAAATTGACTTGAATATGGGGCTACTAAATAGTAGTGCCTTATAGTGGATAGTAGCACTCTATAGCACTAGTGTCTCAATCTAGGCACAAATGTATGTTTGGACTAAAATCTAGGTAATTAAACTACTTTTGGGGTCATTTTTTTTTTATATCTAACCTATGTCTAATATCTAAAAGTAAGCTTGTGTGCTAAAAATAATATGTGAATAGTAATATAGGAGCCCGATATAATGACAAACCCATGTGAATTCCCCCTCTTTTTAGGGTAGTTTTGGAACCTGTGTAAGAACTATCCTCAAAATAAGTAGCTCTACAAAATGTGTTAGAAGGAGCATATATATGATAATTACATGATATTCCAATACAATGTGAAAACATAACATCATAATGTAAATGAATCTAAGAATAAGTAGTTAATGTAAGATGTATGTTTTAATCTAGCATTACAAAAAGGTGTCATGATATATGTAATCAATGTGTCTAATATAAAAATATGAGTAGCTACATAGGGGGATGGGGTATGATATCCATCACGACTCCCAAGTAGGAAGGGTATATGCATGATATCCCTTGTGTAATTTAAAATTGGTGTGTGTGTAACAAGAAAAGATAAGTGTCATGGTGAAGAAGCATACAAATAAAAACATGAGGCATGCAAAACTAGGCCAAGGGGAAACAATACAAGGGACATGGGCACATGTCATTAAATTTAAGAATGGAAGACATACAAGGACATGTTTAAATGTCCACATACACAAGTAACAAATAATTTATCTTAGAGCCACATGGAAGGACATGTTCAAATGTCCACATATAAAATCAATAAATCACACATAAGGGACATGGGCACATGTCCAAGGCATAAAAACATAGAAGTGGTGTAGATCCAAATAAAAATGGCATATTCAAATTCCCTCAAAGATTGAAAAAACATAGGAAACATAATCAAGTCTAATTTAGGAAAACTAGAAATGAAAGCATGTATAACTATGTAGTCCAAATCTATGTAAATGTTAAGATGTATGTATGATAAGTCTAATTAATGATAGTCAATAAAAAATATGATCAATGAGTATCAATGATCAACATAAATATATATCAATGCATAAACTAGAATGGATAATATATAAGGATAGAATTTGGTAGTTGCAACTCTATAAGAAATACCCCCAACTGGGTAGATGTATCAAACCTAGATCAATTTGTATGCCCCTAGTGGCTAGATGATAGAAAATATGGATCAGTATAGTGGACTAGAGTCTTATATGTAATCTAAAATCACTCAAAAATAACAAGTGAAGCATTTATGTATGATAAAACTAATTATACTAAGATGTCTAGCAATATGTAATATCTGGAAAGTAATAGAAATGTAAACATAATAATCCATATAATCTGTAATTTTTTTAGTTTTCTAAGTAATATTTGAATGTTTTTATATTATAACATGTTATATTATTTTTGTGTTTTCTAAATATAATCTATATATAATCAAATAAAAATAAATTATGTCCAAGGAGAGAGAGAGAAGTATGTACAAGAGTAGGAATCATACTAACCAATGAGTCTTATGGGAAACTCACTATCACTGTGTCCTATGTCAAATAAGGGAACTTAAATCATTTTTTCAATGTGAAAGGGAAACTATGAGCCCATAATATGTTGTGTTGTACAATTTTTGTTTTAAGCTACTTGTGAAGTGATGTTATGGCACTGACTATGATGCTTTGTGAACTATAGGGGTCTTAGGAAACCATCTAGTAGAATAATAAGCTATAGGTGATTTAGGCTCCATGTGCTAAGAACCTCTAGAACCTGATAAAACTAATCTTGGTGCAAATTTAATAGAGGAAGGTCCCCTAGAATCTATGACATGTCTCTGACATAGGGGTCTCTCTAAATGGTCTCCATGGGAGAATATGCATACATGTAGATACTATAGGAGTGGATCTAGCCTACATTGATGTATCTATTGAACACTATGTTTTATGCATAGGAGATGTACTCTCAAATATAATTTATAGTTGTGTAGTATCTAGTAATGGTGTTATAATTATAACTAGTGTCTGTATTAGAACTATAGTTAGAAACTATGTTGGAATTGCCTGTGGGATAGGTAGAGGATACTCATATAGGACACCCTCAACCTTAACCACCTGATTAACATGTATATACTTTAGGTATCAATTTACTATAGATGGTATGGTTTAGATTTTCTATAAGCATGGCCTATCTAATAATATATAGAATACACCTACACTAGGTACTAGGAACCGAGTGGCTATGTATATTGGTCTAACCTATAATGGAAGCACAATATCACTGATGGAGTTCTAAGCATGGCCACTAAAACCACTAATGACTATACACATGGGGAATATATTCCACTCTATATATCCCAAGTACTATAATATTCTCATGGTGCACATGTTTATGCTTGACCCATTATCAACCATAATACTATGAATAAGATGGTAGTCTATGTATGCTCGTATGAAGAGCACATATAAATTTGTGTCATCATCCACAATCTCTTTCTCTAGATATGTGATAAGTGATATAAATGTAACTATAGTGTGATACATTCCAATAATTTTATGCAATGGATATGCCTTTTTTGTAATTGTGTGATATAAATCTGGTGGTGGATGCACTTGGTATGTATAGTGAACACTTGATGTGCCCCCTACCTCATTTGATGTATGCTTTAGGAAAGGATATGAAAATGTCTTTAATGTCTTAGCCTTAGTTTGATATTATTTGTATGCCTCTATGGGTGTGGCCACATCAATAATACTAGCCTTAATGAGATCTTGTATTTTGTGCTTTAGGCTAATGCATATGTTTATCATATGGTTTGATGCCCTCTGATACTCGTAAAATGTATTCAAATCATAGTTATTTGGAATATTTTGTGTCATATCAGCCTATTTAATGGGAGGGAGAGATATGAAATTTTATTCCAAGAGCTATTATATAACTCTTGTTGGTGACTCTAGAAGATTAGTGAAGACTTTACATTAAGGAGCAGATAAAACCAATCTAAGAGATGGCTTAGAAGCTACATTGATAATGGCCTTGCGATAATTTTTTTTATTTTTGGATCTTACCTTGTATGGAGGTTTTTTTAACCTCTTAATATTTGATTCTGATCTATTTGTGTACTTGATTTTTCCCATTGATAAGATCTTAGCCTTTATTTCCTTGATTATGTGGCACAAATTGGTAAATATAGGAAACTTCTTGAACAAGATAGCTTTGTGAAATTTGGGTAAGAGACTTTATTTAAATATATCCTAAAGTTCTCTATATGTCATGGGGCTAGTCAATTTAGATAATATTATGTTGTATCATAAGACATAATATGTGATAGGCTCATTCAAGTTTTTCCTTGACTATGCCACTTGTGCATATGATATCTTATCAATGATTTTAATAGATAGGTGTGATAGGAACATGTCATCTAAAGGATTGAATGTCATGATATATTTATTTTTTAAACCATAGAACCATTGTAAGGCATAATCCTTGAGATTATATGGAAATAACTTCATAAAATCTAATCGTTGGACACATAGTCCAAGCATGTTATGTGAAAAGCTATCGGATGATGCTTTGGGTCACCCTTGCCATCATATAATGTAAGATTGGGTGCCATAAAACCAAATGGTAAGGGATTTTCCACTATGTGATGTGCCAAAGGTGTATATAAAATAATGTTAGAATTTAAGGCATGTGATGGGCTAATGGCTTCATTCTCAAGGTGTAGTACCTTAAACTAAAGAGTGTGAATTTCATGCATAAGGGATTATACATCTAGAGTGGAGGAACTATCCACAAGTGGTGTATCTATCATTGATGGTTGAATAACAATCTTAGGTTGTGTTATCTGAGTTGGTTGAGTTAGCCCCACTAGAGGTGTAACAACATTATTAATTATGGGTGTTGAAGATTGGCCATTATTTATTTTTTGGAGTTCTTATTAAATAATGTTTATGGATTCATCTTGTATATTCATATGTTTGGACACAAAGTCATGTAGCTGTTACTTATCAATTTCATCAAATCTATTGTTAAATTCTACCATTGTAGGTTGAAGGGTAGGAAAATAAGTTTTGTATATTTTGAACCTTTTAGTAATATTAATTTAAGAAAGATTACAAAAATTAAATATGGTATCAAATCTAATATTTTAGAACTAAAATTTGAGTATATATAGAAAAGGATACAAACCCTAAGTGTGTCTAGGGTTAGGTTTTTTTGAATTTAGGGTTTTTTTGCACCAATTTAAATTATATGTAAAATAAATTGAAACCCTAATATGAAATTGATTTTAATTTATCTATTTTTTCTAAAAAAATTAGAAAATCAAAAGAATTCAACCCTAAATTATTGAAAAAAAAATTAATTTATGCAAACTAGGGTTTAAAGAAATATTCAAAGTAAGTTGGGTTCACCAAAATGATTTAACCTTTTAGGGTTTTACTATGTAAATCCTATGTTTATATAAAATGGTAGAGATGTCTAAATTATTTAAATAATATGCAATAATTAAGTACTATTTTTTTATGGATTTTGACTTATTTTCCCTTTCTAAAAATAGTAATAGATATGCTTAAATAGAGACTTATCTAAAAAGTGACTATTGTAGATGATCTAGGTTTTGGATAGTTTTGAGTGTTTTCAATAGGGTCCTGTGATCTATTTTCTCATTAGATAGTAGCTTCCCACTTGGACAATAGTGTCATATTATTGTAGTGTCCTCAAAGTGGTGATAATGTCCTCTTTGTAGGAATGTTCCTATTTTTAGGGAGCACTTGTGCCAGTGTTTTTAGGTCTTGTTCTAGCACACATGAAATATTAAACTCTATGTGGTGTGTGAAAAACTTGATTTAGTGTGAAAACCTTAATCCTCCTTAAAAGAATGGTGTGAGTAATAAATGTGTGTTCATTAGTAGGATAGGTTAGGTATCCTTAACACCCTACTATGAAGAGATTTGCCTACATATCAATACTCCAAAGAGGAATTAAGCCTAATGTAGTTTTCCCATCTAGTGTTTGCTGCAAGTGAAAGTGAATGCTAGAATGAGAGTGGACTTGGATGCCTTGAGTATGCTTGAGATTTGAAATCTTTGAAATCTGGGATTAGGCTACTATAAATGGTAGTATGCATAAGTAGGGAAGAATAGGGATCAAATAGCTTAATTTTTCTCAACCTGTCTTTTGTTTGAATAGGATTTTGCATCTATTTTCCATCTAGTGAATAGAGGTCAAATACTCTTATATTTATAGAGATTGATATCTTGTGTAGATAATAAAATGTACTTAGACTAACCTTAGGAGGAGCACATATTTGGAAAAGTATCCATTCAAGAGAGTTAGGGAAAAGGACAATAGCACCCATTTGGGGACACTAGCATCATGTGGCTATAGTGTCTAAATGTGGGGCTAATGTTTACTTGGTAGACTCCTAGTCACACTAGGTTGGGATCTAGGAATGTTATCTTAGGACTATGTTTGAACTATCATTTTTTGTGGTCTACATAATAGTTGGAAAAGTGTTGTAAAGGCTCTAGGATAGGTCTAGGGCTAATATAGGAATAGACTAACTCAAGAAACATTTTTATCATCTAAATACCACTTTTAGGTGATTATAGGTAATTATATTTCCAAAATTCCATATAAAAATTCACTCGAACAAGAGAAGTTTATACCTAGATAATTAAATATCAAACTTACTAAGGTTAATCCTCTAAAAATTAGTAAGCAACAGGCAATCCCATTTCATTGGTAGCCAATACTTGAGATACCATTGCATTGGATATCCACAATGGGTTTTATGAAATCCACATCTACTACACACCATATTCAGATATCTAAATCACATAAACATGTTCCTATTATTATTATTCCAAATAAACCATAGATCACTCAATGATGGGTTATATGAACCCCCATACCTCTATGGTTTCTTCATGACTGTAAATTCATATTATACATACATAGAGAATTATAAATACTATAGTGACAAATGTTACACCTATACATGTTCCTTGGTAGTACCAACAATTTATTGCACCAAGTCCTAGGTTAGGAGATACCTATGATTATCTATTAGATGAGATAATAAGATAGTTATTTCTTTGAAAATATTCCCAAAAAAATCCAAAAAAAAAGACACTCCAAAAAATCCATTTTTTTCAAGTAGTTACATGTTTTATTACTCCCTGGGATATATATTGTTGGTTCCATGTTAGTAGATGAAATATTAGTAATTTATATATACATGTGTTTCACACATATTTTGATTTTGATATAGGCATACACAGATACATGATCTATGCACTTACATATTTTGGGTCCTTCCTATACTCATTTCATATGGACATTGGGGGCATCTTCTTATTTAATCATGATACATCTAAGTTATATTATTCTATGATCAATTTTGATGCAGTAGCATCATTCTTAGGGAGAAAATTTTGGCTTATTTTGAATTGAATCATGTTTAGGAATGATTTTTATGGCCTTATAAGACCCCAATCATTCTTATTTTTCATTTTTATAGCTTAGGTGTGCATTTACCTAGTTCAAATTTTCAAATTTGAATTTCCCACTAAAACTTGTCAATTAAAATTTTGAATTTCCCACTAATACTTGTCAATTAAAAATTTGAATTTTGTTGTATGTTCTTAGGACTTGAAGAGATATAAAATGGATTTAAAAAGTTCATTAACATATTAAAAATGTTTTTAGGTACCTTTTTGACCATTCCAAGGGTCTAAAGTGCTCTACACCTAGAAAATTAACTTATGAGCTTGTCACTTTGGCTAGGTAAGTCTCTAAACATTGGTAACTTCCTCAAGGTTGGTTCCAAAATAGTTAGCATCATACAAAATGTATGATATTAAAATGGGAAATGTTTTGAATCATGTATTTTTTATTTAATCCTTCGAATAAAATAAATCAAGAAATCCATGTTTAGGAAAACTGTCATACAGACCTTAATTTGCATGTTCTTGAACAATGTTGTTGACTATATCTCCAAGTTTGGATTTTTAGATGAATTTAATAATGGTTTTCACAAGTTTTTAAGAATTATTGTATCTATTTTGAGATTATATTTTCAATATATAATGAGAATCAATTGGTGTTTTTAGTGAACTTACAATTTGACCCCTGTTGTGAGAGTTTTTCTGGTATAAATAGATTGTGTAATGTTATTAATGGAAAAAAGAGTGTGGAATTGAATTATATCAGTTTTTCCTTAAATTATTACAATTTTTGTTGTTTTAATTAGACAAGGTGTGCCTAAAATATCTCAACAATATCAAATTTTCTTACAAGAAAACCTCAATTTTTGATAGTAGTCAATGTTGAAATGATCTATGGGAGTTTTTTGCTTTTGTGCAGTCAGATTGTGTTCTTGGTGAATGAAGGACATTTGGATCGCTTGATTACATGATCTTATGTATTGATATTTTATTTAAATTTCTTAAGGATTATTTTTTCATCGACAATTTTCAGAAGTTTCTTAATGTTTAGTAACATAATTGGAAACCATGCATTCTGAGACATACTTGACAAAGTACATTGGTGACTGTGTTTATTGAAGGAATTGAACCATTACCATTGGATAAGTGATTTAAAACACTAAATTTTATTTTTTTGAACATTATTTGAAGTTTATAAAACCTTATTTATTGTATGATGGTTTTTTGTTCATTTTCTCAACCCACAGGCCTATAGGTGGTTAACTTTTACACATAGTCAAGGTGATTTAGAGCTAGTTCACTTGAAAATAAGATTGATAAACATTAGATATTTATTGGGATATTTTACCCACATTAAAAAAGACCTATTAAAATTATTTTTAACCTTTGAAACTTGGTAAAGATCACACAATTGAATTTTAACCACTCTCAGGTTATCTTAGACCTCTATTTGCCCTAACCTAGGGTTTCATCATTAAATCAATATTGAACCATCAAAATTACTCAAAATTTTGTAGTCTTAGCCTATTTGAGTTATTATAACATATTTTAAATGTTTCAAGTATGTATGAGCATCATAGTATATATTTTGAATGAAATAAGGAGAAACAGGCCTAGAAAGGGCTAATTAATTAGGCCTAAAGAGAAAAAATGGACCTAATGATTGAGTTGAGTCTTGAAATTTGAAACACAAGTATAATTACATAAAGGGTACTCATAATATAAATTTATTTCACAAAATTCATTATAATTTTTTTGTATCAATCAAAAAATAGTCAAAATAAGGTTAGAAGAAGGATTGAGGACATAGTGTGAGTGGTAAAGAGAACTAAGTTGAAACTTTGCAAAGGGATTCTATATATCATTTGGGTATTAGATCTAGGTTTAGATACTAAATAAAAAGTGGGAGAGATAATATTCTTGTGGAAATATAAAAATTGATACTTGTTTGACAGATTGCTTACACAAGGTTCACAATATCACTTAGAAGAAATAGAAGAGGTGCAGCAAGGAACCAAGGGAACCAATATATTGTGTTGGTATATCTAAGAGACATGAGACTCAGATTTGATGCAAGGATAATTTATATATAAAGAGACAAAATAAGAAGATTCCTAAAAGGGGACTTGAGTGATAGGGAAGATGAGCCATAAGCCCAAGAAGAGGTACAAGGAAAAGAGGTAGTTGAAGGACACGAAGATCAAGGTGTAGAAAAAATCATGAAGGTGATCATGAATCAAGATTCCAAACCAAAGGTGGAATCGCCCACCTATTTTGGATGTCTTGATGGAGATGAACTCATGGATTGGGTGAATTAGCTAGATAAATACTTTTAGTATGAGGAGGTACCTGATGACAAGATGGTTAAATTTTCAAGAACCAAGCTGAAGGGGCATGATTAATTATGGTGGGACTTCACACAAGACGAGATAAGAAAAAAGGGGAAGAATAATATCACTTCTTGGCAAAGAATGGTTGCCAAGCTCAAATCCAAGTTGTTGCCAGCTGATTATGAGATAAACTTGTTTAGATAATTGTAGAATTTGAATCAGAAGGAATTGAGTGTGAAGGCATACATGGAAGAGCTATATAACTTTACAATCAAATTTGGCTATGTAGAGGAGGATAAAGAGAAAGTGGTAAGGTACTTGAATGGTTTAAGGTAAAATCTTCAAGATGAGTTAGCACTTGTGAACCAAAGAACACTGGATAAGTGTTATCAATTTTCACTCAATGTTGAAGATAAGTTGAATAGGAGGCATAATCAATAGAATAGAGGAAGGGGAAAGAATTTCAAAGGTAGAGGATAGTAAAGGGGTAGAAATACCTCATAGATAAATCTTTAAATTAAATCAAGCACTTCACAAGAATAGTCCAATCAATCAAGAGGTGGATTTAGAGGCAAGAGACATTACAATAGAGGTAGATATTCATTAAGGGGTAGAGGATCTATTGGATTTTTAGGGAAATGTTTTAAGTGCAAAAGTATGCTGGACACAAGCATTGGGAGTGTCTAGAGGACCAATTATCAAGAAGCCCAAGGAATGAAGGAATAAATCATATTGTACAAGGAGGAGATGAAGAGAGTGTTTGATCTCCATCATAAATAGTAGAGCCTAAACTAGGAAAATCATTGCTCATGAGAATGGTGTTGACCAAGCCACCCAAGGATAAGGAGCCACCGTAAAGGAAAAATCTCTCCAGGACATCCTAAAAATGCTAAGGTAAGTGTTGCAAAATGGTTATTGATTCAAGAAGTATGGATAATCTTGTTTCAATAGAAATGGTTAACAAACTTGGATTGAAGAAGCTACTTCACCCCACTGTATATAAGGTGTCATGGTTGAATAAGGGATAACAAGTCTTGGTTGGTGAGTAGAGTCGGGTAGAGTTTCAAATTATACCATATAAGGATAGGGTGTTTTGTGATGTTATCCCCATGGATGTGTACCATGTGATTTTGGGAAGGCCTTGGAAATATGATAGACAAATTACCCATGATGTAAGAAAGAATATGTACACCTTGACTAAAGATGGAGTTAGTTACACTTTAAATCCCTTGAAGGATAAGGAGAGTGACCAAAAGGTTGGTTCACATGTGATGATGGTGAGTGGAAAAGAGTTCTTAAATGCCATACATGAAGAAGAGATAGGTTTTGCTTTAGTCATTAAGCCTAAGACTATTATGACAACCAATAAAATCAATGAACTATCCTTAGAGATTCAAGAAATGTTGGAGAGGTATGTTGATACAGTTGTTGATTAGCTACCCAACATATTTCCACCAATGAGAAGCATAGCACACCATATAGACTTTGCACTTGGAGAAAGTCTACCAAACAAGGCTGTATATAATATGACCCCACAAGATAATGCTAAGATCAAAAGGCAAGTGTAAGAGTTTCTTGACAAGGCTGATCAAAGAGAGCTTGAGCCCATGTGTAGTACCCACAGTGTTGGTGCCAAAGAAGGAAGGTGAGTATAAGATGTGCAATAATTCTAAGGCCATAAATTAAATAAAAATAATGTATAGGTTTCCACTTCCCAGGATGGAGTATTTGATGGATTTATTGAGTGGAGCAAGCTATTTTTCCAAGATAAAACTCAAGAGTGGCTACTACTAGATAAGGATTAGACAAGGTGATGAGTGGAAGACTGCTTTCAAAATGAATGAAGATTTGTATGAATGGTTGTTCATGCCATTTGGTTTGACTAATACACCTAGTACTTTCATGAGATTAATGAATGAGGATTTAAAGATTTCATGAGATATTTTATATTAGTTTATCTAGATGATATAATAATTTATAGCTAAAGCAAATATGAACACCTTCATCATTTAGAGTTGGTGATAATAAGGCTACAAGAAGAGAGGATATTGATCAACCTCAAGAAGTGTGATTTCATCAAAAGGTAGATGTTGTACCTTGGGTTTTTAGTTTCATAAGTCATGCTAAAGATGGACAAGAATAATGTGAAGGCAATCATGGAATGGCTAGCACCTTAGACAATAGAAGAGGTAATAAGTTTTCATAGTTTGGCAAGTTTTTATAAGAAGTTTATAAGAAACTTTAGTGGAATATGTACTCCCATTATTGATACTATCAAGAGAGATAAGGAAAACTTTGTTTGGAATGAGCAAGCAAAAAAATGTTTTCCAATACTTGAAGTAAAGGATCATGGAGTAGCCCATACTAGCATTGTTAGGCTTCAACAAAGTGTTCCAGATAGAGTGTGATGCAAGTGGTGTAGCCATAGGGGATATGCTAAGCTAAGAGGGTAGACCTATAGCCTACTTTAGTGAGAAGTTTATTGATTCTAAAAAGAGGTATTCTTCCTATGACTTAGAGTTTTATGTAATGGTGCAAGCATTGAAAAATGAGAGGCATTATCTTATGCCAAAGGAAATCATAGTATACATGGATAACCATGCACTTTAGTTCATATATAATCAGCCTAACTTGAACCAAAAACATGTCAAATGGGTGGAGTACATGCAAAATTTTATCTTTACCATCAAGCAAAAGCAAAGACAAAGCAATAAAGTGGTAGATGTATTGAGTAAGAGGGTCTTATTGGTGCAAGAAATTTAGTTAGAGAGTGTTGGCATTGAGGCACTTAAGGATTTTTATGAAGATGTTGAGGACTTCAAGGAGGCATACCATGCATACAAGCACCCAAGCACACTCAACAAGGATCCATGGTTATATTATGTACTTCAATATGGATTATTGTTCAAGGGAGTACAGTTATATGTACCAAATATCTCAATAAGAGGAAATCTGATCCAAGAGAAGCATGGTGGAAGCATGGTAGGCCATTTTGGATTTGACAAAACATTGGAGTTGCTCACTAGGCACTACTATTGGCCTACAATGCAAGTAGAAGTGAGAAGGTATGTAAAAAGGTGTAAAATTTGTTAATTATCCAAGGGTAAGAGTATTAATGTAGGTTTTTATCATCCCCTACCAGTCCCACATAGGCCTTGGGAATCTATCAGTATGGATTTTGTGATGGGATTACCAAGAACACAAAGGGGTTTTGATTCCATTTTTGTAGTTGTTGATATATTTTCTAAAATGGCACATTTTATACCATGTAGAAATACTAATTATGGAACACGTGGCTAATTTATTCTTTAAGAAGGTTGTGAGGCTTCATGGATTACCCATGAACATTATTTCTGATAGGGATACCAAGTTTCTTGGTCACTTCTGGAGGACCTTTTGGAAGAAGCTAGGCACTAATTTGAGTTTTAGTTTAGCTTACCACCCTTGAATAGATGGGAAAACTAAGGTGGTAAATTGAAGCTTAGGAAACTTGTTGAGGTGTTTGTCTAAGGACCATCCCAAGTAGTGGAATCTTGTGTTGTCTCAAGTAGAATTTACTTACAATGATTCTACCAATAGGAGCATTGGTATGAGCCCATTCCAAGTAGTCTATGGTATGCATCCAAGAGGGTTATTTGAGGTTAGATATACCAGACATATGGATAAGAGAAGTGTTGAAGGTGAGGATTCTGAAATGGCAATGAAAGAGGTGCATGAAAAGTGAGAAAGTATTTGGAGTCTAGAGTTGAAAAGCATAAGAAGTAGGAAGATTTGAGTAGGAGAGAAGTCAATTTATAGATTGGGGACTTATTCCTAGCTAACCTAAGAAATGAAAGGTTTTCAAAAGGTGAATATAACAAGATAAATATGAATAAAATAGGACTTTGAAAGATTCTTAAGAATTTTACCAACAATGCATACAAATTGGAATTGCCTAGTGGATTTGGAATTTCACCTATTTTTAATGTTTTAAATTTGTATCCTTATATATAAGGAGATTAGGAAGGAAATAGAGTAGATTAATTAGCTACAACATGCCTAGATTGGGCATAGTAGTTGCCTAAGGCCAAGACAGAGGAATTAGAATGCATATTAGACAAACATGTGACTAAAATAACTAGAGACAAGCAATATTTTAAGTATCTGGTAAAGTGGAAGAACCATCCAATATAATATTCTATGTAGATGACTGAGCATGACATACTAAAGTGAGGGAGTAATCTAGAAACACTCATGGGCAACAGTCCATGAGTTCTCTTTTCCTTCCCTGGGAGTATGATGCAAGAACATCATTCTTAGGGAGAAAATTTTGTAAATTTTTCCTAATTTTTCATTTAATCATGCTTAGGAATGCTTTGAATGGCCTTAGAAGGCCTCAATCATGATTATTTTTCATTTTGGTAGCTTAGGTGTGAATTTACCTAGTTCAAATTTTCAAATTTGAATTTTGTTGTGTGTTATTAGGACTTGCATGGATGTGAAATGGATTAACCAATTTCATGAACATGTTACAAATGTTTTAATGGACCTTTTGTACCATTCCAATGGTCTAAAGTGCTCTACACCTACAAAATCAACTTATGAGCTTGTCACTTTGGCTAGGTAAGTCTGTGAACGTTGGTAACTTCCTCAAGGTTGGTTTCAAAATGGTTAGCATCATATAAAATGTATGAAATTCAAATGGGAAATGGTTGGAAGAATGTATGTTTTATTGAATCCTTCAAAGAAAAGAAATCAAGAAATCCCTATTCAAAAAAATTGTCATACAGACCTTGTTTTACATGTTCTTAAACAATGTTGCTGACTATATCTCCAAGTTTAGATCTTTAGATGAATTTAATAATGGTTTCCACAAGTTTTGAAGAATTATTGTATCTATTTTGAGATTATATTTTCAATATATAGTGAGAATCATCTGGTGTTTTTACTAAACTTACAAATTGACCCTAGTTGTGAGAGTTTTTCTGGTATAATTAGACTATGTAATGATATTAATGGAGAAAAGACTGTGAAATTGAATTGTATCAGTTTTCCCTTAGATTTTTATAATTTTTGTTATTTTAAATATACAATGTGTGCCTAAAATATCTCAAAAATCTCAAATTTACTCACAAGAAAACCTCAATTTCCTATAACAGTCAATGTTAGAATGATCTATGGGAGTCTTTTTGCTTTTGTGCGGTCAGACTGTGTTCTTAGTGAATGAAGGACCTTTGGCTTTCTTGGTTACATGATCTTATGCATTGATGGTTTATTTAAATCTCATAAGGAGTATTTTTTTATGGACAAGATTCAGAAGTTTCTTGATGTTTAGTAATAGACTTGGAAACCATGCATTCTGAGACATTCTTGACAAAGTACATTGGTGACTATGTTTCTTGAAGGAATTAAACCATTAACATTGGATAAGTGATTTAAAAAACTAAATTTGAGTTTATTTAACATTATTTGAATTTTTTATAACCTTATTTTGGTGTATGATGGTGTTTTGTTCATTTTCTCAACCCACAGGGCTGTAGGTGGTTAAATTTTGCACATAGTCAAGGTGATTTCGAGCCAGTTCACTTAAAAAAAAGATTGATCAATGTTAGATGTTGATTGGTATAATTTCCCCACATTAAAACAAACCTATTAAAATTCATTTAAACTTTTTAAACCTAGTAAAGATCACACAATTGAATTTTAACCACTCTCGGGTTGTCTTAGACCTCCATTTGCCCTAATCTAGGGTTCATCATTAACTCAAGATAGAACTATCAAAATTGCCCAAAATTATATAGTCTTATCCTATTTGAGGTCATATTTCATATTTTTTAGGTTTCAAGTACATACAGGCACCATAGTATAGATTTTGAATGAAAAAAGGAGAAATATGCCTAGAAAGAGCTAATTGATTAGACCTAAAGAGAAAAAGTGGACCTAATGACTGAGTTGAGTATTGAAATTTGAACCACATGTATACTTTCATAAAGGGCTCTCATAATATAAATTATTTTCACAAAATTCAAAACAATTTTTTGTACCAATAAGAAATAGTCAAAATAATGCTAGAAGAAAGATTGAGAACATAGTGTGATTGGTAAAGAGAACTAAGTTGAAAATTTGCAAAGGGATTCTTTGCATCAACTTTACATTCTCATATTTTAGCTTATGTATATACATATGCATTTATCCATGATTATATCTTTCACAATGTACGTGATATGTTATATACTTAACATTTTTTTGCTAACACATTTGATCCATGGGATAGTAGGTTACGTTTATGTTGGTTGCTTATGTTATATACTTTCCATTTATGCAATTCCTTAAGTGTTTTTTTCCCATGATTTTATTCCTTATTCAATTATTTAAATATGCTCCATTGGTTTTGGAGCACAGTGTCTATGTTTGCCTATTGTGACATTTGCATATGTCATGGTTTGTTGTATGTTGTCATTTGAATATGCCATTCCTTTATTTATGGACATTTGACTAATTCATGTCCATTTAGATTGTGTGACATTTAAATATGCCCCTTGTTTGAGGTATATTTGAATCATTATCTTTTGATTTACTTTTGAGTGTTCTTATGTGTGTGCTTGATTACTTTTTTATCTTGTATTGTTATTATCTATATGTTTCCATGATTTATATCATCCATATTAGTACTTGATGTGATTACATTTTATGTGCTTTAATGATATACTCACTAGACATGTTTATACTATATACTACATGATACATTCATAGATTACATGGTTATATTATCCTTTTGAGGTAAGGTAACTACCAATGGATATTACCCTCACTTAAAAAGTGGGGGGCATGCCATAGAGGCATGGATTCCACATTCTTCACAAATTCATATTGCACTAGGGGTGTGTTTTGGAAACATGCTCTCCACACTCATACATGTTCTCATTTTTAGATATAAAGTGGGGACATGTTATAAAAACATATTCTCCACACTTACATTAGTTTTCAATTTTAGATTATAGTGGGGGTATGTTATAGAAACATGTTATCCATACATACATAGTTTGTAAATTGGCCAAAATTCATAGTTATATGATTTAGATATACAGTTGTTGTATAATTTTATACATTGGTACCATTTTTATATCCCAATTTTAGCATGAGACATATATAAGGTGCATATGTTATGTAAGGAGAACCTAAATTACAAAATAAAATTAACTTTCAGATTTTAAATACTTCTATGAACTTTAGCTTACCAAGATAAATTGTTATGGACTTTTACAAAGCCAATATATTGTAATAGTTGGTTACATTTTGACATGGTTAAGGAGATTAAATCACTCAATCTTGCCAATTTTATTCATTAGACTTGATTACATCATCTAACCTCACCATATTTATAGTGTGTGTTGACTTGGTTCACTCATGATCACTAGGTTATAAGTATGATTGGGTTGTACAATTGAGCTAATTTCAACTACCGAGTGGCACTCACCTTTCTCTCCAAGGTTGGGTGCATGTGTCCTATAATCTTTTTATATTTATGCACATTCCATATTTAAATTTTTTCTAGTATTAGCTCTAATGGTTCATAATAATACGTATTTTCAAGTCAAATTTCCAAAAGGTAAGGTAGTTGCATCAATATGTGTACTCCTAAACCTTGATCTCTTTACTTTCAATAATTTAAATGATTTATATTTCAGATTATATGTACCAATTATAAAGTGTAACATGATATTTTATTACATCTCAGTCATGAGAAAAACACTCAAGTTACACTCACACAAAGGTAAGGTGTGTTATATACACCTAGGTACACATTTATTTTCCTTTAAACTAAAAATTTCAATACTAGATTAAAGGGGGGGGGGGAATGTAGAAACTATTTTTAAATTACATAAAACCTCAATCTTATACTTGGAAATACGTACCTTGGTTGTTCCTCTCAGCTCTAGACCTTTTCCCACTACCGAAAGGCTCACATCTACTATCTATTTATGCCTATTTATTATCTCTTAATCCAACCAATGTTATTCTAATGACTTAGACTTATTATCATACTCAAAATGATATACAACCTAATTATCTTCTATCTCTTAATGTTATTGACATGTGCCTATTTTCTAGTTATTCAGACACTTTCATGCCAGTTAGATTATACATTGATGCAAGTGTCTTATCCTAATGCAAGTGTTCAGTTCTCTAAAGTCATACAATGCATAAATGAAACATATCCCTATGGTCATACTAAGTGATTTAATGTGATATATCCTCCAAAATGATTGGTATATATGCATGATCAATTCTCATTGATTCTTCACCTAGCATAAACTAAAAAAATCATAAGGAAACTTACCAAAAGCATTCAATCAAACATTCTAATGAGTAAAGATTATTTGTTTTCCATTATGTCCATATCAGTCATAGGAATAACACATGTATAGATTTAAATTACTGAAGAAGCAAATCATGAGCCATATTTTCTAAGTTACAAGCTAGGTCACTATTATAATTATTTATCATGTATTGCATCCTTATGCACACATTAATCTCACACATAGGGGAGAAATACATGAGTATGAGGCCCTCTTCATAGTAGTGGCTATGTAGACAATACTCACTAACATGTGTCTTTGGGGTTAGCTCAACACCATGAGCCCACTAACCCATTTCTCCCATTGTCACTATGAAAATGAAGAACTAGGGTTTTTATATTTGACAAAGAATAACAATACATGAGCTAGAATAATAAAATCAAACATGTAAATCATGCATAAATATATGCAATTGATCTGCATAAGTAATTTGTAACATTATTAGATTTAGTAACTTAGGTAACCCATAAGATATTAGTGTGTTAGTATGTAAATAATATTAATATATGTAATTCCATGTAAAGAAATGGGCTATGAATAATAAAGGATAACCAAATAAAGATAAAAACTATGTATAGGATGCCCCTAGTGAGATTTTTGATATATGTACAATATTTAAAAGGCATGTGTATGGTTTGGATCTTACAAATTAAATCATATTCTCACTAGAACAATAGAGGGGTGATTAGATAATAACATGGTGTGACATTGTCCAAATAGGGAGCTACTATCTGAATATGGTTTTTGTGTCTGTAATAGTGAGATAACTTTCAACTAGGTCTAGGAATGGAAACCTATATACTTTGCACTAACTCAGTAACACTTATGAAGCATATATGATATGAAAATGGATAGAAACAAATAATAATTAATTGTGCATAAATTTACTAATGCAAATGAACTAAACATAAATATGCATAGGTCTTGACTATGTTTTTTTCAAATATCTAGTTTTTTCATTTTTTTTATTTTTATATATGAAGAATATAATAATCTATAAATAAAATAACACATCGAATGGATGTGGATAATCAAAATATGGATCTAGTGGAAGATCATGTAGAGTTGGCTATTAAATCTTGTCAAAATCATAATATCATCACCATTTTGTTCATAATACCATTTATGCTCTATAAATACAGCCTTATGTTTGGAAATGCTTTGAATCTTTTACATCCATATGGAATTCTACTCTATTGTGTAGGATGCCTCATGTCATGTTTTATGATAAACCAAATTTGAAACATTTTCCTCATTTCTAAATCTATAATTATCATATATACCATTGTGGAGGACATAGACTATGTTATCCTCATATTTTAATATTAGACATTATTGTAACATGTCCATTGTACCTTCCATTACATGTAACCATGGTTGGATAAATTTATATTTTATTTTATTTCCTATGTCCATAAATAGATTGGTGTATTCACCACTTTTGAACCACATACAATTGGTATTATGATATGGTCGATGGAATCTTGGCAATATATAGCTTGTTGAAATTCATTTTGATCATGCCCTATCTATTGAAGGAATGTAAGTGTACATATATTTTACTCTTTTTATTCATATATTACAACATGTCTATATTATTTCTCAATGAAAACCTAAATAATCTAAGGATTACTTCTTGAATGTTTATAGTTTCGACATATGTGACCCATTTATGGAGCCTTAGTAGGCTATGGTGTGGGTTTTATAATCTAAATAGTGAATTTAGCCTTATATTTATGAATTTTCTACTGTAATACTAAAAATGTATTTGTAGAACTTCTTGTGATTCTATGAAAATGATAAAAGGGATTATCCTCTTGATTATTCAACCGACTAGTGGATATATTATGGTGTTGGTAAAGATATTAATTCCATGTCTAGTTACATATGTAACATCACATGTGGTCTATCATGTATAATTTTGGCTTGTATATGGACAACTGATTCAATGTTTATGAATTCCACATTATTTCTTAAATGTGTGAATGGTGACCTATTGGTATTTGTAGTGCATTTATTAATGTATTATATTTTATGTGCTCTATAAATGTTGGGTTTACAAAATTATTATCCATTAGACACATGTTAAATTTATATAGAGAGTAGTGTATATTTGGAAAAAAAAAAATATTTCTTTTATCCATAAATAGAGTGACCACTTTTTTGTGTTTGTATGTATTGGTATGATTTCCTTAGAATGATATTTGAATTCACTTGGGATAACTAGTGTAAAATTTAATCCACATAAATAATCATCATTTTTCTTTGGTGTTTCATTGGTATCATCATCATAAGTAAAAACATAATCATCAACAACATCATTTATGGATAAGAAATTTTGATCTTTTAAATTAACCAATAAAGCTAATTATTGTACATGTTCAACATGTTTCACCTTTTGAGGTGAAATATGTGGTTTTGAGTTATCTTTGGATTTTGTCCTATGCTCATTTATATTAGACTAACCAAACTCATATGTGTGCACTTATTATATAGGAATGATAAGTGATGGTGTAACTATAGTAGATTGAGGTGCCCCCACTAGTGGTAGACTCTAAGAAGTAGATTATGTAATATTTTAATATAATAATGGTTAATTATTAGTTAGGTAGGTATATAAGCATCCATAATGTATAAATTTTACATGCCTATGTAAGTATAAGGTATAAAATCCATGCTAAGTATTCATGGCCTACCCATGACTAAATTGTAATGTAAATGATTAGAAATTACTTATACTTTTATAGATATATTTATGGGTCCTATTATAATATATAATGTTATAGAACCCAAAGTTTGGTGTGGCACTATATACACCAAAAATTAACACACTGTGACATTCTTGGTTTAATGTCTAATGATGGCGTAGTGATCTCCTAATTTATGCTCAAATGGGTTCCATCTAACACCCTCCCCATTTTACCTCCCTTTCTCTCTCCTAGTATCCTTAAACTTCACTTTTATTGGCCTTTTTATCTCTCTTTTGGCTTATTTTAAAAATATTTATCTAACAATAGAACCACCCTTATCTAAGACAAAACTACCACCATCCATTATAAAATTACCCCAATGGTTCCGTAAACCCTCCTGATGGAACCATTCCCTATAAGGCAATTCCAAATTATTATGCAGTGGTTATGTAAGTGTATAGGACCATTAAAACATGGGTACTAATGATTTAATAACCACCCACTAAAAAGGGGTGGTTCTATCAACCTCCATATGTGTTCCAAATTTAGATTCCAAAACTCAAACTTTTATGTGTTTTGCATACTTATTATTGTATTTCTTAAACTTATGCATTGCAGTCACCTTCATGCTCACCCAACTCAATAAATATTCTATTTTTAATCATTTTGAGTCTATCATTAGTTATAATCCTATTTCAACTCACTTAAAATCCTTCATGCAACCTTAATTGCTCTTCTACAAGTACGCCAATTTTGGCTTATTTTTTAATCCAAAAATTTGCATTAGAACCTAGAGTTTTGAATCTTTCTATAGCCACAACCTATTTACCATTTATTTTAAGCTTTGATCTGATTATTTTCATGTTGAATATATAATTTTAAGTAATGAGAGTTATTTTTCTACAACCAGATCATTACAAACAATGTTCTTAACCAATTGCAGTCAACTTTTCTTTGTTTGGATTGTGTCTCTCTTTTCTTCCATATTGATTATGTCATTGGCTAATCCTCCTAGTTAGAGATTTCCTTCAATAATTTTTTAGAAAATTAGATAACATGCTTATGACCAACAAACAAATACTACTATTATTTTCAGTCAATCTACATCTTGATCAAGTTTGGGGTTTTTTAGTTTTAGTTTATTTTATTTATTTAGTAGATTAGATTATATTAGTTTCCTTTATTGTGTTATCTTAAATATCTATTTTGAAAAATCAAAATTTAATAGGAAAAATAATTCATCTCTTTCCCATATTTGCACAAATATATAAGGTGGTTTCTTCATTTGCTTATAATCATTCAGTAGATTATTTTAAAACATTTAGATTTAATTCCAAACCCTAGGTAAAATATTAGAAAATAAATAAAACACTTTTAGCTATAACCATTATCAAAATTTAGTTTTAAAACAAGTTATTTCTTACACAAATTCACACACTAAAAAAGATCAAAACTCTAGTTAAACCTAGGTAATCACAAAGTGGTATCTTGCTTTTGATTTTCTTTATTTAAGTAAATTAAAAACTATTGGAAATAAGATGACTAAGAGGGGAGGAATCAATCTTAAAAACCTTTCATTTTATTCCATTTAACTATGTATGAACCGTCTTAACATGCATGTCCATATTGGAAATCATAATCCAAAAATCAAAATAGCATGAAACATATAAACACAACATATACATGGGAAACCCTCTAGGGGTAGAAAACCCATTGATGAATCAAATAGGCTATAGACCTATAAGACAAACATCAATATTTAGTTAATCACCCACTCAACTTGGATCACCAAACCTAATCTATAAATTAACAACTTGATAGATACTTTAGCTAAGCACCAACTCAGCAAGGAGCACCAAGCCCTAATTTACCAAACACCCACTTCGATTTATCAAGCACCACTTGTAAGGAGGCACCAACCCCCTAAATGACTCAGCACCAACTCAATAACCTAATTATTTAATCACCTTCATAAATATTTATTGATTTTATCATAAATGATGATCTACTCCTTCATATCTTTTCTCTCTTCAGTCCCTTTCAAACTAATCTTCAGCCCTCTTCGCTCAACTAGCCCTCTTCATGGCTTGATTAGATATTTTAACTTTTTTATCAAATGTATAACCTATTTTATATATTCATAATACTTAAATAATGGTATTTATGACCTCATTATACTCAAAAATTATCTATATCATTCACTTATCATGTTTTACTCTCACACTCTAAGCACACACTCAATATCCCCTCTAAGCTTACCAAAATAGGCCTAACTACCTTGCTTTTATACAATTCACTTGATCACATCCTTCTAGGTTAGATACATATTCAAATGACTTAGGTTAGACATGAGTAGGTCTTATAATATTAAAATATAATGCCTTAATCATGAATCAATTAATACAATAGGTCAGCCATATATCAATTAGCCCTTACTCTTATTTTAAGCTTATGGAGATCTAATAGGTCTTCTTAATAACACGTTACCCTTTGATATTTATTGAAGCTTATAAAAAAACATCACACAATAGGAACACATTATATTATAATCCAATATCCCTTATCCAACTTCACTTTAGGTCAATAACACCTTTTAGGTCCAATCACCACTTGAACCCTTTACAAATCACTGCCTATAAAAGGTCTGCACATATATAGAAACTCTATCTTAAACAATTGAGGCATATACTCAATTTTTATAAAAAACTATCATAAAAAATTATATATTCAAAAAAATCATGACCCTAAGGTCATCACCAACTTCATCTGAAGCTTCAACTCAGGGTAAATAGGCTCAAACACTCCTCTGCAAGATGTTCACTCAAAATTGCCAACTGAATCCAAAATATAGTCAAAGAAACATGAATATATGATACACAATTGATTATCTTAAAGAGATATGAATTCATAAGAAAGATATTATAAAATCCTTATAGAAACCTCAATCAATCAAATCATTAGATCTAATGAAAACTATTGGTCTTATAGACCAATCTATTGACCTTATTTCTCATAGACTTTGTTAGTGCCCAAAATTGCAATGGAGCAATTGGGCCCTTGTCACTAAAATTCCCATGTCCAAACTAAATGAGTGTCTATGTTCAATAACTTTCCCAAGTCCTTCAAAATATTGGAATATATGTTCGTAATTAATCATCTCCTTTGTCTTACCAAGTGGGAGTGCTCTTCCATTCCTAGCCAAACTCCAGAGGGGCATTTCCTGAAGATAGAAGATATTCTCAATAACTCTAAAGGAAATAGCCATTTTTTACCTTTAGTGGTTTTAATTATTAAGTTATGAGATTATATTTAGGCATTAAGATAATCTTTCACTCCTTTCTGTATCAAAAGAATGGTGCAAAGGTAAGAAAGTGATTGAGAATCTAAGCCCACATCTAGTTGGGACACATGGCAGATTCTTAGAGGTTTTAAGTTTGGGGTCCCTTTATAAATAATGTCCCACTTGGTTTTTATTTGAAAAGTATATAAATTTCCTAGGGACTAAGTTTTCAAGTAAAAAAGTTAAAAAGGATGCCATGTGTCATCTCCTTGGGATTTTTGAGTTTTGATCCTCATTCAAAGATCACCCTACTTGTCTTTTGGTGGTCAAGGTTCAAAATGTCTCCAAAGTTCAAAAACCTAAGCATATAAGGAATATTAAGGATGCATGGTAGGTTCTCAAGTATTTTTATGATCAGTCCCTTTTTGAATATTGCTTCACTTGGAAGTTGGGCAAGGTTTAAGAGGTCCCTAGAGGCCTAGGTGCTTGAGGTGTTGACACATATTGTTCATACACTCCATTGAAAAATTAGGATGTATTACACTAATGTACTGAGGGAAGTGATGGGTGAGAAGGTGTTAAAAACCCCATGAACCTGAAAAGGTTTTAAAAGGTAAAACTTTCTTGAATGGTTCCACGTGTTACAAAATAAAGACGCTAGCATGCTTCCCTCCATTTTTCAAAAAGTTGCTTGAATAATCAATGTGTTAGTTGGTAATTAGCCATTTCACTTCAAATCATTAATGATAACCCTAATATTAAAATTCAAGGGATTATAAGTAAACATTTCTCTTCATTTTAATTTAGCCTTTGTATTCAGAGCTAATACTCATGCCTTCAAGTGATCTATGTGTCAAAAGTTACTTGTAGCATGAAGACTCGTGATCACAGCAAAATATTTAAGGATTTTCTAATCATATCTATATGAAACTCTCATGATTACTAGTAAGTATTTGTTAACTCTCTGGTGTTGTGTTATTAAAGGGAGTTCAAGGGTATTTGGAGAGTTATTAGTGTGAAGAATTTGTTCTAGCTTTTGGTATTACACTTAGTGAGTTAGGAAGAAATGGCTTCATCTTCTACATCAGTAAAGAGAAATATTACATCTATTCTTGATGAAATTAGAGACACAAATATTCAAGGGTTAGATTTTGTAGCTCTATTGAATGCTTTGCAATGGCTAAATCCTCTCCCAATTGTCTCCAACCTCGGTACAAGTTACATGGTCCCTGTGGTAACATTCCCTTTGTTTGACCCATATCCTAAGATGGTTATTGCATGTGACTAAGTTTATCACCCAAACACTAGGAATATTGTGGATGGGATTCAATCAGTTGTGTGTTCATTCACACTTGAGTCCCTTAGTGTCCTACTTGGAATCCCTCCCTAGCCTAATAGTATCATGCTTACCATGAAGGAATGCCAATAATATGCAGAGACAAATAATAAGATGTTATGGGACATTATGAATTCCTGTTAGCTTACAAAAAAGAGGTAAAAGGTCTCCCAATTATCAAGAAACCTAAAATTGACAAAATTTAATGAGTTGCCTCAGTATATTATTGACATGGCCACCAAGATCTATGGAGTACCCACTATAGAAAAGTCTGAACCATGGATGTTTTTAGTCATCATTTACATCTTGGAAGGGAAAAAGAAGTTAGACTAGGCAACTATCTTGAGAAATAAATTGCACAACCAAATGATGTAATTACACAGTGCAATCTTCTCAAAGGAGAAATTTGTGGGTATTTTTTATCTATCTTCCTATTTGATGTATATCCTAGTGCACAATAGGACCTTCCCAACTCTCACCAATAATATTTTCATATTAAGGATATATGAGATTTACCCAAAGGTCACTTTAGAAGGGTTAAAGAGCAACTATTACAAAGTATACAATTGTTTATTCAATGTTATGATGAGCATTATCTTCCCTTTGAGAAGTCTGAATAGAATGACCAAAATAGCCTGAGAGAATATTAACAGATTTGGTGCCTCATACATTTAGTTTAGAACGTTCACATACATCAGGGTAAGTGGTTACTTGAGTGCCCCTCATAAATTTCTAAGGTATGTGGATGATAAATTTGTTATCAAGGAATTATGCAGATAAATGGTGCACCTACATGAGATGATTACAACCAAGAAAATAAACAATCATTTTAAGTTCCCAGTAAAAAGATGATATTACACATGTCCTCCTCTAGCTAAAGTAAAGGGATTGTAGTAGGAAATGGGCTTCTACAAGGTTGAAAAAAAAATTCCCAGACCTAACTATGATATAAGATGGCTAATAAATACTACAATAAGTGTAATCTTGCACCAATCACACATTGAATATATATGTTATAACTACACCACTAAGGAGGAGGTCAAAAAAATAGATTACATGAGGCACATTATGTAAGAAGTTCTCACCTACAACATTGTTCCCATCCCCAAATATATGGTGGATGACAAGATGATAATGGCATCCGTATATATGGAAAAGAATATTGAAATACAACGTATAGCATAGGTAGACTTCACTACCAAGGAAATGACTTCATTGCATGGAGGAATTTTTTGACTATGAGGAAAACATTTAGGTGGCTAAAGGAGCATGGGGTTGACCTTAGTGCATATGACACCCCCACCCTCCAAGAACTTAAACATGTTGTAGAACTCAAGGCATTCCTACCAGTATACATGGGTAATCCTACCAGCGTCCACAGGCAATCCTCCAGCACCATCAGTATCAGTAAGAGGTAAGGGGAAGAAAAAGGTAAGTGATATTAAATTATCCAAAAATATTGATGTAGAATCACTAACAACCACCCAATTCAAATCAAGGATGTCATTTTCAAATTTGACAAGTCTAGCAGAGAATTAGGACAAGATAGTCATAAGAGAGGTACAATTGGCAAGTGCCACTCCCATATCCATCACAAATGAGGGAGCCCAAATAATGCCAGTACTTCAAGCTATTACCCCATTTACCCCACCTACACAACAACTAGCATCCAATCATCCCCAAAAGACTTACATGAGGAAGAGAGGAAGATTCAGAGTAACCAAGGCCTAATAGAACTAAGAAAGGATTGTAGCCTCTGGTGTGGATCCCCAAGAAAAGAAAAGAGGTAATATTCAAGGACCTAAACCTAAGGAAACCTCCATAAAACCATAAGAAGATAAGTCCTCATATGCCCAAAAGTTAAGGGATATGAGTGGCAAAGAGGATTTAGATGAGGGAAGGCCGATCATAGAAGTAATAAAGAAATAATGGGCCTTCACTCCTCCCCAAGTGAAGAAAATACATAGAAATATAAGGGACAGACCATAGACCCTAGTGAAACCTTTGACCATGGGATTGTTTAAAACATTAGGACCCTCAAGAGTGGAAGAGAAAGATGATGAAGAAGATGTTTTGGCTTCAAATGATCCTTTACCTTTGATGATGTGTTGTAGGTTGGGATTGAGATGACTACATAGGTTCAAGATCCCCAGGAAAAATAAATAATATCCTCCGACATGGAGACATTTGTATAAACTTTTATCACCCAGTCATTGAGCTAAGACAAGGGTGATGAAATTAGGAATGTACAAGAATTTGGGGATGAAATTAGGAAAAAAATCAATGAATAATGAAAAAATCCCCACCAATAATGAAAAGGTGGAGGTACAAAAAGAGTAAATAGAGATGTTACTATGACTATCAAAGTAGCACCACAATTTATTTCCCCTCTAATGACATCAAGATGAACACCAGAGGGAAGATTTGATATTGGGGAAGATAGGGGATCAAGCCTATAAATGGGTACTCCTACCCCTTTGAAAATAAATAAAGAAGCAGATAAATTGATTAAAACTATTGAGGTAGGAGTCTTTGAAGGTACTACCTTGATTTAGGTACCTCGAGGGCTTCTCCCCCATATTAAGGTCCACATTCTTGCTAAGCATAAAGATGTTGAAGTTGTGATTGGTGAAGAGTTGCCTAAGGGTGAAAATGAGGACACCATATATTCCTTTATCTAGGTTTCCCAACCAAGTGTAGAAGACAAACTAGTTTTGAAACCTTCTACTCAACCCATAGAGTAGGGAAGTTCCATAAATAAATTGCTCTTGGGATCCCAATAGTTTGGAGTCCTAGAGTACATAGAACTAGGTAAAGAAAGGGAGTGAGGAGTTGATGAAAAGGATACTAGGTTAGAAAGTAATGAGGAGGTCAAGTAGATTGTGTTAGGTTCTCAGCCTACTCTAGTGACACTCTCCTTAACCAATATGTTAGTGACACCACCATTCAATACATTAAATCTGGCATCAAGGTCTATAACTCCAATGGGATTCCAGACTAGACCCCTTCTTTGGATTGAAGAATAGGGTAAGGATAAATGGGACATCATGAGAAAAATGGGGGGCATAGATGTAATGAAGATCTCCTAGGTGTATAAGGCCAAGCCCCCTAAAAAATACAAAACACAATCATGAACCACTTTTAATGAGATACGAGAAAGAACACAAGAGATATTTATTCTTACACCAAGAGATATAAAGAGGGATGCTCCCCTTGAGAGATAAGTAGTGTATAGATATGATATGGGGGAGCTCTCAAGGAATGAAATAAAACATAGCTCACAAGTCTTGCTAATCATGGTGGTGCACTAAATTGATAAAGATAAAGCTTCAATGGAGGAGATGAAGGTACAAAACTAGGTCATGATCCAATACTTGCAAAAGCTACTGAGTGAGCCTAAGGAAACAACCCTAACTACAAGCAAGGCCCCAGATGTTCCTATAATTTCCTTAGGTACAGTTTATTTTGGTCATGGTGAGGACTTGAAAACCATAGGTTTGGCCATAGAAGATTGGAAAAAGTATTTGACCACCCGAGCTAAAGAAATAATCCACTCAGTACTAGAATGCCTAGATGACATACTAGATAAACAAGGAGAATGTGATTCCCAGATGTTCATTTATGATGCCAACATCAAGAATTGGGAGAAAATCAGGTTGAAATTGGATGAGATTTGTAATATGGGAATTGAAACTTTAATATAAAAAAATATCATCTCTTTAGATGATTGCAAATAGCCCAGATAATATTAGCTACTGATTAAGCATAAATTGGTGGTGCTTAAGGAGGGTATTTTTGATTTAAAGGGAGAAAAGTAGTCTCTCTCAACTACAAAGGAAGAGATTGAAGCCATATTGAGGAAGATGGTGAACCTTGATGATGCATGTGATATGATGGAGGAAACATTAGATATTTCCCTAAAAATCCTCATTGATGCACCCCATAGAGCCTTTGATATCCAAAAGATTAGAGAGTTGGTGTCACTTAAAAAATCTTATGACCAATTAAAAGCATTAGTTAGGAAAAAGTAGGTAATTCTCTAGAAGGTCACGAATTATCTTAAGGAATATAGTTCTAAATTAAAATACCAAGTAGGCCCAGACCAAAGGATTCTTGCCACCATAATTGAATGGTATAATGCATATAAAAATAGGGTAGCGAAGGACTCGATCATCAATATTGATTCAGAAGCATGACCAAATATTTATGTTTCTTCTGATCTAGCATTATGTCATTCCTCCCTTCTTTTCTTCTCTCTCTTTTCTATTTCCTCTTTTCTCATTTCCCATTGAGAAACCATTGTACCTTGCCCATTAGTGGCATGTCCCTTTTAGAGTTGGTTTTTTTATTTAGGAAAGGGAAGTCTTTGTTTGTTGTGCAAGTGGACAAAGGTTTGTTTTTTACCTTGTAGGACTGATCTCCACATATATAAATAAAACTATTATGTCATAGTGGAGTATAAATCTTGTCATCATCACATAGGCATGAGCATAATCTAAGGAATCATGTTTGTTACACCGTTGAATATATTCTAGGCCCATGAAAGAATTTTCTAGCTGGAGCATCTTCAAGAATATGCTAGGCATAGCTAGAATTGTATAAGTAAAGGGGGTATGTCCCTTTACAATGGTGAGTTAAATTTTTGAGTTTGAAGCTATAGCTTAGAGAGTCCTCCCTGTGATTTTATGGTTCTAAATTTATTTCTATTGTAAAATCATTGGCAAGCTCTGAGAACATTTAAGATGTTTCCCTTGTTACAATTTTTTTTTGCATAGTGTTCTATTATATAGTTTTAAATACATATTGTATTAAATTTTGATTTAGTTTTTGAATTAAATCTATCATGGTTTATCATTCCTTCTTTTTATTGAAGTACAATGTTATCTCTTACATGTTTGATAGTTTGGTTGTCTAATGTGTTATTCTTTATGGTAGTCATCTAGGGTCTATAATCAAAATATAAAATCCTTTCTAATTTGAGATTTAGAAACATAGCATTGATAGCCTTTTTAAGGGTAGTCTTGGGTTCATAAATTTAGTTGGAGGGAGTTATTGAAGGGCAATTTTTAGTATTGCTTATAATCTTTTGAAGATCATTTGTGCATGATTTTATTCTTATCGGTTTTTAAACTGAATAGCATTTGTTAATGAAAATAGTATATATATTTCTTGAACTCCTCAGTGCTTACTTAATATCAATCCACATATTTATCTATCATTAAAATAAATATGATTTCACCCTATTTCAACTTACAAATAACATGTTGTTTGCATATCATAAGTGTTATTTGCATTATAGACATATAAGATCTTGTGTACTTGAAATGTGCTTGCAGTTTGTGCTTGAAATCCTAGTGATACATTTTTTCATTTGACCCTTGTCAAATATTTTATAAAATGGAGATTGTAGTTATCTCATCATCTATATTTAGTAGCTTTTGTGTGACATAAAGCATTTGTGCATTTTGTGTGACAACCCTCCATAGGTAAAGTGTATAAGTTTTGTTATGAGTTGGTCATATTTCAATTTTTGTACCAATAGTCCTCATGAAGATTGAAGTGTTAAACTCGTTCATGTGAGCAAGCTACCTCAATAGGTCCTCTCACATTGGTTTAAGTAGAGCCAGAAGTAATAAGGAATTAACCATACCCTCTATAGGTGCCTCCCAGTCATTTTCTTCATTCGGTCCTCTTTAGATGTTAAACCCTTACCTAACCATAACAACATATTAGTGATTTCTCATTTCAATTTTCCATTCTTCCCAAGTATGCAAGGTTGAACATTAGGGGTGTACAACTAGGAACCATTAGACTCTACTCAACCAAATAAGTCATTTTGGCTTCAATGTTTCAATCTCTTACATTGACTTCCAATATTTTTCAAATAATATATATATCATTAAGGAACCAAACAACATCATCATTCATTTCAATGCATCACTCTCACATGAAAACTCATCAGCTAACATCTTCTCACATTTGTCTAATTTCCTTGTTGCCTACACCATCAGGTCTATTCAATAACTAGCCAAATTTGATCACCAAATTCACACATATAATATCTAGAACCTATCCATAAATATTCATGAATATCAACTCCAAGTCTCACACTTTGATCTTCATCTACTTACCACTGTTGACTCAGTCAACTCTATCTACTACAGTAATTCTTTAAAAGACAAGCATATTTTTATAGGGTCTGCTCACTCACCTGAGAAAGCAATCACACCTAGACATGATTGGGAGAGTTGAATTTAACCTCAAATCAATTGTCTAGCCATATCAAACCATTCTAAGCTCTTTATAATAAGATCTTCAATATTGGGTCATAATTAGGGTTTTATGAGGGTTTAGACCATCTTTTAGTCTTAACGATCATTCATAAAACCTAGCTTCTCTTTCTAGAAACTAATGCTTGGAAATTTGAGATAGAACCCTTCCTCATATATCATGAATAGCTTAGGATCTCATATAGAAGCTACATGTGCCAATGAGCAATCAGAAAACCTTCTCAGGTAGACAACTCTTCATTCTATATACTCAAGAAACTTTAAAATAATTTTTAAGCTTTTTTATTATAAACCAAGTCCTAAAACTTCATGCACATACTTAAAACAACTTGACTCACCTTATTAAATGTTTACCTACTCACTCATGTTATGAAAGTTGATCATGTTACCTCATCTAGACACCATCTCTTTTCTTATTTTTTAAGCCTTGACCTATAAGTCTTATTATTCCTTGAATCTAACCTTATCACCACACTATAGACTCTACCTTAAAACTCTCCTATGTTTTAGTGTCTCATGTATATGATTAAGAAACCTCATACACTCATTCTTCTTTAGAACTTCAACATAACTTCTTTAGAGCTACTTACAGGTCATTAGAGCTTGATTATATCATCTTTGATGCTTCATACAAAGATCTTCATAGCTGACCTTTTAATCATTTACAAGGTCTTCACCACCTCAAGTACAAAATAAAACAATCTCTCTCGTGATCAAATACTATCAGGTATTCTTTAGAGCATTTTCTTCAAAGCATTCTCATTTTCATAGCTCATTTAGATCATCTTTAAAACTACTTACAAATAAATTTAGAGAACACATCTTCTTCTTTGGATCTCACTCATTTCATCTTGTCACCTATAAATACCATCTCACAAGGTCTAGAAAAATCATTAAAAGATGATTTACATTTTTTATACTGACCTATACTTACTCATGTTCCTTCTCAAAGATATCACTCAGCTTGATATTACAACATTCTTAAAATAATATTCTCTCATCATAGCAACAATACTCACTATGTTGATAATCAAAAATCATCACATACATACCTCAAAGCTCAACATCTTCATAAAAACCTTTGACATCAAATGACATTAAATTAACATCCATGAAATAGCCATGCATATTCATTATAACTTTTGACATCAATGCCAACATTAAATATCAAATCTCAACAATTAATGACAATGCTCAATAATATCTCCCTTGATTAATGACAATGTTCAACAATCTCCCCCTTTGTTATTGATGGAAAACATACTAAAAAAATTGTGTCAACCACACATGATGACAATCATCTCTTAGACCTAGTTATTACCTTTTCTTTCTCACCATTTTTTATCTTTCCCCTTTACTCATTTTTTACCTTTCACCTTCTTATATTTTTTTATCTTTCTCTACCTTTGACATTAATAACAAAGGTATTTTACAACTATTCATCTCTCTTATAATCAACTCAAATTACAAGATTACTTCAACATAGATCAGGTTTAATCAAAAGTATAAATAGTTCCCCCTTAAACCAAGCATTCACCATGCTTCCATTAGTAGTAGATATCAAAGATCATCTACAACTACTGAAATCACACTCTTCTCCCTATGAGTTGATACTCTCTCAAAGACACTAGATGACACACAGTATCCCAAAAATTCTCAACCTTATATGACAATCATTCTTAGAAATTTATCAATCAAGTCACTCTCCCAATTGATTCATAAAAATCTCAATAAATAGAGTCTATGAAGCATCTCTGACATACTCTCTCCTTAACTCTATGCATATCAATAGAAATCACTTTTTTGACAAAGAATATAGAGCTACCAAGCTCCCCCTTAGACCAAGCATATCTTCTTTCAAAGAACTAAGAACTCAAGATCTTTTTGACATGGCAGAATAAGATACCAAAATCTTGACCATACACATGGATGTCCCATTCTTAATAACAAATATAGAAATAGAGACTCCCCCTTGGTATTCACATATCAAGCTCATCTATTCATAAAAATTAGATCTCAGAAGCCTACCTCTTATATACCAATTATTTGCATTTTGTCTTTAGAGCATCTTTGACTAAAACCTCATGCTTCTGATGATAGAATAATGTCACCATGAAGCTTAATGGATCCACCCATTTTTTATAAGACACCAAACCAAAATGAACGTAGGAGATTCCCATATCTCCATATCTTTAGAAGGTTGATTATTCTTCAGCATCCTTCTATACTTGATTGGCTCTATAGACTTGACCTTTGATTTGCCTTTTCATTATTCACCTTGTCTTCTTTCTTCTTTTCTTTGACTACCTTTTTAACACATGCAAATAATAAGTGTTCTTGACATTCCATCACTTCTAGTTTATGCTTTACAGTAGCAAACATTCCACCTTGGTTTATGAGTTGATCATGACTTCTTATTCTCAGCCAATTATTCATTCTTGCTATTTTGATCAACCATATAAAAACCAAGACCTTTATTATTTCTTGACATGTGGTTTGAGAAACCACTATCTATACTCTAAGTTTTCATAGAATCTTTTGCTTTAGTATTTTGTTCCATCTTTACCTTATCTATAGAGTCTAACTTCTTAATCCATTTCTTAGTGACATGACTCAATCTTCTTGTCTTGATTGAATGACTTTTTAACTCTACTAGGATATAATCTTGCAATATGTCCTACATCATGATAGCTTTAACAAACCACCTTACACATACCATTTGGTTGATGATGACTATGATCTCTATTTAACCAATTGCTTCTCCTTCCATATCTCTATGAGTACTCATTCTTGGAGGGTCTTCTACATTCTCTTGCTCTATGACCAAATTAAATGCATGTTAAATAGTAACCATTGAAAGAATTAACATACCTTATAGCATTGGGTTGTATGATAGATCTTTTCATGTTGACCTTCTTGTCTTCAACAGTCTTGTTTTCAACTTAAGGTGCCTTATTTTGGTCTTCTTTGAAGCCAAGACTAGTCTTATCACTTGCAAACTTATGACTACTTAAAACATCATCTAGACCCTTAGTTCTCTTTTCAAAATTCACAAACCTCTTTATCTTTTTGGATGCTTGAACCAACTCAGCTCTCAGAGATTTTATTTTAGATTCATATCTATTATAGTCTTCCTCTTTAGCCTTGTTGACTACATCCATTTGCTCTTCAACTTGATTGATGATATCTTCATATTCCTTGGAAGTGTTGTTTAGCCTTTCCTCAAATAATCCAATATGATCTTCATAGTCCTGAACTAATGACTTTAGTTTTTGGTTCTTCTTCTTCATAATTTTCATCTCCTCTAGGGTAGTCATGTGTTATGCTTTAAGATCCACTTCAACTTCTTCTTCTTCACTATCATAGTATACCTCCTCATCTAATTCTGAACCAATCATGAGACCTTTCCCATTTTAACAACCCTCATTATCTAATTCTATGCCTCTGAACAAGGTTTCATTATTTTCATGTTATGCTTCATTAATATCACAATCATTGTCATATGTGTCTAAATCACTCACATCAAATGAGATATCTTATTTGGTATATAAGCTCTTCTTATTTTGATTATACTTATGGAATATCTTATCTATATCATCATCCTTTGTCTTTTACTTATGAGGACACTTGTTTTTAAAATGTCTAATTTCTCCACAGTTGAAACACTTGAATGGTAACTTACCTTTGTACTTACATGAACATGTTCTTAGATTTATAGAAAACATGGCAATCAATTCATCATCATCAATATTTTTACATACCTCATCTTTGACCTTCTTGGCCTTTGACTTCTTTTTAATTTTAAAAATTGCTTCTTTCTTGGGAGATCTTCCTTCATTTAATCTCATCTCATAGGCAGTCAAGATTCCATGAAGCCCATCCATCTCCAACTTATCCAAATATTACATCTCTTCTACTATAGATACTTTAGATTAAATTTTATAAGTTATTGATCTCAATACTCTTTGGATTACATTAGAATTTTTCACTTCTTTTCCCAATCTTATAATGATATTAATAACTTCATCAACCATAAATAGGTAGGATGCAATAGTTTCATCTTCAGGATTTCAAACTATCTTCTATGGTTCTACAACTTGGCCATCTTCACCTTGGTATCTCCTTCATATATGGTCTTCAATTTGTCCCATATATATTTGGTTGAAACATAATGTATTAACTTTACAAGATATACCTTTGATAGGTAACACAAAAAGGAATTCATTACCTTGGTGTTATTTTTAGTAGCCTTCTTACCTATTGCATCTGTTGGTGGAATTAAAGATGAAATATACCAATCCATGATTTACTACCAAATATCATGTCTTTGAGACATTAGATATATCTTGATTTTGACATTATAGAAGGCATAGTTATTTTTATTGAATAATAGAGCCTTATTGATATAGAAACTGCCTTGATCTTGTTGACTAGTCATCCTTGCTTCTTTATGATCTCTTTTAGGCTATCAAGATTATTTTAAATGACCTACTCTGATACCAATTATTAGAAACAAGATGACTAAGATAGGAGGTAGGGGGTGAATCAATCTTCAAAAACCTTTCATTCAATTCTACTTAACTATGTATGAACCATCTTAACATGCATGTACATCTTATAAATCATAAGTAACAAATCAAAATAGAATGAACAATATGAACATATCATATACATGGAAAAGCCTCTAGGGGCATAAAACCCACTGATGAAGCAAATAGACTATAGTCCTATAAGATAAACATCAATATTTAGTTGAGCACACACTCAACTTAGAGCACCAACCCTAATCTATCAAGCACCAACTTGACAAAAATTTTAAATAAGCACCAACTCAACAACGAGTACCAACCCCTAATTTACCAAGCACCCACTTGGATTTAAGAAGCACCAACTTGCAAGGAGGCACCAACCCCCTAGATGACTCAGCACTAACTCAACCACCTAATTATTTGATCACCTTTAGAAACTCTTATTGTTTTTACAATATATGATGATTTATTCCTTTAGCTCTTTGCTATTTTCAATCCCTCTCAAATTGTTCTTCATCCCTCTTCACTCAACTATCCCTCTTCATGGCATGATTAGGTCTTTTGACCTTTTTCCTCAAATACAAAACCTCTATTAGATATTCATAACACTTCACTGATGGTCTACATGACCTTTTTATACTCACAAATGATCTATATCATTCATTTATCATGTTCTACTCTCACACTCTAAGCACACACTCAACATGCCCTCTAAGCTTACCAAAATAGGCCTAATTACCTTGCTTTTATACAAGTCACTTGATCATATCCTTCTAGGTTGGATACAATTTCAAATCACTTAGGTCAAGCATGAATAGGTCTTATCATATTAAAATAATATGTCTTAATCATGAATCAATTAATATAATAGGTTGGTAATATATCAATTAGCCCTTACTCCTCTTTTAGGCTTATGGAGACCTAATAGGTCTTCTTAACAACACGTTACCCTTTGATATTTATTTAATCTTATTTAAACACTTCACATGGTAGGAATACATCATAAGCTACTCTAATATCCCTTATCCGAATCTATTTTAGGTCAATAACACCTTTTAGGTCCAATAACCATTTGAACCCTTATACAAATCACTGCCTATAAAAGGCTAGCACATATACAAAAATTTTGTTTTGAATAACTGAGGAATATACTCAATTATTCTAAAAAAATATGTCAAAATATTATATATTCAAAAAAATAATTACCTTAGGGTCATCACCAATGTCATCTGATGCTTCAAATTAGGGTAAAAAGGCTCAAACATACCTCTACAAGATGTTCACTCAAAACTACCAACTGACTCCAAAATATAGTCAAATAACATGATCATCTTATACACAATTAATTATCTTCAATGGATTTTAATGCATGAAAAGATATAATATAATATTTAGAGCAACCTTAATTAATCATATCATTATATCTAATGAAAACTATTGGTCTTACAAACTAATCTATTAAACTTCTTTCTCATAGACTCTAATTAGCCAGATAAGCCATTTTGGCTTCAATGTTTCAATCTCTTAGACTAACTTATAATATTTTTAAAAGTATAGATAGATAATTCAAGACTAAAACAACATCATCATGCACTTCAATACATCTCTCTCACATGAAAACTCATCAAGAAACATCTTCTCGCATCTAGCTAATTTCCTTGTTGTCTACACCACTAGGTTTACTCAATGACTGGCCAACTTTGATCACCAAAATCAGATATCTAAGATCTATAACCTATCCAAAAATATTCATGAATATCAGCTAAAATTATCACACTTTGATCTTCATCCACTTAGTACCATTGACTTGGTCAACTTTATCTACTAAAATAATTTTTCAAAAGACAAGTACCTTTTTGTAGGGTCTAATCACTCACCTGAGAAACTAATCAAACTTGTATATGATTGGGAGAGTTTAATTCAATCTCCAATCACTTTTCTATCCATATCAAACCATTCCAATCTCTTTAGAACAAGATCTTCAATATCAAGGCATAGTTAGGGTTTTATGAGGGTTTGGACCATCTTCCAATCTTAATGATCATTCATAAAACTTATCTCCTCTTTCTAAAAATAATGCTTAGAACTTTGATATATAACCCCTCCTCATATATCATGAATATATTATGATCTCATGTATAATTTTCACATGCTAATGAGCCTTGAGAAAACCTTCTCGAGTAGATAACTTTTCATTTTGTGTGCTCGAGAAACCTTAAAATACTTTTCAAGTCTTTTTCTTACAAACCAAGTCCTAAAACTTTATGCACATACTTAAAATAAATTGAATTTCCTTAGTAAATTTTCACTTTCTCACTCATTTCATGGAAACTGATCTTGTTACCTTATATGGCCACCATCTCTCTTTTTTCTTCCTAACCCTGTTATCCTTGAATTTAAGCAGGCTCAATTCATGGGATAACCCCTACAAAACTTGTATGTTTCATATTCCAAGAGATATAATAATGACAATGAGTCTAATCACAACCTTATTTCATTTGTCTATCCTCAAAAATTTAGTCTTTTGAGGGAATTTTTCACCCCATGCAGTTTGAATAATTTTTTCCGAACTACACCAAGTTTATTTTGGTGCAAGTTGGAGAATTTTTTTCAAACTGTACCATTCCATGCAAAACTAGAGAATTTATATGACACCACACATGCAAGTTTGGAAAAATTCTTTGACCCTATACTAGGGCCCACCACTCCAGTAATTAATAACGCATTAATTACCAATTTTTATATATAATTAACCTAGGATAATTTTCTTTTTTACTTTTTGTTTTTATCCTTCCTCATCATTTTCATGATTTATTTCCTCACTCAACTCACATATTCTCTCTTTTGTAGCTTCAATAAGACTTGTGTTTTTATTCCTTACTATAAGTATTTTTTCTTGACCTAGGGTTTTCATTATTTATATTGCATTGTCTCATGCGTGATTACATTTAAATTTAGTTTCATTATTTCAGCTTCTACATCATTTCATATTACTTATAAACCCTATCATTATTACTTTCCTTTTCTTACCTATTGGTCTTGACAAATCCATCATAATTTTTTTTCATGCACCTCAGAGAAAATTCTTTGAGGAGCACAACAAATCTTCTTGAGTCACTTCAAAGGAAATTCTCCAAGATGCACCCTAACATGTGTATAACCCTCCCAAGGGTGAACCTTAGAGAATTTTATCTGAGATGCACTATTTACCCCATTTTATTTATATCTTATGAATTTCTAATAAAATTCTCTAAAGTGCATGTAACCAACCCTCATGGTGCACTTCAAATAATTTTCTCTGAGGAGCATCGTAAACCAAAACTCTCGATGCAAGTCAAATAAAATTCTCTGACCTACACTAATGTGATGCAAGGTGTAATATAGATAATCTTCTATAAATTACACCTTACCCAAAAAATTTACCAACTCTCATGCAATTTAAATTAATTTACTCTAGATTACACCAATCATCAATTTTATCCATATCACATGCAAGAGCGCAGATTTTTCCGCTCTTGCATTTTTTTTGAGATGAATGAAAATGCTAACTCTAGAATAATGAAAAAAAATTATAGTTAATTAATTAGTGTTAGATGATTCACCTACCAATAAAATAATTAAGTACAAGTTTCAAGGGGTGTTTCTAGCTTCTATAGTTGAATCTAATGTGGAACAAATCAGAGACACTGAGATTGGCCATGTCGACATGGAAAAGTTCTTACTTAGACTAGGAAGGGACCCCATTAAATCTCATATTAAGCTATTATTAAATAGTGATATTAATTTAGAAATGGCATTTCTTGTCTTAGCACAAAATTTGAAATTTTTTATAGCCACTGTTGCCCACTTTGATAAGGAAACTAGATCAGTTAAAGATGCTAGTGGGAAGGTGGTCATTTGGATAGATGATGACTACTTAGATAAAATATTTCATATCTCTAACATTGAAGAGTAATCAAATATAAGTTTAAACTCAACTCAAGAACACTATGATTGGAATTCTAACAAGTGTAAAAGGCACATCATTACTCATTAGCTCAGGACTCCTAGACATTCAACTATAAGATGGCCTAAGTACTTATATCATAGTGAATTATTGGAAGAATTAGGAGATTTTATTACTCTCTTGAGTAGATTTAAAGGTCTTCCAACATCAAATTTCTTCCAATAATGGATTTATCACTACATGTTCATAATCAAGAAGGGAAAATAAAGAATTTACTGGGGAAGGCAAATCAGTGATGCCATATGTCACCAGCTCTTAGAGGTGACCTCTTCCCTAAAATTTTATGACTTCTTATCTGATTTATGTTGTAGCCATCATGAGATCCTTCTTGGGATTGACCAATAATGGTGAGAGGAAAAAGTTTCAAGTTCATAAATACTATCCACAATTAACTCTTAAGAAAATCATCAAACATTATAGGAGAGTTAATTATTCCTTCTACAAATTCAATTGCATATTCAAACAAGACCTTGAGAATAAGAGAGTTTGAGATCAAGCATGGGTAATAGTAAATAATATTGGTTACATTTTTTTGCAATTCCCAACCTTTACCTACATCGGGGTAGGTGGATTTGATGAACAACTATACATGCTACAAAGGTATTCAAGTAATAAATTAATATTAATGGAGATGTGCAAGAAAGTAATGAGTGTATATAAGAATCAGTCAGATGTTCACAAATGATATTTTAAGCTTCTAATCAGTATTGGGTGGTATACTATTGCAACCACTCCATAATTCAAAACTATGGAAACAAAATTATAGTGGATAACTTTTAAGAGATGCAAAAGTAGAAAATATATTGATTATAGGATGATGAAGGACAATCTCAAGCATAATTTCACTCATGTACATAGGATTGAAGACATGTAGGTAGAATGTATAATTGATGAAGATGTAAAGAAGTTGGATTGCATCCATATTACTACTGACCAAATTGATAATCTTAAGTTGGTTGATATCCCAGTAGATTTGTCACATGATGAGGATGTATTGGACCCCTCATATGAGGGTAACCAAGTAGCTTTTACTCCTCTCCCTCCAATCCAATCATCTAACAAAGAATCCACATCAATCAAAGATATATTTGAACCCATTCTGGTAAGGACTAACACTTGGTTAGAGTCCAAAGGTATTAATTTGAAACATTTCAAAACTAGTTTTGAGGAGGAATATGATGAATAAATTGCCAAGAAATGAGAGGAGCTGAGGACAAAGAAGAAAGAAGAGTCATATACATCCACTTATAAATCAAAGTTTGTGTTTGTAAGTAAATTCATGATAAAAGATAAAGAAACTAGTTTGAAAGAAAGTACTCAAATAGAAAAAGAGCAAAACCCAACTATGAGTGAGGCATCACATCCGCTAACAACTTCACAAATGCCTCAGGTAGTGATTCAATAATTTATACCATCAAAGGCTATACAGTCAGAGGTTCCTTTGGTAAAGACTTCTCAAACCACAATCTCAAAGGTAATATTTTCTATAGTTCTTCCCATAAATACAACTATGTTAACTAATCCTTCTCTTCGTCAAGTTATTATTTCATCCCCACCTTCTCCTCCTAGTGGCACACTCTTTCAGGTTCTGTCACAAGGCACACTAGATCAAGTTTTTGATTCATTGTCAAATTTACCCAGTCCTTCAAAGTCATTAGGATCTCCAACTAATTTATATTTCACTCAATAAGATATAGATAAATTTATGTCTGCATCTTCCTCCAAAATAAAAACTCAAGTGCCTGTTGCCCCAATGTCCAAACTACCATTAGAAACTAAAGTATCATTCACTCTAACCCAAACCCCACCAATTATAACCACTATCCCATTGGTGTCAATTCCACTACCAGATACCTCCACCATTTCACTTTCTATTCCACCCACTTCACAAACCATTATCCCTCCCCAAACATCTCAATCCTTGGCTTCCTCTGTCCTATAAGACTCATCTCCTCTTCCTCCATGGTTGATGACTCAGACACCCATGAGAAGAAGCAAGTTGTTTCAATTGATGATTTTGATTTTGGTTAGATTGTGCTAATAAAGCCCAAAATAACAAATAAGGCCAAAACTACATCAAGGGTAATTTTTGAATCTAGGAACAAGTACATCAAAGTTGTAGTGCCTCCCCAAGATAAAAATATTGAATATGTCCAAGTGTCTAACTATGTGGTTACACTGATAAACTTGGGGAAATAGACACACGAAGGGGCAAAAGAAGATTTGCAAGTAGTTATGGCATCCTTGGTGGAAAGATATGATGGGGATAAGAAAATTAAAGATCAACTCAATATACAAGTAGAATAACTGACCTCTATTCTACTAAAAATCACACAATCTTCTAAGTTAGTTAAACCTATTGAGTATGAGAACACTAAAAAGGAAATTTAGTAGGCTAAGAAAATTAGATCTCAAAGTCAAGATGTTAATGCTTGGATTGAGAGATTAAAAACACAAGGTACTCAATGATTACATTCTACCATTGAATTTTTGAAGTACCTGAGTGAAGTGAAAATAGAAATTCAGCAAATAATTAAAACACTCACTCAAAATTTAGAATTGACTAAAAAAGACATTAATACATGGATTCAATTATGCCAATTCAAGTTGGATATCTTGGTTGAGCAGAAGGTCATTCCAAATAAAACAATATTCATGGAGTATAGGGAAGTAATGAAGAATAAAATAGAAATTATCAATAATCTAATTAAACATCTCAAAGAAGCTGATGATATGTGTAATAATAAAATGATAAATGTTCTCAATAATCTAATTAAACATCTTGTAGAATTTGAAGATATGTGCAATAATAAAATGCTAAATCTTGTAGATAAAATTGGAGAGTTTCCTTATCAAATTAGAGATGACTCCCAAGAAATTCTTCATGTAAAAACTATGATTCAAGAGTTTACATCCTTGCTCCAAAAAGATATTGAAATAGTAACATTCACACTAGATTCCATCAACAAATTGGTTAAATTTCAAGTCATAATGGATAAGCTACAAAGAATCTTGGTTAAGAGTAAAGACATGCTAGTTAATCTAGTAGACTCCATCACCAGAGTCCATGCTATTGCTAAAAATACATTAGGACCAAATAGTGATGAAGTCCAAGCAACATTGAAGAGATACAAGGAATATCTGAAGAAGATAAAAAGGAAGAATTTCTTGTGTCCAAAGACAGTTTATTTTTTATAAATTTTCTATGTAATTTTGTTCAGTATAAATTACACATAGAAGTACACAATCCTAAGTCAAATTGGAATCTTTCTTAGAATAAGTCAATGTATTTATGTATTTCCTATTTTTGTTTAGAGTTATCTCTATAAATAAGAGGATTCTCTTTGTAAAAAGGGACCAAAAGAGCTATAGAGGTGAAACTTTGTTGAATTGGTAAACAATTTTGAAACTTTGTGTTCATATTGTAAATCTTGAATTCTATTAAATATAATAAAATCAAGTGATCTTTCAATAGTTGTGTTGAGATAAACTTGTGGTGTGTTGAATATGTTCTTATGTCTTTTCCATTACATTTTATTGTGCGTTGATTAGATTTTGGTGTGAAATTTCTATAAAATGGAAAGGTGCTAGGAAGTTGATTTTGGAGTCTTTGAGCTACATTTTATTTAATGGGTTTGCATTCATCATTGAAAGTGACTTACCATGGAGACTTTGGACCAAAATTTATTCTTCTTTGGTGATTTTAATATTTTTTGGAAATAAGGTGAAGACTTTATATTGTACTTTGTTCCATCTATTCATATTACTTTGTTGGTATCATTCTAGTTATTCTTTCAACTAACTAATCTGACTATTGGTGATCCTTATTTCATCAAGTATTTTTATGTTTTATTAATACATTGTAAAGAATAGAAGAAAGTTTTTAAGAAAACATCAATTTTGAAAAAATATGATTGGATGATATGACAACACCAACTTTGATAAAGTTAGTGTAAATAAATGTAAATAACAACTTGTTTTAGTTAGCAATAAAAAGGGGATCCTCCCCTTTCTTGAGAGATTTTATCTCATCACACTATTGCTAAATAACCATTTTGTTAGTAACAAAATATTCACCCAACCATTTTTGGTGACTCTATTGGGGATCAAACACACAACTGAGTTTTACACTCATTCGATTGACATACGACTAGCACCTTATTGTTTGCTACTATTTTGTTTCTAATCTCTTTTATTTTTTGGATACTTTCACGATCTAATAGAACAAAGCTACACTCAAAATAGAAGGGTAGCAAGACACATTGATCCTAAATTTGCGTTGTTACAAGAGCATAACTTTAATCTTTTGCTGGCATATGCAAGGTCACCTCTTTAATGTATAAGAAGTTTTTCACCTACCAATATGATATCTCCTATACCCAGGGAAGCTTCTAATGTTGATAGGGTCTTGCCTATTTTACCTTTACAAAGGTTTGTTATTCCTCCCTAAAATTCACATAGAATGGTTACTCAAGGTCCATGGGGGACTACTTTTGGTTCATTAAACTTGACACCTCCATCTCATCAACTTCCTTGTGGTTTATTAAAAAAAATTCCCAAAGTTCTATGGTGATGACAAGCAACATCCAAATGAACATATTGTTGCTTTTTACATTGCATGCAGAGTTCTTGGAGTAGAAGATGAAGATGTTTCTATAAGATTATTTGTAGAAACAATCAAAGGTGTTGCTACTGATTGGTTTTACCATCTTGCAACCAGAATCATCATAATTTGGGAAACACTTAAGGCTATGTCTGAGACAAGGTTCAAGCCTACAGAAGATGCTCATGCATTATTATCTCAATTTACACAAATGAAGAAATAAACACATGAATCCATATGTGAGTTCATGAAAATTTTTAATAAGTTGAGGAATAGGATTCTAGTAGTTGCTCAACCTACACCTAAAAATTTGAAGTGCTTCTTCATCAATTTCTAGTTGCCAAAAGTGAGTTTTATTTTATGAAGAGTAGCCCTAGCTGATCTTGATGTTACTCAAATCCTAGCCACTAAAGTAGAAGATGATTTCATTTTGGTAGGAAAAGTGAGAAATAATTCTATCAATCCTAGAGGCCAGCCCTCTACCACTTCACCTTTTACTAGCACCACAGATCCCATGGTTCAAAATCTAGCAAATGAATTACTAGAACTCAAGAAGTAAATGTCACAAGGCATGTATTTTTCTCCATACAAGGATGCTCTAGAAAGGACATACCTAAATAATTCTAATTATTCCAATAATGCTACAAGGAATCAAAATCAGAATAAGATTCCTCCATAATAAACAAGGCTTGCATTGGAGGCACCTCTGAATAATACAACAGTCAATTAGTTAGAACTTAAAACTAATGATTTTTTAGAATTGGAATATGTTTTAGAAGAAGAAGTAAATCCCTTCACAAGAGATGAAGAAGGAGAATCTGGCGACTCTGATATTAGGTTTGTAAAATTTGAAGAAGAAACTGAACAAGAAGAAGATATACATTGTGAGTCTTATGCCATCTTTACCCATTCATAAAGTCAAACAAATCAATAAAAGAAGGTTAATAAATCAAAGACCAAAGATGAACCACACAAAGAGGTTACTATCTATAAAAGAGGAACTCCTTTTCCAGTTCAACCAAATGACATAGTGATGGATAAATAAGTAAGTACCCCTCCCATTCTACTTCTTCTCCTTCTATGTCTAGACCTAGTGCCTAAAAATTGAAACCTAAAAATGAAAATATTTTGTCTTCCTTGACTACCCCATATCTAGCTTTTGATATCATAGATCATGCCAAGTAGACAAAAATTCAAATGTTCAAGGCTGAGTACCTCCAATCCAATCCCAACCAATTTGAAAGATTGGCAAAGTTTGTAAAAAGCAAAGAGACCAATTTTGATCAGACCTTATTTAAGAGTGTGATGGTCGATCCTAAGCCAAGACCAAAGCAAAATAGCCTAGTTATAACTCTTACATCTAACTCTAAAAAAATAGAACCTTTCTATATCTCCTTATTTGTCAATGGTTATAAGCTCAGTAATTGTGTTATTGATTTGGGTGCTTTTGATAATGTAATGTCGGCCAAGGTGGCTACTTCCTTAGGATTAACCTTGACAAAGACTTTTGGCCATTTATTTTCAATGGAAACTAAGAAAGTACCTCTCATAGGCCAAATCAAGGATGTATAATTTACATTTTCCACTTTTTTGGAGAAAATAATAAAGATTATGGTTCTAGTGGTTGATGTTCTAGCTTCATATGAAGTTTTAATGGGATGAAAATTTTACAAAGATGTTGGTGGTAAAATTAAGATGGATTGGTCTAAGTCTAGAATACCTGTTAAAGGTGTTATGCATAAGCTTCATCTAGAGAAGCAAGCAAAGTATACTATGATAAACACGGAGGACCCAAAATCCTAGATTATTTTTGAAACTTCTAGAATAGGTACGTATTTCTTGACCATAGATGAAGATTAAATATATTTAAATGATATTTTAGATAAATATTGGGAAACAGATGAAGAAGTTTTAGATTTTTAAACTATCAAAGTTGAAATTTCAAATGATTTTTGGACTTTGGAATTTGACGGTAGTTATTCTTCAACTAGATCTGGAGTTAGAATAGTTCTCATATCCCCAAAAGGAAAGATCTTCACTTTTTATTTCAAGTTGTAGTTTGATAACACTAATAATACTACTGAGTATGAAGCCTTATTTTTAGGGACTGAGTTTGCACAAAAAAAAGGAATTAAAAATCTTCATGCTTAGGGTGATGCCAAGCTAGTCATTTATCAAATCAGGAATCTATATAAAAAAAAGAATGAGAGACTAAGGCATTACCATGATCGAGTTTGGGATTGCATGGAAAGTTTTGATGCTTTCAATATATCAATAGTTCTAGAGAATATAATGATAGAGCTAATTCATTGGTTATTTAATCCACTATCTTGATTCCTCATAAATATTTCCAAAGAAACAAGTATACCATTGAGTTGGTTTTTCAACCCAGTGTTCCTAACAATGTCAATCATTGGTAGGTTTTTAACAATGATGAGCAAGTCATCTCACTCTTGGAAAAGGTGGAAAACTTTAGTGAGTTATATTTTGAGGGAAGTGACTCTACTTTTTAATAATCAATCCCCAAAGTTAATGAGGAAATTGTCAAAAAATTTGCAACTAAAAGGGAATAGGATTCCCAAAGGGTTGGTATCTTAAGAGATACTTTTTGATAAACATGATTCCTTAAATGTCAACAGTCAAAATATGATTCATTTGTAAAAATTGAGAAAGTCAATATAGGGATAAAAGATCATCCCAAAATTATAAATATTAGGAAATGTTGCTCATTGGAATAAAGAGAGCAGTTGGTGGCACTTATATGTTGATACGTTGATGTATTAGCATATATATATGCTGATCTAAAATCTTTTTGACCCAAGGAAGTAAAACATGATATTCTTCTCAAGCCAGGGTCTCAGCCTCACAAACAAAAATAGTAATAGTATAATCCCAAAATATTAGGTACCATCCTCACTTAAATTTAAAATATGTTAAATTATTGGATTATCTTTCCTATACATCATTCTACATGGATAGCTAATATTGTTCCTGTGAGGAAAAATAATGGAAAAATCTACATCTGTGTTGATTTTGGTAATCTAAACCAATTGTCACTTAAGCATAATTATCCATTTCTAGTAATTGATCAAGTACCAAAAATGAAGATAGGTTCAAAAATGTTATCCATGCTATATGGCTTCTTAGGATATAATCAAGTGAAGGTTTATGATGAATATTAACACAAGACAACCTTCACTTTTTTACAGCAATTGCTTGAAAGAGGCCGTGAACATGGGATATCTCTTAATCCCAAGAAATCCTTTTTTGGGGTTACTAAAGATAAGATTTTCAGACACATTATGTCTAAGGAAGGAATCAATATTGATCCTAAATAGGTCAAGTCAATTCAAAATCTTACTCCACCATCAAGTAAGAAAGGAGTGTATTCCTTCTTCGAGAAGGTTAATTTTTTATGGAGATTTGTACCTTGATTTATTGAAAAGACATGTCACATTATCAATATGATGAAATGGAAATCAATATTCCATTGGAACATAGAAGGAAGAGTGGCTTTTCATGAGATTAAGAAGCAATTACACTTGCTCATGTTTTAGTCTACCCTAACTATACCAAGAACTTCATCATGTATAGTTATTCTTCAGAGCATACCTTATCTACAATCTTGGTGCAACCAAATGAAGAGGGGATTGAATCTCCCATAGATTTTATGAGCTACCCCATAAAATCTCATGATCTCAAGTATTCATCCATGGAAAAACATGCTTATGTTATGGTGAAAATTGTTAACAATTTCAAATATTACATTCTCAACTCTCACACCATTATGCTAGTACCAAATTCTATAGTTAAGTCCATTTTAACTCAATAAGAATTTGGAAGAAAAAGAGGCAATTGGATTACTAAGATCCAAGATTATGATGTGGAGATCAAACCTACAAAACTTGTACATGGAAAATTTTTGTGTCAACTCATGGCAAATATCAAATGAGAAGAGATAAAAAATAATGAGGGAAATACAGAATAACTTCCCATGGTCTTGCTTGTGAACACAATGAATGAATGTTATTCTGACATTACTCATTTCCTCACATATAGAGTTTCCAAAACATTTGTCTCATAAAGAGAAGATTATGATCAAGCTTAAAGCTACAAACTTCATTCTTTGGGACAACAGTTTGTAAAGAAAAATATTGATGGAATTTTTATACAATGCATAGATAAAGTACAACAAGGTAAGTTGTTGGAATATTTTCATGATTTGGCATGTGGAGGAAATTTTTAAGCTCTGATCATAGCTCATAATATTTTGTGAGAAATATACTACTAGGCAACACTTTTATAGGATGCATACGCTTAGGTGCATAAATGCAAAAAGTGTTAGTAGTTTGTGGAGAAACCCAAGTTAGCAGTATTACCTCTAAAGCTAGTAGTCATTGAAGAACCTTTTCATCAATGGGGTGTTGAATTCATTGGTATGGTGAACCCATTATCAATTATAGGTCATAGTTATGTTCTTATGGCTACAGAGTACTTCACCAAGTGGGTAGAGGTAATTCCAAATAAACATGCCACTTTAGAGGTTGTTTGCAACTTTCTCAAAAAAAATATCATCACAAGATTTGGTGTGCCAAATAAAATTGTAACTGATAATGTTGATTGATTCACATCCTATAAGATGAGTCATTTCTATTTTTAATATGGAATTATTCTATCTCACACCTTAGACTACTTCCCTCAGGGAAATGGTCAAGCTAAGTCAAGTAATAAGAACTTGTTAACTATCATCAAGAAGTTGGTTGAGAAAATCAGAGAACTTGGCATAAGGCATTATATGATGCACTATGGGATGATTGTATCACTCCCAAGTGAAAAATTAATATGTCTCCTTTTTAAAATTTTTATGGATTGAATGCAAAAATACCCATCACATTAGAGTTACCCGCTCTCAGATTGGCTAAGGTAATTGAGAATGAAACATATGAAGGCTCTTTGGACAAATGTATAATGTACCTTGATAAAATAGAGGATCAATTTACAAAGGTATTGGACCATATTTCTGAACATTAGAGTCATGTCAAGGAAATTTTTGACAAGAAAGCCTAGTCACAAGATTTCTAAGTTAGAGATCTAGTTTTTTTTTGGGACAAGAGAAGAGAACCAAAAGGAATGCATAGAAAATTTGATTCTTTATGGAGAGGTTTGTTCCTCATTCATCATCTTTTTTGAGAACATAGTTTTATTTTGGCATACTTGGATGGAACACCATTACCATTACCATACAATGAATAACATCTGAAGCATTTCAATTAATGAGGTTTTAGATAAGTTTTTATATTTTGTAAATACCTATATATTCTTTTTATTTTGCTCTATATTTTACCTAGTTAGTTGCTTAACTCTGTGGACCAATAGAGAAAGGCACTTAGAGTTTTGGGATTCTCTTTATTTCAAGGATTTCAAAGAATGCTTAAAGAAAATTCCTCAATCAAAGTCAGTTGTTATCCTTGAATTTAAGTAGGATCAATTCATGGGATAACTCTTATGAAACTTGTCTATTTCATATCCCATGAGCTCTAAGCATAAAAAATGAGACCAATCACTACCTTTTTGTATTTGTATGTCCTTAAAAAGTTATTCTTTTGAGGGAATTTTTCACCCCATGTAGTTCAAAAAAAATTCTTTGAACTACACCAAGTTCATTTTGGTGCAAGTCAAAGAATTTTTTTTGAACTACACTATTGCATGCAGAAGTAGAAATTTTTTTTGACACTGCACATGCAAGGTTGGAAAAGTTATCCAACCTTGCACCTGGAGCCACCACACTGGTAATTAATAACACATTAATTACCAATTTTTGTATATAATCAACTTAGGTTAATTTTATTTTTTAATTTTTGTTTTTATCCTTCCTCATCATTATTGTGATGGTTTACATCCTTACTCGCCGTTTTCATGATGATTTCCTCACCCCACTCATAGATTCTCTCTTTTATAGCTCAAGTAAGACTTGTGTGTTTCTTCCTTCTTACAAGTGTTGTTTCTTGACCTAGGGCTTTTGTTATTTATTTTGTGTTGTGTCATGCGTGATTACATTTAAATTTAGTTTCATTATTTTAACTTTTGCATCATTTCATGTTGCTTATAAACACTAGCATTATTACTTTCCTTTTCTTCCATATTAGTCTTGATAAATTTATCATGATTTTTGTTCCATGTACCTTAAATAAAATTCTTCAAGGAGCACAACCAATCTTCTTGAGTGCACTTTGAAGAAAATTCTTCAAGATGCACCCTAACATGTGTATAACCCTCCAAGGGTGCACCTCAGAGAATTTTCTTTAAGATACACTCTTTAGCCCATTTTATCCATATCCCATGCATGTCAGAGAAAATTCTTTGAAGTGCACATAACTAACCATCACGATGCACTTTGAATCATTTTCTCTAAGGAGCACCATGAACTGAAACTCTTAGTGCAAGTCAGAGAAAATTCTCCAACCTACACCAATGTGATGCAAGGTGTAATCTATAGAATTTTATTCAACTTACACCTTACCCCAAAATTTTACCAACTCCCATGTAATTTGGATAATTTTATTTGGATTACACCAATGTTAATTTTATCCATATCTCAAGCAGGAGCACATATTTTTTCTACTCTTGAATTTTCTTTGAGATGAATGAAAATGCTAACTCTAGAACAATGAAAATTTATTGTAGTTACTTAATAAATGTTAGATTATTCACCTACCAAGAAAATAATGAATTAAAATATTTAAGGGGTGATTTTGACTTCTACATTTGAGTCTAATGTGGACCAAATTGGAGACACTAAGATTGGCCATGTTGACATGGCAGAGTTCTTGCATGGGCTAGGGAGGGACCTCATTGCATCTCATATGTTTCTAGTCTTAAATAGTGATATTTATTTGGTAGAAGCATTTTTTTCTCAACATAAGATCCAAAATTTGTTCTAACTGTTACTGCACACTTTGATAAGGAAACCAAATCAGTTAAGAATGTTAGTGGGAAGGTGGTCATTCGGCTAGATGATGAGTAATTCGATAGAACATTTCATCTCTCAAACATTGAAGAGTACTCAAATATAAGTATAAACTTAGCCCAAGGATAATATGATAGGAATTTTGACAAGTGTAAAAGGCACATCAATACTCATTGGCTCAAGATTCCTAGACATTCAATTACAAGATGGCCTAAGTACTTATATCACAATGAATTCTTGGAAGAAGTAGGAGATTTGATTGCTCTCCTGAGTAGATTCAAATGTTTTCCAACATCAAATGTCTTTCAATAATATATGTATCATTACATCTTCATAATCAAGAAGGACAAATAAAGAATTTACTGGGGAAGCTAAATCAGTGATGCCATATGTCACCATCTCTCAAAGGTGACCTCTTCCCTAAAATTTTATATGACTTCTTATCTAGTTTATGTTTCAATTAGCATGAGAAACTTCCTAAAATTGATTAGTAATGGTAAGAGGAAAAAATTTCATGTTATGGATACTATCCACAGTTAACTCTTAAGGAAAGGATCAAACATTACAAGAGAGCTAATGATTCCTTCTTCTACAAATTCATTTACATCTTTAACAAGACATTGATAAGAAGAGATTTTCAAATCAAGCATGGGCAAAAATAAATAATATTGGTTACATCTTTTTATAGTTCCCAACCTTCACCTTCATCAAGGTAGGGGGATTTGATGAGCAACCATACGTGCTACCAAGGTATTCAAGCAATAAATTAATATTAATGGAGATGTATAGGAAAGTAATGAGTGTACATAAAAATTATTCAAATGCTCAAAAAAAAGGTTTTAATTGTTTAATCATTATTGAGTGGCATACTATTGTAACCACTCCAAAAGCCAAAACTATGGAAATACAATTATAGTGAATAAGTCTTAAGAAATTTAAATGTAGAAAAAATTTTGATTACAAGCTAATGAAGGAGAAGCTTAAGCATAATTTCACTCATGTACATATGATTGAAGACATTTAGGTATAATGTAGAACTGATGAAGATGTAAGGAAGTTGGATTACATCTATCTTATTGCTAACCAAATTGATAATCTTAAGTTGGCTAATATCCTAATATATTTTTCAGATGATGAGGATGTATTGGACCCCTCATATGAGGGAAATCAAGTAACTTCTACTCTTCTCCCTCCAATCCAATAGTCTATCAAAGAATCCACATCATTCAAAGACATATTTCAACCCATTCTGGCAAGGACTAACACTTGGTTAGAGTCCAAAGATATTAAATTGAAACATTTCAAAACTAGCTCTGAGGAGGAATATGATAAAGAAACTACCAAAAAATGAGAGGAGCTGAGGACAAATAAAAAATAAGAGGCATCTACATCCACTTAGAAACCAAAGTTTGTGTTTGTAAGTAAAGGCACGAGAAAATACAAAGAAACTAGTGTGAAGGAAAGTGCTCAAATAGAAAAAGAGGAAAACCTAGCTATGAGTGAGGCATCACATCAACCAACAACTTCAAAAATGCCTCAACCAGTGATTCAATAATCTACACCATCATAGGCTATACAATCAGAGATTCCTTTTTTTTAGACTTCTCAAACCACAATCTTATAGGTAACATGTGTTACAGTTCCTCCCATAAATACAATTGTGTCAATTGATCATGCTTCTCATCAAGTTCTTCTTTCATCCCCACCTTCTCCTCCTAGTGTCACACTCTTTCAAGTTCCCTCACAAGGCACACTAGATCAAATTTTTGATTCATTATCAAATTTACCCAATCTTTCAAAGTCGTTAGGATCTCCAACTAATTTATATTTCACTCAACAAGATATAGATAGATTTATGTCTGCATCTTCCTTAAAAATAATAACTCAAACCCTTGTTACCCCAATGTCTAAAATACTACCTCCACCATTTCACTTTCTATTCCACCCACTTTAAAAACCATTGGCCCTTCCCAAACATCACAATCCTTGGCTTCCTCTGCCTTAAAATACTCATCTCCTCTTTCTCCATGGCTGATGACTCAGAAACCCAAGAGGAAGAAGCAAGTTATTTCACTTGATGATTTTGATTTTGGTCAAATTATGCTAATAAATCCCAAAATAACAAAGAAGGCCAAAACTATGTTAGGGGTAATTTTTGAATCTGGGCACAAGTACATCAAAGTTGCAATGTCTCCTCAAGATAAAAATATTGAAGATGTCTAGGTGTCTAACTATGTGATTACATTGATAAACTTGGGGAAATAGACACATGAAGGGGAAAAAGAAGATTTACAAGAAGCTATGGCATATTTGTTGGAAAGATATGATAGGGATAAAAAATCAAAGATCAACTCAAGATACAAGTAGAATAACTGACCTTTGTTCTAATAAAAACACACAATCTTCTGACTCAATTGAACATATTAAGCATGAAAACATTGAAAATGTAATTCAACAGGCTAAGAAAATTGGATCTCGAGGTTAGGTAGTTAATGCCTGGATTGATAGATGACAACACAAGATAATCAATGATTGCATTCTACCATTTAATTTTTGAATAACCTAATTGAAGTGAAAATGAAAATTTAGCAAACAATTAAAACACTCACTCAAAATTTGGAATTGACTATTAAATACATTGATACATGGACTCAATTATGCCAATTCAAGTTGGACCTCTTGGTTGAGTAGAAGGTCATTCCAAATAGAAAAATATTCATTAAGTATATGGAATCAATGAAGAATAAAAGAGAGGTTATTGAGAATCTAATTAGAGATCTCAAAGAAGCTGAAGACATGTGCAATAACAAAATGTTAGATCTTGCAGATAAATTTGGAGAGTGTCCTTATCAAGTTAGAGATGACTCCCAAAAAATTTGTCTTGAAAAAACTATGATTCAAGAGTTGACATCCTTGATCCAAAAAGAGATTGAAATAGGAATGTTCACACTAGATTCCATCGACAAATTGGGTGAATTTCAAGTCATAATGGATAAGCTACAAAGAATCTTGGGTAAGAGTAAAGACATGCCAGTTAATCTAGTAGAATCCATCACCAAAGTCCATGCCATTTCTAAAAATACAGCAGGACGAAAAAGTGATGAAGTCCAAGAAATATTGAAGAGATATGAGGAGTATCTAAAGAAGAATAAAAAGGAATAAGTTTTTATGTCCAAGGACACTTAGTTTATTTTTTGTAAATTTTCTATGTAATTTTGTTCAGTGTAAATTACACATAGGAAAAGTACACAGTCTTAAATCAAATTAGACTCTGTCTTAGAAAAAGTCAATATATTTATGTATTTTCTATTTTTTTCATATCTTCTCTCTATAAATAAGAGTATTCTCTATGTAAAAAGGGACCAATATATCTATAAAGGTGAAACAATGTTTAATTGATAAACAGTTTTGAAACTTTGTGTTCATATTGTAAATCTTGAATTCCATTCTATATAATAAAATCAAGTGATCTTTCAATCTCTGTGTTGAGATCAACTTGTGGTGTGTTGGAGATATTATGTATTTTCCATGACATTTTCTTGTGCTTTGATTGGATTGTGGTGTGAAATTTCTATAAAATAGAAAGGTACCAGGAAGCTGATTTTGGATTCTTTGAGCTACATTTTAGTTATTGGGTTTGCATTCATCATTGAAAGTAACCTACTATGGATACTTTGAGCTACAAGTTATTCTTATTTTATGATTTTAATCTTTTTTGGAAATAAGGTGAAGACTTTGGGCTGCATTTTGTTCCATCTATTCACATTATTTTGTTGGTATCATTCTAGTTATTCTTTTGGCTAACTAATCTGAATATCGGTGATCTTTTTTTCATCAAGTAGTTTTACATTTTCACAATACATTGTAAAGAATTAAAATAAATTATGTAATAAAATATCAATTATAAATAAAGAGGATCGGATGATATGACAACATCCACTTTGATAAAATTAGTGTAAATAAGTGTAAATAATAACTTGTTATTTTAGTTAGAAATAAAAAGGGAGCCTCCCCTTTTCTTGAGGAGAGATTTTATCTCATCACACTATGACTAGAATACCCATTTTTCTATCATTTTTTCGGTAACAAAACATTCACCCAACAAAGCATTAACTTGTAAGTCTTATTATGCCTTGAACATGACTTTCTAGCCACACTGTAGACTCCACCTTGAAATTATCCTATGTTTTAGTGTCTCTAGTGTATGATCAATAAACCTCATACACTCACTCTTATTTAAAATTTTAACAAAACTGCTTCAAAGCTACTTACAGATCTTTGAAGTTTGACTATAACATATTCAATTTTGTGTACATAGATCTTCAGAGCTAATCTTTTAATCATTTACAAGGCCCTCAACACCTCATGTAAAAACTCAAACAATCTCTCTCATGCTAAAATATTATCAGGTATTCTTTAGAACATTCTCATCTTCATAGCTCATTCAAAGCATTTTCAGAACTACCAACATAGAACTTTAGAGCACATAACTTCTTCTTTAGAGCTCACTCATTTCATCTTGCCACTTATAAACACCATCTCATAAGGTCTATACAAAACATTAAAATATGATTTGCATTTGCTATACTGATCTGTCCTCACTCATATTGATTCTCAAATATATCATTCAACCTGATATTAAAACACTCTTCAAATAGCATTCTCTCATCATAGAAACAACACTCACTATGTTGATAATCAGAACTCATCACATACATACCTCAAGGATAAACATATTCATAAGAACCTTTGACATCAAATGACATTAGATTGACATCAATGAAAAAACCATGCATCTTCATTGAAACTTTTGGCATCAATGATCACATTAAAGATTAAATCTCAACACTCAATGACAATTCTCAAAAATCTCTCCTTTAATCAATGACAATGTTTAACAATCTCCCCCTTTGTTATTAATGGCAAACATACTCAAAAAAATTTATCAACGACACTTGATGACAATCATTTCTTAGACCTGGTTCTTGTCTTTTCTTTCTCACTCTTTCTAATCTTTCCCCTTTACTCATTTCCAATCTTTCACTTTCTTATCTTTTTTGATCTTTCATAACTTTTTTGATCTTTCTCCACCTTTGACATTAATGACAAAGGTCTTCTACAACTATTAATCTCATTATAAATGAACTCATTTTACAAGATTACTTCAATACAAATCAAGATCAGTTAATAATATAAATAGCTCCCCCTCAAACCAATCATCCACCATGCTTCTGTTAGTAGTAGATATCAAAGATCATTTACAACTATTGAAATCACACTCTTCTCACTGTGAGCTAATACTATCTCTTAAAGACACTAGTAGATACACAATCTTCAAAAACTTCTCAGCTTTCTATGACAACCATTCTTAGAAACTTCTCAATCAGGTTAATCTCCCAAGTGATTCATCAAAATCTCAATAAACAGAGTCTATGAAGCATCTTAGACACAATCTCTCCTTAACTCCATGCATATCAATAGCAATAACTTTCTTGACAAATAATACATAGCTACCAAGATCCCACTTAGACCAAGCATATTTTCTCTCAAAGAACTAGGAACTCAAGATCTTTCTTAACATGGCTAAAGAAGATACCAAACTCTTGACCATACACATGGCTATTTTCTTGATACCAACTACATAAATAGAGACTCCCCCTTGGTCTTCACACATCAAGCTCAACTATTCATAAAAAGTAGATCTCAAAAGCTTACCTATTATATACCAATTATCTACATATTGTCTTTGAAGCATATTTGACTATAACCTCATGCTTTTACTAATATAAGAATGTCTCCATGAAGCTTAATAGAGCCACACATTTTTCATAGGGCACTAAAAGAAAATAAACTTAGGAGATTCCTAGATCTCCATATCTTTAAAAATTTGAATATTCTTCAATATCCTTATGTACTTTATTGGATCTAAAGGCTTGACCTTTTATTTGGCATTTTCATTATTTACCTTGTCCTCCTTTTTATTTTCTTTGACTAACCTTTTAAAACGTATAGATAACAATTTTTCTTCACGTTCCTTCACTTCTAAATTATGCTCTATAGTAGTAAGCATTCCACCTTGGTTTACGAGTTGATCATGACTTACCTTGTCATTCTTCTTCTTCTCATCCAATTCTTCATTCTTACCATTTTGATAAACCATATGAGAACCAAGACCTTTAATGTCTCTTGACATGTGGCAAGAAAAACCACTGTCTATACTCTAAGTTTTCATAAAATCTCCTGCTTTAGTCTTTTGTTTCATCTTTACCTTATATACAAAGTTTGACTTCTTGATCCATTTCTTAATGACATGACTGAATCTTTTTATCTTGACTGAATGACTTTTTAACTCTGTTAGGATAGAATCTTGCAACATGTCTTACATCATGATAGTTATAGCAAACCACCTTATAAATACCATTTGGCTGATGATAATTGTGATCTCCCTTTGACTAATTGCTTCCCCTTCCATATTTCCATGAGTACTCATTCTTAGAGGGTCTTCTACACTCTCTTGATCTATGACCAAACTGACTGCATGTAAAATAGTAACCATTGAAAGAATTAGCATACCTTATAACATTAGGCTATTTGATAGATCTTTTCATGTTGACCTTATTATTTTAAATAGTCTTCTTTTCAAATTGAGGTGCCTTTTTTTGGTCTTTTTTAAAACCAAACCAATCTTGTCACTTTAAGATTTTTGACTACTTAAAATATCATCTAGAACCTTAGTGCTCTTTTCAAACTTCACAAATCTTTTCATCTTTTTGGATGCTTGAACCAACTCAGCTCTCATAGATTCTATTTCAATTTCATATCTATTGTAATATTCCTTTTTAGCCTTGTTGACTACCTCTATTTTTTCTTCAACTTGATTGATGATCTATTCATATTCCTTGGAAGTGTTGTTCAACCTTTCCTCAAATAATCCAATCTACTCCTCATAGTCCTAAACTAATGACTTCAGTTTCTTATTCCTCTTCATAATTTTTAGCTCCTCTAGGGCACTCATGAGATATGATTTAAGTTCCTCCTCATATGATTCTACATCAATCATGAGACCTTTCCTATTTTAATAACCCTTATTATCTTATTCTTTGCTTATGAATAGGGTTTCATTGTTATCATGTTATGATTCATTATCATCATCACTATCAGATGTGTTTGAATCAGTCACATCAGATGAGTTGTCTTATTTGGTATAAAATCTCTTCTTATTTTGGGTAGACCTATAATATTTCTTATCTATATCATCATCCTCAGTCTTCTACTTATGAGGACACTTATTTGTAAAATGTCCAATTTCTCCACAGTTTAAACACTTGAATGGTAGTTTACCTTTGTACTTACCTAAACATGTTCTTAGATTTCTATCAAACATGGTAATCAATTCATCATCATCAATATCTATGCATACCTTATATTTGACCTTCTTGGCCTTTGACTTCTTTTTAACTTTGAAATTTACTTCTTTCTTGGGAGGTCTTCTTTCATTTGATCTCATCTCATAGACAGTCGATATTCTATGAAGCCCATCCATCTCTAGCTTGTCTAAATCTTGCATCTCTTCTACTATAGATACTTTAGAGTCAAATTTAGAAGTTAGTGATCTTAATACCTTTTGGACAACAATATACTCTTTCACTTCTTTTCCCAATTATCTAATGATATTAGAAACTTCATCGAATCTCAATAGGTAGGATGCAATAGTTTTATCTTCATTCATCCTCAAGCTTTCAAACTATATTCTATGGGTCTTAAACTTGGCCATCTTCACCTTGGTGTTTTCTTCATAGATGGTCTTTAATTTTTCCCATATATATTTAGCTAAAACACAATGCATTAATTTTACAAGCTCTATCTCTGATAGACCACACACAATGGAATTCATTGCCTTGAAGTTATTTTCACTAGCCTTCTTACCTACTACATCTCTTAGTGGAATAGAAGGTTCAATATAGCCATCCATAACCGACTAAAAAATATCATGTCCTTGTGACATCAGATATATCTTCATTATGACATTCCAAAAGGCATAGTTAGATTCATTGAACAATGAAGCCTTACTGGTAGAGAAACCACCTTGAGCTTGTTGGCTAGTCATCCTTGCCTATTTAGGATCTCTTTTAGGTTTTCAAGCCTATTCTAGAGGACCTTCTTTGATACCAATTATTGAAAACAAGATGACTAAGAGGGGGGTGAATCAGTCTTCAAAAACCTTTCATTCAATTCCACTTAACTATGTATAAAGCATCTTAACATGTATGTACATCTTAAAAATAATAATTGTCAAATCAAAAGAGCATAAAACATATGAACATAACATATACATGGGAAACCCTCTAGGGGAAAAAAGCCTACTGATGAAGCAAATGGAATATAATCCTATAAGACAATCATCAATATTTAGTTGAGCACCCACTGAACTTGGATCACCAACCCTAATCTAACAAGCACCAACTCAAAAAGGAGCACAAAGCCCTAATTTATGAAGCACCCACTTGGATTTAGCAAGCACCAAATTTTAAGGAGGTACCAACACCCTAGATGATTGTTAGCCAAATTTGGCCCACATATAAAGATTATGCTTGGATAGATTAGCTTAGTAGAGTCTTGATTGAAATGGATGGTCAAAAAATGACTTGAGCAAGCCTAGCAGAACCAGGTCATCATCAAACATCATGAAAAATGAATAGATCAAGTTGTTTGTGCATTTAATAGATTCACTTAGAAATCCTCTCAAGCCAAAATATTAAATGGACATGATGTATTTCATGCCTAAATCATCCTTTGCAAATTTCATATTTTGATGTATTTTTTATCTCAAGATATAAAGATTCAAAGTTAAACCAACAGAGTGGGAGGTGTGTATAGACATCAAATTTGGGCCTAATAAAATAGTTATTTAATTTCAATGTTCTAAGGTTAAATGTGGGGATGATAGGTGTCAAATTCTTAGAAGTTTGAGTCAAGATCCAATGATGAGTGCCAATCTAATGAGTCAGTGGGTCCTGAAGATCCAATAACATGCATTAAATCATGCATCATAGATCAATGATGAGCTTATAGTCAAAAGGTTAGCATATCTTAAGATGAATGCATAGTTGACAAGTGGTAAGCTCTTGGGTACTTGAATGGAAATCTAATGGTGTATGGTGAATGATAAAGCTAATGGACCTAAGCTGATTAACAGTGTGCAATCCATCATACAAAGTAGATCTAATGGTGAGTGATGGCTCAAAAGGTTAGTGTATTTTAAGAGAGAATGTGAGGGTGACAAGTTTCTCATCCATATTAAACTAGAAGAAGATCTATGGCTAGCATCCATTCATATATAAAAAAATTGATGGTCTAAGTCGAGCTCAAAACATTAATAAGGCTCAAAAGAGGCACGAGGCTATTAAGTGTCTTAATTTGATAGGCTTCAATCAATGATTGATGGCCAATGAATAAAGTTTAGCCTAAGGGATTTCTAATGGAGGTCGATGAAGTATTTTTTAACCTAGACCCAGACATATGAATGCATAGAGTCAATTTTGAATATGATCCCAAGATGAATTAGAATGGATAGTTTAAGATTGAACATCACCATTGAATCTCTATAAAGGCAAAAATATGTCTTTCTAGTCCTAATAGAGATCAAATATGGGTAGCTAGCTATTGAAATGAGATAAATAAACTTATGTATCTCCAGTAAAATTATGGCTATATGAAAACTAATAAATGGGATTAGTTTTCATCTATAGTAAATATATATTCAAGTTTGGAATAGGGGTATATATACACAAGATGTGGAAGAGTTTTTTATCTTTAATAAAATTTATAGCCTCAACAAATAGGTATTTACAACCATTTAAAGCAGATATGGTCATGGCTTCATCAAGTCCAAAGATACAAGAATTTTGTCCTCATAATTAATTCAAGTATAAGATAGGATAGAGTCTTAATGACATTAATGCATGAGGGGTTCAAGGAGTTGATATGGATATTTTCTTGATCATTAATGACTCCCTTCTCTATTCTTCCATGTATATTCCCCATCTCTCTCATTCCCTTCTGCTATAAATATAGGCTTTTAAGCCATGAAATGGATCCCTCTCTTGGGCATGACTAGACTCTATCAAAGTTGATCTTTGTAATCTCCTGAGATAAATAGATGATTATTTCAAATTTTATTGTTCTGGTATAGTGTGTTAATGTCAGTTTGATTTGCATATGTGGTATAAATCTCTCCCTTGTCAAGTCTTGATTTCACCTAGCTACTAGTTTATCTTTTTATGTAGGTCATGTTTAGTGTTTAATGTCATTTGATTAAAGCTATCAAGTGGATACATTGACTAGTTAGTGCCTTAAACTAGGCCTTTCTCTCACTTCTCTTAGGTTTTGATCAATTGGTGAAACTATACATGAAATATTGATACATAACAGACATTTAGAGTTGTAGATTTAGTCTTTTACTTATCTTATTAGTTTTTTTAGAAATTAAATAGAGTGGATGAGTAATCAATTTAGGTGTATCACTAACATTAGTTTATATTTCCCTTTCAATTATTTTTATCTCCCTTTTCACCCCATCAATTAGTAGGTTTTACTAGAAATGATCTAAGTGATATATCAAAGGAGCTAGCCTCATTAAAAGTCCTAGAGGTCTGACCCAAGATTAGGTAAACCATAGCCTAGGGTCATTCTCATGTTAGACTAGATTTGAGTGGAGGACCTAAATAATCCTTTACTCAACTAGGGTGCAGCCTTAATCCTCCACTAGTTTTGGCATGCTTGGTGGGACCAAGATCTAAAATAGTGGAAATATTGTTGGTGTGTCTTTCCTTTAATCATCTTTTGAAATCAAGCAAGTTAGCACTAATGGTGACTCTGAATCAAAGTTTCTAGTTGTAAGTAGTCCAGGTATGTCTCATTGAATATTTTAATCAATTTTTGCATTTAAGATTGATATGAATAACTATAGTGACTACCCCTATCACTCACCTCCTTATCAGTAGTTCCAACATGATCCTCATGATCCATATGATCCTAATTAGCCTTAATAAGAGTTATATCAAATCAATGATGAGCCTTATAAAGTTTTTCATGATCCTTATTATCAAGGACATGGATCTTACCTTTTGCATGACCCATATCAACCCTACCATGATCTCTATCAGTCCTATGGTGAGCATCACCAACCATATATAGAGACTTACCAATAGTTTGGTGACCTATACCAATCTTATGATAACCCTCATAAATCATGTTGTATTCCTAATTAGACCTATCAATCCATAACACAATCCATCTCAAGCTTCAAACAAACTTTGTTTGGCTATAAGAAATAGATGATAAGTATAGACACTTAAAAGAGTTATAGATAGGATATTTTAGGGATGAAAGTCAGAACATGAGAGCTAATTTGTAGTAGGATAAAGAGGTAGGTGCATCCTTCATAAGATAAGGCCACTATATTTTTAGTGCTAATATTCTAGACATAAGTGGTCTAATAGTAAACATTGAAGAGAAGCTAGTAGTTTATGAATAACCCCAAGGTCATCATATTCTCATAGATCAACCATTTTCCATTCATAAATTCCAAACCAATGTTTATAATAGCCGTCAAAAGTCCATTCAAACCTTGCCTAACTTTCCTACCTATATGACTATCCAAGAGAGGCCTCAGAAGGCTAAACAAGCATGTTTTAAAGAGACTAATCTCCATGTTTCTCAATAGAACATACAAGAGACTTCATCTTTAATTTTGTAGGGAGATGTCTCTAACCATTTGGTTCATGATTTTGAGGCTAATTTAGCCAAGCAAATTGAGTTTCCAAATCAACATCTCCAACATTCAATAGTAATTGAAAAGGCAACACAATAGTAAGTTTCTTATTTCCCACCCATAACAAGAATAAGTACAAAATCAAAGGTTACTAAACCTAAGTTTATGACTTGGAATTAGATTCAATGGCTAAGAGAGAAAGAAGAACATTCAAGCATAAGCCAAGATGATGAAGTCAAGATCAAGCAAGAGATCATTTAGCCTCCACTCCTTTCCCCTCAAAAGCCCAGAGTTTTTCCTTCATGGAGAGCTATTAAATAATCAAAGCAACAAAGAGAGGAGATGAATGTGATCCAAGAAGAGCAACTGCATGAGCAAAATCAGATATTTATGGTAACTTCTTTAGACCTTTCTCATCTTACTAAATATTTTCAAGTGTCTATTATACCACTCTTTGAGAAAGAGACTCTCCTTTATGAGGCAAATCAAGCAGATAAGCTAAGAAAATAAAAAAATAAGGTGACTTGAGTGACCAAGAAAAATAAATCATTATTAGGACACATCTTGAAAAAGATAAACATGTTTCAGTCTTTCATAATGATGTAAAGATGGAATAAGTGTAATAGAAAGCTGAGGTAGAGGCTGAGATACAAGTACAAGAATAAGTACATGAAGAGGAGGTTGATGATGTTCAAGAGGAAGACACTCCAATTATACAAGTTAAAGGTGTTTCCCATGATTTCTTTAATACAAAATTTGTCATTAATCATGAAAGACAAGAGCTTATAAAATTAGTAGAACACAAGTACCAATCAGCTAATGAAGATGAAGAACAAGCTAAAATTGAGATTATGTTGAGTCATCATCTTGATGTTGAAGATGAAGTAATTTTGATTGACCAAACTAAGATATTAAAAGAAGACTTGCAACCTCATGACTATGGTCAAGAAATTATTATGCTTATTTCTGACATTTAGCTTAAGAAGCTCCAATTGAATTACAACTTCATAAGAACAAATCTTTAGATTTGTTTGATGCTTTTCATTCAAGTTATTATTTACATGAATGTGGTCCATTTCAAGCTGAGGAAAGTGCTTTCATCAAGAAAGAAGTGGTTATTTTATCAATGGATAACATGTTTGAACTTTTTCAACATGGTTATCATCTTTTATCTTCAACTACAGACATATCTCTACTTTTGGAAGCTGAGAATGAGCTCAAATGGCCTCAAGAAGTCCCAAGATCATATCCATATCCCTCAGAGGTCAATCTTGTGGATATTTCAAAGGAGACACACCAAGTTTCCCAACATGTTCATGATCATCAGTTCATGAATGAAAAAGAATTGAAGTTGTTCCTACAAAATACATGAATTTGGGAGGAGTATGATTGGGTATTGGACTCATGTCTATAATTAATGCACCTAAAATTGGAATTAGAGGAACCAGTTACTTACCCAATAAGACATGAGAAATCAATTGCTCTTAGTTGTAAAAGACAGCTATCAAGAAAAATCAAGCATGTTTCAAAGTTCTAAGGTGCACCAAATAGCTTTCCGTTTGACCCTAGAGGGAAGCTTGTCACTACAGGTTAGTTGTTCTAGGTTTTTTATTTTTCAATAAATGATTGCCACAAGCAATAGTCTACTTCCCTTTTGTCTTGTTTTCCTTATTTCCTTAGGTTAGTGGTCTTTGCTTTGTTTAGGTTAGTTTCCCTTATGTTCTGTGTTTCCCTTCAATAAGTGCCTTAGGTACTTTGTTTTGTTTTGTTCCTTTTGGTCCTTATTTATTTCAAGAGGAGTTATCCAAGGGTTGGCAGCCAATTTTAGCTTCATATAAATATGTTGAGCTAGAGCAAAGATTTCATGCCCAATGGACTAGACAAGGCAACTAGTCTGGGTTAGCTGAATAGAGTCCTGATTGAAATGGATGATCAAGAAATGACTTGATCAAGCCTAGAAGAATCAGGCTGTCATCAAATGTCATGCACAAATGAATAAAGTAAGTTATTTATATATTTAATAGATTCACTTGGAAATCCTCTTACGCCAAAATATTACATGGACATAATGTATTTCATTCTTAGATCATATTCTACAAATTTCATAACTTGATGTCTTTTATGTCTCAAGATATAAAGCTTTAAAGTTAAACTAGTAGAGTGGGATGTGTGCATAGACGTCAAATTTAGGCCTCATAAAATATCCGTTTAAATTTAAATGTTTTAAGGTTGAACATGGGGATGAAAAATGTCAAAATAGTGGAAACTTGAGTCAATATCCAATGATGAGTGGTGATCTAATGATTCAATGGGTCCCAAATATCCAATGGTGTATGTTAAATCATGCATCAAAGATCAATGGTAAGCTCATAGTCAAAAGGTCAGTGTATTTTAAGATGAATGTGTGGCTAATAAGTGGCAAGATCTCAAGTACTTGAATATAAATATAATGGTGCATGGTAACTAAGAAATCTAGTGGGTCTAAGTTGATCAATGGTGCATGATCTATCATAAAAATTAGATATAATAGTGAGCGATGGGTAAAAATATCAGTGGATCCTAAGAGTAAATGCATAGGTGATAAGTGTCTCAACCATGTTGAACTAGTAGAATATCTATGGCTCATGTCCATTCATATATAAGAGAATCAATGGTGTGAATCGAAGTCAAAAATTAAATAAATCTCAAAAGAGGCATGAGGCTACCAAGTGTCTTAATTTGATAGGCCTAAATCAATTATCAATGGCCAATAAACAAAGTCTAGCCCAGGGGATTTCTAATGGAGGTCGATGAAGTAGTTTTTGACCTAGACCTAGGTATATGGATGCATAGAGCTGAGTTTGAATATGATCCCAGGATGAACCAAAATGGATAGTTCAAGATTGAATGTCACCATTGAAGCCCTATAAAGGTAAAAATAGGTATTTCTAGGCCTAATAGAGATCAAATATGGGAAACTAGCTATTGAAATGAGATCAAGCAACTTACGTATCTCCATTGCAATTATGGTTATATAAAAACCAATAAATGGGATTGGTTTTCATCTATAGTAAAACTATGCTCAGGATTGAAATAGGGGTAGATATACACAAGATATGAGAGAGTGTCCTATCTTCTATAAAAACTAGAGCCTTGATAAATAGGTACTTGTAACCCCTTAAAGTATATATGGTCATGGCTC